>CM037881.1:53831603-54431603 GCA_021292165.1 Shinisaurus crocodilurus | reverse complement strand
TCCCAACCATGCTTCTGTGCTTTTAATAGCTCTTTGAGAGGCAGAACTTTGAGAAGTGCACCTTCTCCTGGCATGGAGATGTGATAATGGGGAAAGCTGCATTTGCTATATTTTTTACATCTGTCTTAGTTATTTAAGTAATTTTAAAAGTGTTTTTAAAATGTTCCTGTAATTTATTTGGATGTTTTTATTGTTTGTATTTGTTTTTATTTTTTATACTGTATTTTATTGTAAAATTGTATTTTTAATGTATAATTATATTTTATTGTGTAATTTTTATAATAGTTGTAAACCGCCCAGAGAACTTCAGCTATTGGGTGGTATAGAAATGGAAATAATAATCATAATATAATATAATATAATATAATATTTATGCCTGTCACACAGCTTTTATAGATTTATAGATCATAGAATTGGAAGGAGCCTACAAGGCTATCGAGTCCAACCCCCTGCTCAATGCAGGAAACTAGAGGAGGGGTCTCCCATCCAAGTAATAACCAGGCCTGACCCTGCTTAGCTTTCCATGCTCAGACAAGCTGAGCCAGCGTAAGCCACAAGCCTGTATATGTTTTACAGGAACCTTCCTGTAAAGAAAGTGGCACGCCTTGATTGAGGAGGTGAGTTGGTCACAGAAGTAACCCCAATAGTGGAAAATAGCTGGCCGAAGATTAGAAGTTATATGGAGTCTTCATTGTTCACAAAGAACTGCGTATATGTGCACCATGTATATAGTGAATGGGCATGTTGTAGGGATGTGTGAGGAATCCGATGGGGTGAAAATCTAACGGATTTTCATGATTCGGCCCCCCCGGATTCTGGTTCGCCAGCCCTGTGCTAGTGCCGACTCGCTATGAAACGAGTCGAGCCAGCTCACAGACTTGCATCTCTAAAAGACTGTGGTTTGTGCATTTTTAAAAGTTACATAAATGGGGGTATATTGCATGTTTTACGCAAATAAGCACCTGAAAAGCACATGCATCTAGTGTGCTTTGCATAAAATCCGGCCGATTTTATGCAAATTGTGCTAGATCCATGTGCTTTTCAGGTGCTTATTTGCATAAAACATGCATTATACCCTGATTTACGCAAATTGCATAAAGTTACACAATTTGTGCAAATTTCCTCAGCTTTTTTTTTTAAAAAAATGCGCAAACCATGGCCTGTCTTAGAGACGGAAGTCCACGGAGAATCCCTGAGTCGGCTAGCTTCCGATCATCAGAATTGGAAGCAGGCAGGAAGTCTGTCAAGCTCAAACGAGCTGGACTTCCCAATGTCGGCACATCCATAAAGAGTAGAGATTTCACATGTGGTATTAAAGCCACTTTGATGAATGTGTTGGGTAACACCTGTGTGTTTAAATGCCTGGTAGCCCATTCACAGGTGTACCTCTATGTTACCCATGTAGAAAATGAATATTTCTGCGTAGAAACCTTTAGGCTCATTGTGAAGAAGCTACAGGCTGTTATATTTTTACATACAGACGTGGGAGTTGTATGTGTTTTGAGTAGTCTCTGTTTAAAGAGCATTTGTAGTCAATTGTTCTTTGTGTTCTCAGTTAAGGGAATTAACAGTGGGATATAATGCAGCTGGTGGGAAGCAGCCCTCTTTCAAAGCAGCCCAGTGAAGAGAAGCTGAGTGAGATCATGGGGTGTTGTTGTTTTTGCCACCACCAAATTATCTTAATTCAATTTTATGCTTCTGTTAATTATGCAAGTTGTGTGGGAGTTGTGGGGGGGGACAGCCCCTCTTAATTAAGGGTTTAATCACAATCTCTGATTTATTTTGAATCTTACATACTTCTACATTTGCTTGACCTGTTCTTACTGCTTGTTCATGTAATAATAGTTACTTCTGTATAAACGTTAATCATTGTGTGTTACATTAAGGAACGTTATCCTCATTTTATTTATTTATTTATTATATTTATGAATCGCCCATCTGGCCAGACATCCGGCCACTCTGAGCGATGTACAATCCAATAAAATACAAGGGGGGGGAACACACACACACACACACACAGTATAAAACACAATTAAAAACAGTACAAAACTTAAAAATCCGAACCCACCCCATATTCCCGCCTGAAAAGCCACATTTTTAATGCACAGCAGAAGCTAATCAAGGAAGGGGCATGGCGGAGGTCACTGCGGAGAGAGTTCCATAAATTGGGGGCTGCCACAGAAAAGGCCCTCCTCCTAGTCCCCACCAGCCTGGTTTCTCTGGCTGATGGGCCAGGGAGGGAGAAGGCAGATCTTGTTGAGTGGCCTACTTGATGTTGCTGGAGGCGCTCCTTGAGATAAACTGGACCGGAGCCGTACCGTACAGGGTTTTAAAGGTCAATGCCAACACCTTGAATTCGGCTCGGCAAACAACTGGTAGCCAGTGCAACTCTTTGAGCACTGGAGTGATGTGATCACGCCGGCGGCAGCCTTTAACCAGGCGACCTGCTGCATTCTGTACCAGCTGCAACTTCCGAACCATCTTCCAGGGTAACCCCACGTAGAGCGCATTACAATAGTCTAGGCGAGAGACGACCAAGGCAAGAACCACTGATGGGAGCAGATGATTAGGAAGGTAGGGGCGCAACTGCCGTATCAGATGGAGCTGATACAGCGCCGCCGGCTCACAGCTGACACCTGAGCCTCCATGGACAGCTGGGAGTCTAGAATGATTCCCAAGCTGCGGACCTGGTCCTTCAGGGGTAGATGTACCCCATTCAGCACCAGGTCAACATCCCCTAACCTCCCCTTGTCTCCCACCAGAAGTACCTCGGGTCTTGTCGGGGTTCAGTTTCACCATGTTCCTTCCCATCCAACCACCTACTGCCTCCAGGCACTTGGACAGGGTTTCAACAGCCAACCTTGGTGAGGAATTGAAGGAGAGGTAGAGCTGCGTGTCATCTGCATATTGATGACAGCGCACACCAAACCTCCTGATGATAGCTCTCAGCGGCTTTAGGTAGATGTTAAATAATATCGGGGGAGAGGATGGAACCCTGCGGCACTCCACAAGTGAGCGGCCGAGGGTCCGAAGCCTCCTCCCCAAGAACTACCCTCTGGTACCTTCCAGAGAGGAAGGACCAGAACCACTGCAGTACAGTGCCTCCCATGCCCAACCCCTCCAGGCGGTCCAGGAGGATACCGTGCTCAACGGTATCAAAAGCCGCTGAGAGATCGAGGAGGACTAGAAAAGAGCATTCGCCCCTATCCAAAGCCCTCTCCTCATATCATCCACCAAGGCGACCAAGGCCGTTTCTGTCCCATGTCCAGGCCTGAAGCCCGACTGGCATGGATCTAAATAATCGGCTTCATCCAAATGTGCCTTCAACTGAGCCCCCACCACTCGCTCAATCAGCTTGCCCAGAAATGGCAAATTGGAGACTGGGTGATAGTTGTTCAAATCTTGGGGATCTAAGGAGGGCTTCTTTAGAAGCGGTCTTATTACTGCCTCTTTAAGGGCTGATGGCATCACTTCCTCCTCGAGGGAGACATTCACTACCGCCATGATCTCCCCACCCAGTTTTTCCCTGCAGCTCATAACAAGCCAGGACGGGCAAGGATCAAGCAAGCAGGTGGTCAGCTTAACAGAAGAAAGCACCTTGTCCACTTCACCAGAAGGAAGAAGCTGCAACTGATTCCACAAAACCGGACTGCCACTGGTCTCCTCCCGTTCAGCCACTGTGTCCACGACGCATGAAATCCCACTCCTAATCCAATCAATTTTATCTGCAAAGTGCTTTGCTAAAGCCTCACAGGAGGCTTTAGACTGTTCCAACGGATCCAGGAGCAACTGGACCGACCAGGCTCTGGACCACTTGGAACAGCCTCCTGGGGCAGCACTCCGCAGACGTGATGGAGGCAGCATAGAAATTCTTCTTTGCTGCCTTCACCGCCACCTGGTAGGCTGAAGATGCAGCTCTGACCTGTGTCCGATCGTCTTCAGAGTGGGATTTATGCCATCGGCGCTCTAGCCTTCTCACCTTCCGCTTCAGAGCTCGCAGCGATGGAGTAAACCATGGTGCTGTGCGAGCTCTGTTCAGGTGAAGAGGGCGCTTCGGGGCCACTCGGTCTAATGCCCTGGTGATTGCAGCATTCCAGTCATCCACCAGGGTCTCGACCGAGCTACCGTTTGCGTGGTCCAGTTCCCCAAGCGCGTTCAGGAATCCATCTGAATCCATTTTACATTTGCAGAGCTTGACACAGGGACTTCTCCAGGGCAAGATGTAATAAAAATCCAAATGTTGCTGTGTATTCAAAACCACGCCCCCTGAGCTGCTTTTCTCCCTGCAGGAAAAAGATAATGGGTGCCTTTTTTTTTTAACCTGCAAGGGGCAGAGGTAGCTGGGTAGGGGAGATTTATTTTTATTTTTTTACTTGCAAGGGGAGAAGTGTTTGGGTAGGGGAGAAATACTGAAAGGAAAAACAGTTGACTTGGAAAGAGTTAAGCACTCTTTTCCTATCCACCGTTCCTGTGGTCCTGTCAGCCTTTGGTGGCTGCTTTTTGGTAGTTAAAAAGAGTACATAATCTCTCTCTTTTTGGAAAGTTACATGGGGAGGGCAGGCAGGGTGGTGGTAGTGTGGCCCTGAGACTTCATTTTGCAAAGTTTGGTCCTGAGACTTCATTTTGCAAAGAAGTGCTTTTTATGGATGATACAAATTTCAGTATGAGTGAAGAGAGTGGGCTGAGATTATACATTTTCCTACATCGTCTTATTTCTGAACCATCATTTTCTGTCTGGTAAAGTAATGCCCTTCCCATTGGATTAAAATGGATTAATAAAGCCATAGGAGAAATTTATATTATGTGTGTATTCTCTGTATGTAGCTATCATCACCAAACACTTTTGGAAATGAAATAAAGAATAGAAATTAGCTCTATTTGTGCCTTGTTTCACGATCATTAAGTGAAAGTTTTCTTTGGACTGCATTACACCTGTGGCCAGCCATGGGGCTTGTCACCTGCCCAGGGGCCGCACAGCTCAAAGGGATCTTTGCCCTGGCTACTTCCAGGAGACTGTTGACATTTGCTGGGATTTGTTAGTATCATTACCTCTCATCTGCAAATGGTGGAGAGGCTGTGAAATTGATTCCAACCAAGCTCTTAGTCTTTTCTCATCTCTCATCAAAGTTAATGCCTGAGGACTTATACCCCAGTTCCATCGCATCCCCAGGTCCTATGAATAAATTTACAGGGTAGGAATTTGGAGCATGCTTAGAGTAATGGAAGGAAGGAATGAGGTCAATGGTAATTTGGACAGGCATTGGCCTCATCCTCCTAATGTCATAGATATGTAGGTAGCAAGAACTGCTCCCATTATCAAGTTAGATAATGTAGTTACGTGATATGTACTGACTGGGGATATAAAAGTTCTGAAGCCTTAAAAAAAAAAAGCAACAAAAAATTGCCTTTATTTTGTAGATCCCACACAAATCTTTTCCTAGAAAGTTTGATCACACATCTTCATGGTGGCTCACCAACATAATTTCCTCTTCCACGCACTGCCTTCCCCATCCCATATGTCATCCGAAAGGGAAATCGGCCTCCACAGCAATAATTGGCTGACCCTGTCTTTCAGAGCCTCCCTTTGCATGTTTATGATATGCTGTTGCTGCCCATTTCTATTCTTAATCGCCTTCCTAATTTACACTTTGGTAATGCACCTGGTACATGTTATAGCTTCCATTTCCACTCTGCAGCTCTCACTCAACATGCAGTCTTCTCACCCTGCACCATCTGCTGAGCTCAATTTTCCCTTATTTATGTTTCTTATATAGCTGCAGTTTGTATTTTATTTCCATTAATGCTTGCTACCTAGTTTTGCTGCTGGGAACTCCCACCAGATAACTGACATCTTTTCCACTTAAAGTGCCTCCGCTCTCTTATTCATTTCTTTCTACCAGTATTTGGCCCTTGGGCAACTGAAGCTGCATGCAGTCACAACAGCAACAGAAGCAGGTGCAGATTTTTCTGATGTGGGATGAGCTCCACTTCCCTCCATTTTTGTTCTTCAAAGAACACACATACAAGGGGTGTTCAGGTCAACACCCCATACATGTTGAGGAGGGGAGTGGGGTTGAGGCTGGAGGCTCCCTTGCTGCTGATGTGCATAGCGTTCCTCCATGCAAGGTGTGATCCTGGGCCAATCAGAATCCCCCCTTGCATGGATGTGCTCTATGTGCATATATTGGTATGTATGTGGGGCACCTCACTCCTGCCGAACACCCAGCTGGTGGGGGTCATAGCTACTTGGTTCAGCAGCAGTGCAGGACAGGTGTAGCTTATGTGATCCCTTGACCTCTTCATGCATTCTTTTAACATGAGCAGTTCTTCTGAATCAAACTGCATCTTCCAAATGCGAATTGTCTTTTCCACTTCCCTCCTACCTCATGCTTCTGGTGGTCTGTCTGCATCTTCCCCCCCCTCCTCTCAAGCACCCTTCATGTTTGTCTGATCATATCCTTGCTTGATGCTTTATTTATTCAAACCTCAATCAGCTTCTAGGGTTTTAACTCTTGGAAAATGTACTTTGAGAAGGGGAGGAGATGGCCTTGTGATTGACACAAGGGCCAGCCAATCAGAGCTATGCAGTCAGCTGCAAACTTGGAAATCAGAGTTAGGGGAGAAGGGTGAACATCTGCCCAAAATGTGGTGAGTGTGTTTTCACAGCAGCCTTTCCACTAAATGTATGTACTTCAGGATACATGCTTACTGACTCTAGTTCTAATTCATTTTCTCTCTCCCTGTTTGGTGATGTCTGTAAATGATAACAAATACACTTATTTTTGTTGTTGCTGAAATTTGCAGAAAAGGTTCTATAACTAGGAATTATTCTGTGAATGTTCACTGTTTGAGAGATGTGATGCTACTTCAGGTTGTTTAGGGGACTGATTGTTTGAGAAGGAAACAGAGGTGCCCAGAAATGAGTTGTGGAGAATGAGCCAATTATATAGGAGTGGCTTCAAGACTCATCTCTGGGGACAAAGCCAAAAAGCACATAATGATGTCAAATTTCCTGCACCTGTTTGAAGGCGAAATGCTTTCCTCTTCCTATTAACAGTTACAGCAATTGTAATTAAGGCAGTTCTAATTTATACCCTGTGGAGATGTAAATGCACCTGCTAGATGAGCTTCTATTAGGACATGCTGAGTTCTTATGCTGTAATAATTAAAAAATTGACAAAGCTGGCACAAGGCAAATATTCATCTCATATATGTTAACATGGGTGAATACTTTAGTATGTGGAGGTCTGCTTTCCATGTCTCTGTGGCTGACAAACCAAGACTCATTTTAGGTGGGTGTAGTGACCAAAAAAAAATGGCAGCTCAGGCAAGCTTGATATTCATCTTCAGTGGATGACAGGATATGACATTCTATGCGTATCTTCCCATGTAGGATTTGCTTGAAGAAAAATACCATACCTCATGTCTTTTCCTTTGAAGTTCCAGATGTGGAGTAATGGTCTTAAAGTCAATGTTGTTGGGCTACCTAGTCATAGAGATATTTGCATTACAGTTGGTGGTTTTACACAGGGTTGGAGAGCCCGGGACTTCCAGATATCCCGGAGAGCCCGGGACTTCCAGATATCGTTGGACTCTTAACTCCCATCATCCCCAGCCAGGATGGCCAATGATGAGGAATGATGGAAGTTGTAGTCCAACAACATCTGAAGGGCCACCAGTTCCCACCCTTGTTTTACCCCAATATGACTAAGTGTCATGGGGCAAGTGTCCCATATGCTCCCTTGCCAACCAGTGGTGACTTGTGGCGGCCAAAATGCCGATGAGGATGGCACACGAGTAGTTTCCAGTCTGTCCTACTCCAACCCAGTATGCTCTCTCCTCCTCCATATCTTTGCTACATAGTGGTTTTGCACACCACTATGATGCTTTGAACATCTATGCTCAAATAAGAAATTTAGTTGGTGCAATAAGAATTGCCATGTGCTGTATTCTTGCTCTGTGGGATCAGTGTGGTGGTTAAGACTGAACTCTTGTGGGTTGTGTTATGATGCTGGCCACTACAAAATGTGATGTTGCACTGAAAGAGCAGTCCTTGCATCTAATCATTTCTGCTTATTTACTGGTGTGGCAACTGATAACATTAGAACATTAGCATAAATACAGCAACTGGCTGCACTCCCAGAAGGTTAGATTTGCCATGTGGTTTTATTATATACTAACAAATCTTTATGGTTCAACAAGACTCTTTGTTTTTCTGTTTATGGCATAAGGCTTTTATTCTAGTTGCATATAAATCTCATTGAAATCAGTGGAACAAGTATAGTTGCAACTAAATTTAACTGCTTAAAACAACCCAGTTTAAGAACATCCAATTTGCTCTGCATTATGGACTCAGGGTTTTGTTTACATTACTTAAAACATTGAAGAGAGAGCATGCAGGGAAGAAACTTTGTTCTGCCTGAGTTGATTCTAGGTTTTCCAGGCCAAATTTTTAAGGAAGAAGGTGTATTATTGATATATTTAGATCTTTAACCAATAGTGTCCATCTACAGTATCACTTACTGAAACTGTAGTATTCTAAACCAACAAGCATTCGTTGTGTTCTGCAGAGCTGGCATGCTTTAATACAGGAGGTGTCCCTTAGAAAATAATGAACAGCAAGCAACTGCAAATGGATCCTATAGTACTCAATACCCTTTGCCTTCCTAAACCCACATGTTCAAAACTGGGCTTGAAAAGTTCTGTCAGCATCCAGAAAATATAAACTATAAAATATTCTCGAGTTTGTTTTGTATGGCTCAGAATATAGTGGCCCAAATGCAGCTCTTATTGTGTGCAAGTAGTTGCTACAACAATTAATGAGCCTGGATTGCAGTGTGCATCCCCATCACACCTTAAAAGCCACATCCAACTGGTCCAGTGGAGGCTAGGTGAACACTGTGCAGTGGAAGTGCATCTAGATTCATATTGAGATGTAAAAGCAACTGATGGAAATCACATGTTCCCTTCCTGTTAACTGTAAATGTTGCAGGTTTTAAGTTTGTGGAAGGGAAGAGGCAACCACATATGAGCTTGGGGCTCTCGGCATGCAACCAGACCACTTAAGGGAGCCATAGCTGATTTGGTCGTTGGAACCAGTTCTGACTTGGCAGCTTCCAAGTGAAGCAGTAGTGCATTTTGCAGACCATGGAGAATTTCTTACTGTATGTTTCTTACCAGTAGAGGAAAATGGTAGGTTTAGAAGACGCTTAAGACATTATAGAGGGATTAAACAGGATATCCCTCTATCTGCCAAGCCAGCTGCTATGTTAGTAACTGCTGTTTTCTTTCCCTGTTTCAGAGGGGTTGGCTGTTGGCGTTGGATTTGGTGCTGTTGGGAAGTCAGCATCTGCAACCTTTGAAAGTGCCAGGTAAGCTGCTCACTGTGTTATTTTAAGACCTATACTTTATAACTTTGTTTCCTTGCACAAAAGGTCTCTTCCTTGTGGTGTTTTGAAAAGCTGGACTAATGCTTACTCAGATTCCTTGGGTAAATAAATGCAGGAGGCAGTGGTGTTGCCAGCTGTACTCCCAAGGGACAAAGCATTCTTTTTGCCTGCCTTTCTCTTCTGCGCATTGCAGCAAACAGCACCCCAGTTTTGGCCCACATCAAGTGGAAAATAAAGATGATGTATGTATGCTCTTTCACTACTTCCAAGAGAGACAGAGTCTGTGGAGTTAGCAACTGAAGAGCCCACTTGCCTGACAAACTAGTTCAATAACCAGATAAACATTGCACTGTTTATCTGGAGTCCAGATCTGAAACACCACAGAGTGACTGCTGAGACTCACTGTCTACTGCCCTTTCACTTCTCATTGGATGCTGCTGCCAAGAATGATACTGAAAACATCAAAGGCAGAGGAGATGAGTGGGTGATAAAACCATTAGAGGGTGGTGATACCACTGCTGCTTATTCTCCATGCTCTTTGCCCCTACAAGCTGTGAAAAGAGATGGGAAGCATCTCCAGGTGAGCTTCTGCCTACCCTAGGAAGCAGAATTCTTATTGCTGTGGGTCTCCATCTGTCTGTGTCTGCTGAGCGTACATGTATTTTGCTAATTAATACCCTGTCTTCAGTGTCACTTCCTTGCTGCCACAACACTGGGTAAACAAAATCAAGCTTGAAATGCTCCTTAAAAGGATAACGGTGAAGCACAGTCATATATACCAGATTGTGTTGAGATAATATAGATAATATAGCCATGCCTGTGTCTAATCTTGAAAAGGACTAGTTGTGCACACTTGTTCACTCACTGAAATCCGAGAAATCTGCAGTTCTCGCCTCTTAAGATCAATTCTCATACATTTGGGACTGTTGCCAGACTTCTTGAACGTACTGATGGATAAAGGAAGACTGCATGAAGTGTTATATGAATAGATGTGCAAGTGTTTTTGTTTTTGTTTGTTTTTTGGTCTCAGAAGAATATGCCAATGAAAAATAGTCCAGGAAACCAAGTTTTCACAGCACAAAAAAGTTAGATTTTAAGACTGTTGCTTGATTCAGCTTATACCGTTGAAGTATCTTATTTTGTATCAAATGTGGTCTTGTTTAAAATCTTATCGGTGAGGTGTGCTTTTTTCTGAGAAATGGAAAACACCACTTTTTTGTTTGTTTTAAAGCATCTCTTGGGATCAAGGACAGACAAGGAGATGGTTTGAGAAGAGGCCGTAAACTGTTTAATCAGAACTAACGTTTTCACACCAGAATTCTTTGTTGTATTAAAAAGGGGAGGGGGAAAAAAAGGCAGTAGGGTGCATATAAAGAGTCTTACCTACACATTTCATTAAGAACATCACAGTTTTTAGTTGTACATTTTATTAGTACCGGAGTGATATGTGTTCCCACTGCTGATGTACTAAGTGAAAGTGAAGAATTAACTGTGGGGAAAAGGTGTTGGAATTGGGTGTGGAGGTTCTTATACCTGTGTGGCACTGGTACATGCTGTGGTTGAATGTTGGGATGGGGCAGGGAGAGACTTGGTTTCAGATATGAGAAGAGGAGCCTAGTAAAGTACAGTATTGCTGGAGCTAGTGCCCGAACCTGTCATGAAACTGAACTGTTCATATTGGTTTCACCTTGTTCTGTATCCTATAGATAAATATTTTAAACTATTAATATATCTCACCTTTACGCCAAAAAAATTGTGCTGAAGGTTTCTAACAATAACATCCAGATTAAAAACAAAATCTTAATTAAATGTAGCATTAAAACAAATTCATTTAAAACACAACAATAAAGGAAATAAACAACACCAAGCAATTAAAACGCCCTTCAGCAACAAAGCATCTTATACAACAAAGGCCTGCCTGAACAAAAAAGTCTTTGCATGCTGCCAGAAGGACAACAAAGAAGGGGGCCAACCTAGCCTTCCTCTACAGAGAGTTCCAGACTCTCGGGAGTGGCCACTGAGAAGGCACTTTCTTGCATCCCCACCAAACATGCTTCTGATGGGGGCGATAATGAGAGAAGGGCCTCCCCCAAAGATCTTAAGGTATGGGCAGAATCATATGGGAGAAAGCAATCTTTCAGGTTCTTTAAAGGTAAAACTAAAGGTGGCTTGTCAGTGGCATTAGCTGTCAATATAGAGGTCTTTTTAGTATTGGTGCTGTTGAACTTCGCTTTCCTGCATAAGACAAATTGAAGCTTAATCCAGACAAGAAAGAGGCCATTAGAAAGGCAGATTGGGGAATTCGCATTCAGCCTGTTTTAGATGAGGATGCATTCCTCTTAAAAACTGGTTTGTAATGAAAGGCTGTTTCTTTTCCTCTTCCTCCCAGATTTATTCCCCTTTCATTTGCCCTGTTTTATTTCTTATTGTGCTTGTGGGTCAGAAGACTCTTCCCCTTTCTTGAGTGTCCACTTCTATAGCTCTGATTTGTTAAGCATGGGAACTATTAGGTATCCCGTTCAGTGGTTACCACTAATGCGATGAGGGAAAACCCTGCATTTACTGTTGTTACCTCTAATGGAACAAGGGAAAACAATGCATTTACTGCATGTTTTTTGGGTGATCTCATTCCTACATATTTCAGCACCTATGCCACCTTTGAGTTAAAAAGCTCCTGTGATTGGGTCCACAGTTCTGTGCAACTTAAATACAAACACACACACACACACACACACACACACCTCTGTCAGAGAAGCTCAAACCTTGCCATTGCGATTCTTCATTAAACCAAGAAAAACTTAAGAACCATCAAGCTAACAAAAACAAACAAAAGCACCCAACCACACACAGGCTAAGCTGGTTGTTGCAGTTTCAGTCTGTCATCACTGTGTGGCATAGTGGTGAGAGTGTTGGACTGGGACTCGGGAGATCTGGGTTCTAGTCCCCACTTGGCCATGAAACTCACGGGGTGACTTTGGGCCAGTCACTGACTCTCAGCCTAACCTACCTCAAAGAGTTGTTGTGAGGATAAAATGGAGCAGAGGAGGAGGATTATGTAAGCCGCCTTGGGTTCCTTGCAGGAAAAAAGGCAGGGTAGAAATATAATAAATAATAAATAAAATAAATAATAAAAGAAAGGGAGCAGACTTCAAAGTCAAAGTCACTTTATTATGGTCATAGACCAGCAGGAGGGAGCAGACTGCTATGTGAGCTATAATGTCTTGCAGAAAAATACCCAAATTTTCTGGGAGTGGGTTAGACAGAGTCTTACCCCATTGTCTTCTAGCCTTATCAGCCACCATGAGGAAAAAAGGGCATCTGGTTATTCTGGACCATCACAACAGTCAGTATTACTTTGAGTAAAAAAGAAAAAGGTAGCATTGCATCTCTTGGGCTATAGATATATACAAGCAAACTGGGTTGGGACTTCTGGGTGGGACATCCTGCTTCTCCTATCAATAACACATGCATACATCCTAAAGGAGGTTTGTGTGTTACACTTTGAGAACTCTGGCTCTCTGTTATCACTGTTTTATCTTCCCAGCTTTTTTTCCTCTCTTGCTCCCACTGTCTCTTGGAATCAGAGAGAAATGCCCTTCAGATGGATTGACAGGTTGTTTTCTCCCCAGGAGAACTTAAAACAGCAAACGAGGATCTTTCCAGCTTAAATGATTAGTTTAGACAAGGTAGACTTCAAAGGAGCTATTACATCAAAAGTAGTTCTTCTGCTACCTTCTTGTGCAGTTTGCTGCCATGAAGACTGAGAGATTGTTCTGGTGATATTTAGAGTGGAAAATTAACATGGCTTCACTACCTGTCCTTAATTGGCATCTATATCCAGGGGCACATGCATTTCCTTTGCTGTTTGTATCTGCTGATTAGGCTCATTTGTGAATGTGTGAGACAGAAAAATGTGGGGACCGAATTTCTTCCTTGTTGCTGATTTATTTCAAATATTTATATCTTGCTCTCCTATTACCTGAAATAGCTTATTAAAAGCCATAGCAACAAAACACTAAAATGCTAAACCAATTGCAGGTAGTAAATTCCTAAAACAATTGGCTGTGAACCACAGACAGACCAGGTGATTGTACTCCTCAGTTTAGCTGAACTCACTAGTGTCTCTAAGCATAAATGGACCTTATACGTCTTTGGGGAGTCTTGCAAAGAGGGACACAGTCAGACTCCCTCTCTGAGTTCATTCTGAAGCTTCAGGGCCACTAATAAAATTGCCCTGTTTAATTAAATATCTCCAGACATGCAAATATATTGTGTGAGAGTGAGAGTTTGACTCCTTTGCAGACCCATGAATTATAGGGTGCTTCCAGACAGGGTTCCTGTGACTACCAATCAGAAGGCATTGTGCAGCAATTCCATTTTTTTTCTTAACAGATTTTCTGTGGTAAGAAAAAACATGGAAGAAGTGGTGGAGAAAACATGGGAGGGTTACAAGTGGAAGACAACATTGTCTGGGCTCCCATAAAATTCCATGAATGAGACAGGGTGATGGCAGATAAAAGCCTCATCTGGACTGGAAGCATCCTTGGACTCAAGGAACAGCCTGGGGAAATGCAAAGGTTTCTGGAGGATTAAGTTACCAACTTTTGTTGTTGTTTTTAGGGCTCCTATGCCCTTAACAAATGAATGATGCGCAAAAAATCAGATGAAGAGAGCTTTTCCCACACGTCAATCCCATGCTGAACACTCTTGTCTGCACAGCTCTACTCCAGGAAGACCTGGTTTGTGATTGACATAAGGGCCAGTTAATGAGCACTGTGAAAATCCAGCTTCTGATGCAAACCAGAATTGGGTTTCCCTGAGCTCAATTCAGGGCAAGTATGTGGTGAGTGCACTTTCACAGTGTGCTGCTCACCACAAACATTTAGTATGTCTATGTACACCTTGGTCACTGTAGTATGCAATAGAACTCTGTAGCCTAGCTTTTATATATGTAGCTCCTCATGGCACCTACGGTTTGCAGATAATTCAAATAGAACTCTACTTCATCGCAGGAAGTCACTTCAAAATGTGCTGCCTCAGTCTTCTGTTGCTTAGTATTTAGTGTGCTATGTGCTGTGAAAGAGTTGCTTTTGGATAAAGCTGTCCCCTGAGGCTGAAAGAATTAAGGCACCATTCCTTTCTTAGAATAAGCTCCCTATAGCTGCCTCTCCTAGGATCTTAACCTCCAAGCAGATGCCTCTGATATTTTAAAAAATATGACCCAAATCTGAATAACAAATTGCCAGTCTGCTCTCCTGGGCCAGACATTCAGAAGGGAAGAGATTGGTTCAGCATATCGAAAACTCTTGAGCTCTCGGGTGGCCAAGGATGAATATTTTTGATCCAATTAATGAGAAGTATAAAACCTTGTGGAGACTGCTAATGGTTTTAGTTCCATTTCTTCTCCCTGTGTTTGTATTTTGTGACTTCTGCTCTCACACAGTGGCAAACCTCAGGGTTCAGGAGAGTATTGTAAAGATCTCCAGAGACCAGTGTAGGGAGTTGAGCTGTGATATGTTGAGCACGAATCCAAATAAAGACAGAAATGCTGATGGCGAGGACTATGTGACTTGGAAACAATGGAGTTTCTTTTACTGGATGCAGGTCATATTCCCCCTGAATAGATCAGGTTCTTAGCCTGTTTTTGCTCCTGGCACAACTTTGCTACTTGATGATGAGACGGTGGCCACAGCTAGAAGTACATTTTATCAGCGACTTCTGATATAGTAGCTGTTCTCCTTTCTCTCGGGTACAGATCTTGCCACCATCATCCATGCTTTGGTAACCTCCTGTTTAGATTATTGCAACATGCTCTGTGTAAGGCTTCCCTAGAAGGGCTGCCCTAACCCTTGAAGGCAGTTTGGAAGCTGACTTTAGTGCAGAGGTCTGTGGTTCATCTGTACTAGCTTCCCAATTCAAGATGCTGCTTTTAACATTCTGAGCCGTAAATATCCTAACCTTTCAGGAGGTTAGGTCAACGAGGGCCTTCTTGGTGGCTTCAACAACACTGTGGAACTCCCTGGCTACCTCTTTCTATTATTTTAGCCAGAAAATGAACACCTGTTGGCTTCAGCAAGTTGTTACCATTTTTTCTTATTGAGAAATGAAAAATGTACTTGTGAATGTTTTGCTCTGAGCTTTTTTTAGTGTGTGTGTGTGTGTGTGTGTGTGTGTGTGTGTGTGTGTGGTTTCTTTGGGATGTGTGTGTGTGAGCATGCTTTGTTTTCAGATTGTTGTACAATGCTTTGAGTGCTATGCTGTTAGAAAATGTTTTACTAATAATATAAAATAGGGCTCATTTATATTTGAGGCTTACCAGTATTCAGCCTGTCACAAGCAGGAGCAACTGATGCATAATCGTTCAGGCGTGGAAGAACTTGCCACTTGCAAGGACAAGTGTGATATAATGGGAAGCTTATTGCTCTAGGATAGTTCCAGTGTGAATAGGTCCATGGATTCTTCTCTTCATGCCACTTCTGGGGCACTCCCATCTCTTGCATGGTGGAATGTCAAATCATGACTGACTGCCACTGAGAGTATTTCTGGGGACCCAGAGGAAGTGTGAGTCATCCCACCAGTTTTGGAACTGGACAATATTGCTGGTAAAACCTCTATGCAACCTTCCCCCCCCCCCATCTCTCTCTCTCTCTCTCTCTCTCTCTCTCTCTCTCTCTCTCTCTCTCTCTGGCACTGCAAAGTATATGCTAATAACCAGTTCTTAATTTTACCAATTTCTGTTGTTCTTCATTACAAAAAGATCCCCATTTAATATGTTTTTACCACAACCTCCCTCTGTCTTTCAATAGCCCATTTCTACAGCTGGCTCCCATCTTAACCCTGCCACAAAACTTTCTGGAATCTTCTTTTCTCAGTTCCAGGGAAGCACTTTGCAGAGAAAAGGGGGAATGATTTGGAGGTGACACCCTGAGAAAAAATAGATGCCTTGGAGACACCAGTACTCCTGAACCTCCCTCCCTCATCTCCTAGCCACTGCAATATGCTTGTCTATCTTGGAATATCATAGAAAGCATATCCCTTTGATAAAATGGCCCTCTGAGCAGTTCTGTAGCTAAAAATCATCAGAACACCACGGAACTGACTGTTTTCCCCTCCAAAGCCTCTGAGGAATTAACAGGTGTTTGCATAGTAGTCTTGTGTCTCAAGTGCCTGTTTCTGGGAGATCTGAGTTACTCAAGGTAAAAGTCAAAGTGAGCAGAATTAAAACATTTGATGGACTTGGGACTTCCATGTACAGTTCAAGGACTGTACAAGTGTGGTCCCGGGGGGGGGGGGGGAGGAGCATGATCTCCCGATAATGGCATTTCAAATAAAAGACTCATATGAAGGTATACCATGGATGCGATAACAAAAAAGGTTCCATTTTCTGCAACAGTTTAAAAATGAGAGAGAAAGCAACACTCCTTTCTTTAAATTGGGAGATTAATCCAGGGGGAAATTACCATCAGTCTCCCAGTTAACTATCATCTGGAACCAGCATGAACTGTCAGCCACCTTTTGTTGTTGTTGGGATGCACTTGCCATCTAGCACAATGAGACCTTGATTGAGGCTGATTAGAATGAATCTAATAAAACAGTACCACAACCTTGAAGGTGATGTATTTGTTATCGTCCAAGAAAGACCAAGTTTTTTTTTAGTTTTTTTTTTAGGATATTAGCGAATTGTAGAAGAATTAGCAATGGGCATGTTGACAACTAAAGAGAAAAAGCAAAGGAGAAAGAACATATATCTTTTTAGTCAGCACACAGCAATAGGCAAACATCTTTGCAACTGTGTCAATATTGCCTTCTGTGTTCTGGCCTTCCCTTTGCCTAGCCAACTCAGGGGTGGAACTGTGCTTTCTGAACACTGATGGTGCTTCTGGGATCCCTACTCTCACTTGTTGGCTGCATTGCAGGCTGCATGGGGGAACCCAACTTTGTGTTACTCTCTCCCCAGCTTACCAGTATTGTATTGATTATATTCTGGCAGACAGGGCAGATTGGTACTGCATGGGGTCTGCTTGCTCCAGTGGACATCCAACATGGCGGCTTAATTTCACAAGGCGCTCTTCAGCTTCTCTTGCAGGAGCAGCAGCAGCACACTATTGTGTCCTGGCATACAGTTTGGAAATCACTGGAATAGATTGTGCCAAATGTGCGTAACTGTGTTTAACTAATTCTGATCCCATAAATACACTTCTTGAAATATGGGTATTTTGTATGTGTACTTAGTGGCAGGATGCCAAGGATGCAGGGACACAACAAAGGGAACACTAGGCATAGCAAAGCAAGAGAAAGAAAGCTGTGTTAATCAGTGAAGCCCCAGTTCCCCTTGCTACCAGAAGCTCTAACCAATGCATTTCTGGTTCTTGAGCTTTTAGAAAACATTATCTGCATGTTTTCATATTCTTTTTTCTTTGATTTTGTACATTAGAAACTTGCATATATAGGATATCACAACCCAGTCTGGGTGCTCCACTGTGTGAGAGAGAATAGCAAGGTAAAGAACCTGCCCTTAAATCGTTCAGTAAGTGGTTGGCAGATGCAGAACTAATCTTAATTTGAGCAGACAAGTGCCCTATCTACTTGGAGTCAAATATCATCATATGAGAAAGTGATGTAGCAATTTAAAATGTATATGTATATGCTTTAAAGATTCATAGATATATCACAGTTCTCAGTAACATATGTTGTGCAATGCAGAGCTACTTAGATCTTGCCCATTTCTAAGGCTATGATGTGTTTAGTGGGTAATGCACTCAACTTTAGTGGATAATGCACAAGATACACTGGAGGCAGCCACCTAGCTTAAAGGGCTGGACAGGTGAGATACTAACCCTAGATCTAGCCAGATATTCTAATTACTTGATGTGTGTGTGTGTGTGTGTCCCTGATTTCTTCATAGATATCACAGCTAACCGCTTGCCATCGTAACAGCTTATTAATAGATCTTATCAATTCCTTGCCTGAGATAAGTGGAGGAATAAAGAAATATTCTAGACTCCAGAAAGGAGGTAATTTGTTACTTGGAGCTTGGCCTGAATAGACAAGGAAAAATGCTTTCAAATTGACAATACTGTGTGAGCGTGGCTTTTGTGTGAAGCCCCTAGTATTTTAATGTCCTCTAGTCCTGAGCAATTCATGAACCTAGTCTAGGGTAGCTCCAGTTGATTATATGTATACAGCACAAAGTGCATTATCTGTAGGAATATTACTTGTTCATTAATAGCAGTGAGTTGATGGAGTAAAATACATATCAATCCTCTTTTCTCTCCTTCAGCTGCATCTACATTTGAATATCAAGAGGAGCACTTTATTTTCCTCTTGCAGCTCTGAGCCTTTGGGGGGGGACTGGTGGGAGTGCAATACTTTATCTTAATTAAACATTCATTGGTTCTGAAATGAGCTGAGATAGGGAGAATGGAAGAACTCTTGTCTTCTCATAAAAATAGGTTAAGGAGAGTATCGTTAATAAATACATACTCTAGAAATTTAACTTTAATTTTAATACCTCCTTGAGCTTTGTTTCTCGAAGCATTTTACAAAAGAGCAGCCTTTAGGATGTCCTTCTGCCATTGATCTGAGAATTAGAAAAATGGGACAACATCATACAGAGACATCCCAAGTGGTCAGGAGAATTTTCTCTGGTATGCCTGTAATGCTTTGGGGGAGGGTAATTAATTATATAGCCCAGTGCTGATTTGAGATATCTTTTGACTTGTATACTATGGTTATTTGGAAGAATTATAATCTCCTCCTCTGCCTCCGCAGCGTCGTAGTCGTCGTCCTCCTCCTCCTCCTCCTCTTCTCAGGCAATTTTAAAAAGCACTAGGGGTTTCTGTATTGAGCGTTGAAATACTGTCTGACTTGATTGGATTCTCAAATGCATTACGGATTATGGTGGTGTTGTTAATAATATTTGGGCATCAAATAATGTAATTAACAATCCCTGTAACAGAGCTACTAGCTGCAACCCTGTGTTTTTGTCCATTTTACAGTTGGGGAGCTGTGGATGACAGAATGACTTGGCCCAACCAAGGACACAAAGCAAGTGTACAGCCAAGCACAGCTTTAAGCTCAGTCTCCCAGGTTTACCGTAAATCACAGTTCTTTTCATTGAATCACAGGAGTAGAAAATCAGTGTTCAAAATCCCATGGAGAATCTCCACAGATACAGGAGGATTACTCTTCAGAAAGCCAGCCTTCACAAGTAGAGGGTGCTGGAAATGTGTGAGGAGGGTCCTGGGGTAATGCACTCCCCCTCCTCATGCATTTACTTTACTCAGATGTAGAATGTCTGAATAGAGGAGATGGGGTGCTTCTCTCTCTCTCTCTCTCTCTCTCCTCTCTCTCTCTCTCTCTCTCTCTCTCTCTCTGTGTGTGTGTGTGTGTGAGCTGGAGTGAGGAGAAAGCCAGCCAATGCTCAGAAGTAGAGACAATGCAAGATGATTCTAGAACAGTCATTGGAATGTTTGTACCTTCATTTGGTTACAACAGAAAACTTACAGTGAAGTGCAATCAGTAACTACTAGTTATGGAAGATGGTGTGGGCTGCACCAAGTCATCTCCTTGTAGGATTGTCAGGAGCAAAGAGCTTGAAGAACTGCCTATCTTTTAAGATATGTATCTATAGATATAGATACTTTTTTGTACTCCTGCTGCAGGAGGAGAGGCAAAACCAAGGCAATAAATATTCCAATCACCCCCAAGGATCACCTAGAAATCTCCTTTGAGGTATAGAAATGGTAGAGCTGCCCTCTAGTGGATTACTTTAGGGAAATAGTAATGTGATTTCATAGTAGCTTTTTCTAATGTGTGTTTATTCTGTCTTAGCGGGATTGTCACTGTTTGGTTTTGATCGAGCAGAAGGAAATGGAACAGCTGTGTGAGTGCAGAACACTCTGGGTTCATTTTTCTCAAGTATGGATGGAGGGCACTTGTAATGTTTTCCAAATGCTGAAAAGGCTGCTAGGCTACTTTGCCTAGACAGTAAGAACATGGCAAACAGTTTCCAGTTCAGGCTTCCTTGATTTTTCAAGCAAACTAGGGCCCCCTGCTATAGATGCTTCTTGTGCTGGCTGCAGCTCACCACCACTGTCTCGCCTCACCCTCAACTTGGCAGGAGCTAGGACTGGACCTCTGGCAGAAATAGCCATGGGCATTGCATTAGCCTATAGATCCCTGGAAGCTTCTATTCTGCCCATTTATTTCTTATATTTATTAATCGCCCATCTGGCCGGTCACCCATGCCCATGGTTTTGTCTTCCATATTTGCCTCCACCTTTCTTACTCACCATGTGCCAGATCACTGGGTAGCTTCCTGTCAAACATACCTGGCTTGTGACCTCCCCAAACCTTTGGTAGTTGATCTGTCTTATTGCTACTGGTAGTGCTTTTGTTTCAAATGCTGATGCTTTAAATGTTGTTCTTTAATTAATTTATTAGATATTCTTGTTGCTGTATTGGTTTTAAATTATTGTGAGCTGCCTTGGAGGCCAGAGGTGGTATATGTTCTGAAATAAATAAAAGTCTAGCCATCCTTCCTATATGACCAAGAGTGCCAGTGTAGAAATGGGGGGCCATGTTTTTTCCCCCTGGTGATCTGACCCTTGTCATGGCATCAAGGGTCCAGCCTACCACACACATACTCCCTTTAGTCTTCACACAATTAATAGGCAATGCCATTGGTTCCACTGGCAGCTTTAGTCAATTCACTTGGTTTCAATGGGTCTGTCTCATTTTCTCGTTTCCGTGTCCAGTCATCCAGAGAAGACAGCCAGAGGATAGAGGGTGGCTCAGTGGGAAAAGCCAGCATCCCCCCCCAACTCATTTATTTATGTATTTATGTAAGTATGTATTTATTTATTTATTGTATTTTTAAATCGCCCATCTAGCCAGTACCCGGCCACTCTGGGCGATGTACAACATACAATAAAACAAAACAGATTAAAATACACTTAAAACAGTATAAAAGTTAAAATCCTAACCCACCCCATATTCCCGCCTGAAAAACCATGTTTTTAATGCATGGCGGAAGCTCATCAAAGAGGGGGCATGGCGGAGGTCACTGGGGAGAGAGTTCCACAGTTTGGGGGCCACCACAGAAAAGGCCCTCTTCCTAGTCCCCTCCAGCCTGGCTGCTCTGGCTGACGGGATAAGGAGAAGGCTGTCTGTGATGGATCTTGGTGAGTGGCCTACTTCATGTTGCTGGAGGCGCTCCTTGAGATAAACTGGACCGGAGCCATATGGGGTTTTAAAGGTCAAAACCAACACCTTGAATTCGGCTCGGCAAACAACTGGTAGCCAGTGCAGCTCCTTGAGCACCGGATGGTATCCTGGGTCATGAAAGTTCTGTCAGTGTTTTTAACAAGATTAGTGAAAAAGCACATTATGGGTCTGTCCATGTCTCCTAAGACCACCTAGCCTGTGCATCTTACATGGTAGAGTGAGCTGATCTTTGAACTGCTATAAATAAGAAGAACATGCTAAGAGGCTTGATCTAAGTTCTCTTGATCTATGGGAGCTAGAGTGGGAAAGAATAAGATCCAGCTGAGACAGTTCCCGGACAGGACTAGAGACTTCACAGCAGGCTCATTAATCTTAGTTGTCACAGTGAGCTTGTTGTTCCAGAAGTCAATAAACAAAGTCAATTAAGGCCAAATTGTGAGTATGACCTAATGGTTGGAGGTCATGGAATCCTCAGCTCAGAGTCCAGGTGGTAGAAAATCTTCTTCCTTTGGTGGTAGATTCTTCCCTGAATGGCTAAATACAGTATTTCCAAGCACATTTTAAAAAAAGCAAAGATAGTCCATGAGAAAAAAATCCAAAATCCACAGTGGGGCAATACCTTTATTATGGCCAACCATTCCACAAAAATGTGCAAGCTCACCATTTGGCCTCACTTTACTTTTTTTTACCTAGTGCACCCCCCTAAGATTAATCTCCGGCTTTGTTAGTGTAAGGACAGTCATGTTTCTCTGCACTTCTGTTCTATGCCAGCTCAGGAACCTGTGCAAGGCAAGAGGCAGTTCAGAGTTGCAGCCAGACTTCGTGTTTTCAGAAATGGAGATCAAACGTTGCTGCTACTTTCTCCCAAAAATGCATTGCTAGATGTAATCTTATACCTCCAGCACCTATCACTAATTCATTCAATCTGCCATCTCCATTTTGAGACTGGGTCTATCTAAACTGCAGACCTCAGGGCTGCCACATCTGGTCATTTTTGGACTTTTCCGTTTCTTCCCCCCTGTCCCCTGCTTTTTGTACCATCTAGCCTGATGAATAGTTCTGGAGACTCAAAAGCGTGTCCATTTTTGTAGAATTTTGGTTGGTCCTAATAAAGCTATTCCCTAACTATGGATTTTGGATTTGTTTTCCCTCATAGATTAGCACTATTAACTTTGCTTAACCTGAATCTGTTTCATAAACTGTGAAATGGGCTTCAAAACTTTTAAGCATTAAAACAAAAAGTAGTAGGCAGTGTGCTCTTACTAATCTTTAGGTACAGAGATGTTGAATCAAACAGAGCTCATGTTCTGTCCCCAATGCTGTTTAATATTTACATGAAACCGCTGGGAGAGATCATCAGGGGATTTGGGGCTGAGTGTTATCAGTATGCTGATGACACCCAAATCTATTTCTCCTTAACATCTTTATCCAAGGAAGGTATGACTCCTCTGAATGACTGCCTGAAGTCAGTAATGAGGGAGAACAAACTGAAGTTGAATCCTGGCAAGACTCACCTAATTCAGGAATTGAGGTTTGTCAACCAGTTCTGGATGGGGTTGCACTCCCCCTGAGGGAACAAGTTCGTAGCTTGCAGGTACTTCTTGACCCGACCCTGCTCCTGGCACCTCAAGTGGAGGCAACAGTGAGAAGTGCCTGTTATCAGCTTCGACTGATACGCCAGCTACGCCCATTCCTGGAACATGTGGACTTAGTAATGGTGCATGCGCTGGTAACCTCTAGACTTGATTTCTGTAATGCTGCCTGTATATTTGGTTTGGAAACTTCAACTAGTGCAAAATATGGCAGCCAGGTTGGTCTCCGGGACATCTCGTGGAGACCATATGACACTGGTTTTAAAATCTTTACACTGGCTGCCGATTTGTTTCCGGGCAAAATATAAAGTGCTAGTTCTTACCTTTAAAGCCCTACATGGTCTGGGTCCAAGGTACCTTAGGGAACGCCTCCTCCCCTATGTTCCACCACGCCACTTAAGGTCCTCTGAGGGTCAGCTGTTGCAGCTGCTCAATATGAGACTGGCAGCTATACGTCGAATAACTTTTTCCTTTGCTGCCCCTCAGTTGTGGAATGATCTGCTGATTGAAATGCATCTTCTAACTTTTCTTTGAATGTTTTTAAGCAGTCACTGAAGACTTTATTATTCTGGCAGGCCTTCCTTTTATAGTATTTTATTACAATTTTATGGAATTTTAATCAATTTTTATGGAATTTTATGGTACTTTTATCAATTTTTATTCTGTTTTTATGTTTAATTGTATTGGTTGGTTTTGGTTGTTTGTTTTTGTATACCGTATTTGTTTTGTTTGATTGTGATTTTGTATGCTGCCTAGGGCATTTATGTATAGGCGGGATATAAATTGAATAAATAAATAAAATAAATAAATGTTTTCCAAGCAAAATTTGGGTGGGTAGAAATGCACTTTTAAAAAGAGTGCCAGGGAGTCTTGCCACCCTTAGAGCAACACCTTGGGGAGCCTACATTGCTCATCCCACTCTGGACTCACGAATTATAATTTCTGCTCTGCCCTTCATCTTGTTCATTTGTTTTGGGCAAAGCTCCCTTCTATCATGTGTGACTCCTGGGCAGGAACGGTGCAGGGCTGTTTGGCGCCCTAGGCCAAATTATATTTAGCGCCCCCCCTCTCGTGCCGGGGGGGGGGCTCCGGAGCAAAGCAGCCCTGCTCTGCAACCCCCCCCCCGCGCTGCCGCCGCCTCCTCCTCCTCCTCCGACGCCACGGGACCCCCCACGCTTTTTTTTTTGCCGGGGAAACCAGGGCAACAGGGCTGTTTAAGCCCTGTTGCCCTGGTTCCTCCCGTCAAAACAACGCCGGCGGAGCTCCGGAAATGACGTGAAGGTAGGTAGGTAGGTGGCTGGCGGGCGGGCGCGCGAGCGGGGGGGGCAGGAGCGCGCCGGCGGTGAGGAAGGAGCGCAGCGTTCGCGCCCTCTTCCGCCACGCGCCCTAGGCAGCCGCCTGGGTCTGCCTAGCGGTAGCGCCGGCCCTGCTCCTGGGTGGCATCTTTGAATCCAGCTATCCCTATGCACTTTAGCTTTTTGTCCTTCTGTTCTTCCCCAACCCATCAATATCTTTTGTCCTCTTGATTTTTGCCAAATGTTTCTGATTGGGATGACTGGTAGAGCTTCTTGCTAATTAACCTGCCCTGGCTACAGAAGCAGCTGCAGGTGGCTTATGTCAACAGTAGCTTTTCTACAGCTGGATCCAGTAACATGGGTCAGTGCCAGGTTGATTTCCAAATGCAGGGCCTAGTGCTTTTAGAGCACTTTTGCAACCGAGGCTGTAAAAGATTCTGATCTATTGGCTATTTAATGACACAGTTCAGTGCTCAAGATAAATTGGAGAAGGGCAAATGCAGCCAGTAAAAAATACTTGTTGTTCCTGAGAGACTGAAATGCACAGTAATAACAGCAAACGCTATAACCCTTCAGTAGCCCATCGGACTCTCCTGTCTGGGACATTGGTGTTCTCTGTTCATTCCTGGCATTTTCATTGTGTTGTTTCAATGCTCCCTCATTTAAATAATAATAAAAAAGCTCACAAGAAGCAACTTTGGTTGGGGATCATCAACTTAGTCCAGCCTTCCTCAACCTGGTGCCTTCCAGATGTGGTGGACTACAACTCCCTTCCACCCCAGCCAACATGGCCTTTGGTCAGGCTAGAGGGGTATGATGGAAGTTGTAGTCCAACACATCTGGAGGGCACCAGGTTGGGGAAGGCTGACTTAGAACTTGTGAAAGTTTGCTCCTGGGTTGAATGTCTCCTCTCTATTAACCTGTGTAGGTTTTGGTGTGCAACATGCCTATTGTTATCTGTTTCTTTGATGTTTCTCTGCTGCCACCAAGTGTTCAGATTCTTTCTCGGCATTCATCCCCATGTTGAATTTCTCCTTCCTGGACTTGATTGATATCCCTTGTCTTCCTAATAAAGAAGCAACATGAGGCGCTGCCTTTTAATTAGAGCTCCTTGTTTAGAGATGTTTTTATTATGCTTGCAAACAGGATTTTAATTTGTTCTCTCACTTAGTTTGGTATTAAAAAGGAAGGTGATCAGATAACGTTAGTGATAGGCAGCACCTCCAAAGTCTGCTCTGGAAATAATCCAGAGTAATTGAATTGATTTGTTGTACATCCATTGTTCATCAGATAATTAATCCAAACTCTGAATAGGTTTGAAGTGGATTGAATTCCTAGGCTCTGCTGCATACTGCTGTCATTACTGCTGGCAACCTGGTGCCGTCCAGATGTTTTGGACTACAACTCACATCAGCCCCAGGCGGCAGAGGCAGAACTAAGGGGGTTCACTAGGCTGGAGCCCCAAATCTTTGCTTTGGGGCCCCGGATCCCTAGGACGCCATCTGCCCCACCATCTCGCCTTCTGTCGTCATCATCTTCTCGCTTTCTTCTCACCACCTGAAATCTCACAAGATGCATCCAAAATCTCATGAGATTTCAGGGCTGAATTACTGTCTGAAATATCACAAGATATTCTTGTGAGTTCTTGCGAGATTTGGGCCCACCACCATGTCTAGGTGCACTTGAGGAGTGGCTCTGGGAGGCCTGCAATACCTGCCACGGAATCACCAACCGGTTCAGTAGGGTCAGAGGGGGAGAGAGGAGAGGCCATGCCTGCCCAACCCCACAGTTAATCCATTGATGAACCCTGCAATCCTGCAATCCTGTTATCTCAAAAGTAAGACCAAGTGAGTTCAATGGGGCTTGCTCGCAGAAAGTGTGTAAAGGTCAGTTTTTCTTTTTTCTGTCAGGCAGCTCAGTCCTATGACCGCTAGACAGCATCTAGACAGCCATAGGATATTTCGGAGTCCCAGTTCCAACCTCGGAAACTCGCTCAGAGGTCGGAGCTGGGACTCTGAGCTTGGAGTACCTCCCCTCCCTCCTCACAGTTGGCATGGAAAGAACCGTGCAGGGAAACACTTCGACAGCCAAAATCAGCTGACTAAGTGTTTTTGCAGGGTGGGAGGAGTGTGGAGGCAACCTTCACCTCTGCACTCCTTCTGCCCTGCATAGGATGCCCATAATCCTCCAAGTTCAAAGGGCTACTGGCATCTGAATTGGATTGTGCCCTAAATCTGCAGATGATTGCAGCTCTACTATGTATGTGTGAGAACATGTATTATTTCAAGAGGGATAGCCGTGTCATTTATTATGAATTTATATAGCCATTTAAAATAAAATGACTATGGATATAAGAATTCTTGGTTTCTTTTCTTTCTTTCTGGAGGGGAAATTATAGTTATGTTTGTGCTTTATGCACCAAAATGCATGGAAAACTGTCTTCTAAACTTGTTGTTGTTGTTGTTGTTGTTGTTATTGACCCACTGTATCCAAAATTATTATGGAAAAATATAATGGTTCATATTTGCACACAAATAGATGGGTTTAGATAACTGAGGTTTGGATAATGCAGTTGTACAGTAGAAGAATACAGAAGCAGCAGAACAACTGCTTGGCTGCTGCCACTCCTTGTTGCCATGGATCCTTCCAGTCATCCACCTAGTCATTTGTTCCCAGGGCAAACATTGGTCCTCGTGCCAGTATAAGCTTTAATCTAGAAGGAAGAATCTTAGAAACTGTAATAAGATGCCCTTTGGAAGGTATCAGAAGCACCTATTGGTTTCAAGACGAGTTTATGAAAGTTTGCCTATCAATTGACTCTTTGTTCTCCCAGTTTCTTATAAAATACACCCACCATGTTCAGATAATAACTACTGTAATGGCCTGCAATCAAAAGTGATTCCAAATCAAGCTGAACTTCAACCTTCCTCACCTCTACAGTTCCTTACCATGTTTAACAATCCTTTCTCAGGTTCATGCCTGGTCTATCCCTCTTTTTTATCCTCTTTGCCCCATATTCTCTAGGATCTGAGCACTAGTATAGGCCACTGGCAGGCAAAAAATTCTTATGATGAAAACAGCCCAGTCAATGGCAAGCATCAACCCATTAGGAATGGAAGAAATTAGCCATTGGCAGCCAGAGGTCCTTTTGACTGCCTAGTCCTTGTGTGACAGACAGGCAGCTGAGACAACCGCTGCCAGAGGCTTCATCACCGCTGCTGCCACTCACACAAAATCCCTGAATGTTATTTACAGTGTAGAATTGTATGGAACAGGAAGGCCTTGCTCATGTTCTCATTACCTGTGGGACTGCCAATAAGGACTGGAAGGAACTGTTGTATAGCGCTCAACTAGTCAAAATAATCTAGTCCTCTCCCCTCAGTCACCCTTCAGATTCTGCTATTGCGCTTCATATGCAAAGTTGGAGTGTGCAAACACAAATGAAGGAATTAAAATGAACACATAAAGCGGGTGCCCCGAATGGTCCAAATGAGCATAGCAACCTGTGTGGAGTGCAGGCAAAGCTCTCGCCAGATGTGAACAGAGGTATGAGTCGGTCACTGGCTGCCTTCCAGAAAGGAAGGTAAAGAGAAGGGCAAGCCATGTCTGTAAATAAGCTGATTTACCCCTCTCGAAATGCCTCTGCCTCATGGGACTGATTAAAAGGAACCATATGATGGTGGAATGCTTTACATCAAACCCAAGCTTGAATTCCTGAATTCTACAGCAGCCCACACTGAGGAAGTGGAGTGACTGCTTTGATAGACACACACACACACACACACACACACACCAGCCTGCAGATTGGCAGTAAAAACTCAAGAAGTACAATCAGCACTGGATCAAGTAAGAGGGCTGTATAATGCCAGTAGGGCTGTAAAACACAGGTGCAGCAGAAGCCAGCTTTGCACTGTGAGTCTACAGAGAGGATGCCTTTGTTGGGGGGAAAAGGAGCCCCATGGAAAATGAAAGTTCAAGGCACACTCATTTTAACTGTTTCTCCGGAGCGTGTTTCACCCAAGCAATAGCTGCTCAACTGCCTATCGACAGCTGCATTAGAAAAATGTGTGGAGGCTTCTTGAGCAAGTGTTTCCCCCTCTTTAAGGTGGCTTTTCAATCACCCTGTGTGATGAGATCTATATATGGAGTGGATCAGGGGTCAGTTATTTTAGCACTTCCAATCCTTTCAAGTCCCCATGCTCCGCTTTGTGTTGCAGAGGAATGGGTGTATATGAAGTGGGTGTTCCATGCTGATGCCTGATGGCATGGCCATGCAATTAACATGAGTCTTCCCCCTTGAAACATGTGCTGAGTTTGCATGGGCTTGATACCCACACAATCAAGCACCAGTATGAATCTCCCCCTTCATACTTGAGGTTATTTGCTTGGTGGAGTAGAGGGAGACATGCCTGGCCTTCCAACCTGTAAAAAGGAGCACCACTAGGATAACCTATGAACATGGACTGGGACTCATATTAGTGGGGTGGTGGTTGCTTTATATCAGCTGGGCCATGGAATTGGGCATTTCTGCTGTAGGAAGTTTTGGTGAGGGGAAGGGAAGAGAAAGTGTAATGTGGTGGCACTTGGGAGCAGGAAACATCATAGCCAAAGAAATGGGTGGCCATATTCCTACCCACCTGGGAATATGTCATAAGAAAGGCAGGCATTGGTATGGTGTCCCAGTCAAGAACATGTAAATCGCAATCCAGCCTAGAGTATACAGAGTAGTGGGACAACTAAGTAGTTGTTCTATAATTTTGTGCTTATTTGGGGGGAAAGTTAGCTGGAGTAGTGTAATAACAATCCTCACTGAAGTTGCTGGGGCTGGTACAACTCAGGAGATGGGAAGGCCTGCCTGGTAGATATTTCTTTGTGCAGAAGGTTGAAGAATCAGCACATGGAACCATTTATTCTGTCTCCACCCCTTCTCCCCTCCAAGTTGGCAATACAGAGGCATCATGGCATGATAGCGCATTTTTGCACAACAGTGCTCACTTTATTTAGGGGTTTAAAACTGGGACTTTGTGAACAGTGTATTTGTTTCTCTGAGGATGGAACAAGAAGACAGGAATGTAGCCCTTTTCTTCCTCCCCCGCCCCCCCCATAACTTTGTCTATGCTGAAAGCTCAAAAAAGAACCTATTTAAAAGGTATCCGGTATGTTCCATGGTGTGTGTGTGTGTGTGTGTGAGAGAGAGAGAGAGAGAGAGAGAGAGAGAGAGAGAGAGATCTGTTCCCAGATGTTTTGCTTGGCTTTGTGTTATTTGGGAAAGAATTCATGTTAAACAAATTCCTAGGCAATACTAACTGAAGTGATATGGCAATATGGTGTTTGGGGTAAGCTTTCTGGAGCACTTCATCAGCTAAAATCACAAACTGAAGTTAATTATGAACTTGTATATAAAACAAGGTTAGCTAGCATGTCCTATTAAGAAAAAGCTACAATGAAAGGAGCTTAAAGATAGGATCTCTTAGTTTAATAAAGGACAGCTTCAGGTGGTCAATTACATGTAGCTCAGTAGACCCACTGCATAGACAAGGCCTAACCTGTAAGCAAATTCCACCCAAAATTATTCCATTTGCACTTTGTTCAGGACAGTATTCTGGATTAAATATCCCAAATCTAGAATCAGTGAAGTGGGCCTGAAAAACGGGTGACCTTTTCTTTTTCATCTAATCAATGAAATTCAAATGTAAATTGCCTTTATCATAAGAGAACTGTCAAAAAAAAGTGTTAACAATGAAACATCAAGCTATCTACTGTATATTTAATGTCTGATCACACCAAAATTAAGGCAGATATAGGTGACCACCCCCTTGTCATGGTCAGATCACTATCTGGTAGGGCTGGATTTCTTGATGCCACAACCCCTCTGCAGGGGTGAAGGACCTATTAGGATGGTCCGCCCCAGGCGTCTTATGGATCCAGATGGATTCCTGAACGCGCTTGGGGAACTGGACCACGCAAACGGTAGCTCGGTCGAGACCCTGGTGGATGACTGGAATGCTGCAATCACCAGGGCATTAGACCGAATGGCACCGAAGCGCCCTCTTCACCTGAACAGAGCTCGCACGGCACCATGGTTTACTCCATTGCTGCGAGCTCTGAAGCGGGAGGTGAGAAGGCTAGAGCGCCGATGGCGTAAATCCCACTCTGAAGACGATCGGACACAGGTCAGAGCTGCATCTTCAGCCTACCAGGTGGTGGTGAAGGCAGCAAAGAAGAATTTCTATGCTGCCTCCATCGCGTCTGCGGAGTGCTGCCCCAGGAGGCTGTTCCAAGTGGTCCGGAGCCTGGTCGGTCCAGTTGCTCCGGATCCGTTGGAACAGTCTAAAGCCTCCTGTGAGGCTTTAGCAAAGCACTTTGTAGATAAAATTGATCGGATTAGGAGTGGGATTTCATGTGTCGTGGACACAATGGCTGAACGGGAGGAGGCCAGTGGCAGTCCGGTTTTGTGGAATCAGTTGCAGCTTCTTCCTTCTGGTGAAGTGGACAAGGTGCTTTCTTCTGTTAAGCTGACCACCTGCTTGCTTGATCCTTGCCCGTCCTGGCTTGTTATGAGCTGCAGGGAAAAACTGGGTGGGGAGATCATGGCGGTAGTGAATGTCTCCCTCGAGGAGGAAGTGATGCCATCAGCCCTTAAAAAGGCAGTAATAAGACCGCTTCTATAGAAGCCCTCCTTAGATCTCCAAGATTTGAACAACTATCACCCAGTCTCCAATTTGCCATTTCTGGGCAAGCTGATTGATTAAGTGGTGGGGGCTCAGTTGAAGGCACATTTGGATGAAGCCGATTATTTAGATCCATGCCAGTCAGGCTTCAGGCCTGGACATGGGACAGAAACGGCCTTGGTCGCCTTGGTGGATGATATGAGGAGAGGGCTTTGGATAGGGGCGAATGCTCTTTTCTAGTCCTCCTCGATCTCTCAGCGGCTTTTGATACCGTTGAGCACGGTATCCTCCTGGACCGCCTGGAGGGGTTGGGCATGGGAGGCACTGTACTGCAGTGGTTCCGGTCCTTCCTCTCTGGAAGGTACCAGAGGGTAGTTCTTGGAGAGGAGGCTTCGGACCCTCGGCCGCTCACTTGTGGGGTGCCGCAGGGTTCCATCCTCTCCCCCGATGTTATTTAACATCTACTTAAAGCCGCTGAGAGCTATCATCAGGAGGTTTGGGGTGCGCTGTCATCAATATGCAGATGACACGCAGCTCTACCTCTCCTTCAAGTCCTCACCAAGGTTGGCTATTGAAACCCTGTCCAAGTGCCTGGAGGCAGTGGTTGGTTGGATGGGAAGGAACATGGTGAAACTGAACCCCGACAAGACAGAGGTACTTCTGGTGGGAGACAAGGGGAGGTTAGGGGATGTTGACCTGGTGCTGAATGGGGTACATCTACCCCTGAAGGACCAGGTCCGCAGCTTGGGAGTCATTCTAGACTCCCAGCTGTCCATGGAGGCTCAGGTGTCAGCTGTGAGCCGGCGGCGCTGTATCAGCTCCATCTGATACGGCAGTTGCGCCCCTACCTTCCTAATCATCTGCTCCCATCAGTGGTTCTTGCCTTGGTCGTCTCTCGCCTAGACTATTGTAATGCGCTCTACGTGGGGTTACCCTGGAAGATGGTTCGGAAGTTGCAGCTGGTACAGAATGCAGCAGCTCGCCTGGTTAAAGGCTGCCGCCGGCGTGATCACATCACTCCAGTGCTCAAAGAGTTGCACTGGCTACCAGTTGTTTGCCGAGCCGAATTCAAGGTGTTGGCATTGACCTTTAAAACCCTGTACGGTACGGCTCTGGTCCAGTTTATCTCAAGGAGCGCCTCCAGCAACATCAAGTAGGCCACTCAACAAGATCTGCCATGGACGGCCTTCTCCCTCCCTGTCCCATCAGCCAGAGAAACCAGGCTGGTGGGGACTAGGAGGAGGGCCTTTTCTGTGGCAGCCCCCAATTTATGGAACTCTCTCCCCAGTGACCTCCGCCATGCCCCTTCCTTGATTAGCTTCTGCTGTGTATTAAAAATGTGGCTTTTCAGGCGGGAATATGGGGTGGGTTCGGATTTTTAAGTTTTGTACTGTTTTTAATTGTGTTTTATACTGTGTGTGTGTGTCTCCCCCCCCCCCCTTGTATTTTATTGGATTGTACATCGCTCAGAGTGGCCGGATGTCTGGCCAGATGGGTGATTCATAAATATAATTAATTAATTAATTAATTAATTATAACCTATTATATGCAAATCTTGACACTGAAGCAATTGGCGAGAATATACATATGCATTGGGGTTTTTTGCTACCAACGTTACTGCTTAATTCTGTTCTTCATTGGTAAGAATTGGTAATGTGCCTGTGCAGTTGCTACTGCTGCAATACCTGCAAAGCACAGTACAAATGAGACCATAATATGGCATGTGTGTCATTGACTGCAAGTTTCATCGACTGAGATTTGGCAGGTCCAGTGAACTGTCTTTAGTAATTTCTCTGGTGTTGGGTTTGGGGTTTTTTGGGTGACTATTGGATGAAGATATCCATGTAAATGTTGCCATCCCTTCTTTTGGGATACATGTTGTAAACTCGAAGCATTTCCATACCAATCACTGGAAATGAACCCTTGTATGGGTGGCGCATAGCAGTATGAACAGTTGGAGGGAGACATGCAATGTTCAGCTCTCTGAAGATAGTTTCTTACTGTGCTTAATGTACTTTGCTGCATGCTGAGTGGCTCACAATCCATAGGGCTTATTGGTTTTCCATCATCCCCCCCCCCCCCGGCATATATCAACTCTCCTTGACTTTTTGCTAATTGCATAAGCATTTGCTCTATAAACATATATATGTTTGCCTTAATGTGAAATTACGTTCTTGGAATGCTTTGTCTACTTCTAGTTACTTGTCTTTACATTCTATCATTCATGGAATGTATAGTCTGGCACATTAGGCATAGTTATAACGTCTAGCATTTGAAAAATGGAAGCATTAGTTCAACACTCTGCAAATGTAATTTCCAGTTTCCGGGCATTTCTACCCATATACGTAAATGCCTTTGCTATATCAACCATATGAAAGTACATACAGAAAGAGTTCTTCTACTCTTTCTTAGAGTTTCTTTAGTTTCTTCAAGCTTTTTGGATAAGATTTGTAGAACTATTGAAGAATTTATCTGCTCCACTGGCGTTTCTTTAGTATTGGATTTCTCAAAAAGTAAGAAAAGTTCCTTGATTACTGAGTTATCAGTCTCCATTGCTTCACTGGATTGAGGGGATAGTTCTTTGTTCTTATTAGTATGCTTTCTAGTGGTTCCCACCTCTGGAATATTGTAGTGTACTTCCACTATTAGGAGAGCAATAATAATAATAATAATAATATTATTATTATTATTATTATTATTATTTAAAAAAAATTATTTCTTACCCGCCTCTCCGTCTAGATCGAGGCGGGGAACAACAAAAATATAAAATACACAATACATACTATTAAAACATCTTAAAACATATTAAAAACATCATTAAAAACATCATTAAAACATCGTAAAAACATCATAAAAACATCTTAAAGGCAACCTAAAATTCTGCCGGATAGGCCTGCCGGAAGAGATCAGTCTTTATGGCTTTTTTTAAATTCCAAAAGACTGGTGAGCTGACGAATCTCCTCCGGCAGGCCATTCCATAATCTGATTTGACACTGGTCTGTAATTGTTAAGGTCCAAGGGATCCAAGGGATCAACTTACTGCTGTTGATATCACTAAATGGACATGGACAGCATGTGAGTATGCTTTGCCTGCCATTACATGACCCACACCATTACCCACACACACCAGCTCCAGAACATCCTCAACACCAGATCCATTCATCAGATTCCCAGCGGCTCCCATATATGACATCAAAAGGTGGAATCCTTGAAGATGTATAATACTCTTATTAAACTCTGTAAGATGGGGACTTACTACTTGATTTGCTTTTATCCACAGGCTCTGATTGAAAGTAACACCCGACACATCCATACCTAATCTCTGTGCTTCTGCACATATGAATGTTAGTGTGGTGTACATGCAGTTAAGACTAGTTGCGTTTAAGTCATTCAGTTGGATGAACGATGTGGAACATACATCTGGCTGAGGGCCTGCATACACAGTCTGCATGTACCCTGACCATCTGGGCCCTGGTTGTCTTTGTGATCTATTTGTAACCCACAGCAGCAGGGTTGGAGCTCCCATGAGGTTGGGTGAATTCCCAGCCTCAGGCAGCAGAGCAGCGAATTGCATGCTCCCCCCCCCCGCCACCATCTCACCCCAGTGACGCGAGTGGGTGCTCCAGAGAGCCCTGCGGGCCACTCTCCCACTGTGGCATTTGCTAGAGCTGGAGAGCAGAGCAGGCAGGGCTCTCCAAAGCTGCCGCCTGCCCAGCAGCATTACAATGGGTGCTCCAGAGAGCCCCACCAGCTCTGCTCTCATGCTGTAGCAAATCGATTTTCCAAGCACTCCATGTATCTCCTCTTGTGTAACACATTTCTTTAAGTGTTTATCTGATTTGCATGGTTCTGACCTTAGTAACAAATACCCCCCCACACACACCTTTCTGTTCTTTGTCTGTGATAACTTTGCCACATAACAGTTTTCTTTGAAATTGAACCATGGAACATCTGAGTGAAGCACATGACGCTTCCTATCTTTTTCCAAATAGCTTTGTATGTAGTTTTTGCTGGTATAGATACTACGGCTTGCTATAGGGACTTTAAGTCCACCTTGAGGAACTTCCACATGTCTCTCATGCAAATTGTCACATCTTTCCTTGCTCACTTCAATTATGCCTCTCATGCCTTGTTCCCGAAGAAGTACACAACTTTTACCATCTCCAAGAACACTGTCACAAATAATACCATGTTCAGCATCCTTTGTCGTAAAATTTATTGAAATGTTAAAGCAGAGATGATAGCTGCACTACTGAGATTAGTTCATTATCTGCATTTTGTGTCGTAAGTTAAAAGTTAGGCTTTTCCTAGTGGCTCACGCTGGCTCAGCTTCTCTGAGTGTGGAAAGCTAAGCAGGGTCAGGCCTGGTTATTACTTGGATGTAGCGGTGGATCCAAGCCGGGTTGGCGCTTCCGAGTTGATTTTCGGGCTTGGCGCCGACCCGACTCTATCTTCTGAGCGGCGCACCACGCCGCTCGATCGGGCTGCTCTGGCCCGTTCGTCGCTTCTGAGACGCAACGGGACCCTGCGCAGGCGCAGAACACGCCACGGGTCCAGCGCGCCTGTGCAGGGTTCCGTTGCATCGTTTCCGGTCCTGGAAGTGACGCGACGGAACGGGCCGCCCCGAAGAAAAGGTAAGGCCTCGCCGGGCGTGAGCAGGGCCAATTTCAGTCTCGTTCTGCCCCGGCAAGGCTCGATCATACACCCCTACTTGGATGGGAGACCCCTCCTCTAGTTTCCTGCATTGAGCAGGGGGTTGGACTCGATGGCCTTGTAGGCCCCTTCCAACTCTAGAATCTATGAAATCTGGATCTATGAAATCTATATCATGTATGGAAATAACAGCCAGAATTGATATAAATACATGTGAAAAATAGATAGCATCAGGAAAACAGCCTTTCCCCAGGAAGAAAGCTCTAGATTTTTATTTTTGGCCTTTGCACAAATAAACCTTCTCAAAAAAGGAAAGGAAGTTTTGGATGGAATTAGTTTATGGTCAGCTTCTACATTCTCAAAAAAGGAAAGGATGTTTTGGGTGGAATTGGTTTATGGTCAACTTCTACATTTACTGGACTAATGGCAAAAGTCCACTGTTTGGAGTATATATGGTACTCCCCGCCATCCAATACAAACTCATATTTAAGCATGTTACTGGGAATGGTTTCAATGAACAGGCACTAGTATTGAGTGGTGGAAGCACCACTCATACCAAAGCTGTGGACTTCAGTGTGGTAAACATACATCTGAAAAACCCTGAGTCAGACAACATTACCTGTGATTGGAGACTGGTGGTGACTGGAATTTCTTTCTTTCACCAGACCAGGTGGTGTTCTTACTTGAGCAGACATTTTGTGGGCACACGTGGGTTATTTTAGGTTATTATTAATTCATGTTATATTATGGTATGCTAAATATAAAGGTTTTTTGTAATCCTTACTCCTTAAGTTTAAAGGCTAAGGCGAAGTATCACTTTAGCCAATTACAATTTCCATTTCCTTTGCTGTGTCTCTGTGGGATGCTGACAGGGTAGGTAGTCCTCTCTCTTTCGAGGATGCCCATACACAATTACCTGTCTTCAGTGTATACTTCCATGTTTACTGTATAAACAAAGGCTCTCTACCTACCTGATGGTCACACATTTCCCTGATCAAAAGACATTCTGATTTTGCTGTTTAGAGATCTCAGCTGGGACCAATGTTGAATTAGGGGGATGCATTTCTTTTAACATTTTTTTGGGCTGGAATCAAAGTCATAACAGAATGTTGGGTCATAGCCATGAAGGTAGTGAAGGTAACAGGAGGGATGTTGGATATTAACAGTTTTGATGATGGATAATAACCTGCTACAACACTAAATACCAATATCCTGCTATTAGGATTCGACTGAACTTGCATGTTTCCAGGATCTTGCATTTCATCATATACTTGTCAAGCACTGGCCATTATATCTGAGATAAGATGGATGGACTCTTGGTTTGCAATAGAAATGGAAGAATTCAAATGACATTCTCATTGCCATGCTATTAATTTTTTATTAAAATTGCCGTTTCCTATGTTTTTAGGGTTATAAGTTGTATTTGGGAGCAAAATATTTAATTTCCTGCAAACAAAATTTTGTGTTGTGGTCCCCCCATCACTCACACACACATTCACATACTCTTGTGTTTTAATAATATAGGTATGTGTTTCTCTCATTAAGAAAGCTTAGTTGCAGCACAGCAAAATAAAGTGCTCTGTCGTTATTTAACTGGGCCCTTTCAAACCATCTAGCGAAAAATGCCAAGTGAGTCCACTACTAACCCAAACCCCCATGGCAGTTGTGGCTATTAAACTCTGTGAAGAAAGAACCCTTTGTCATAGCACAGGACTAAATCCAGTCACAAGTGACACTTTTCTCTGGAAAGCACAAAACTTTTATTTCCACTACAGCAGCATTCTTGGGCTCATGGTAAAAGGCAGGACTTTTAAGGAATAAAATAAAATGCTTTCTGTGGAATAGCTCATTTTCAGTATAATTCCAACCGACTCTAAGGACCCTCTCTCAGCCATATAGACTGGGCATTAGCCCAACCACCCTGCCTTTCCCCCCCTACCCTTACTTTATTACCTCATGCCTTCCTATTCTCTTGGCAGACTTGGATTCTCTTTTTTCTTCTTTTAACATTTCTCACAGCTGAAAAGAGATGGTCTACCAAGCCATGTGCCATAATTCAACAAGCAGATTTTAAAAAGCAAGATATATTTGCTGAGCTGTGCCACTTCGTTTTCAGTGGATTTGCAAATGAGATGTTTGACCAGGTGTGTGTGTGCACAGAAGAGCAAGTGAGGGGGGGGGGCATCTCTTGGGGAGGCTTAATGGCAAGATTTGTTGTTTGGTTGATCATCACAGTTGGGCATTGGGGTGAGGGAAATCCTTTAGATCAGATTTCCTATTGACCTTCGGGAAACTTGTGCCTGCCTCTTTTGGGAGTTGGGGGCATGACATAGCTTTTCTCCCCTGAGCCTTCCTGATACGTTTTTGTTAGAAGTGTTACAAAACAGACAAGTAGATTAGATTACTTACTAAGGTCATAAAAAGTGAGTGTTGTGCTTTGGCTGAAGTGGACTCTGAGTGAAGGGGCTATCCAAAGAGCAAGGTAATGAAACAGGCAAATGTTCAGGCATAAAAGTTTCAGTCCAGTGGGACTCAGGCTAAGGCAGGAGTGGTCAAGGTAGCAGGCAGGGGTCAAAGCACAGTTAAGCAGTGACCTACATTGGATCAGGCTAAGGCAGGAGTGGTCATGATAACAGTCAAAAGTCAAAACACAGCTAGGCAATCAGATACGTTATACAGTCCAGAAGAAGAGTCAAGCAAGAGTCCAAGGGTCAGGAGTACATCAATCACAGGGCAGGATCCAGGAGACAAGGTAGAAGTCACTGGAGCTGAAAGAACAACATTGTTTCCTGCACTAGTTAAGCAGACACTGAAGGCTTTTATCACAAGAGACTGCTGAGCCCTACCCAGGGCTCAGCTGTGTTGCATTAGAGCTCTCTGGCCAGAGTCCTAGTCATGAGGAGTCACTTTCTCCTGAGGAGGCCCTCTTCACAAGTGAGCACTTCTTGTCATGGGAGTCCTACTGGCCTGCTGCTTGAGGTGATGATGCTCCTGGGGGCCAGCCTCTGCCTCAGAGGCAGGGTCCTCTGCCCCTGACAGAGATGGACCTCCAGCCATCTTCCCTGAGAACCCAGCTCCTCCTGGTCTGACAGTGGCTGATCTGGGATGTTCTCGGTTTCTGGGAGCCCCAGCTCTTCCTCTGAGGAGGATTCCTCCAGTCCCCCTTCAACCATGTAAGTCATTATGTTTCAGCCTAGCTACCTCATAGAATTGTGAAGATAGCTCAGTCTAGATCACTATGCATACTGAAAAATGTCCAAAAACATAATGTGTTTAGGATAGGGATTTGAAAGTGTGCATCCATATCATACAAAGGCAATTTACCCGATAAACAGAACCAGATAATCTAACTTGCTTCATTGCTCAGTGGTTCAATTCATCCCAATGTACTCTTACAGTCACTTTTGGTATGATCCACCTTGATTCAAACTGCTGCTACTTGCACATGATATGGGCATATCAGAGTTCCTACATGTGTAAGCAGCAGCAGACATCCAGACATGCACAAGAACTTTCCTATCCAGTGTAGTGGAGGAGAGGCAGCTCCGTGCATGAATTCCCACTACATATGCAGAGCTGCCTTTGATAATTCTGTTTGTTTGTTTGTTTTATTTCATTTACATTCTCTCTTCCTTCCAAGGAGCTCCCATATTTTGGTAACAGCTTCGCTCAAGATTGCCTTCCTTTCCTTTGCTTTGAGACCTTGCTCTATTCTGTATTTTTTTAAAGTAAACCAAGAACATAACAGGCCATTATCCATATTTATCTTATCAGGATAATGCTGAGCAAGGCTCACTTTGAACAAGAGATTTAGTCTTTTGCAGCCAGTATGGCCTGTTCTCTCCCCTCTCACCATCTCAGCAATGAGGTTTTAAAAATAAACCTTCAGAGGAGTAGAGGGAATTTGAATGAACACATTGTTACTGTACAAGATGCTATAATAGGGCCTTTTATAGCTACATCTGTTAGTAAATTGTCTAGGCCCAGGTCTTTAGAGGTTGTGTAACTTTGGCTGCCCTAAGTATTTCTCCTGTCCTGTTACTGGCAGACGTCTGTGCACATTCTTGCGGGTGAGGGGAAATATTGTTTCGTTTACTTTCTCTCTCCCCACACAATAGCTCTGCTTTAGATCTCTGCTTTAGATGGTTACTCCAGAATCCACAGGTAGTTAAATGTTGAAGAAAGCAAGGATATTTAGATATAACTAGATGGTATATGATAATTTTTAATGGGCCAGAGAACCTTTTGATCCCCAGGATACATCGGCATCTTCATGTAAAGTTCCCTTAGTTTACCAGTCTTCTCTTCATGTAAAGTTCCCTTAGTTTGAATTACTGCCCAACTCTAAGATTGCAGATTTCATACTTAGATGCCTTCTACAGACTAGATGCTGACAACTAACTTGTTTATCACATAAGACAATGATGTATGTTCATACCACATACCACAAAGCACCGGATGGGCCTTGTAAAAATGTCCTAAGTGCAATATGGCTTTGAGGGTTGTCTAATGATTAAGGTCCGTCCCCGTCCCATCCCCCCGAGTGGCTTAACTAGAGGTTTTACTTTGTCAAGCAGAAGTGTGGACTGTTTTAATAAATATTTAATAAATATTGACTCATGCATTGTAGCATTGGCTTTCTCCAACAGATCTTTGGCCTGGTAGCATCCATAGTCACAAAGAACCTGAATAAATGTCTCTAGATAGGGATAAGCAGCCATATCTCTGTATAAATGCACCACCAGTGGGTGAGTTTTAGCAATGTCACTACAGTCAAATTAGCATTGTTTTTGTGAACACACTAATATAGCAGCTTTGCTAGTTCTTAGGAAGGGCCATAGCTCAGTGGTAGAGCACATGCCTTGCATGCAGAAGGTCCCAGGTTCGATCCTTGGCATCTTCAGGTAGGGCTGGAAAAACCCGTGTGAAACCCTGGAGAACCGTTGCCAGTCAGTGTCGACAATACTGGGCTAGACGGACCAAGGTCCGACTCCGTATAAGGCAGCTTCCTATGTTCTTTGCTTTGCTCCACCCCTTCTCACCGTGGTTGCTCAATGTCTTTTCCTGTGCCTATATAAACTCTCATTTCCTGTTAGCAAACTTTGTATGTGCAACAAAGCTCCCACTACATACAGCTCACAGGCACCTCCTGTCCCAACTTATGCAAGCTTTTCTTAATCCCACATTACTGCTTCTCTCTTCATATCTGCCCAGACTGTCTTTCAGGAAACTGCCCTTGGCTTGCCTGCCTTCTTGGTCAGATGCCTTGGCCTGACCAGCTTTCTAAGTGAGGCCCAACCCTAGTAGAGATCCAGCACATCTTTCTCTCCCCTAGGAAGTGCTGACCCATTCAGTGCAGACTATTAGTACTTCAAAGGTGTTAGGAGTTTGTGACACCAGTAGTGGAAGAAATGCCACGAGGCTGTGTAGAGTCCTGGTACAAACAGCTCCTTAATTCATTCAACAATTGCATCACAAGCTCCAATAGCTAAAGCCAAGCACATTCAGATGGGAAACTGCCATGCCAGAGATCGCCGTCTTTGTCACATAGGCATTTATGGGCCCAAAGAGCAGCTCCAAAATATATGACCTGGGCCAAATCTGGCAAATTTGTATAGAAAGGAGGTGCATGTTCTTCCCAGTGAGAATGATTAATCACAGGAAGCATCTGTCTTCTAAAGTATTTGGATTTAAAAAGAGGAGGAATTACTACTGAAACCTGCAGTTTTCTGAAAGCTATTTTCAAATGTAGCCCAAAGATGTGTGCAGGGTGCAGTAATAAAATATTTTTGAGCATCTGTATTTCTTTGATCTCTGTGCAGTTTAGCTAAAGCTTCCTTGCTATCCTGTGACTTAGAAAAGCAACGTTTAGCTTTTGTGAATGCTTTTGTAGGATTTAAGGAAGGGAGATATTGTTAAGAATCTAGAGAAGATCCAGAGTGGAGTTCAGGGGAAAACCTACTGAGTGATATTTCATATTCAGACATAGCAAGGACTGCATAAAAAGCATGCACTCCACTGAAAAGGTAGCTGGTCCTCAAAATGTTAAAGAATTACCGGTAATTGTAAATTTGTTAACGGCGGGTAGATTAATGATAGCAAGAAAATGGAAAGTGCAGCAAGTTTTCTCTATCACTGACTGGTATAAAGAAGTGTGGGATATGGCTTTAAATGATATGTTAACTTGTAATATCAAATGTATAAGGGGACAATTAAAGAATAACAATTTTAAGGATATTTGGGGTTTATTTTTGGATTTTGTGTTAAATAAGGGGAAAGGGAGTATGCCGTGTCAAGATATGTTGTATTTTTGGAATAATGAATAACTATAGATTATAGAGATAGAATGTATTATATGGTCCCATGGTGACGGGAGCACTATATAAGTTGTATGTTTGCTTTTTAGTTGTTATATATATTGTTTGAAAATTTTTAAAATATTTTTTTTTTAAAAAAAGCATGCACTCCTAACATTTAAGCTGCAGTGTATTCAGAGCTTGGCCACACCACGTAGAACCAGCCAATGGCAGGCAAAGAACCAGGGTGCATGCTCCATCCCTTGGTTCCTTTTCAACTGCAGGTCCAACTAGGGCTGGCCCTCCCATGAAGCGGGATGAAGCCCCCACCTCAGCTGGCAGAGCAAGAGCAGTAAATTGCATGCCAGGAGCACCTGCCGCTGCCGCTGCTGCGCTCCCTCCTTTTGCTGCCGCCGCCACTGCTATGTCTCCCAACTCCCACCCCACTGCCATTGCCGCTGCTGCCACCCACTCTGCAGATCCTTTCAAAGTGAGCCGGCTGAGCTCTCTGGAAATCACAGTATAGGTGATGTCCAGGGACACCCCTCCTCCCACAGTCTGACGCTAAGGAAGGACCCTTTGAGCCAGGCATTTGGGAATGGCTGCCTCTCTGTAGAGCTGCTCCGGCTGACATAGCTTTTCAGAGAGTTCGGCCACCCTGCAGAGCAGGCAGTGACGGATGGGAGCAATGCGGGAGGGAGGAGGGAGACACACTAGGCAGGGAGCAGGGACACAGACGGGAGGGGAACATACCAGGTGAGCGGGTGGGAGGAGGGAGATAGATGTGGAAGACGAGGGGGAAGGAAGACAGACGTGGAGGAGAGGGGAGGGAAATGACAGCTGGCAGTGGCATGTATGTCCTTTCCTGCTTCAGGCAGTGGCGCATTTCCTTCCCACCTCAGGTGGCAGCGTGTGTTCTTTCCTGCCTCAGGTGGCAGGAGAGTTTGTGCTGGCACTGTGTCCAACAGCTGCACATTGGAAAAATCTCCAGTCTTGTGTTGCCTTTGAGAAACCTGCTTTTCTTCTTTGTGGTCTCTGTGACTCACACATATGGGTTCTGCACCTGCGCAGAACAGACATTCAGAACATTCTAGAGCTAAACAGGTTTTTAGGCTGGAGCCCCAGCCACCTCCTCTGCACATGCTCTGGGTGTGGCTCCTACCTGTCTCCGTTCCCTTTCATCTACCACAGTGACTAGCAGTATTTGGAACGTTCTCTCACCTCACAGGTAAATATCTACAAAAATGCTACTGTCCCCTCCCAGGACGCTAAACAGTTATTCTTTCTCTTTTTTCTTCCTTTCCTATCTTCTCTGAGTTTTTTTCTTTTTCTTCATTGCCCCTTTGGGGCACATGGCCTCCAAGGCCTTCTTCAAAAATTGTACCTGCTGTGACAGGAAGATACCATTGACCAACAGAAACTCCAACTGTCTTCTCTGCCTTGGAGAGGCACACACGGTGGACTCCTGTAGCCACTGCCAGGCCTTTGTGAAGCAGGCCACGAGATAAAGAACGGCACGCCTCTGCTCTGTTGTGGGAACAAGCACTCAAGGCAGCAGACACACACAGCCATACTGAACTGACCTCTGCATACTGCCAGCTCCAGCTCTGTCAGCTTCTTACAGCGCATGCTGTGGAAAGCACTTCAGAGCAATTGTCTCAAGTAACGGGAGTTCCAGCCCCTGTCATACTGACAGATTCAGCTGTCCCCTCAGATGAACAAATCGAGACCGGTCATTCAGGACCACTAACCCCCGGGTACTGGGTCCAAAAAAGAAAAAGACAACTTTTAGGAACCTATGCTGGTTCCAAATCAGCCGCCCTCAGTATATACAGTTATTCAAACCCTTATGCGATCACTGACGCTAATCTAATCCTAGAGAAACTGCAACTCCCATGGGACCATAACGCCCAAGTTGATATCCAGTGCCTGGGCTCCGTATCAGAGGGTGAATCCAGCGAACATTTCTCACTGGAATCATACTATCACCTCTTTCAAAACCGTTCTCCAAGGAAGTATAGATCCCCTAGGCAGTCTTTAAGGTTGCCTTGAGGGAATTCTTACTTGCCCACAGGTGGCCAAGTGAGTGACTATTTACAAGTCGCTATAAATCCCGTGCCCAATAAATGGCATTGCTGGTCACTCAACTCAACTATTGAAGAGTCATTCTTTTCTAATGCTGACTATGTGGACTCCCTAAAGTGAATGTGGCTGGAGAGACTTGAAGACCAAGATAGGCTGATCAAGTTATGTTAGTTCAGCTGACTACGTCAATGGACCCTTCGGTTTGTTTTGTTTTAAAGGTGATCAGTCATATGGCTGACAGCTTAACAAAAATCAAAATGTTATTTCAGATGGTTAAAAGAAGGACCATTTTTTGTACTTTTATTCTTTGCTTTGTAGGCTATTTTCATCTAATAATTGGGGAGGAATACGTTTGCAATAACAGAAATTTGACTTTATCATGCTTTATTAAAAGCAAGAGTTACTGGATGTCATTGGATGGCTTTCAGGTTTTGGTTAGAAATGAATCACTAGAACATCTTCCTGCACAAATGTATAGATGAAACCAAAGTCTTAATATCATGGGTGTAAATACCTTATCCCCTCCTTTCCTTGAGGATATGAGTCCATGTACAGCTGCTGTGTGTATAGTCTTGACATACATACAATACAAAATCTTGAAATTTTCCAGATTCTAGGCACACCTCCCAGATCCTAAAACAGTATATGCTTAGAATCTGGGCTGCCTCATATTCTATGCCTTAATTTGAGCTGGAGAAGAGTAGGCCCTTGCAGAGGGAAATGTGGAGGAAAGGGATAATCAGGGCCAATTGAAATCTTACCTCACACATGTGGAATCCATGTCATGTAGTGGGCTTTCTGAAAGCTCTTTACCTCATGTGTTAGCTCCACTGTTGGGAAACATCTTTACCCCAGCATTAGAGGGAAATGTGGTAATAGGGTATGCTATGCAATTACAGTGTGTTGCAGAAGTATTAACCCCACTTTGACTTTTCCACATTTTGTTGTGTTACAACCTGGAATTGAAATGGATTCAATTGGCATTGTTACCACTTGATGTACACAAGATACTCAACACTGTGAAGGTGCAAAATATTTTTATTGTGGCACAAAAGTTAAGTTTAGATATAATATAATGATGCTGATGATGCTGATGATAATAAATTTATTTCTTACCCGCCTCTCCGTCTAGATATGCTCTTCAACAAACTCTGGGCCTTCCAGAGACAGGTGTATTTAATCTGAGATCATGTGGCACTGGAATTGCACACAGGTGGACTCAATTCAACTACACTATGTGACTTCTGGAGGCAGTGGGTTGCACCAGAGCTTCTTTAGGCATGTCACATCACAAGTGGTGAATACTTATGCAACCAACAAGTGCCAGTTTGTTTTTGTTTGCTTAACTTTTGTGCCACAATAAAAAATATTGTGCACCTTCACATCGTTGAGTATCTTGTGTACATCAAGTGGTAACAATGCCAATTAAATCTATTTCAATCCCAGGTTGTAACACAACAAAATGTGGAAAAGTCAAAGGGGGTGTGTGAATACTTCTGCAAGGCATTGTAGGTAACTAGCCCACCAGTTCCTGCACAGGGTGGCTGAAACTGGGAGTAAAGGATGAATAATGCGATAGGTGCTGTTTGCTTATCTCCATGTCTATCTTGTCTGTCTCCTCTATGGGCTAGAGGTAAGATAAAGGACCACAATTTCCTTATTTTCCTGCCTTTCCTCACTATAGCATACAAAATATATCAGTAACCAATAGTGTACACTCTGAGGAAAGAGGCTGGTAGGGCTTTTATGCCTAGTCTGTGCATGCTGTTCTAAAGATGTTGCATGCTCAATCAAAGTTGTAAGTAAGATCAACAGTTAGGATCCTTGTTTAAAGGTTTCAACTTATGGCTGAATGAGAACATCCAGGATACTTGAATCTAGGCTCAAGCACACAATTTTTCTTCAGTGCTGGGCTTAGTCCTGAATATATGAATAGATAAGAAAAATGAGAATGCCACTGAGCATGAATAATGTGCTTTTCTTTCACCAGTAAGCTTGTCAGTGGGCTATTATTTTATTTATTTATTTATTTATTTATTTTATTACATTTGTTAATTGCCCACCCTGCCACCCTGGGCGATGTACAGTTAAAACAATACAATAAAACATGACAATTAAAACAGTATAAAAAATTATTTTAAAATCCTAACCCACCCCATATTCCCACCTGAAATACCATGTTTTTAATGCACGGCGGAAGCTCATCATGGAGGGGGCATGGCAAAGGTCACTAGGAAGGGAGTTCCATAGCTTGGGGGCCGCCACCATTATTTTACTGATCCAAATAGTATAACTTTATTTAGGCAGGATTAGCCAGGATGAGGTACTGAAAACCTTGTAAAATTCGAGGCTGCTGATCTTCAGATGTGACCCTGACCCCATTCCAGTCTGCTGGCTTCTGTCCCAGTCCTCCAGATTCCATCCGTAGGACGCCCCAGCCCTGTTCCTGCCCAGTGGCCAGTATTTTTTAAATTACCGAAACTTAAGGCTTCCTGTTCTTTTTGAGGTGTGTCTAGCAACAAATCTCTCAGTAGGGTGTACATTGACTGTTGAGGAATGTCACTGTTCTCTGACCAAAAAATGTTACTCTATAGTTCCACATTTATCATAACTCCTCAAAAAGCTCTCCCAGTACAGGCTAACACGTGGGCTGTAGGACAGGAGTGTAACCCCCCACATACACACACGTGTTTATTTTTTCACGAGTCAGTGTCTTTCTTTACATGTAATGCATTTGTTATTGAGATGCAGATAATAGAGGACAAAACATAAATTAACCTGTATTTCAGAGAATCTAGATGGGCCAGAGACCTAATTCTCCCTTCAGACCACCCAGTTTTAATGCACAGATGTGTTTTTTCTTTTGAAATAAAATATTTTAATAACCTTTACAAGGCTTTAAAACTCTCGCCAACTCTAGACCTTCTTGTGATCAATGCTGCCGCATCGTTAAATTGTACTTTGTGTGTGGCCTTGCCAACATTCATGTGCAATTTTTTCCCCCCAAAGAATAAATGGGTGGGCATTTCTATGGAGGCTGTGCTATTTAACATGAAGTTAAAGGAAGGTTCCTCTTAAAGCCGTTCCAAAAATGGTATGAGCTTAACAATTGACCCTATTTTGCCTGCGTGGCGTGGCTGTATTAAATATCTCCTTTTTAAAACCATACCATAATGGCTTGAAGGGCTTAGAACTGAAAGCCAGATAATTTGTGTTTTGGTCAACAGAGGAAATAGCTCTAATAATATATTTTCCAGTTGTCTAGCATAATAAATCTGGAACACTTTGATGGCTGCTGCTTATAAAACATTTTGTACTTAAGTCCAGATCATGGGTGGCCAACATGTGGCATGTCCCCCCCAGCTACTGTGAAGATTGCAGATAAGCTCAGAGGGAACAGGAAAGTCTTGGGGGCATGGCAGATGATGTCAGCATCCCTGCTAATAAAAAAGTGCCAGCGCTGCATCCAGGTGAGCCCTGGCTCCACTACACCACTGCTTATGACACAATGCTTTGCTGCTCCATCCATCTGCTGCTTCCTGCTTTAGTAGCTGAGAGGCACAATTCCCCCTAGACACGGGGCTGTGTATGTGTAACTAGTGCACAGTCAATATAGCTCACTGGTAGAGCTCATGTTTTGCATGCAGAAGGTCCCAGGTTCAATCCTTGGCAGCTCCACGAAGGGCTGGGAAAGACTCATGTATGAAACCCTGGAGAGCTGTTGCCAGTCAGTGTAGAAAATACTGAGCTAGATGGACTAATGATCTGACTTGGTATAAAGCAGCTTCCTGAGTTTCTACTAGAGTGGCACTATTATGCTGTGGTTGTGGCGTGTGTCACACTTGTCAAAAGGTCTAGATTTTCAAGTTCAAAATAGACCTGCCACATGTTTGTTGAGAATGGCATCTATGAGCTTTTCTACACAAAGCAGTTAAATCCGCTGTATCTACTTTCAGATCCAAGCACTATACAAAGAGGGTCTCCTTTCTTGCTTTTCCACTACATAACCTCTAGGTGGCACTGTGGTATAGTGGAATAGTGCAAATACACAAGTGAAAAAAGTGTTTCTTTCACACTTACAAAAATTACTGCATTTTCCCTGCTCCAAAAAAAAAAAACCTCGCCAAAAATAAGCAGAAGCAAAAATGGAGTGTTATGTCGTCTAAAGAACCCATAAACACCTGTGAGTAGGGGATGACAAGCGCACAATAAATGCCTTGTGTAGAAAAGCTCTCTGTTTTTTACTTTACCACTTCCCTTAGCAAAGACCATGGAAGCAAGGGGCTGATCTTTTCCTATTCCCTACTTCAATGTATTTTGCTCTTAGAGTTCTGATTAATCAAAATATTTCATACAGCCATCTGCATCTGGAATAACTTATGTGGAAAACAGAGTGATGGGAAGTATAAAAGTTTGAGGGGCAACAGCACATTTGAAGATGCAGAAGTATCGTTGAGTCGGGATTGGCATCAGGGCCGGGCAGGATGAGGTGACCACCTCAGGTAGCAGCTACTGGTGAGCAGGGAATGGCATTGAGATGGTGGAGGACAGAGCTGTTAGTGCCATGTGGCCTGTCCTGCACCCCCTAAGTTAGCCTGCTGCTGCAGATTCAGTGGAAGACACTGCCTCATTCAGGCCTGGTGTCAGGGGTTGGCAAGGTTGGGCAAATGCTGAGGGCCCATGGGCTCAGAAGGACCCATCCCCAGTCCTGTCAACTCCTCAGCAGCCCTTCTGAATGGGAGCTGTCAGTGCTGAACTCAACTTTGTGCTGGCTACCAGATTACCCCAAATACAATGGGCATTGCATTTGGGGTGATCTAAGATGGTGAGCAGCCAGTGAGGAGCAGAGTTGACTGTCAACTGAGTAAGTCCCATTGACATAAATGGGGCTTCTGAGTAGATGTAGGCTTGTGCTCAGTGGTGCAGCTAGGGGTTGGAGTCCTTGGGGCTCCACAGCCCTGAGGGCTCCCTAGATGACCCCTCAGAGAGCAGCAGGTGGCAAACAGTGTCAGGGTCAGTACTTGGGCCAGCGTTGGAACGGTGGGGCCCATCATAGTAGATGCTGCTCATGCAATATCATTTCTTCTTATTTTTAAAGACATTTTATAATCCGGGGTGGCCAGGCATGTACATGGTTACGGCACTCTTTTTTTTTTTTTTTTTTGCTTTCACATTTTACAAATATATTATCCTTTTCCACCAAAAAAATAAAATAATGGTGGTTATTCCCAAGTTTGTTTGTTTGTTTGTTTGTTTTCATTTGTATACTGCCCAATAGCTGAAGCTCTCTGGGTGGTTTACAACAGTGCAAATGTTTAATACCAGGGCAGAAGAAGAAGCAAACTCCATTTTATTTCTGTCATAATGATGGTGCTATGGTTTAAATGAGCTTAAGAGGCAAAACTGTGCACGCTCAGAGTATTTCTTAAAAAAAGAAAAAAGATCAGGATGTCAAAGGGTCTTTTGTTGTTGTTGCTCTATCACAGTGTTCTCCAACCTTGGGTCCCCAGATGTTTTTGGCCTACAACTTGTAGTTGTAGGCCAAAAACATCTGGGAACCCAAGGTTGGAGAACGCTGCTCTATCATGTCAGGTATGTAGAAGCAGTTGTAAAGCACAGAATGACAGTGGGGGTGTGGGTGGGGAGAAATGTTACCTGTGTGCTTCACAACTGAGGCAATACATGTGGCCGTCTAAAGGGCACGGGGGGGGGGGATGAGACCATTAAGTCCAGGGTCTAAAATTGCCTGGCTGCACTACCAATTGTGCTCCATACCACACAAAAGCCCAGTAAAATGAAAAGGCCTTAGCAGCATGCCTGAAGCTTAAAAAGAGGGAGCCACCCACCCCTGTTCATAAATTGTTAAATTATTTTCTCATTGTGCATTTTGGCTTCATGAAAACAGCCCCAAATCAGCCCATTCTAGGAAACTCTTGTTATATTTCATGAAATTAATTGTTCCTTGCTAAGGCAGCTTTGGGTGTCAGGTATTGTTCCTAGTTTTTGCAACACCCACTGATATGAAGTATTGTTCCATGTTTATACAGGGCTGCCTCATTTAACATCTCCCAAACTTGGCAATGAGCGCCTAGAAAACTGATTCCTGTGAAACACTTTTGTGATTGCTTAGGTGTTTGTGTTCTATTTTTGGAATCGCTTGTTCTAATGCCAGTGCAAGACATGCACCTAGATTAGCTTGAGGCATGTGCTGTTCCTTCCCCCCATTACCTTTGTCTCAACAAATTCCTAATACAAATGCCTCACCACCACCACCACCACCACCACCACCACTGTGAGTGTGTGTGTGTGTGTGTGTGTGTTGTGCACTAAAAGAGTTTCCTCTCCACCTCACTGCCTTTTCTTTCCTGAATGATAATATTGTGTTGAACTCATAGATTTCATAGATCATAGAGTTGGAAGGAGCCTACAAGGCTATCGAGTCCAACCCCTTGCTCAATGCAGGAAACTAGAGGAGGGGTCTCCCATCCAAGTAATAACCAGGCTTGACCCTGCTTAGTTTTCCACGCTCAGATAAGCTGAGCCAGCGTAAGCCACAGGCCTGTATAACTCAACCACATGCCACGTCTTGTTGCCCCCAGATGCCCATTTCTTTCTTTAGTTCCCAGGCACTTCTAAATATAAATGCACACATGTTCTTGGACAGTTCTTAGTTTACCCACAACTTTCTTCATTTGGGTAAGTTCTCTTAGTGAGGACAAATTCATGGAGGATACAGCTATCAATGGCTACTAGTCCTGATTGGCTATATGCTACCTACAGTATCAGAGGCAGTATGCCTATGTACATCAGTTGCTGGGGAACATGGGCAGGAGGGTGCTGTTGCACTCATGTCCTGCTTCTGGGCTTCCCACAGGCAGCTGGTTGGTCACTGTGTGAACAGAATGCTGGCCTAGATGTACCTTGGTCTGATCCAGCATGGCCCTTATGTTCTTATATGAGCCAATATATGAGTGTTGTACTTCATAGTGAACAAAGTGCTAGACTAGATAGGCCTGATCTACCCTTGGTCTGATCCAGCATGTGTCTTCTCATGTTCTTACCCGGGGGGTGCCCTTGAAGAGTGTTCAGTAACTGCCATTACTGTAGAATTCAGCAGGAAGGCTGCTGACAGGAGCCTGGCCGTATCATATCAAAACCATTTGCTGCTTTTTACCTATAACACCCTACTAGGCAGTCTTGTGCTGGCCTTTTTTTTTTCTTCTTCTTTTTAAAAGGTTAACAGAAGGCTTGCTGCTAGAAAACCAGTCATGTTATAAGGCCAACAATGTGTTAAGATGAGTACTCATAGAGTTGTAGATACATTTTGCCTTCACAAACATGGGATCATGCGATCTATAAATGGGAACACACATTTATTCTCTACTCATCCACCAAATATGCCATTCTCCTAAACATGGTTGCATAACTTTATTGTAAGCCTAATGAGAGGGTCCTTGAATTGAATTTATTGAAGTCTGAATAGATCTTCCTTACAAAGCAGCTGCTCGAGCTCAGACATAGATATAAATGTTTGTACACTGTCTGTAAACTGCCTTGCTTCTTCCATCCCACCCCACCCTTAACAGCAAAGTTGGGGTTTGCTGCGGCCACCCTTTTAGCCAGCATTCTGTCTGCAAGCTGGGAGGAGTTGGCAACCATTGACTGGCAATAAGACACATTTGATTTCTTCCCATGGCAAGGGCTGGAATTGTTAGGTGGAGCCCCTTTTTTTAGCCAATTAAGCCTCAAAAATGATACCTTGCTTGTTCTTTTCATAAGGCCATTTGGGTAACTCAGCAACTAGGTTTGGGAAGCTCAAAGACCAAGAGGGGTACAATGGAAAGCAGGCTCCTTTTTATGAAGAGGAAAAAAAATATAAGAATACTTAGCATTCATTTGTAGCTAAGAAAGGCAGGAGGTTGATGAAAGCCAAAATGCCAAAAGAGCAAGGAAGTAAAAGTCTGTTATGACTCAGAAACACAATATAAAAACAATCGCTGCCCACAATTGTGTTGCTATGTTAAATGCTAAATAAGATTTTAAAATAATGTTGCAAAAGGTTATCTAAATAATCCTTGTACGTTCTTAGACTGCTCCCAACTTTTGTGCTTTTTAAAAATCTGATCAGTTAAAGTAGTATGATGTACTAGGAATGTTAAAGAAGCAATTGATTTTCATGCTTTGCAGCAGCTTCACCAATGATAATAATAATTAATTACACTTTGCATTTATATATCACTTTAGACTGTTCAAAATACAGGATTTTGTTCTAAGGATTACAGTAACCCTCTAAAGTAGGTGTGTATTTATTATTGCAATAATGCAGTTGGAGATGGGGTGGGGGGCCTTAATTCATACAGCAGTCTCTTATCCACCATGCTACATGCTCTCTTAGATGATGCTCTTTATTTGTAGCCCCTTATGGTTGCAGAGAAAATCATGAAACTAAGACCCACGTTAATGTAATTGAGAGAGACAAAGCAAACTATTGTAAAGTTCGCAAAGTTTCAAAATGAAAAGACTGTCTGGCAGGGTTGGGCAAGGGGACCTTTTTATGCCTCTGAGGGCCATATGTAGCAGTGAATGGCAGGTCTGGGACGCATGCTAGCAATGGGTGTGGCCTGGGCTCCCTTCCCGCTTCTCTCTCTCTCATACACGCACTAGCAAACACACTTACCTTCCCCCACATCTCAGTGCATGAGGATCGGGAGGTTTAAGCTTTCTATCCCAGGGCACTCCCATTGCACACCTCCTCTTCTCCCCTCTGCTCAGCTAATTAGTGATCTCCTTGCACAGCTGCCCACCCCGCTGCCCAGCTGATTAGTGCTGGGAACAGCTGAGGAGCACACCCGTTGGTCTGCTCTTCAGCTGTTCCCAGCACTAATCAGCTGGGCAGCGAGGAGGGGAGGAGGTGAATCAAGCAGGGTTGGGGAGGGCGTTTGTGGGACCACATGTAAGTCAGACATGGGCTGTGTGAGTTTCCCATATGTGGTCTATGGGCAAAGGAACTGAGGGGGAAAGTATGATAGGGACAAGTAGGTAGATAGGTCCGCCAAGTGCAAAGGAGCCACTAAATGGCATCCCCGAGTATCAGGCTGAGGTTGTATGTATTTATTTGCAGACCCTGAAAGTTGTATGGGAGGAAGTGGGATCTGACTGGTTTTTCATGGTCACTGGCTGGCTCCCTGGCTAGGAGGGTTCTGCTTGTTGGTCTGCAAGGTGTAAAGTTCCCTTCTCTGGCCAACTGTCTTAGGACCATTCCACACATTACAGACAGAACAGCAAACCCAGGGTTTGCCACTGAGTCAGAGAGCCAGGACTGGTTGTGGCTCCCTATTGCATGTACCTGTATGAGTCAGAAGTGGGCACCTCTGCACTTGCACAAGTACGAATAGATATATTTTTTTAATTAATAACAAAAAAGTGTGCACATTTGGAGCACAAAAATATTTTTTTTAAAGGGGGGGTGGCCAACCAGTGACAGCCCCTCCAGTGTACCGCTTGGGCACTTTGGAAGGGCTGTCACTAGCTGTCAAAAAAAATGGAAGGAAAAGGGGGGGGGAATCCGTGGCGAGCCAAAAAATGGCTTGCAATTGCAGTGGGGAGTCAGTCAGTCAGGCGATCACTCGTGACCGAGTAAGATTGTCTTCCAGGATAAATAAAAAAAAAATTACAAAAAGGAGATTTTAAAAGGAGGAAAATTCTAAAGACAATTGTGTAGACTCTAGCGATGGGTCCGTAAGTGACTGTGGAGGCCAATTCTAGATCCACACAGCTTCCCACAGTGAGGACACAGGTTACCAGATGGAAGATGGTCCTGTAAAGGATTCATTTGACGTGCTTTTCGCTTAGCGCGTTTCTCCCTTTCACCTTGCACTCGGGCTTTTTCAAAGTCCATAGAACCTTTGTGAAAGGCCAACCTCCAGTTAGATCGTTCATGGGCCAGAGCTTCCCAGTTTTTGATGTTTATATTGCATTTTTTTAGATTAGCCTTAAGAACACCTTTAAACCTCTTATATTGACCACCGATATTCCGCTTTCCATCCTTGAGTTGGGAATAAAGTAACTGCTTTGGGAGACGGCAGTCAGGCATTCGAACAACATGACCGATCCACTGAAGTTGGCGTTGAAGGATCATTTTTTCAACGCTAGTAGTCTTTGCTTCTTCCAGTACACTGACATTTGTCCGCCTATCTTCCCAAGTAATTCGCAGGATTTTCCGGAGGCAACGTTGATGAAATCTTTCAAGGAGTTGGAGGTGACGTTTATAGATAGTCCATGTTTCGCAGGCATACAATAAAGTTGGTAATACAATGGCTTCATAAACCAGTGTTTTGGTCTTCTTACAAATATCCCGATCCTCGAACACTCTATGTTTCATTCGAGAAAACGCAGCATTTGCGTAGCTCAGACGATGCTGGATTTCACTGTCGATGTTAGCTGTAACAGAAAGATAGCTGCCAAGATAGAGAAAATGATTGACATTTTCCAGTATTGTCCCGCCAAGCTGGATAGATGGCATCACCAAAGGGTTAGCTTGCACTTGCTGATGAAGCACTTTGGGTTTTTTGATGTTAAGTGAGAGACCAAGTTTTCCGTATGCTTCTGCAAAAGCATTTAGGATAGTTTGGAGATCATCCTCTGAATGTGCAGAGACCACATTATCATCAGCATACTGAAGTTCCACAACGGAGGTTGTAATTACCTTACTTTTTGCTTTCAGCCTGCTGAGATTAAAAAGCTTTCCCTCTGTTCGATATATAGTAGGAGACATGTCGGTCCTGCTGCAGTGTCCCATGGGATACCAGCTGGAGGACTGAGGGGGAAGGAGTGGGAAAGGAATCCGCAGTGATACTGATTGCCTGTCAGGCACACTATGGGTTGTTCATGAAACAACCAACCCACTGTGACTTATTGCCAGGGTGGATTAGTGTGATGAGCGAACCATCCTATGTCAGTATCTTCTGAGAGTTTGGGGACTATATTTTACTAACCTGTTTCTCTAATGAGCAATAACATTTATTGTTAATATTTGGCTGTTGAGCTCAAGTGTTGTGTTCCTGCAATATTGTTAATTTGGATACTGACATTTCTTGCACTGTATCAACTAGTTGTACAAAATATTTATTGCAGAATGTATTCTATTGCTTCCTTTTATTTATAGGGAGCCAGCCACCTTTTTCCCATTCAGTGGTGGGGGTGCCTTTTATTTAGTGTGGTTTTGGCTCAGTGTGGGTCACTCTTTCCCTGCAGTAACTTAGTTTTCAGTTGGGAGAGCTTAATGTTTTGTTCAATGTGACTTGGTATATGCATATTTAGGAATTGTTGGATAACCTTTTGAGATCCGTGCAGGTGGTGGCACCCAGAAATATATCTCAGTCTCTTGCAATGAGCCAGAAATGAAATGAATAGTCTGTTTCCCTATGATCTTTCCCTGGTTCTTTTTTCTTTGCCTTTGCGTGCTAAGGCAGCTGTGTTTAACAGGTAGGGCAAGTATGGGGAAGTGCTCAAGGCTTACCGCAGGACTCCTTCCCACCTGCAAACTCCGATCAAACACCTTGACAGGCAACCAGAGTGGGAAGCCATGATGTAATTGTAGGAACCCAAAACAATCGGCCCTTTCATGGCAAGATGATAACAATCAAAACAGTATGTTAAGGGCCCTGCCATGCAAGAATACACATGCACATTATACACTGTAGGGAATTGAAAGCTGGAGAGAAAAGGGGCTTGTTAAGAATATGTAGCCTACTTTCATAATCAGTCTGTAAAAGAATAGGCCCTTCAAAACAAGGGTTTAGGCTTATAGAAGGCTTTCTGTGCCTTGACCTTGCAAATATGCAGAGATGCCAATTTCTCTCTTTTCTTTAAAAAAAAATATAATAATAACTAGAGACTTCCAGGGTGATATCATGCCAATTGGCAGATAAGCTATGTAGGGTCTAGTTTATAGGTCTCCATTTAGGGCAAACTGATGTTAATAGACTAGAGAGGAGACTTCATCAGTTAGAAACAGCTTCAAGGTCTGCAGGCCAGTACCTCCTCCCCCCCCCCATACCTGCCTGATCAGAAGAGATTATCTTGTGGAGGGAATGCAGGAATAGGATGAATGAATTCTTTATCTCTCCAGTGTACAGAGGAGAATTCTCAGCAATACCAGTACTATCTGCTTTCCTCCAGAGAAATGTTTCTTCTTTGGCACTGGTGATAATACTGTTATTGTGCCTATACAGTGTTAATTCGCAACTACATTTTTTGGGGGGGATTTAGTTAGATATTATTATTACACTTTTAAGCTGTAATCACAAACCCACTGATGTCGATGATAAAATGTTCTGAATGAATCAGGATTTTTAAAAAACCCTGTCAATTCTCTTGCACCCCATTGGATTCTGCTGTCAAAACTCCAGCTAGCTGTCAAGACTCCAGTTCCTTTTAAAAGGGCTCCCCCCCCCCCCAAGAGCTCTCCATGGCTTTTTCATAGGGACATATGCATTCATGCCTACATGACAAAGCAAAGTGCCAAAAAAAAAAAAAACCTATTGGGAACCTCTCTGGGTCAATGTCCATGGTTGGTACCTGCTGCATTTACCACCACCACCCCCAGGATGTTACCCAGGCGAGGCTTCCCATTTTTGCACCTGCAGAAATGTGTACAACTGCACCTCCGAAATTGCTCAAATCTGGCTAAAAAAATAAAAAAAATGAAACTATTTGCGCACATTTGGGGTGTAAATATATATATATATATATATATACACACAGTAATACCTTGGATTGCAAGTAACTTGGTTTGAGAGCATTTTGCAAGACAAGCAAATTTTTAAATATTTATTTAATATTTTTTTACTTGATATACAAGCGACGTCTTGCAATACAAGTACTGTAGTATGGCTTAAATTAAAAATCTCTGTACAAATTTTTTTGGGGGGATTTCGTTTTGATATAAGAGTGTTTTGGATTACAAGCACGTTTCCGGAACGAATTATGCTCTCAATCCAAGGCATGACTGTATTAAAAGGGTGGCGAACTACTGACAGCCCTTCCAATGTGCTGCTTGGGCACTTCGGAGAGGCGGTCAGTGGCTGTCAGAATGGAGATTGCAAAAAGCGATTTCCAAAAAAAAAAGAAGAAAAGGCTAAAGGGGGGGAGCCTCAGCGAGCCAAAATGGCTTCCGACCATGGCAGGGAGAGCGGCTTGAGCCTCAAAGTCCCCTGGGATGCTGGCTAGCAGAACGAGGGGGAAGGAGAGGGGTGACAACCCACCGTGAGCCTGATTGTCTGTCAACCGCACCGTTACTTGTTCTCACAGCAACCCACCCACCGTGGTTTATTGCCAGGGCGGGTTAGCGTGACATGTGAACCTGCCCAGTGTCTGGAAGGGCTTTTCACTCACCTCATATCCAGGATCAGCAAAATTTGATAAAGTCTGATAGGTACCATTACGGCATCTGCTGGTGCCATACACACAGAGGAGGTAATTAGTGAAGCCTGGGGTAATTCCATTTTCTTTTTTGTTTGTTTACCTCTTTCACCTTACAGTTCCTTAGTACCATTTAACTTGTTGCACACCCATGGGCATAGTTTTTGTTTCTTCTTTCTATTTTAGTTGAGAGGATCCTGGCTCTTCCAGTCCAGACTGGGAGATCAGTGTGCTACCCTGGAGAAACAATATAAATTGGCCCTGCCTACAGGCTCCAGAGGGAGGTGCCATCTGAGGAAGGTCTTCCTCTGAGCTTCCAGAGAGTTAACTGAAGACTTCCTGTGGAGAAAGCCTGACACACACATACACCCACACACACACATATGACATCCCTGACAATCCCTGTCTGCATAATCTCTCCCCGAGGGGGCAGGAGAGGCACCAGAGATACAGGGGGGCAGCCAGACGGATCTGGCATACCAACAATGGGGCACCTCGGCTGGAATCCACAACACAGAAGGATGGACCATCAAGAAGGCAGGGCAGTCTCAAAGAGCTGTAAAGTACCCCAGGAACCATGACACGTCACCTTTCCCGGGCAGGAATAAGCCCACCTGACACGAAGGGGCAGGCATAAGCCCCACCTGACCAGGCAGGGGCGGGAGAGCGGGAAAACCGGGGTAGAAAACCCCTCTCCCCACCCCTTGGGAGTTGTTGGGAACACGGGTATGCTGACATCAACTCTGTCCAGCTGTGGCTGGAGCAAGCTGTTCTCTTCCCCGGGTCAGGCAGGACTCAGAGCCAGGCTGGAAACCAACCAGCATAAAGTCTTGAACCTAAGGTAACTTCTTTCCTCAATACGCTAGCCTGGGAACCTTTCATTCATAAATTCTGAGGTCACGCTCAGGTCTTGTTGACGCGTAGTATTCCTAAAAAGCTATTACTTCCGCTCCATTTAACCACTAGTAAACAAAGCCTTATTTGGGCAATGAAAGGCTTGGAGTGCTTTCTTCTTGCCGCGTAAGAGTCTAGTCAATTTCAATCGCTTTAACGGGCTATATCTCAGCCGCGGTTAACCCGTTAAGTGCCGAACCCACTCCAAAGACCCAGTTGTTGGTCTTCCACACTTCCCGACTTGTTTGCTCGCTTGGAGGAGCCAAAGTAGCTGCATGCAGGACCACGAGGTTGGTTCATATCTCCCCTTATGAAGCCAAGATATGATTGTCTGAACGTGACAACTATGTGATTTGACAGAGAAACAGACTTCTCTTGAGAGTTTGATAGCAATCTGGGTGGTTTTTTTCAGGAACTTTAAAGGGATAATGTTGGCGGGAAATGTGTGATTCCATCCCATTAAGATCTTCCCACTACCCTGGATTCAGGCGAAGCTGTTCCGTGTGTCTATTTTTGGAATTTCCTTGCCAAGAGGAGTCAGACCTTAAAAAGGGTGCTGGGTTTATGAATGAGAAAAGACATTGGCCCAGTTTGCACATAATGCTAAGTTCTACAGAATTCTGGTCTATCGTGAAAGAGGTAGCGTGCTGGTGCATGTGACCCAATTGCTCTCGCTGCAAGTATGAGTGGCTAAACAATCCATGAACCTTCCATTTGTGGTTTGCTTACTGTGACATGTGAACTGAGAAGTCTGGCTTGTCTCTTCCCAGACAAGCCAGAGTGATAAGCCAAGAACAAACTGAGCCATTCTGTACAGTTAGTACAGAAAGCTCCATCTCCTGGGAAAGCTCCATGGCAGACCTATGTTTGGATTTTATATACGGTATGTTGAATCTTTGCCCATACATTCTTGAGCCATTCTGCATATAATTTGCTTAAATGCTCGGCTTGTCTGAGTGTGGAAAGCTAAGCAGGGTCAAGCCTGGTTATTACTTGGATGGGAGACCCCTCCTCTAGTTTCCTGCATTGAGCAGTGGGTTGGACTCAATAGCCTTGTAGGCTCCTTCCAACTCTGAAATCTATGAAATCTATGAAATGCTTCTGACTGGGTGCTTTCCTTTTCAGTCTAAAGGTACAGAACAGGTTTTTAAGACTGGGAGATGTTAATGTATCCTGCTTTTAAGAGAGATTTGCCTTCCTAGTATTTCCTCTGATTTGGGTGTGGCTTATGGTTTGGCTAGTATGGAAACTGAAAGTAGAAATGCAGCCTGAATACTTGGATATAAGGATGGTTCATTGTTAGACCCCAAACTGTTATAGATGGATGTAATTTTTGTCAAAATCCATGATGTAAGCCATTAAAGCTGCAATCCTGTACACACTTACCTGGGAGTAGGTCCCACTGAACTCAGTAGGATTTACTTCTGGACAGGCATGATAGGGTTGCACTGTTACACACTTCCAAAATCTCAAGATTGAGAATATAGTCCTGCACTTTATTTTATTTTCCAAGGCTAAGATTCCAGTTTTAAAAATATGTTAAGATTCCAGTTTTTCTCCTGTTCCTTTTCCTATTTCTTTATCTGCACCTGACCCAGCCACTCTTTCTCTAGGAAATGAAGCAAAATAAAAACTTACCCAATTGCTTTTTAAGGCAGGCAAGTAGAGCAAGGTCAGAATAGATTTTACCTTCTCGTGGGGGAAGGCACAGTGGCAATCTTGTGGGTTTCTTTTTGCACAGACCCCTCCATTCACACTTCCCTCTCCCACCCATTAATTTGTTGTGGTTGGGGCTAGTAATAGCTGCTTTGTGCTAAGGAGAGGCGAAGGGGGCAGGGAGCTTGTAGACAGCAGCTCTACTGTTTTCTAGAAGATACGTTTTCCCTACACTCTTTTTCTCCTGTGTCTCCCTCCTTCTTCCCTTTATTGTAATAGTCTGTCCTGGGTAACAAAATTCACAGCCCTGCCGCCTCCTTCCTCAGCCATTTACAAAGTTTTAAACAACTCAGAGAGATCCCCCCCCCCATCACTAGTCTTATTTTACTAAGATGAAACAAGTGTTTAATGTATCAGAAAAGGATCTTTCTTGCAGCTGCTGAAGTCTCTTAGAGTGAAGAATGAAGGCAGTCTTTGTGCAGAGGTTTGAGCCTCCTTTAAGGGAGAGGACAGAGGGCACAGAAAGAGGCCCTCTGCTGCTGCTTTTCAGCCCCTCGACACTGGCGGATGCGTAGTAATCACCACTGGCTGGCAGAGCAATCTGGCTGGGATAAAAGCCCCTCATTTTTGTTTGGTGCTATGGTCATGCTCAAGAGCCCCTTTGTGATTGTCCTAGGTGCTGCACAAAGGCATTAGTGAAATATGTACCCACCTATCCTTAACCCCATATAAATAATAGGATATCACAGGTGCTCTTTCTTTTCAATCTATTTTTATGAACAGTACTTCCAGCCAAATATAAATTTGGTTAAATATGCCCCAAATCCAATCAATGGCAGGAAGGACTAAGTGCACTGATAGGGTATATACATGCTTTGGGCTTATTTGGTTTCATAAGCTCTTCTATGACTCTTTCCCAAGCCAAGTGTGTGCTAGGAATGCTGAACTGATTCCTCTTCCCGATCAGTCTGTTGTGGTTACATAGGTAGGTGGTGTGCTTTTTCCTCCATCCTCTCATGGTTGACATTATTGAGGAGCACGCCCATTAGCAATCATGGAAGTCTTATTTCAAACTTGTTTTTTAAGATGCCCTTCTACCTCTTATTCCCAGTGCCATGACCCTTAGTATCAGGGTCTAGTGTGATCCCTCCCAACCCCCTTAGCTAGTTTTTAGAAGGCTTCAGGGAGAGCCATAATCTGGCTAAAACTTGGAGTGGGGGGAATCGAGGGGGAGACCGGTGGGGCCGGCCTATACTTTCTCCCATAATTCAAGCACTGTTGTGGGCACCACAAAACAGAGCATTGTTCCTTTGTCCAGTATTCAGCTCTGCTTCATGTTCCAATTAGCACGCAGAACTCTAGTGTGTATCATTTTTCCCATTTCCTTTTGTAACAGGCAGGCTTGCACCCCTATGCCACAACTCCCCTCCCAGGGGCAAATTGCTCGTGCCCACCTGTGCAAACCAACAGCTCGCTCCCCTCCTCCTTCCCCGCAGGCACGGATCCAAGTACTCTGGTAGTATTGCTAAGTGGTTAGGCCACTTGAGGAAAGAAAGGCCTCTCTCTTGTATCCTGATCTGAAATTCACACTCCAACCTCCAGTCCAAATTAAGAGAGAATGTTCATTAAAGAGAGCATGACAGGAGGCAAGAAGGGAGAGCAAAGGATACGTAAAACTCTAGGATGTAATTTACATGCAGGAACTTGTAGTGCTCATGGCATCCTTGGTTGCAAGAGGTGCCGGGGAATTCAGTGACACCATGCCCAGGTGACAGGGACCCCGGTAACCAAGAAACAAAGAACCCTATTTCATTCTATTAGGTTTGGCCAGAGGGAGAAGGTGAGGAGGATGCCCAGCTTAGTTCACCAATCAGGCATGCTGCACATAGGCAGGGAAATGCTTGTTCTTACCTTCTGGGCTGGGAAATGAAGCTAGGGTGATAATTAAAAGAGGGTTGCTTTGCCCACTGGAAACAGCTTCCTTGTTGTGGATTTGGAACCCCTGGGAAAGACTGTTTTCCTCCCAGGAAGCCATGCAGGCCAGTAGCCTGGTCAAAGATACTTGTCACATTTAGAGACAATGGACATGGAAGGGGCAGGACAGTGTCACGCCTTTAATGCCAGGTGTAGCTTTGCTTATGCAAAAGGATGTGCATACATAGCTGCCCTTCCAGTGAAGTGAATGCGAAAAGCCCGCACAGACAGGAGCTCCACATGTACGTGTGCTCCTGCACACAAGTCAAGGGGTGCCAGCTTTCAGGCTATAAGAGTGTGGTGGTGGTGGTGGTTTGTCTTTTAAACATAGGGAATCTCACTATCAGGGCCAGTGTCAAGGGCAGGCATGGCAAGGGCCCACAACCCAGCAGGGGCCCACTGACTTGCTCCTCCTCTTCGTCATTGCAACCTGCTTGTTCACCTGACTCTTGCTCTGGCCAAGACAGCAGTGGTGGTGAGAAGCAGGAGGAGTAGATGCCACGGCCTACTTGCTCATGGGCTTTTTCTGCCTGTTGAGCAAGCAAGCAAGTGGTAGCAATACTGACTGAGAAAGAGGATGAGGAGCAATAGCAGTTAGTGACAATGGTGGTGAGAAGGTAGACTCACTGAGGGAGGGGGCCCATTGAGGGTGTCTTGCCCAAGGGCCCTCAGACACCCAGAGCTGGCACTGCTCACTGTGATGAAGCTTATTTTATTTGTTGAATTTATGAATCGCCCATCTGGCCGACAAACCGGCCACTCTGAGCGATGCACAGCATGATAAAATACAAAATAAAATACATTTAAAACAGTATAAAATTTTAAAATCTTAGCCCACCCCATATTCCTGCCTGAACAGCCATGTTTTTAGTGAGCGGCAGAAGCTCAGCAGAGAGGGGGCATGGCGGAGGTCACTGGGAAGAGAGTTCCACAGTATGGGGGCCGCCACAGAAAAGGTCCTCTTCCTAGTCCCCACCAGCTTGAGACCTCAACCTCTTTGGGTCTGAGTGTTGCAACTGCCAGACGTGTGCTACATTTGGGTCATTGGACTGGGAGTGCAGATGAAATTTTACATTATACCACAAGTGCATGGGGTGGCATAGGAGGGTTACTATAGGGCATGACTGAGCCTTATTGGCAGAGCTTTCAAGGCAGCAGCTCTGGTCCGGGCTGTGCCCTCTGGTGTTGCTAATCCTTCATGTTTGTGAGCAGTAAATTCCATCATCAAACAGGGAATTGCAATAAGGGAAGCTTTTGTTTCCTTTTTAATTTCATTTTAGCAGGAGCTTGCATGAGAGAATGAAACCTTCATTTTCAAGTTTGTGCAGATGTAGATTCAACAGGCAGATAGTCTAACACACACCAGGTGAGCCCATAGTTTTGTAACCAACACATCAACAACATTCATGCCAAGAATTTTATGTAACACACAGTCTCTCCCTCCAATGCCATGTATGTTGAGATGGACTGAAACTCAAATGCTCGTTTGCAAACCACAGCTCAATTCTGGTCAATTCAGGCTTCCATTCATAAGAACAATCAGGCTGATTCATTGAGTTGTTTTTGTTTCCTTTTCATATTTAGCCATTTTTAATCCCATGACCATTTATGGGAAAGTACCTGTGGAGAAGTAACACCCTATCTATTGACTGGGTGGGGCAAAGGTCCTTCCTGCCTTGTATTTTCAAATACAGAAATTTTCTTTCTACGGACTTAAAAAAAAAAGTATATTGTTGTATTGTTGGGGTCCGAGATGTGCACAAAAATGGTTTATAATTGCTTGAAAACCCCTCAAAAAGCAGTATTTAACCCTTAAATAATATGCTAGGAACTACATAGGGTGCTGCAGTATTTCTATTTGTAAGAGAGCATTTATCTCCAGACCTTTGTATTGGTGTTACTCAGGTGACTAGGTTACTCAGATGACTAGGCATCTACCCGGTTCATCTACTTTGATTCAGTGACCATTGGTGACCCATCTTAGGATACAGCACATTCACACACATGCACTGTAGTATAAGGAAACATGGCACCCAAGAATGGAGCACTGGTGAATAGTGGAAGCTGTGAGAAAAGTACAGGGCAGTACTGATGGGGAAGGAAAAGGCAGCTACACTTAAAATGCTTTGAAATTCTTTGCTCATTACGGTATTCTCCCAATAAGCCTGCAAGGTAGATCAGACAGAGAGATCGTGACTTGCCCAAGCCCACCCAGTGAGTTTTGTGGCTGAACAGATTTGTTTATTTTTACATTAAAACTTAATATTGTGCCTACATAGATTTCATAGATCATAGAGTTGGAAGGAGCCTACAAGGCTATCGAGTCCAACCCCCTGCTCAATGCAGGAAACTAGAGGAGGGGGTCTCCCATCCAAGTAATAACCAGGCTTGACCCTGCTTAGCTTTCCATGCTCAGACAAGCTGAGCCAGCGTAAGCCACAGGCCTGCTAACCACTCTGCCCTCTTCCAGCCTCCACAGACAAAACGTGCTGATTGTTTAAATGCAAGGCATCATCATCAGGCGATCACTCGTGACCGAGTAAGATTGTCTTCCGGGATAAAAGGAGGAAATTCTAAAGAAGATTGTGTAGACTCTAGCGATGGGTCCGTAAGTGACTGTGGAGGCCAATTCTAGATCCACACAGCTTCCCACAGTGAGGACACAGGTTACCAGATAGAAGATGGTCCTGTAAAGGATTCATTTGACGTGCTTTTCGCTTAGCACGTTTCTCCCTTTCACCTTGCACTCGGGCTTCTTCAAAGTCCATGGAACCTTTGTGAAAGGCCAACCTCCATTTAGATCGTTCATGGGCCAGAGCTTCCCAGTTTTCGATGTTTATATTGCATTTTTTTAGATTAGCCTTATGAACATCTTTAAACCTCTTATATTGACCACCGATATTCCGCTTTCCATCCTTGAGTTGGGAGTAAAGTAACTGCTTTGGGAGACGGCAGTCAGGCATTCGAACAACATGACCGGTCCACTGAAGTTGGCGTTGAAGGATCATTTTTTCAATGCTAGTAGTCTTTGCTTCTTCCAGTACACTGACATTTGTTCGCCTATCTTCCCAAGTAATTTGCAGGATTTTCCGGAGGCAACGTTGATGAAACCTTTCAAGGAGGTGGAAGTGACGTTTATAGATAGTCCATGTTTCGCAGGCATACAATAAAGTTGGTAATACAATGGCTTCATAAACCAGTGTTTTGGTCTTCTTACAAATATCCCGATCCTCGAACACTCTATGTTTCATTCGAGAAAATGCGGCACTTGCGGAGCTCAGACGATGCTGGATTTCACTGTCGATGTTAGCTGTAACAGAAAGATAGCTGCCAAGATAGAGAAAATGATCGACATTTTCCAGTATTGTCCCGCCAAGCTGGATAGATGGCATCACCAAAGGATTGGCTTGCACTTGCTGATGAAGCACTTTGGTTTTTTTGATGTTAAGTGAGAGACCAAGTTTTTCGTACCGGTGTGGGAATTATATATCGAACAGATGGAAAGCTTTTTAATCTCAGCAGGCTGAAAGCAAAAAGTAAGGTAATTACAACCTCCGTTGTGGAACTTCAGTATGCTGATGATAATGTGGTCTCTGCACATTCAGAGGATGATCTCCAAACTATCCTAAATGCTTTTGCAAATGCAAGGCAGCACTTCTATGACCTTTGTGTCTATTTTAAGGACAATTAAACCTTGGTGGTTTGACACTCCCTATGCAAGATCGCATTCCCTCTCAATCAGCAATTGTGCTAAACATTAAGAGTGTTAAGCTGCTCATTGTCTGTCCCAGTCTCCCCAGACCTAGTGCCCTCCAGATGTGTTGGACTACAACTCTCAGCATCCCCAGCCAATAGTAGCCATGCCAGCTGGGGTTGCTGGGAACTGTAATCCAACACATCAGGAGGGCACTAGGATGTGGAAGGTTGGTCTATCCTAACCACTAGATTTACTTACCCATTTGAAAGTCTTGAAAGCCAGATAGTAAATTGGCCCTCATTTTATTGTGTCTGAGTACCCTGCATCCTTAGTATACTTGGCCTCATAATTCCATCATAAGGTAGGCAGATGCTGTATCCTCTGTTTACAATGGCACTTTAACACGTTACATGTTACATGTGAGAGCCAGTGTGGCGTAGTGGTGAGAGTGTTGGACTGGGACTCAGGAGATCCAGGTTCTAGTCCCCGCTCGGCCATGAAACCCACTGGGTGACTTTGGGCCAGTCCCTGACTCTCAGCCTAACCTACCTCACAGGGTTGTTGTGAGGATAAAATGGAGAGGAGGAGCCGCCTTGGGTTCCTTGCAGGAAAAAAGGGCGGGGTATAAATACAATAAATAAATAAATACATTTTCAAGCAACTTCCAGCCCAGCCTTCGTCTTTCCTCTGTTGTGTGAAACCAGTGCTTGTTGCGTAGTTGTGTGGTCCATGTTTTCCAGTTGCAGTTTTGATTGTGCCCACCTTAAAGCCCCTCCAGTCTTCAAGGGGCTACAGATATGTTAAAAATACAAGAGTGAAGCACTCTTACTTGGAAACAATGCATTTGTCCAGGAATACACATTTATCTAGGACTAAAAGAATGGATGTTCAACATCAGGTGGTTTGCATACCTCAAATGCCTGGAAAGTGATTACATCCTACTTCAACAATGACATTGTGGAACAATGCCTTTGTGACTAGCACAGAATGCTGATGGGTGCGCAGGGAGCTGGATCTCAGCTTCCAGGCCCTGAGTTGTCATGGCTACAGCGTGTCCTTAACCTAAGGACATGAAGGGTTGGAGGTGGGGGAAAAGGAGGTCAGGCAGGTTGAGTCCTTATCCAGTTCTGGCCAAAGGGCTCAGTATTCTTTAATTCCAAGTGTCTGTCTTTTGTACCAGTCTCCGAAAGGTGGATCTCGGGGGTTCTAGTAAAAAACAAAGTAGATCTCCTTCCCACAAGCCTGATTAGTCTGCCCACCCCTGCTGTAAAAGCTCCCAGGTTAAACTGGCTCACTAGTCTGAACAAAAGGGAGCCTTTTATAGGATATCATAGGATCTTATAGAGTTGGAAGGGGCTTAGAAGGCCATCGAGTTCAACCCCCTGCTCAGCGCAGGAAACCAGAGGAGGGGTCTCCCATCCAAGTAATAAGCAGGCCTGACCCTGCTTAGCTTTCCACATTCAGACAAGCTGAGCCAGCGTGAGCCACAGGCCTGTATTTCTCCTGAGGCTGCCCTGGCCTCTGCCTTGTTCCAACGCAGCCTTGCCTTTTTCACCAACTTGACAGTCACTGGGTCTGGTTCAAGTTTGGAAGGCCATAGTTCAGTGGTAGAGCACATGCTTTGCATGCAAAAGGCTCTAGGTTCAGTGCTGGCATCTCCAGGTAGGGCTGGGACTGGGAGACTCCTGTCTGAAATCCTGGAGAGCTGCTGCCTGTCAGTGTTGACAATACTGGGCCTGATGGACCAGTGGTCTGCCTCAGCATAAGGCAGCTTCCTACATTCCCAAACTATAGCTATGGACGCAGCCTGTCTGAAGTGAAACATTGACCTGATTTGCGATCCTGTTGAGCAATGTGCCTTTTGAGGGGGATTAAAAGTGTGTTCTCACCATAAAGCTACAAGACCGTAGGCTTAACAAGGTGGCAAAAACTAACAATGAAGTGTCTTGTACAAATCATGGACAAATAGAAGAGATTAACTATGAAGAATGAACCCTGTGTTACCTGATGGTGCCTTTAACAATACATTGAGCCTGCAAGGGCAGGCACTGGGGCAGAGGCACTTCACCCAGCTGTTTCCCCCATTAACATTTGCAAGCACCGGATAACTCCTGTGGGACAGATACAACTGGTATTTCTGCATTCCCTCCACAACTAGTCACATATTCTACATCTGGGTATGGAAATGGTGCTGTTTCAGGTGATGGGAGTCTGCTTTAGGGATGAGAAGTCCCCAGCTCTGGAATTAGATTGGGGAAAGAAAATTCTTCTCCTCTTCAGCTGGGTTTGGAGGAAGTTGACAAGCAGTTGGGGTGCATGTGTGTGTGCGTGGGGGGGGGGGGCATGATATTACTGCTTTCTTTAAGGCATTTAAGGGACTCCGTTCTTGCTGGTCCGTTGATGTGTGTTTTCAAGCCCCTGGGCATGTGAAGTAAAATGAAGAGTCTATTGCAGAGTCCTGAGTGGCACATGATACATTTCTGCGTACACATATACCACTCAGTTCAGAATGCACATTTCGGGTGGGAGGGTTGGTTGACTGAAGGCCTCAAGAGTCCGGCATCTTTTTCCCCATGGAAAATATGCATATCAGGGCAAGAGGTTCTAGCTTAGCATTCTCCCTTTTATGAAAGCTTTCCACATGAAAGGAGAATTAAACAGACTCTCAAACTGTGGCATCTCACTGGCAATGCCAATACACTATCCCTGCCTGTAGTCTCCAACATGGTGTCCATGGGCACCAATGCCCACAGGCACCTCCTTTGGTGCCCACCAAGGTCCCCTGCCCCTCCCAATGTTTGTGTTTATTTTTTTAATTTGGTATTTGGGCTGGCCTGCAGCCACCTGCCACCCTCATTTTCTTTCCAATGCCTTTGGGCCCCACATGGGCTCAGAGGCTGTGAAATGAGTGTTTTGTGACTGGCTGCACCCACCATGGCACAGCTGTTTTGTGACAGTACCCGTGACAGTTTCTCAAAATACTAAATTTTCCCAGCAGCCCAAAAAGGTTGGGGGGCCCTGGTTGCTATCCTATTTGGAACCCATGCATGCCTTGATTTATACAAAACATATATGCTTGCAACTTCCCTTTCAACTCAAGGCTTCCATGAATTACCCATGTTGGGTTTTTTAAAAGAATGATGTGAAAAGCAGGCTGCAGAGACTGAACTACACACACACACACACACACACACAGAGACCTTTTTCTTTTTTAGGCTTGCTGCCTCTGGTGTGTGTTTCAGCTCTTTGGAATTCGGCAAAGATAGCTATTTTAAACTTGCTTTCTACCTCCTTTTGACAAGTCTTTTCTCCACCCACCTCTGTTCCTCTTTGCCTCCCAGGGGCATTGTTAAATTGAGTAACATGTAAAACACTTTGAAGCTGAAAATCATGAGTTGGATGTCAAGCATTAGCATGATTACATTAGGCCCCAAGGGCTGAAAATACTGACATTAAAGAGGCATGTTAAATAACAAGGAATTTTTCTCCAACAAGCGGACTATCCCAGTCTAATGTCTCTATTTCCGCTGTCCATACAAATGCATCAGTTCTATTATATAATATCTATAATCTGTTTCATCTTATTCATCCAGGAATTTAGCAATTGGGATTGGAATTCAAAATTTTCCAGAAGGGCTAGCTGTCAGCCTCCCTTTACGTGGGGCTGGATTTTCGACATGGAGAGCATTCTGGTAAGTAAGATCCAAAAGCTGTTTCTCAGGTTGTCTTTGTGTTTCCTGATACAATGGTGGAACTGGAAATGCATTAAAGTGGCTCTGATTCATACGGGCTGGTCTCAGACAACAGGATAACCCACACTCAAGGGTAAAGTGTGGGTTGTCGGTGAACTGTGGGTAGTTGAAACATGGGTTATATAGTGTTGTCTGAACCCAGCCACCCCCCTCAGGCTTCCCTGTTCCTCTAAGCATAGCTGCAATCCTCACAAGACCATCTGCAAAAGCAAAATGCACTGATTTTGGTGGTTGTATTGAGAGGACATAGATCATATTTGCAGCCATGTCTCATGGCACATTTTTATCATAATGTGTGGGTCAGCATGTGTTATATTCTTTTTAACAGTCAGATGATAAGGATTCTCATTTTGTGGAGAAACTCTCAGATGACAAAAGAATCTTCTACCTTCTTGAAGTTTCTTGTAAAGGCAACATGGACAGAACAAACCAAACAACATTGCATTGTGAGGAAGGAGGAAAAGGGAGAGACAACAGGAAGATCATTTGCCTACCTGCTGTAACCAGATGCTCTCATCTTTTGTCTATACCCTTTTGTCACCTTTCAGATTAAAGGATGGGGGTTGTCTTTACTGTGTTTGCTCATGAATGACTTGGAGGAGCTTCTGTTTGTTTTGTAAGGGCTGACAAACATCCCTGTTATCCTGACCCCAGAGGGGGAGTTGGCAGGGAGGAGGGGAAGAGTTGATTTGTGTTGACTTTGTGCTCTACTAACTGTGGCAGCTTGAGGGGGAAAGGGTGAAAACAAACCATTGTACATAAAGACAAGGTATCATGTATCTCTGCCTAGAGCTTCTCCAGTGACATTTTGTTTGTTTTACAGGTATGGACAATTAAGCGGTATGGTGGAGCCATTAGCTGGCATCTTTGGGGCCTTTGCCATGGTGTTAGCAGAGCCTCTTCTTCCCTATGCCTTGGCTTTTGCTGCTGGGGCAATGGTGTATGTAGTCATGGATGATATTATCCCAGAAGCACAGATCAGGTGAGGAACTCTTATTCATCTGCTTCTAACCTGTTTCCTCTACACTTTTTAACACTAAGGTCACTCAGGTAAGGTCAAAACAGATACCCAATGTAACCTGATCAAGCAAGATTAAACTCAAGAATGTTTCTGAGATCAAATATAGCATAGATCTAGTTTGCACATAATGGCAGGAAATCATTTATTTTTATTTATTTTATTTATTATATTTATACCCCACCTTTTTTCCTTCAAGGAACCCAAGGCGGCTTACATAATCCTCCTCCTCCTCTCCATTTTATCCTCACAACAACCCTGTGTGGTAGGTTAGGCTGAGAGTCAGTGACTGGCCCAAAGTCACCCAGTGAGTTTCATGGCCGAGCGGGGACTAGAACCCGGATCTCCCGAGTCCCAGTCCAACACTCTCACCATTATGCCACACTGGCTCTCATGGGTTAATTAACCCAAAATTAGCAATTAGCTTAGCTTAACTGCGAGCTGTTTAACCCACAAATAACCTATAGGATCTGGGTTTGGACGTCACATAGCAATCTACAATGGGCCTGATCAGGGCTGTGGAACATGCCCAGCACACGCCACGGCAAATAGTGAATTAATTTGCTGCTGTTACATGTCAACAGCCCCATAGTTTCAAGTTGATGTTTTGGTAGAAAAGGAAAGATTTTGCAAGGCTTTCAGTTAACAAAAATTGAAATGATGCTCCTCTTGTTTCTTTGATTAGCTTTGGAGGAGAGAGGGCCAAACTCTTAGGGCCAAACTTAGATGAAATTGCAGCAGGTCAGTTGCTTTAAATGCATGTCTGCACCTATAAAGTAGGCTGTGAGGAAGTGATTTTTATGAGCAAAAGGGGCACACAGGTGACATGGGTGCTAAACCTACCACCCTACTCACAGTTTACTTCCCCATGGTCCCATCCCGTCCCCCCAGTCATGGTCCTTTTCTCTCAACTAGGCTCATTTCTAGGCAAGCCAGTGTACTCTAGTGTCCAGAAAGTTGAGTGATGACCTGAAGTCTCAGGTTCAAGGCTCAACCATGAAGCTCACTGGATACTCAGAGTCATACTCTGCTGTGAAGATACAGTGGGGGGTGGAATCCCATGTATATCACTCTTAAGTTCTTGGAGGAAGTGTGGGATAAAAATGAAATACAGTAATACCTTGGATTGCAAGTAACTTGGTTTGAGAGCGTTTTGCAAGACAAGCAAATTTTAAAATATTTATTTATTTATTTTTGATGATATACAAGCAACGTCTTGCAATACAAGTACTGTAGTACAGCTTAAATTAAAAATCTCTGTACACATTTTTTGGGGGGGATTTTGTTTTGATATAAGAGTGTTTTGGATTACAAGTAGGTTTCCGGAACGAATTATGCTCTCAATCCAAGGCATGACTGTATTAAAATAGTATTTCAGTTCAGCAAGAGAAAAAAAATCACCTCAAGGAGGTACACCATGGGTAGGGAGAAGGATTTAGCACCTTTTACCTATGTACCCCTTTTGCTTTTAAAATCAGGTTCATTCTGGCCCTTAAACATTAAGATGTTAGGTGGGTAAACTTGTGTGTTAGCAAATGTGTAGTCTTACTTTGTAGCTGTTCTCAGTATACATTGCTGTAAAGCACTTGCCTCAGTAGTAATTACGTGACTTGATTCTGGGTATTATGGTGTCGGTACTCCATACCAAGAAACCTAATATCCCAGCATTTCTTCATGGCATTCAGACACTGTGCCTAGCAGTAGTCAATCCTGCTGTGCCAGAACTCCCAGACTGCAGTCTGTGGAAAAATCATGTGTGTTTGAAGCCTGGAATAGAATCAAAGCATTCAAACAGGAAATCCTAATCATTTCTGCAGCAGTAGCCACAATGCTAGTACAATGCAACAATGTTGTAGATACACTACTGTGAAAAGTAATTCCACCAGTGTGAGAAACGCAAGATGGTCATGCTTCTATATGCAGCCTGAGTGACATATATCATCAAGAACATGATTCTCTGAAAGAGGTGTATTTAACAACAGCCTTGGGATCTAAATGTCCTTAGTTTACTTCCTGGGATATGGATACCTTAGATGAGTCTTTCTTTTACTGGAGGGAAAGATGGTAAAGTTTTTAGAAGAAAGTTGGGGCAGGATAATAATTTTGGGAAGACTTTCATGTCATGTCAAAAAAAGCATTGTCATGCCAAACAACAACACTTCATGGAACACAGATCCACATTCCTCTTTTTTGCTTTACAGTGGCAATGGGAAGCTGGCTTCCTGGACCTCCATCTTAGGATTTGTGGTCATGATGTCCCTGGATGTTGGACTTGGGTAACAGGAGATGCCATCTTTCCCCATATTTGACCTTCAGAATATGTCAGTCTGGGCAAAATGCACAGCAGAAGCTGGAACGGGAACTTTGTATTTTTCGTAATCATACTGATCTGGGTTAATGTTGATTTGCCTTTAATTATATGGACTTTTAAAATTTGCCATAACATTATGTGGATGGTTTTAGAAAACACAGGAAGGTTCTTCCTGTATATATTTTTTCTCTCGCCACCCAATTATTTCTTTTCCATCAGGGCTATTGGTATGGAACATATCAGTAAAGCTGCCAGCCCAGGTACCGGTATATCGTATTCCTCCAATTTGGGGGCAGGTTTTCATAAGCATGAAGGTCAGGTCTAATCTGTGGTGATTGTCTTTGCTGTGTGTTCACAAATCTTGTTGTGTGGTATAAGGAGCAGGACAATCTCAAAGAGCTGAAAGGCTTACACTACAGGCACACAGATAGTGACCTACGAGACAGGTGTGTACAATGCTTTCTTCAGGGCTTTGGAAATATTCAGGTGCATAAGTTGCTGAAATGGGTAGTAGCCTTTTTCTTCTTTTTTAAAATCGGTAACATAAATGGGATCGTAGGAGTTGTATTTATAGGTGAGGGATCTTATCTGCATACTATAAAGGGGATTTACTTGGAGGGCAAGGAAGCATCCTTTTTCAGACTCCAAGGTGTTTGTGGCAAATGTTAAGTGAAAAACGTGCTTCTTTTAAGTGTCCAGGCTTCTAAAATGCTGTCTTTATATGTCCACTGATTTCCTAATATGTCTAGTTTGGATAGAAAGATCACCCTCCCATTTAGGCTTATGGTATGTACTTCTTTGGTGGAGACCTGGGAAGCCTCTGTGTATTGCTAATTTACAGAGTTCAGCACTGACTCCTTGAAGACAGATCTGAGCCTTATGACAATTTTTAGGTTACCCCCTACAGTCAACATAAGCAGCCTATAGCAGTAGCACTTCATTTTTTTCTCCTCCTCTCATCTACATTATTGTTTTCTTCCCCTGTTGTTACTTAAATTACAAGTGGACTTAAGATAACATTCCTTGCTGTGTCATGCTGCTGGAGTGATGCTTCCCAAGGGTCTTGTAGTTACCATCAACACATAGGTGCTCATAAACTAAATTAAAGGAATGCCATGGAATGTTTTCTTCAATTTAGGGCGGGTGGGATGTTGTTTTTGTGTACAAGGCCAGTACAGAACGATGATTAGTAACTGATAATGATTTTTTAACTGTGATGAATCTGAATAAAAGAAGAGATTTTAACGAATGTGTTTTGAGTCTTTGGGCCATTTCCTTTCTCTTTACTTTCCTACACTTCTCCCATTTTTTAAAAATTGATCTTTCCGAGCTCCCAAACTCTTGAGCATCCAGTCTGTAAGCTCCACTGTTCAGACTCAAATGAAGTTGGGTTTGCTTCATCAGATCCTTATCAATCCAGTGTTGCATCTGGTAACAGTTTTACCTGCTTGCTTTACTGTAAAAATTGACTGGGTTCAGACAACACGATAACCCACACTCAAGGGTTGAGTATGGGTTGAGTGTGGGTTTTTGAAAAAACGTGGGTTGTTGTTGAAATGTGGGCTATTGAGCTGTCTGTACCCAGCCGCGCTAACAAGCCATGGCTTGTTAACCATGAACAACCCATGAAGAGAACCCATGGTTTGTTGTTGGGTTGTGAACTGTGGGTTGTTCACCATGGCTTGTTATCCGGCTTGGTTCAGATAACATGAACATAACAACAACCCCACAGTTCAACAACAACCCACACTCAACCCTTGAGTGTGGGTTATCATGTTGTCTGAACCCAGTCACTGTAAGCCAATGTCCAGTTAGTCAGTACATCAGGGGTGCAGAACCTTTTTCTGGTGGGGGCTTCATTGCCCCCCCCATGGGCCAGATGATGTCAGTGGGCATTACCTCATCCACTGACATCATCTGCCCCCCATCTGAGTTTTCCTGTGTGCTGTGAGAGGCTGCAATTTCCTGTGCTGGCAGAGTTTCAGGTTTCATGAGTGTCCCTGTGTCTGTGATGCTGTGTCATCTAAAGCAACTCTGTCAGCACAGGGAAGAGCAGCTGTTCTTCCCAACAACAGCAGAATCCCATGCCACCCACATCCCTGCTGTTATTTCTGATCTGAGATTGGAGATAACAGGATTCTTCCTGTGGTCAGGGAATCCAAGTCCCACTGCCTGGAGGAACCCCAGAGGCCCTGTGGGGAGCTTGGCAGGCCTGAGGGCAGGGGTTCTGCACCCTTGCAGTACAGCCAAGCTGAACCTAACAATCCATATTGTTTGGTGGCATTGTTAACACAATTGATTGTGAGTACAGCCCCATCTGCCTTCCAATCCCTGGAAGTGGGCTTGAGGTGTGAACAATTCACATTAGAAAACATGTACTCCCGGCACCAGGAAACAGCCAGGCCTCTCCCTCTATATTACAGGCTCTGCCTACATTCATTGGTGTATGTTGAACTGCAAGCTGAGGAGAAGACCAAAAGGATTTTCAACCAGTTGCACCCAATGAAGTGACTCTTTGAGATCTGGTGGTCATGACTCCTACCTTCATATCCTTAAGGCTGTGTAACTTGGGGTGGTGCTTCTTCTGCATGGAGCTGCAGGTTTAAAGAATCTAGCTGAGGAATCTAGTAGTGGGTCCCTTCTGACTTTAGAAAGCTGCCAACTCTGGCCCCGTTTTTGAGTCTGAAGGAGTCGTAACACACATGCAGTACGAGGTGCTCATTCCCTCCCACTCACCCAGCAGTTGTAACGCAGAGCCAGTCCCTGTGAACATAATAAAGCAGTATGCCTGAATCAGGAGCCCCAGGTGAAATGAGGTGGCCAGCTCCAGCTAGCTCCTCCTACGCATGTACTGGATTGCTTGACAAGACCCACTAACCTGGTTGTTAAGGAGGTTAAAGGAAGCTCTGAGCAAGGGCCCGCTCCGTCTCCATATATAAAAGCCAGGCTATCCAGGTTATAACTTACTCAATATTAATATTCCATCAGAGTTACAAATAGTGCATGAGTGGTAGTGACACAACCTCAAAGCAATATAGACAAAGCATTATTGCAGCCCATCCTACCTTACGGAGTTGGGGGTGCAGACACACCAGTTTGTCACAGGGGATCACGTTTTGGCCATAGGTGACTGCAATCAAATCCAGTGCCTGATACCCCGAGGTTAGTGGCTGGAGCTGAAAGATGGAGCCAGTACACTCTGTAGCAAGCAGAATGTACTGCTTTGTTGGCCAGTCTTGGAATTAGTGCTAGGATCCAGGCCCAACAAAGACAGAAGAAAGGCCTGGCTATTCTGTAGGTGCCATACTGCCTACCAATTTCAGAAGCTGACGGTACATCCTTCTGTTCCCTTCTTCACTTAAAGAAAGTTACAGAATGAGCACACTTAGCCCATGGTAGCTGACAAGCTCAGCTCAAGCACCCCAGAATCCCTGACAGTCTTTTAAACTTGAAATAAATGCTGAAACCCATTTTAGAGAAATACAGGCTTTCCAAATGAGGCTTTTTCATGTAACCATCCTTTTTAAAACAGAGAAATGGGGTGGTTGTTGTTTTCCAGATGACAACATCTTCCATTTGTAACCCTCTTGTGTTTTCCTACTCTTCCTTCCAAGTTGCCACAAAAAACCCAACAACAACAACCTGTTAAGAGGGGCAAGACAGAATGGCTGCACAGTGCTGTCTGACTGCTAGCGCTAGGAGCTGTCCATCTTTCCCTGCCCCTGAATAAGTTTTGGATTGATTGAGAGTAGCAGTTCATAGCAACTTTCTTCCTTGCAATCTTTCAGCAATGGCTCTTGTACTGATCTTAACAGATAGAAGGGTTCATTTTGGATGATGCGCTCCCTGAGGTCCAGGCCATCAAAACCAGCCCCTTCAGGTTAGTCTAAACCAGCCCCTTAAATTGGGTCAAGGCCAAGGAGAGATCCCTGGAGTTTACTGCCTATTCCCTTCTGCCTTGCCCTGGGAGAATGCCCAGGCACACCATTCGGTCACCTCTCCACAGTGATCAAAAGGGCCAGATTTCACATTAGGAATAGACCCCCTTAGCTCTGCATCCCAAGAGGTCAGTTGCCCTCTTCCTGCTGCTTCCCGGTTCAGTAAGTGTGGCAGAAAAAGGAGAAAGTGCACTGAGCCAAGAGGAGAGCGAAGCAGCAGGGACACAAGAAGTCCAACCAGGTGAACGGCCATCCTCACCAGGCAGCGTGACTTAGCTCACGTCCTCATTTCCCTGTACCTGCTGCTGAGTCAGTGATGAGGAATGCCAGAGCCAGCGCTATCTCCCAGTGCCTGTGCGGTTCACCGAGGGCTGAGGTGGAGCCTTCTCCTGCAGGGATTTCATGTGGATACCCAGTGTTTACCTGTAAGGAAGGGGGGTTGGTGGGGGAAAGGTGCAGCCCAACATGGTTGTGGTTTCTAGGGAGGAGGCAGCAACAAGAATCCTTGAGTGAGAGCTTTGCACGCAACTGAACAATAATATTATTATAACTGATGCCATAAAGCACGGCACAGCACAAAAATGACTAGTGCGCTCTTGACGCTCAAGCCAGAAGAGATGGTAGCACCTGAGTCACTGCTCGTAAAGGCATGCTGATTTCACCTGTTAACCCCACTCTATGTTGTGGGGTGGGGGGAGGAGAACCTAGAAACAGAATGCCTTCTATTCATTTTTTTTAATGTTCTTTGTTATACTTGACAACACGATAGCAATTAAAACTGAGACACACAGAAGCTTCTGTCTCCGAAGTCGAGGGCAAAGATACTCCTCAGCTACTTGCTTGATAGGGTTATTTCTCCCCACCATCCCTCACTGCCATTGCCCAGTCCCTCCTGATTTCTCATTGCCCTGCAGTGGCACCACACACAGCTAGAGAGCTACTGCATTCAACTCCAGAGGTGGCTGCATTTTTCACAGCTGACCATAATTTTAAACCATAGGGGTAGGGAGATGTTCTCCTATAAAATCATAGCAGGAGGTGAAAGTACTAATGTTTCTTCTCATGAGAAAAATCTGGATACTCCATTCCAAGAGTATTTTAAAAGCCCACTATTTTTCATCTCAGATTGGTACGGAGACCTTTTGTTTAGTGAAAGAAGTAGCTGATAAAGGCACTAGTTTCCGCTATATGGCCTGTGGCTTACGCTGGCTCAGCTTGTCTGAGTGTGGAAAGCTAAGCAGGGTCAGGCCTGGTTATTACTTGGATGGGAGACCCCTCCTCTAGTTTCCTGCATTGAGCAGGGGGTTGGACTCGATAGCCTTGTAGGCTCCTTCCAACTCTATGATCTATGAAATCTATGAGACACCCCAAGTTTTCTCTTGCCATACTTCTGTGGTGCTGCCCCTCTCTCTTCCTTCAGCTCCCTCCACAAAGCCCACCGATTTTGTGAGACCGAATATACCTCCCATTATCCCCAGCCAGCATGGCCAATGGTATTGCCAGGTTGAGGAAAGCTGTTGTAAACTGCCCTGTACACCAATCCACTAAAGAAAAGAAAAAAGAAAAATATAGCAGCTGCTTGGGGTAAGTAGAGTCTCCTGTGCATGAATTATACAGGGATGAAATCCATGCCTTCTCAACCCCTTCCCATTGCCTCACCTTTTAGGTCCCCGGTATTGCACAGGGCTGTTAAAATCCTTCTTCAAGGCATGGAAAAATCTGTCCAGACAATGATCATGAGGGGACCCCAGGGGACTCCTTAATCGTTAAATGAATTAAGTTGTTGGGAAGAGTGAAAGCCCCAGGAGAATCTGTAATTGTTATAAAAAGACTAGAGAGTGGAGAGGGGGGGAGAGGGAGGGAGAGAGAGAGAGAGAGAGGCAGGCAGGCAGGCAGGCAGGCAGGCACCTTCCCTTCCACCTACCCCTTAGCTCTGCTTCATTAAAGCTCAGGCTTGCCAAGAAAGATGACTCCAGCCAGTCATTTGACTCCTCACCCAATTTGCTCTCTGCTGCCTGTTCAAGAAATTAATTTTCTCCCTCTCCTCATCCTCCAGATGGAATGATATAATTACGTCTGTGCAATTTAGCACTCTGAAAACTCCCTTGGATTGGAGTAGCCAAGTATCAGCATATGCCTGTGAGCATGTGCTAGCTTGGGTGCATTCTCAGTTAGATGTCTCTGTGTTGTCTATGTCCATGCATGGATGTCTCCTGGTCACAGCCCATCTTTTCTAGGGTTTCTAAAGCTGCATTATTTTCCTCCTCCTCCTCTGGACTTGTTCACTTTGGGTCCAGTCATGAGCTCTGAGTTGGAAAGTCCCCCATTCACATCTTAGCTCAGCCATGAACTTGCTGAGTACCCTTAGGCATCTAATATCTCTTATCGTAAGCACTAACTTACAGGATTGTTGTGAAACAATTGCTGAGATAATGCATGTGAAGTGTTATGTGAACATGGAGAAACGACTATCTTAAATACAAAGTATTATCATTATTACTAGCAAAAAGGCCATCTTTATGGTGGGCAGAGCCTGAACATAGGACTCCCATCCAGTCACAGTCTGTGTACAGACACATTGTGCCTCTCCCCCATCCCATCTCATGTGGTCACTCTCAGTGGATCCTGGACCATATTGACCATGATGGCTAAGGCAGTCTGATCTGCATAATGTACTGTACTCCCCCCTACTCCAAAGCAATTTCTGCACCAAAGCAATTTCTGCACCAAAGCCAGACCTTGTGCATGAGCTGTGGCAGCCTTCTCCAACCTGCTGCTCTCCAGATGTTTTGAACCACAATTCCCATCATCCCAGAACCTTGGCCATTCTGGCTGGGGCTAATGGGGGTTCTAGTCCAAAACATCTGCAGGGCACCCGGTGGGGGAAGGCTGAGCTACAGCATACATTCAGGAGGAAATGCTCCACAGTTAGAAGTTTTCATCATCACATCCCTAAATAGGGTTCTCCGATAGTTAATTACATTCAACAATGAAGATTTTAATAATTTATTTCTAGTCCAGATGTAGACTAGACTTGCATCTTCTGCTGTTGTTGCTGGAAGATCTTCACTTATCCTCACAACCATTGTGCCTTGGCTTCCTGTTATTTCTCATGTGAGTTGAGTTCTGCTGCTGCCACTCCAGCTGATGGCTATGGCTACTTGCAGGATGGCTATATATTATATCCAGTACATGTCTGCATGCCAATTTCTGGGGAACACGAGCAGGAGGGTGTCGTTGCACTCATGTCCTGCTTGTGGGCTTCACATTGAGGCATCTGGTTGGCCACTAAAAGAACACAATGCTGGACTAGATAGGTCTTTGGTCTGATCCAGCATGGCTCTTATGTTCTTAAGCGGTTCACTGAGGCATGATGGCAGTAGGAATGCTAAAATTCCATTATCTTATGTTTCATGGCACCTTCTCCCCACATCAGGCATGTCTCAGTGCCCCAGTTTCCTCTGCACACACCATTCCCAGCCTTATTCAGAAGGGAGGAGAAGATAGGCCAGATCTGATACATAGGCAGGCACCATCAGTTGGGCCACATAATTTTTTTTCTACTTTAACACACACACCATTATGTGTTCCCAAGGAACAATGCAAGCTTCCCGAAGAAGGTAGTGCACCTATCAATTAATATTACACTCCCAATATATTTAAACAAGATCACAAAGATGATAATAAATTGGAGGGGATTAGTATCAGTTTTTGCTTGGCTGTGAAATGTTAAACGTATGTTTATGCGGCCTGGAATCCCAGGGAAGGCAGTTCAAGCAGGTGTTTCCTCCTGTACCTTCCCATTGTGTTTTACATAAAGGTTTGCTTGTTTTGAGGGCAAGCTGCACAACTTGGTGTGCCCCAGTCTTTGGCACAATCACCCTGCTGAGTCGCAGGGTCACCCTCCCGGCTGGAAAAGGGGCGGGAGCAATTCAACCCTCCAATTCCAGTCAGGAATGGAAAGCTGCGTCTGATGCCTCTGAGACATCCTGGGCTATATATAGCCTTTTAGGTGTTAATTGTCATTATAGATGAAACCATAACGTCAGATGTATTACTGTATTATTATGTTCCATAAAGGATCACAGCCCGACATTTATTTCTTCAATGTTTTTTTTTTAAAAAAACAAACAAACGTAATTGCATAATTGTGTATGAAAGAGGCAGTATCACAAATGGGAAAAAATGCAGTAAAAAAATAGATAAAAGAAGTCAAACAACAGTTCACTGATTCAACATACATTTTTGCTGATACTCTTAAGAATGGTGCCCCTGTACAGATTCATAGTTGTGTGGAAGAGGAAGAACATACAAATTTAAAGATATATATATATATATATATATGTATATATAAAGCTTCTATTAACATAAACAAAAGGAACAGAACTTAACTGGTTTATGGATTTAGAATCCTCCCTGTCCAAACGTGTTATAAATAGAACCCAGACCACCATGAAAAATTCTGGCTTCTTTTGACTTAGAGCTGCCAATTGTTATGAGTCAATGTCTCCGTAAAAGAACACATCTTGCACATTCAATCACTATTGACATTCTGCCGGGAATTCTTTAGAATGCCATTGACTAGGGGGAAAAGAACAGATTTAGCTGCTGTCAGCAAAAATAATACTCTTTTTGGCTCAGGGGGATTTGAGTATCTTCAAAATTATTTAGCAAAGAACCGAAAAGCATACAATATTTTGGATGCTAGCCAGGATGGTTTAGCTTTCTTTCTCACATTCCCATCGCAAACTTCACAAGTGTGGGGGGCTGTTGAACAGAGAATTCTTTCCAGTTTGACACACTCCCTAACCCCAGATTCTACCAAAACTCGACTGCACATCACACCCTAGGCTTAATTTTGCAAGTTTGCTCAGTCTGCACCTGCTCTGCTTGCCGCCAACCCCTATTTCCACAGAAAAAGGCTTAAGGCCTGGACATGGCCACGAGCGCATGGAACGGCAGCAACACCCATCCACTGTCACTGAGAAGCATGAAGGCATCATTTGGGCTGTGCCGTGGGGCTTGGATGGTGGCAGGGAGGACGGTAGCAGTCAGTGGCAGCGAGGCCTGTTGCACTACTAGTGACATAATCAGGAGTATGATGGGACCTGATTCAGAATGACATTGAACTCAACCTATTTATGGCTGGCAGCTCATTGTGCGTTACTGAAAATGAATTGTTTCATCTGAGCCATTCTGAATTGGGCTGGTAGGGAGCTCTCCTGTCACCAAATGCAACACTGGCAAAGAATGATATTTCAGTCTCTGTATTGGCTTTTACCTTTGTTACCCAGTTTTTCAAAGATGTACCTTTCCCCCCCTATTTGTGGAGTATGAGTAGTGTACTAGTGTGATATATCTCTTTTATCACACTCAAGTGCTGCTGAAATCTGGACTGTCCATGAACAGAGTCCAGAGGGGGAGCTGCGTACATAGGAGTAGGCTCAATTATCAGTGACACATCAAGTTCTATGGCAGGGATGAGGAACCATTTTTTCTGTCAAGAGCTGAAATCCCTCCAGAGTACTGTGTTGGGGGCAAAATGCCAGTGGAGGGCCAGTGCCTAAGGTGGCTGTGGCTATCCCTTCTATCTTTCTGATCCCCCCTTCTCTTCCTCTCTCCTGCCAATCAGGGGAGGAACAGATGACTCTTGCCAGAGGTCTGAACTGCAGTCTTTTGAAATTAGCAGAAGGATGCATGCAGAGGACCCCTGATCTATGAGATTGTCAAGAACTGCTGACTTCTGCCCCCTATGGGGTGGGCCAAACAACTATAATTTCTCTGGAAAGAACATTCTAGCTCCAGTCTGGCTCTGCCCACCCATGCTAGCTATTGGCGCCTTCCCGGGAGGAAGGAGTATAAGGAGACTTCCTGTCACTGGTTCCTTGCTTGAGCACCAAGGTCCACCTCAACTTTGGCATGCCTCTGTGTTTCTAATCACTCTTTGGACCTGAATCTTGGCTTGTTCCTTGGTCCTATCTCTGGTTTTGTCCTCTGCTCCTGAGTGCCCTTCAGTCCTGATTCCTGGCTTGTTCACCAGTTCCAGCCTTTGAACATGACTGCTCTGTAACCCATACTCCTGGTTCCCGGCTCCTGGCTTACTCCAGACTGTTGCCCGTGGCCTAGCTCTGACAGGGATTAAGTAAATGGGCTGTCATCAGCAAGGCCATTGAAGAGGGTGCAAAACATGCTCCCTCAAGAACTTGGGATCCCCAAGTACAGGGGATATATTACCCCTACATACCAATGAGCTGAGTACACACCTTTACTCCCCCCCCCCATAGATGGGAATTGCTGTCACTCCTTCTATGGAGAAAGGTAAGTTTTTGCATTTATGGACCCCATTGCTGTAGGGAAGCAGTTTGGCAACATGGTACTTATGGGTTCCCACCCCCGGACACCTTTCTTGGTGCCCACCAAAGTGCCCTCCCCCTTCCCCTCCCACTTTTTCTTTCTTAATGAATACATTTCCTTACCGGCAGCTGGGACTGCTGTGAAATAGGTCTCTGTTGGTGCTGAAAACTATAATTTGAAAGGAGTTGTTTAGTGTGTTGGGGCTCAGACCCCTCCTCTGCCTTGTACTCAGCCTTTGGGGTAGGTTACTTATCCTTTGCCATGCCTCACGTGGCAGCCATTTTATGGTGGTGCCCAGGACAGTTTCACAAATTCCCAAATATGCCCACAACCCAAAAAGGTTGCCTATCCCTGCTGCAGGGCAAAATCTGCCATCCATCTGACACTGGGAGGCCTAGCCACCATCGTGAGAGCCCCCACCCCGGGACAGACCCTCACTCTGCCATCTGTCATTGTAATTCTAGGCATTTGCTAGTCTCAGATATAAGCTCAGCATCTCTTTGTCACAGCCTAGCGCAGCCTTCCCTAACCTGGTACCCTCCAGGCATTTTGGACTGCAACCCCCATCATCCCTGTCCATTGGCCATGGCAGTTGAGGCTGATGGGAGTTGTAGTCCAAACTATCTGGAGGGCACCAGGTTGGGAAAGCCGCTGTAGGATTACCCAAATAAGAGAAATGTGGCCCAGAGCAGCCAGTTGGCTGACAGAGGGCCAGTATCCATTCAAGCCACCCCGAGTAGTTGTTGGGGATTTTTAAATGTACGGAAGCCTAATAGGGCCTATCCACATCTGGTCAGGTGGGCCAAGAAAGCACAGCAAGGAGAGACAGACCCTTGCCCCTGACTCACAGTTTATGACTTGTCTGTATTAATTTTAAACTTTCTGCATTGCTCTGAGATCTAGCCAGATAAATGCCATGCAGCAACCTGTAATGAGGTGTTTTGATTTTTATTTTTTTTTAAAGAATGCTTAAGTGGTGTTTTAAAGACATGACTTCTAAATGCCTCTCTAAATATTGCCCCTTTTCTCCTGGCTGGCTGCTAAGCTTGCCAATAATCTTTTCTGTCATTTCTTGTTGCTCTGATAGACAACTTTGTGTGTCAAAGAGCGCCGATCAGAAAGGCCCTGAGGTCCCGTGGTTCATATTATGCCTGTGTGAATTAACTGGGGCTGTGTATATTACAGGCTGTGACAAATGCTGATGGATTGGGCTTCCCAGTCAATAGGAACTACTGTGAGAGCTGTCAGTACAATGGCAGTCATTGTTTGGCAGGGCAAGTCTCTGCCTGTTACCTAAAAGACTGAGACAGGTGTATCATAGTATGGTCACGCTAGGGAGCAGAGCAGAAGCCAAGCTTTCGCCTCTCCTAGTTATGTCTCTTTCTTTTAAGGTTCTTAAGTTGTGTCAGTCGTAACTTCATCTGCAGCTGCATTACAACAGCCACCCTGCTCCACTCCCCACATTACCACGACCCTCCTGACATTCTGTTCCAGTGAATCAGAGGCGAGCGCTGGGATGAAAACATGGTGCACATCCAAACCTGGGTGAATTTCCCCACATTTTCACACACCCCATGGTTTTGTTGTTGTTGTTTTTTTTACAAAGGTAACAAATGTGCAGGATGCACAGTTTAGTTCATATGACTGTCTCCTTCAGAAAGCACACAAACTGTTTCACAGTACTTTTCCAGATCTGGCACAAAAATGTGGTGAGGTAGGTCCCTCTTATTTTAATTCTAAATATGGAGAACTGGGGCTATGTGCAGTCCTCCCCTGTCCCCGTTATCTCAGACCTGTCTGACTTTTGACCTGCGGAGCTAAGTACAGTCATGTATAGTTCTCCATTAAAAAACCCCATGAGGATTAAACGATGTTAAACATGTTTTAAAGTTGTCTTTTAAATAAAATAGCCATGGGGAAGCCTACAGGACTGAGACTACAGCATGAGGAATGGAAGGCTGCCTGTAACCCTTTCCCCTTTTGCTACCGTCCCAGCATAAATCTCCCCCTGCAGCTGCTACTTTCCCCAGGAGGGAAGCTGCTATTTGTGTCAATGATCGCTTCTCTCCTGGGGCAAATAAAACCAGAGGGAGGTGATATTTGTCAGGACTGTGGCCTGATCTCTCCACCTCCCAGCTACTTTTTTTTTTTTAAAGACAAATATAATGTAATATGTAATTTGACTCCAAGTCTCTGGTCTCTGCCTAGAGCTGCAGAGGAGGAGAACAAAAAAGTAGATGGGCTGTGTTCAGCTTGGTGAGTCACAGCTTATGTCTGCCTAAAACATGCAATATTGGCTGTAAAATGGCCAGGAAATATGATCTCCCTTTACAATGTGCAAATGGTCAGAGGTGAGTTTGAGGGCCAGTCTTCCGTCCTTTGGAAATGGAAGCATTCTGAGCATGTCCAGTATTGTAACTGCATGGACGATGTTGAGTGAGTCAGTGAGGCTCTGATTATAGCCTCTGCTTCCTGGCAGTGGTGTGGCGCTAACTACTCTGGCTGGCAGCAACTCTTCAAGGATGCAGGCAGGGAAGGGCTGTAGCTTAGGGGCAGAGCACACGCTTTGCGTGTAAAAGGTCCCAGGTTCAATCCCTGGTAACTCCAGGGTAGGGCTAGGATAGACGCTTGTCCAAAATCCTGGAAAGTTGCTGCCAATTGATGTAGACAGTTTTCAGCTGTGGGACCAATGGTCTGAATCAACGTTTCTATAGCCCCATTACCCAGGATCCCTTTAAGTAGAAACCCAGGACTTTCTGCATGCAAAGCATGTGCTCTGTCACTGAACAACAGGCTCTCCTCAGTCAGTTTCCCCGACCACTACTGGCTATGCTCTGCCCAATATTTCATGCATCTGGATGAAACTGACAACAGGGAAGAATTTTAGGATGGGATGTTTCCAGTCCAGTTTACCAGAGGAGGAGAAAGGGAGAGAAAAAGCAGCACGATGGGTTCCCCTCAAAGCCAGAGGCACTAGGGACAGGGTCTTCTCAGTAGTAGCCCCTAATTTATGGAACTGCACCCCAAGGGAAGTGCAGTTGGCCCCCTCAGTTGCAGTTTGTAAAAAAAATGGTTGAAACATCACCTGTTTCAAATGGCTTTCAACTGATGTATTTTATTATGATGGGCGATTCATAAATATAATAAATAAATAAATAAATTATGCTGCTGTTTTATCGGTCTAGTTCTGGGAATGTTTTATATATTGGTTATTTTAAAGTGTTGTCTTTTTGGATTGTACATGTTTTATTATACAATTATATTATTGTATTTTAATTTTTATACTTGTATTTTGTTTGCTGCCTTGGGTGGACTTGAGTTGCAATCCTGCAACCACCATACTTCATTCATGGAATCTTACCCTAGTTGGGGGTGGGGACTCCTGTGTAACTCTCCTGTGGTTTCCCCGTCCTTTTTCTTACCAGGAAAAATGAGTTAAGGAAGAAAAGATGGGGTAGCTGCACAATGCCTTTGAATTGATAGCACTTGGAGCCCTCCATCTGGAAGCACCATTGGTCCAGAAAGGTAGCTGATAGATAGACAGACAAGTTTATCCCTCATGTATCATATGGGGAAAGAGTTTTGTGCTACACTTCACATCATTTCTTTTCCTTCCATTGTTTGGAAAGACCTTTTCCCTATTTGAGTTTAGGCAGCTCTTGTATTTTGCTTTCTGCTATGTGGGAAGGGGAATGTGAGGAGAGGGGAGGGAAGCCAGCTTCAACAGCTTCTTTTATGGTGCTTCCTAAAGTCATCTGCTGAACTATGGAAAATATTTGTGAAAGTTCTCAGAGGTCTAAAATTTGCTATGGTGTGGGTGTTGTGTTTCTTCTGCTCCTGCTTCTTCTTGCTCTCTCTTTAAAAAAAAAAAAAAAAAAGGAAAGAAAAAAAGAACACCTCCCACTTGAAGCTCTCAGCAACAAGTGCTGGTTTATTGCAGATAACTTACCAGCAGCATAAAGGCTGCTTTGTAATGCTAGGCTCCAGATGTTTAGCATTTTCAAGCAAATCTAATCATAAGGTACCTGTCTCACTAAAACACCAGCTGGACAGGAGGGAAACCGTAGATTTTAAAAACTTCTTTCTTTTAAGAGAGAGAGAGAGAGAGAGAGAGAGGACGATCTTGTGTTTAATGTTGTGCTCATACAGCCAGGCTTAAGTTCTGGTTTTTGGAGGCTGAAGCAGAGTGCCTCCCTGTAGACTGTGGGTGACCCCTTGTTGCCTCATTAGAATAAGGCTTGAGAAAGTTGTGAATGAATGCCAGTACTGTATTGCAGTCTTCCCCAACCTGGTGCTCTCTAGATGTGTTGGACTACAGCTCCCATCATGGGGATCTGGAGGTCACCAGGTTGGAGGAGGCTGCTGCAATAGAGAGCCTGGCCTAATAGTGAGAGTGCAAATTTGAGACTTCGCAGAACTGGTTCATCTCACCTGGGGGGGAAATAATTTTGTGTGCGCGTGCGTGCGTGCGTGCGTGCGTGCGCTCCCCTCCAAAAGGCAGAATGCAGCACCTCACTGCTCATCTTAGTCAGAAGCATTTTTCCCCCTTTGAAAAGCATACCCTCCTTGCTTTGCTAATTGTAGGCAAACAGATTCTTGCAAGCTGAAGACTTTAACTTGCTTATTTTGATTTCTGATTCTGTGGTAACTGGAGTAAAGAGGAGTATGTACTACTCTTAGGATGTGTTCATACAGTGCTGGTTTTCCCAGTGTAGTTATCATGGTAAGTTAGGGCTACAAGTGGAAACCCATGCATGTCTACTCAGAAGTAAGCCTCATTGAGTTGAATTGGATTTACTCCCAGTTAAATGGGCATTTATTGTTCAAAGGTTTATTATTTTAAATTACTGTGCAGTACCATGAAGGCTTTTTAACAAATAAGGCTGTACATACATACATGTCAGTCTTCCCTGACCTGGTGCCCTCCAGATGTTTTGGACTACAATTCCCACAATTCCTGATCATTGGCCATGCTGCCTGGGGTTTATGGTAGTTGCAGTCCAAAACATCTGGAGGACACCAGGTTGGGGAAGGCCAGTGTATACGATGGCAGCCCAAGAGCCTTCTTTCATTGATTTAGAAAGTTTATTTTTTGCCAAAAAAAAAAAAAAAGCTGCTATGAGTGACATGAATTAAAAGAAATTAAAGCATGCAGTAAAATGGAGCATGTTATTTAACATTCAGGCGTTAAAAAAGCAAATTGAAAAACTAATAGATCTACAATGTCTGGGGAAATAGAAGCATCCTCACCAGGCACCATAGATCAGTGGTAGAGTGCATGGACAAATAGTCAGATCTGGTATAAGGCAGTTTCCTATATTCTAGGCACCATAAAGAAATCAGGGTGCAGGAGGGATTCCAGAGGTGGGATACTACAACCAAAGAGGTGCCTTTTCTACCTGTGTTGCTTCTGATGGTGTGGGCCTCAGAGAAAGGCTTCAGAGGGTGATTTTAATACCTGGGCTGGTTTGTTGAGATGTTATATCCTGCCCATGCCAGTGTAGTATAATTATAGCCAGAGTAGCTAAGGCTGGAACTACGGTACATACTGCAGAGGATGTGTGACTGGCAGTGAAAAAGATCAGCGCCCCCTCCCCCCACAGACACACACATGCATGCACAGCTCCTCTTCCAGTAGCATCTCATAATAACATCTCAGTGACATCCCTCACTAACATCTAATAGTACAAAATATGTGATGGAGTTTCCACATACTTCACTTAGTTGGCTACTGCTTGTGGAGAAGCAGAAGCTTAGGATGTGGAGGGCTGCACCAAGACACTTTGCTGCCTAAGGAGAAGATGGCACCTTTCTCTACATTCCATGTAAAGAAGTGACCAGACTGGCAGTTGAATCTTACTTCAATACTGGCAATAGGACATCATCCTTCACCACACCTGAGGGCTGCAGGTAGCATAGGTACAGAGCAGGTTGAATATAACTCTGACCACCAACACCTCACCATCTTCCCCTACCCCCAGCACCTGCCAGTTAAGGTGGCTACCCCATTCTGCCTAATGGTAGGACTGGTAGAGGATGGGGGTACACAAGCAGAGATCCTCATGGCAAATCAAGACAAAGGCTTTTAAGTCTTCCAGGAGCGGTGATGGTTGATATGTGGGAAGCACATCCAATCAAAAGGTGTTAAAGAGTGTGTGAGGGGTTTGTCCATAGGTGGGACACATCAGAGAATAGGTGCTTAACACTTTGCAGGAACAGGAAGAAGAAGCATGAGTCAAGGTGCCATTTCACTTTCCTGGAGCCCGACAGCTTGAGAAGGGACTCTCTTGTCAGGGATAAGAATTCTTAAAGGGACAGAAGCAACTGGAGCTCAGCTCTCCATCAAAACACAATTCTGATATCAGAAATTGTGACATTCAGAAACTAGTGGGAGAACCTTTCCATCTCCCAGGACGCTCCACTGCTGAACTGAAAGTGGCCATTCTCCAAAGGAATTTCAAAAGAAGATTCCAGGGTCAAGTTGCTGAATTAGAACTCAAGAGGTTTTATTTTAGTTGTTTAGACTTGAATAAAAGCTATGGGTCCTTGCCCCATTCCAAAAATTACTGCTTTTGGGAATGGTCACTTTATGTAGAATTGTCATGGACAGTATTATTTATTTATTTATTTGCTTTTCATTGCCATTTGGCCCCATTTCCCCCCTCCTCTTTCCTGTGGTGGTGGTGGTGGTGGTGGTGGTGTGTGTGTGTGTGTGTGTGTGAGAGAGAGAGAGAGAGAGAGAGAGAGAAGTGGGGAGAGGGAGAGAGAAGGACTGGGTGCAGACAACATGATAACCCACACTCAAGGGTTGAATATGGGTTGAGTGTGGGTTGTCCTTGAACCGTGAATTGTTGAAATGTGGATTATCGTGTTGTCTGTACTCAGGTGCACTAACAAGCCATGGCTTGTTAACCATGAACAATCCATGAAGATAACCCATGGTTTGTTGTTGGGTTGTGAACTGTGGGTTGGTCACCATGGTTTGTTATCTCAGCTGGGTTCAGAGACAACATGATAACCCACATTTCAACAACCCATGCTTCAATGACAACCCACACTCAACCCTTGAGTGTGGGTTATCATGTTGTCTGAACCCAGTCAAGGAGTGTTTTGCCTAAAGTTATGAGTTCATGGCAAAAGAGAAATTTGACCTGATTCATAGTTTGGTCTTTTACAGTGCAGGTTTAAGCATGTTTACTCAAAAGTAGCTCTCTCTAAGTTCAGGGGGACTTATTCTGTAGTAATTGTGTTTAGCCACTATATGACAGCACTATATGACTTACTCTGGAGTAATTGTGTTTAGCCACTATATGACACCAAACAATAGCTTTTAATCTATAACTTTTAGACTCAGTTCATGCATACCAACAGTAATGGTGTGATAATTGATCTTCCATGCCTTCTTCCAAAGGTGCTCTAGTGCTTGTCCCTAGTACCATCTGGCAGTAGTAAAAATAACCCTTTAGAAATGCTTTTGGCAAGTGCCAGTGGTCCATGATAAGGATCAATTAAAGCTAGAGTTCCCTTTCATTTGGGATAGAGTGTCCCTTTGTAGTTATGTTTGTGACCCTGAAGAAAGCCATCTGCAAGGATATATGCGCGGTGTTGTCCAGTTAGGAAAGAAGTAAACATAGGGAAATCAAGGGTAATCACACCTGCAGGGAACTGTACTATGTGAACACCAAACAACACTGAAGTCAGGGCTCCTCCATGTACTATGTATGTATTGTTGTGTTTAACAGAACCCTTGTACTTGTGCCATGAAAAGCCAGTTAAGCTGCAGCAGTTATGCATGTTGGGAAAAAAGTGCATCTATTTGCTTCATTGGCATCTTTTATTCTGTGTCTGCTGCCCATGAGTCCCAGCAAGGCATCACTACCAACGGAAGCTCTGTGGGTAATCTTATTCAACCACCTATATGGATTTTGAAAGTTCATCAGGCAGACCTTATCTGCATAGTTTCAAGTTCATAAGAACTAGAAGTATCTGGGGGGAGAGAGAGAGAGATGCATGCTGGATTTTGCACCATATACCGGTATGTGTTTTTTCCCGATTCTACACAAGCACTTGTAAAAGAATATATATTCTTTTACAAGTGCTTGTGTAGAATCACAAAAAAACCCACAGCGACAGCCCTGACTGAAGTGACTTAGCGAGTGCTGACTTAATGCGGTAGAAGAATTAGCAGTTGTCAGTTTGGCATTTAGAGCTATGTGCAAACAGCCCTAGATGCACTCATTTATCATGGACCAAAAGAGGAGTGTTTAAGGATACTGCCCTTGTCACATTAATTATCTAGTGTGTGGTGTTACACAGATGCTGTCTGAGAACCGTAATTATTACTTCAAATAATGCACAGAATGTAGTTCATAACAGCAATAATAAATCATACCTTAATGCCACTGAAAACGGGCTCTGAAAATATCCGCAGCCTGCCTGCAGAATTAACTCTTGATTTGCCATGGTTTTCTCTCTGTGATGCGTGCTATCTCTAGAGTAACCACAGGCCACAATTACTTGACCCTGGTGTGTTTTCTCATGCACATCAGTGCAGTCTGTCACTCCTAGTTGAAAAGGCTGGATGGCAACCAACTAACCAACAGCCTTCTAGAGAGAGAATTGATAGTAGGTGGAACAATTATTGATAAATTCACATCACAACACCCTCCAGGCAAGGTGACACGAGGCACTGTGCTATGTGAAGCATCTGATTTGTTCTTCATGTTAGAACTGATATGGGTAGAAAAGTTGTCATTTCAGATCTCCTTCTCACCAAAATAAAATAAAAAAATAAATAAACCCCCCAGAGAAAATTATTTATTTATTTATTTATTATTATATTTATACCCCACCTTTTTACCTGCAAGGAACTCAAGGCGGCTTACATAATCTTCCTCCTCCTCCCCATTTTATCCTCACAACAACCCTGTGAGGTAGGTTAGGCTGAGAGTCAGTGACTGGCCCAAAGTCACCCAGTGAGTTTCATGGCCGAGTGGGGACTAGAACCTGGATCTCCCGAGTCCCAGTCCAACACTCTCACCACTACACCACACTTGTTGTTGGTAAACATTCAGTGTAAAGAAAAAAAATAGTTTCTTCCTGTGAAGGATCACTAGCAGGATCCTTTGCGTGAGTTCGGCGCTTAACGGGTTAACTGGCACTGAGTTACAGCCCGTACGAGCGCTGGAGACCGCCTGGGAGGCTCGCGCACACAAGAGGAAGCCAAAACCCTTTAAATGACCAAATAAGGCGTTTATTTGTTTACACAAAACACGGAACGGAACTAACAGCTTTCCAGGAATACTACAATGTCAACACAACCTTAGTTGACCCCTGCGTTTATCAATGAAACAGGCTCTTAGGCTAGCGCATTGAAACTGGTCAGTTACCTCAGATCAGAGACGTTACGCTAGTCAATTTCAGCCTGGCTCCGAATCGGCCGATCCGGGGATGGGAATGGCTTAATCCAGCTGCCGCCTGGAGAACGAATCTGGCCCCGAAGTACCCTGGGTTCCCAACAACCCTTGACCGGAAGGGAGAGGGGTTTTCTACCCCTGAGTTCCCGCTCTCCCCACCCCTCAGGTCAGGTGGGGGCTTATGCCTGCCCCTTCGTATCAGGTGGGCTTATTCCTGCCCGGGAAGAAGGTGACGTACTGGTACTTTACAGCTCTTTGAGACTGCCCTGATATTTTGATGGTTCTTGATGGTCCTTCCTTGGGTTTTGTGGATCTCCACCGAGACTCTTCTTTGTTGGGGATGACGGTCTGTCTGGCTACTTCCCCTGTGACTTCATCCCCCTTTCTCGCCCCCTCCTCCCTTGGGCGGAGACTGTATGTGTGTGTGTGTGCATGCAGACTCGTGTCAGGCTTTCTCCACACTTCCAGACATGAATGTGCTTCAGAAAAGATTGCACGGGTGATGGCCTTAACTGCACAGGTATTTGCAGGGCTTTTTTTCTGGTGGAACTCACCGGAACTGAGTTCCAGCACCTTTTCTTCTATTAATTGCATTACAATTTAATCTCCATCTACTCCCGAGGAAATGTAATCCAAGAGTTCCGGTACCCTTTTCTCCAGAAAAAAACCACTGGGTATTTGTATATCTGAGTTAATTCAGACCACCTTGAGAAATGCATGTCTGAAGCCTATAGTAAGAAAAATTGTCCTGATGTGGGGCCTCCAAGTACCTCCTTTATGCTGCATCTTTTTGTCAGATGACAAAAAGAAATTTACTTGGGGGTAAGTTTCATTGAACTCAAAGTGGCTTACTTCTGAATAGATATGCATAGGATTACAATGTTGGGGCCACTGAAAAGTAAATGCAAAACGGCAAAAAATTAAATGCAAGTAGTTCAGTTATTGTAAAATGTAATGAAGTTAATTAAAACAACAATAACAACACACAACTAGTACCACATATGAAGTCATCCTGGTGTTTTTGCACCCTTTGTCCAGAACAATGGAAGCTGGGAACAGCAGGTTTACTTTGTATGGAGCAACTCTTATATCTTCACAAGGAAAAAGGCTGGGACTTGTTCTTTTAAATTAAAATAATAATTTCTTGTTATTCTTACTGGGGAGACCCAAGTTCAAACCTCCACTCAGCCGTGAATCTCACTGTGTGACCTTGGGGCAGTCATATTCTCTCAGCCTAACCCACTCCACTGGATTGTTGTGAAAATAAAATGGAGGGAACCTTGTAAGTAGTCTTGAGCTTCTTGGAGGAAAGGTGGGGTATATAAATGTACTAAGAAAGTGAAGTATGTAAAATACAATAAAATCAACCAATCAATCAAGCTGAACATCCAGGAAAGGGCCTGGAAAACCCATGGGGGTGCAAAGTACCCCACCCAGTCCTCTCATTATATGTTAAAAGCCAAAAATACTGAAGACAATTAATAGTTTCTATGACTGGATTCCTTAGTAAAACCCAGACCTCTTTTTCCTAGCCTCATTTTGATAAAAAGTTTGAGATTTGCTGCTTCAGAATCCAAAAGAAGAGTCTACGGTGGAGTGGAGGAGGGGCGGCAAAAGCCAAATTCCAGCTGAGGTGGGGGGAGTTTGCAAGAAGAGAGTGAGCCATCCCATCCTCAAGCTCATAAAGCGGGACAGCAGAGCACAAGTGGCCCTCTGTCCGCCCTTTCCTCCCTTCCCCTTTAATACCCTGATGTCTTTGTGTCTCTCCCCCCCACACACACACACTTACTCTCAATGTTATCATGCCCTTCTCCTCCTGGAGCTGCCAGGCACCCAAGCAAGAGCAGGCACCCTTTCCTGCACGTTCAGTCGGAAAAAGTAGCAGAGAGGGCACCTGCTCTCTCCACTTTTATTTCCCAGGACACCTGATTTATTTATTTATTTGGGTGGGAGGGGGTTTATTTAGGGTCTATTAAGTGTTTTGCTTCTTTCTCCTCCTCCTCCTCCTCCTCCTCCTCCTCCTCTTATTTCCTCCCCACCCCCCAGCCTTAGGAGACCCAGTTAATGAGTAACTATAGCGTGCTTGGAGGCAGCTGTTTCAGACAAACCAAAGAGAAGATTTTTTTTGGAGCTGCATAAGGGAGCGTTTGTTCTGTGGTTTCTCAATAGATCCTTGTGCAGGAGGCAAAGAGAGAGGGAGGCAAAGAAAGAGACACTAAATCACTGAACTCCTTGAAAATCACCCCCTATTATTATTATTTTTTAAATTCCCCTTTTATAATACCCCCAGTCTTTCAAGTCTAAACTTCTAATTTAGCCTTAGGAGCACTTCTTTAAAAAACAGTCTCAACTTTCAAGATCACTTTAAATCATATACGGTACAACACTTTAGCAGAACTGATACATATATGGGATATGATAAATGCACCCCTTCTCTAGCACAGGATTTTCATTTCATTTATTTATTTATTTTATTTGGATATTTATAAACTGTCCTTCATCAGACAATATCAGGACAGTGAACAATAAATGGGCAAGAAAAATAATAAATACCGGTATAATAATGAAACAATTAAAAATGAAACACTTAAAATGCCCAGACAAACAAAAATATTTTGACCTGGAACCAAAATGATTGCAAGGCCCACTGCACCTCCATGGGGAAGGGTGTCCCACAAATGGGGTACCATAATGGAGAAGCCTCTTTTCCTAGCTGTCATACAACAAGTAGAAGAGCTTCCCCTGAAGACCTTAAGGATCGGGCAGGTTGGTATAGGAGGGGCATTCCTTCAGGTGTTTGGGTTAGCACTAGCCACTTGAATTGGGCCTGGAAGCAAATAGGCAACCAGTGCAGCTTCCTTAGGATCAGTGTAATATGAGCCACCTCATGTGCCTCCAGTGACAAAGCTGGATCCAGGAGTACCCCCAAGATACATACCTGTTCTTTCAAGGGGAGTCTGGCCCTCTCTAGAACCAGCTGCAAACCTAATTCCTGGACATCAGATCCACCTGCAACTATTTAGGGATTCAACTTCAGTTTATTGGCCTTTATGTAGACCATAACCAAGTCCAGACACCAATTCAGCACCTGCATGACTTCGCCTGACTCAGATGAAAAAAGAAATAAAGCTGGGTGTCATCAGCATATTGATGGCAGCTCACTCCAAGTCCCCTGATGACCTCACCCAGTATATTATTGTTTAATTCATATAGAAATTAAAAAGCATGGGGAATAAGATGGAACCCTGTGGGACTCCATAGCATAAATGCCACATAGTCAAGCAGAAATACCCCAGTGCTATTGTCTGAAACTGACCCTGTAGATAGGAATGGAACCACCATGTCACTTCCCCCCCCCCACTGCCCCCATCCACAGAGTTGATCCAGCAAAATACCATGGCCAATGGTATCAAAAGTCACAGAGATCTAGGAAAATCAACAGGGTCATGCATGCATGCCCCCTGTGTCTCTCTCCCAACAGAGGTATTCCGTCAGGACAACCAAGGCCTTTTCAGTACCAAAGCCAGGTCTAAGTCCAGATTGAAAGGGATCCAGATAATCCATGTCATCCAGACATGCCTGGAGTTGAACCACCAACACCTTCTCCAAGACCTTGCCCAAAAGCATATATTAGCAACTGGATGACTTATCAAGAACTCCTGGTCCCAAAGAGGATTTCTTAAGAAGTGGCTGCACAACCGCCTCTTTCAAGCTGATGGAACATGTGCAGAAAGAGACAACAAGGAGGTACACATAACATAACTCCCCTCACACATTCATTCAATGTGTGAGGAGGTTGTGGGTCATTCTGGGTAGCCCCATGCCCATGTTTGCCAGCCACATGTTCAGTGAGTACAAAAAGGAGCCTTATGCATGTACCATCATATATAGGTAGAGCTAGCTACTTACTCCATGGAAGGGGAGATCCTGATTGGCCCAATTCCTTCTCTCATAGATGAGCTCTATGTGCATATGTTGGTATGTACATAGGTTGGTATTCTTAGTGACTGAATATGCAATGATGGGGTATGGCTCATGGGAGCAGCGAGGCGGGGCGCAGCAGGCCCGGTTGGTGCAGCCCCTCAACCCTCTCATGCATGCTTTTAATGTGTAAGGGGGGTACATATATATAACCCCCTCATATATCTTAAATTATAAAGGCAACTTCATTAGGAGTCAGAGGAACAGAGCTATTAATGCAGGAATGAATGAAAAAAATATTTTGTTTATTAGAAAGACTAGGTGGGCATACCTATGAAGTTTCATTTTTTAGCAAGAGAGGCCCAGACAGAGGCTTATATGTTGGAAGGAAAACTAAAGAAACGCTCCCATGGACATGCAGTGAATGAGTTAACAACTGTAGACAGCTTGCTATAGAGGGGTATGTGTACCTTAACTATCAGCACACAAGTTGTTGTTGTTGTTGTTTGATGATGATGATGATGATGATGATGATGATGATGATGATGATTTGCCCATCTGGCCGGTCACCTGGCCACCCTGGGCGATGTACAATCATGGTAAAATACAATAAAACACAATTAAAACACAATTAAAACACAATTAAAACACAATTAACACACAATTAAAACAATATAAGTGTTTTTTAAAAATATCCTAACCCACCCCATATTCCTGTCTGAAAAGCCATGTTTTTAAAGCCCAGCGGAAGTTCATCAGGGAGGGGGCATGGCGAAGGTCGCTGGGGAGGGAGTTCCATAACTTGGGGGCTGCCACAGAGAAGGCCCTCTTCCTAGTCCCCACCATCCTGGCTGCTCTGGCTGATGGGACAAGGAGAAGGCTGTCTGTGGCAGACCTTGTTGAGCTGCCTACTTGATGCTGCTGGAGGCGCTCCTTGAGATAACCTGGACCGGAGCCATATAGGGTTTTAAAGGTCAAAACCAACACCTTGAATTCAGCCCAGCAAGCAAGTGGTAGCCAGTGCAGCTCCTTGAGCTGATGTGATCCTGCTGGCGGCTGCCTTTAACCAGGCGAGCCGCCGCGTTCTGTACCAGCTGTAGCTTCCGAACCGTCTTCCAGGGAAACCTGGAATATGTTATATATTATATATATGTTATATATGCCTCTGGCAGGAGGGATGATATTACCCAAAATATTTGTAACAAACAGGAAGTGATGACCAATTTACAGGATAATCAGTTTTAGATGGGCCCAGAGAAATTCTTAAGCATTGAGAGGGAGACAGAGGTGTTCTTATCTCTTTTGTGGGGAGATGTCCTTGCCTGGGGGGTGGGAGAGAAACCAACTTGGCAATGGGGAAACAGAGAATTAGTTGATAGTCAATTACTTTGGGTGTCTGTGGAGCTGATGTTTTAGTTTTTGGTGTACATCTAAGCTTAACCCTGCCTGATGGAGTCAGAAGTTTATCAGGCTACATATTCAAATCCAATCAGTACATTCCTTCAAACTGGCTAATACCATATTTTGACTACCTCTTTCCCACACATGCTGCATTGTTTTGTGTCCCATTCACACTGCTAGTATTAAAGATAGTAGATATTAGGTCATAGCCATTTCATGGGATCATCTAGTCTTTCTTCCTTTGCATTGGTCAACCATGTTGGAGTTCAACAAAGGATGAATTAATGGAGGACAGGAATAATTAATGGCTTTTGATGGCCAGAGCCTGCATCTTTATGGTGGATGTAAGCCAAGCATGTAAGACACATGGATGGATTTAAGCCAAGGGTGTAGGGTGGATGTAAGTCACAAAATATTCAGAACAATAGCCCTCCATCAGTGACCTCTGCTGCATCCAACATTAGTAGTATCATATGTGCTAAGCTGGAATATGGGATATTTGTCTGACTTTAGAAGTACTCATGAATTACTATCCCGTATGTCCAATGGGCTATAGTCAGGGGAAAGGACTGCAGCTCAGCAGTAGAGCACATGCTTTGTAAGCAAAAGGTCCCAGGTTTGATCCCTGGCACCCTGGATGTCTTCGAATGTTAAACTGCTTTCGCCCCTGGCACTCCAGGTGGGGCGGGGAAAGACTCCTACCTGAAACCCTGGAGAGCTACTGCTAATCAGTGTTCAATACTGAGCTAGCTGGATCAGTGGCCTAGCTCTATATAAGGTAGCTTCCTATATTCCTAAAATGTATGCCAGTGCCGCAAGAAATATGTTAACTTTTAAGTTGCCACAAGACACACTGTTGTTTTTTCAGCAACAGGCTAACACAACCACCCTTCTAAAAGTTCATATTATATCCGTAGCTCCATTAAAATCATCTGCATTGAGCACTACTCAAAAGGAACAGCTCTGATTAATGCTCTACATTTTGAAAACTGGGGTGAATGAGTTCACAGGACAGATTGATTAATGCTTTCAACCCAGTCTTAAGGCATGTTGCCTGAAGAGAGAGGGGTTCCCCCCCCCAATTAAAATAACCACCCACCCAGTCCAGCGAGGGTGATCCACGTGTGGAAAAGGTTTCCATTGTGGGTTCTTTGTTTGTTTGGATCTGCTACACAGAGAAGAGAACCTGACAGGTAGCAGGTGTCCACAGCATGTCCCTGCAATGCTAAACATGATTGGTGTACAGTACTGAACATCTGCTGGGGCAGCGGGGGGGCGGGGGAGATAACTATACCCAGGCACCCTCTCCCCTATTCATTTAGCAACATTAGCAGCCCTGGCACTTTGTGGAGAACAAACAGTTGAAAGGGACCATGCGTTTTTGTGAATCCTTTTTGGAAGGGGGGGGGATCTCACCTTTTGGTGATTTTTGAAGGAGGCACTGAAAGGGGTGTGAGTGCAAACATATTCCCCTATTGTGGCATCTGCCTCACCAGGATCAGAGAGCAGCAGTGGCGCAGGAGGTGGAGCTGCTGCAGTGTGGCGGACCCAGCTGCAAAAACAGCTGCACAAATACCTAAATATGTGCTAATGTAGTTGCATGTGCTTCGGCTTTGTTTCAGTTTGGGGTGAGAACTAACAGAGGAAGCCAAAGATTCCCAGTTTGAGGAGCATCATTGTAAGTAATGCTGCATAGGAGTTCTGGGAGTACGTTGCAAGCAGACGGGGTTGCACAGAGAAAAGATGGAGATGTTTAAGGTGAGAGTGGGAGAGTTGGGAGGAGTGAAGGAATATCATGGGAAATATAAGGGCAGATATAAATATAATATAATATAAATAAATAAAATATTCACCCGCCTTCAGGCTCATTCCCTTCACCCATCCTGACTGAGCATGCTGGTGGTGGTAGGGCACTTCTGGCCCAGTGGCCTTCATTTTTGTCCTGTGTTTTTGGCACATCATAAAGCCCAACATTTCAATTCTTTGCAATCCCCGAATCCTATAGCGGTAGCAGCCTCTCTCAACCAGGTGCCCTCCAGATGTGTTGGACTGCAACTCCCATCATTCCCAGTCAGCATGTTCATGCTGGCTGGGAATGATGGGAGTTGCAGTCCAACACATCTGGAGGGCACCCGTTTGGGGCAGGCTGGGCTAAACTGTCTGGATATCTTTATACTTAACCTGCATCAGGAGATCCAGGATTACCTGTGGTTCCTTCCTATATGACAGACACAAGGACTGAATTGTGGTACTCTCCTTCTTTCACAGAGACCTCCAGGTTCAAGAGAATAAAGGATGCTTTGAATTGCTCATATGGGCCTGTGGGGAAACCACCACTAATTCTTTGTATCTTAGAAACATCTGGTTGACATATTCTTGAGCCTGCAAGCGCTTCTTTTCCCTTTTAAAAAAAATCATCCTTAATTTACCTGTTTGTACATACTTTATCTTGCTTGTTGGTGGTTCTGTTCCCTTCCTTCCAGCCCCACCCTCCGAACACCCAGACCCGTTTTAATTATTAAAACATTTGCTTCCTTCAGCCCTCTCTTAGTCTCTTTGCCTCTCTCTCCCAAGCTCCCCCTCCCCATCTCAGCAGTGGTTAAGGAATGCGAAAGAGGAATGCTGTCCTCTCACAAGGAAGCTGACGAATGGGAGGAGACTATCACTTTAAAACAATGACTTTATGTTTCCAGCCAAAGCTGTAGTCACGCAAGTCGCTCTCTCACTCTCTCTTATAAACAAACTTCTGAAAGCTGTTCAACTCTCCATATATATCGAAAACATTCCAGTCTTTGGAAATGGCATGACGGACACATTTAGAGCTGAGTTCAAATCCCTGTACATATAGCTTCTCCTTATACAACACTGCAAAAATCTATCTCTTCCTCTAAAGTTCCCTAATGTGAAAGTCTGGTCCCTTCTTTGCCTATTTTTACTACCTTTTTCTGGCATTCCCTTGTCAGACCTTGTCTTTTTTCCTGCAAGGAACCCAAGGCAGCTTACATAATCCTCCTTTCTCTCTCCATTTTATCCTCACAACAACCCTGTGAGGTAGGTTAGGCTGAGAGTCAGTGACTGGCCCAAAGTCACCTAGTGAGTCGGGACTAGAACCCAGATCTCCCGCATCCCAGTCCAACACTCTAACCATTACGCCACACTGGCGTATAGCATTGCCTTGTTCATCCTGGTCCCTAACACATTTGCTTGGAAATAGGTCTCACTGGTTTCTATAGAACTTCCTTGCAAGTAATGGGTTTGGACAGTGGGGCTGAAGACCTGCTTCCTCTAGTGGCCATCATCTTAAGGCAGCCTTTCCCATCTGCCCCAGCCGTCATGGCCAATGGTCAGGAATGCTGGGAGTTGTAACCCAAAACATCTGGAGAGCACCAGGGTTTGGGGAAGGCTACCTTAGGCAGTGGCAGTGGCAGGTAGGCACTGAGATATTGATCACCCCAGATGTTCAGTGGCATGAAAACTTTGCCTTCTGCCTCATCTTTCATGCACAGAGAGAATATGTACAGTAGGGATTGGTAACATGTGGCCTTGCGGATGTTGGGCTGCAACTCCCATCAGCCCTCACCATTGGCTATGCTAGCTAGGGCTGGTGGGAATTGCAGTCCAACAACATCTGGAGGGCCGCATGTTCCTCACCACTGATATGCAGGCATAGACTCACTTCTGAGTCAGATAATACCAGCAGCAGCAGAGTCTGGTGGTGCAGGGGGGAATGGAGGGCTATTGGCAGGGAAAAGAAAGAGTTACTGAGGAGGACGACACGAGGCTTCTTCAGGTGCTCCAGGATGGAGGTGTTTCAGGTTCCTGTGGGCACCCACTGCCCCAGGTATGGTAGGGTGGCTGAGGTTATGGCTATTTGGGATGATGGGGCTTGCCTTGAGCCCTACAATTTCAATGGGCAGCAGCCCTGATACTATAAATCCAGGTCTTTGTGCCTGCTACTTGTGGGTCCAACAAGAACTGGGAGCCCAGGAAGGAAGCTGTACCCATTTTTCCTTTGGTCCCTCCTCAACAAGAGCTTTATCATCTGTGTCTCTTCTGCCTAAGAGCATGGACTCCTACTGCAGCCATACTTTCCCAGCCCAGCTTCTGAATTCATACAACTATCAACTACATCATGTGAATTTATTTTTATATGGAGAGACCTATCGGCTCCTTTCATGATTTTGACACTAAGGATTACAGATTTTCTAGGCCACTAGCAGTTACATCCACTAGCAGTTTACAGTGGAATAGAAAAATCTCCTTCAGTTTCTATCTTGGAAGTGTGCTAGAGAAGTAGGCCTGGAAAGGATTAAAATGCTTAACAGGTGAGTGACAGGAATTCTCATCTAAGCATTACCTAAAACCTTCCAGGAGGACTATAAATATCAAATTATCATCTGTCACTTCTAGAGCTGATGCCATTATTTCTTCCCTGCTAACTAAGCACTGCCTAGTATTTACAGTGTGTGTGTGTGTGTGTGTGTGTGTGTGTGAAATTGTTAGTCCCATCCGCTGTGTTGTTTGCTGCCACATTTTGGAAGCTGAACCATTTTCGGTGTAAAATGTTCTCTGAAAGAAAAGGCCACAGAGTGCCAAGATAGAGACTGGATGTGAGAAAAGCTTTGTGTCAATTTCCCTCACTCACCCCACAAGCCTCACAGAGATACTGCAGCTACGGGGGCTGTAACTCAGTGGTAGAGCACATGTGCTGCATGCAGAAGGTCCCAGGTTCAGTCATTGGCATCTGCAGGTAGGGCTGGAAAAATTCCTGCCTGAAACCCGGGAGAGCCCATGTCGACAGTACTGGGCTTAGGTGGACCAAAGGTCTGAGTCGGTATAAAGCAGCTTCTGATATTCCTATGTTTTGCTGCTTCTTCTTCTTCTTCTTCTTCTTCTTCTTCTTCTTCTTCTTCTTTTTAAAAAATAACTGTTGAAGAGAGTAACATCCATAACTCTACAATTATCTATATAATTTTATCATTGAAAAGTTAAAATAAGAGCGAGGCTGAAATAGTTTTCCTATTTGTGCAAAACAATTGCACCCTACGCTCCACCAGTCACCAGTGCTACCTATATTTGGTAATATATCTAATTTGTTTGGTCCTCAGACAAATGGATACAGAATAAAACTAAAAGTAAATGGGGCGAGCAGTCCTACTTGATAACTTGCTGTACCCAGCACATTAATAGGGCACAACAACTACGCCATGTTGTGCCCATGTCAAATAGCCAGGGACCCAGGGCACATGCTTAGGACTGGTGTATACATTAGCTTAACAGCACAATCCAGTGCATGTTTACTCAGAAGTAAGTCCCACTCTTATTCTTCATTATTTATTACTAAGATTTATATCCTGCCCTTCATTCAAATTATGTGTAATATCAAATTTACAGTAAAATTTTAAAACACAATAAAACAGGTACATAAAATTAGCTACAAACAGCAAACCTGTAAATGCAGCATTAAAATAAAATAAAGGCAGAGTAAAAGATAAAACACTGTGTTCAATGGGGTGTATTTTCAAGTAAGTATGTGTAGGGTTGCAGCGCAAATCTGATTTGAGTTGGGTTCTGATGCTGCTAGAAGTCAGTTTATACTATACTATAGTACAGGGATAAGGACAACTTGATCAGTGAATCCATTAAGCCTGCAATCCTGGGCACACTTTCATATGAGTAACGCGCCCACTGAAATCTGCTGGACTTACTTCTCAGAAAGCATGCATAGGTTTGGGCTGTACATGTAAATAAGTGTTCATGTTACATAACTCCAACGGAAACAACCATGAATTGGACACACAGTGGGAAACTTGCGCAACCTGCTCACCAAACTTCCATTCGGGCTGCAAAATAAAATGGAGACGTGGCTAGCCATTGATGTGCCCCGATGTGTGGCATATCTTGAAATTTGGAGGAGTCATGCATGGCGACATCTGTACTTCATCATTTTGGGGTTTTATTAGCAAGCACTGAGCTATGGCACCTGCTTTGCATCGCATGCAGAAAGTCCCAGGTTCAATCCCTGGCATGTCCAGGTGTGGCCGGGAAAGACTCCATTCTGGAATCCATGGAGAGCCACTTGGCCAGTCAGTGAGAGCGCTGGTCTTCAACAGGTGAGTTGGAAGCCACTGCTGGGACGCAGCACTACCAACCGCCGTACAAAGATATGGTGAAGAAGGAGGAGGTCCCCAAACATATGTTCAGACTATAGGTGGGTCCAGGATCTGTGCTACTGGTGCAGATGCAGACAATACTGAGCTAGAAGCACTAAGGGTCTGACTCGGAAGGGTGCTCCAGATGGAGAGCTCCTAGCACTAGCAATTGTGCAGCTTTTCTGTCTTTTTCTCCTTAACGGATTTTCTGTGTTAACAAAAAAAGTCAGAAGGAACACTGGGAAAATATGGAAGGTTTATGAGTGGAAGACGATGATGTGTGCCCCCCCCATACAATTTTATTTATTTATTATATTTATACCCCGCCTTTTTCCTGCAAGGAACCCAAGGTGGCTTACATAATCCTCCTCCTCCTCCTCTCCATTTTATCCTCACAACAACCCTGTGAGGTAGGCTAGGCTGAGAGTGAGTGACTGGCCCAAAGTCACCCAGTGAGTTTCATGGCCGAGCGGGGACTAGAACCTGGATCTCCCCGAGTCCCAGTCCAACACTCTAACCACTACGCCACACTGAACGAGAGAGGACAGTGGCAGGTTTCAATGTCTTAGTAGCTGCCTTGGTTGCACCCACAAAAAGAAATACAGGGTAACATTAAAGTGACTACCCAGAGAGCTTCAGCTATTGGGCGGTATAGAAATGTGATACTCTGAGCCAGGCACTGACTCCCAGCCTAACCTACCTCACAGGGTTGTTGTGAGGATAAAAAAAATTGGAGAGGAGGAGGATCATGTACGCTGCCTTGGGCTCCTTGGAGGGCAGGTGGGATATAAATTTAGCAAATAAACAAATAATTTGTTGAAGCGAACTTTCGAGTCACACACAGATTTTCCTCACGCTGGTTGTTATGGAGCTGCGGGAGGTGTTGGTTCTGGGCAAAGTCGTGGCGCTCACCCAGGCCCAACAATGTTATGTCAGGCAGGCTTCGTTTTCCAGCAACCCCAACCTCTGGGGAAATATAGAGGCTTGGCTGGTTCTGCAGCTGCCGCCGCGGGAGAAGAGGAAACTACGACTCCCGTGATGCTCTCTGGCTCGCCTTGCCGCAGTCAAAACGAGCCTGCGACCGCAGGGTATATATAAGGCAGGAATGGCTCAAGACTGGCAATAGGCGGTAGGCTGGCGGGCGGGACGCTTTTTGGGGGAGCGTTTCAGTGGTCTGTAACGGGTTTTGGGGATTCCGCCCTTTGAAGGGGCTGTGCTGAGATCTCTGGGATTGGTGGATCCTTTTGCTATACACTGTGCAGGTGAGAGAGGGAAGAACTGGTGGTCGGGGATATTGTGTGCTTTCCCTCCAGCCTCTCTCCCTTCCGGATGCTTTGATGGAACCCTTCATCACTCTTATGGGGCAGAGAAAGAGCGAGCGAGCGAGCGAGAGATCCTAGTAGGAAGAAATTATGGGAGATTGGGTGACTATTCCTGTAAATCTGCAGAATCCCGAGCGTTTAAGTGGCAGGGGCGAGGAGGGTTAGCTTAATCCTTCCCACCACCACCTCCTTCCCCCCCTCTCCGCGATCTGTATACCATCTACTATCTAAGAACAAATTCTCCTTGGAAACAAACCCGCATTGGATTTATGCCCTTTGGATGTTCCTGCGGCGCCCTTTCGGGAAGACGCGTCTATTTCCTAAGGGCAAGAGGAAGATGTTAGAAGGAACATATGGAACATGTGCACTCGGGCTTCCTCGGCTCCGGATTATTTTATCGCTGCCTCGCAATGATGCCCCCCCCCCTTGTTGGGCTTGGACAGTTTGCCTTACCTAAATTAATTTGGGGGTGGCGGCGACCTGTTTTGTGTCCTTCCCTGCTTCATACATGTGGAATATAATTATTGCTGACTTTTTTCAGTCTCTCATCGTGGGTGATGCGCTGAAGGTAAGTCACTTGGATATTCGCTCGGGTGCTTTGCATCCTCCACGGATCTGTCGTTTAAGAAACGGGACGTAGAGGTGTGCGCGTGTCTCCTTGTATTGACGTCTTCATCCCAACCAGCAAAACGAAGAAGGGGTGATGGTGTGCTCTCTTTAAAAATAATGATGTAGTGATGATCTCTTTACCCTCTCTGAACTTTTTCCCGCCCCATGTGAAGACATCTTTGCTTGTCTTTATGAGACATCACAGAAGTGGGCATAATGAGTGGACAAGACCTTGCGAAATCCAAGCACTGGGAAGCGGGAAGTGGAGAGAATGTGTGTATGTGTAAAAACCCATTTGCGCGCACTCTTTTGCATCTCGAGAATCTTTCCTTATTGCTTTGCATTCGGGATCCGTTACTTTAATGCTTGTATTAGCGAGGGAACAGCGCCTACCCACCGCCGCGAAGTTTCAAAGCAGCCCGCCTGCAGGATGGAGACGTTAGGTGAAACTGCCTAACCTCGCGGGCGCTGGCTTGTGTCTAGGGCGTTTGGGGATCTTGCTCTGTTCGTGGCGCGGGGAAGGGTTTGTGTGTGTGTGTGTGTGTGATGATGATGATGATGATGATGATGATGTAGAAAACGAGATCTATCGGGAATGTAAAACTGAGACTCGGGGATGAGATGGGAATAATTGGCTGCTTTTGAGAAAAATCAAAACAAAAAAACAAAGTCATGTCTTGCATGACCTGTGTGTGTGTGTGTGTGTGTGTGTATAGAGAGAGAGAGAGAAAGAGAGAGAGTTATAACCTGTATCTCCTTTCATAATAGAATTTGAAGCACTGACTGCAAGGTTAAAAAGCCTTGGGGGTTATTTCTATCTTGCAAGTGTATTGACTTCTTTACCTTCCCTTTTGAAGATCTAGAGTCAAAAGATTCCTTTTGATTTCCTTTTTAGATCTTTAATAAAATCTAAAACCGTGTGTGTGTACTGGAATTATCCACTCCTGCGTTGTGCTTTATAATGGGGGACATACCCCATGGATCATCTATTTTTTAAATTTTATATATATATATATATATATATATATATTGGAGCTGTGCATATATTCTAGCATGGCTGCATGTGCCGTGCTCCAGGAGTTAACTGCAGTGGTTTGTCCTCTTCTTCTCTCCCCAGCACATATTTTGCTTGTGTCCTTTCCTTCTGATTTTTGCCCCTGGGGGCACAGGTGCAGTTAACCCTGCTCTGTAACTTAATATCAGGTTCTTTCTGTAAATGGGATCTAATGCTTGCTTTAGGCTGCTCTCTTCTCTATATAATCAGCCTTTGTTTTCATTACATGGCCAGCACATCCTTTTTCCGGCCAGCTCTGCTCTCTCTTTCTCAACCTGGCGATTTCTTCTCACTGGGATATATTTTCATGCATCCTCCAGCGAGGGTGTAAGGGGCTAGAATTCCCTTCTCAGCTTACCTCTACCCTTCAGTGACTCACCTGCCCAAGAGGCAGAGGCGATTTATCTTGTTGCCTGACAGCACCAGCTCCGCCATGAGATTTCCCTGCCCCCATACTTGTAATGGGATGCTGTTGTTTGGTCACAAGGCCTCTCCAACACAAGCTTTGTTTTATAGCTCTCATGGGAACTGCTGTAAACCTGGCACAGAAGCAGCTATTTTAGAGCAATACCTTGGCTACTTTTCTTTGACAGTGACAGTGGTTGGGTGTCATTCACTCCCCTTCCTCCCAGGAAGCGGGGGTGCAACATTACTTGCCACCTCTCTTCTCAGGGAGGATTAGCAAAACATGATTTACAGCAGCGGTGGGCAGAATGTAGATCAGGATCTACTGGTAGATCTCTGGGTGATTTGCGGGAGATACACTGAGAGCCAGTGTAGTGGTGAGAGTGTTGGACTGGGACTCGGGAGATCCCGGTTCTAGTCCCCGCTTGGCATGAAACTCACTGGGTGACTTTGGGCCAGTCACTGACTCAGCCTAGCCTACCTCACAGGGTTGTTGTGAGGATAAAATGGAGAGGAGGAGGTTTAGGATTATGTAAGCCGCCTTGGGTTCCTTGCAGGAAAAAAGGTGAGGTGTAAATATAATTTTAAAAAAAATTCAAGGGGTTCCATCTCCCAAAAGCCAACAAAAAGCCCCCCCTCTAAATTAGGTTGCTGAGATGGATGAAAGCTTTGGGCGCAAAATCAGGAGCAGACTTTTGCGTGACAGGACTGTGAGCTCAGTTCTGGCATTGAAAACAAATTCCTTGTCTGAGCATGTGCTCAGAGGCACTCTTGTTCCTTAACTCTTAAGAATATGTTGTTCTTCCCCCACCCCAGCCACCATTTTGCACGGGGCCCTGGTTTGGTGGACTTTGGGGTTCTAACAACTAACAGAGGAGAACCTATGAGCCTGATGTCTGCCCATCCCTTTTAATTCTCCAAAGGCAAAAACAGATGTCTGTTAGATATGCGTAAACTTGTTTTACTCTCTCACTGTGGTATGAATGTATTTTATTCTCTTCCAAATATTTACACTGTTGCCTCGGAAGACAGTAGTTCTATTTTCAGTGGTGGTGGAATAGGCTTAAATGGCAGGAAGGGCACTTCAGGTTAGATTCAAGGAAGAACATCTGAACCATTCCAGGTATATCTGTTTTTAACTGTTTCTGTGGCATTTTAGTCTTTTAACTGTTTGTAATCCACCCAGAGAATGTTGGTTATTGGGCAGATTAGAAATGTTAATAAATACATAAATAAATAGTGCATGATTTTCTTTTAATCACACATGTCTCCAAATCTCACAGCTCGTACAGATGTGGACTTGCAGCTGGTGCACTTAGTATCCTTCTTTGGGACATAGAAGGAGGTTAGAGCAGTCTGTGCTGTAAGCACAATCTCTTGGGCACTGTCATGGCAGTGGTGTCCCGTTGCGTCACTGTATGTTTTTGAGGGATCACTTCCTGAAATTCAAGTGAGACCCCAAAGCAGGTGAAACCCATGTGCAGGCAGGAGTACTTAAGCAGTGGAAGTCATTGCCAAGGGAGCAGGATAATCCACTTTCAGCCATCTTTGCTTTGGCATAAGGAGTTGGGCAAGCTAATTTTTAAAGAACGGTTAAATATGATTAATTGCAAGCATCGTGATCCTAGAACTTGCATGTCAGGGGTGACATGGCCAAAGTTACTGGCTTGTAGACCTAAAAACAAAATAAAATCCCATGCTTGACTGAGAATGCACAGCTATATCAGCAAAAACAGAATTTCTGACATTTGAAGAGTGTGGAAGACATACAAATTGATATGGGCTGTATGTAGGTCCACAGCAGCAAAATCACACAGAATATATTCGTACGCGGGACTTCATACCTCTCATGAGAAGTCATGTAATGTAGCCAGTTTCCTTCACCTCATGCCACCTCATGAACCTTGCATGCATTCAGAGGAGGAACATGAGCCTTCCTTTGTGTGCACGCACATGCACACCTTATGTAAACGCTAGATGAAAATAAATATATAACCTCTTTATAAAAGTTTTTCTCCTGTAATAAAGACTCAGGACCTGTCCTCCATTAGGCAGAGTGAGGGACCCACCTCAGGCAGCTGATTTTGGGTGTTATGCAAGGGCAGCAAGTTGTCCTTTAATTTATTACTGTTGTATTTTTACTGCCAGTGGGAGGGGGAGAGATGCTTGTGGAATTTTCTGCCTGGGGTGCCAAAAGAACTTGATTAGACTTTGGTATTATGCCCCTTGACTTGAGGAGTGTGAGTGTGTGTGTGTGTGTGTGTGTGTGTGTGTGAAGGGCATGTCTTGGTCCAGCCCTGTAAACACCTTGTACCTCTGGTCTTTTAGTGGATGATGACTAATCACAGACTAAGGCTTTCTTTGAACCATGTTTCTACCAAAAGTGTCCTAGAAGGATGGTGATACTTAAGGGTTACTTGGTAGTAAGCAAGAGGTCCTTGCTGTATATGCTGCTGTTCCCCACCTCTTCCTAAAGTTAGTGCACAAGGCACCCAGGCAGTTACAATGAGTGGAATCAGGATGGCTTAAAGCCAATTAATAACTGTGAGCATTTTGCAGACTTGGGGGCTTAAGGAAACAAAGAAGGGCACACTCAAATTAATTACTGTGTCCACTCACTAACAGTTTCTTTTATTTATTTATTTATTATATTTATACCCCACCTTTTTTCCTGCAAGGAACCCAAGGCAGCTTACATAATCCTCCTCCTCTCCATTTTATCCTCACAACAGCCCTGTGAGGTAGGTTAGGCGGAGAGTCAATGACTGGCCCAAAGTCACCCAGTGAGTTTCATGGCTGTGTGGGGACTAGAACCTGGATCTCCCGAGTCCCAGTCCAACACTCTCACCACTACACCACACTGACTCTTATATATAACCTCTTTATAAAAGTTTTTTTTATAAAGTTCTTTCTTTTCTCTGAAAACACAGCTCTTCCATAACGTACACTTCGTCTTAGTTGCACTTCTCTTGTCGCAGCCCCTAGCCCAGTTCATTCCCCAAACAGACATGGCTAATGATATAAAACATGCACACACAAACACCCCCAGAACTGCCTCAGGACTTGCATCTCTTCAAAAATGGTCTGTTAGAATGGCCTGTGAATCGTCACAGCTGGCGAAGCAGCCACGTGTGAGTAAGGCAAACCATCAACCCATACAATGCTGTGGGTTGTGGTATCCTTGACCCATGTCATGTATAGGCAGTGTCTGTATATAAAGGGGGAGGTTTAGCCACCTGATTCGAGGTTCTTTTGGAAACTGGAATGGCCATTCCAGAACCTGGTATAGTCTTGCTGTTATTTGCATCCAAAAATCTATAACTTCTTAAACATATTTCCATAGAGGAAATGAGCAGTTTCAGCTTTCTGTCACATGATGGTGTTTTGTTTTTCTCTAAAACCAAACATGCACATGATTTTAATTGAAGGTGTATGTCTCTTGGCTGCTATATAATTTCAAAGATATGTAACCAAGCCAAAACAGATGTACCGTATTTTTCCGTCTATAAGACGCCCCCATGTATAAGACGCCCCCCACTGGGCAGTTTCACAACCGTAAGATGACCCTCAATTTTTAGTCTAACAATTTTAGGAAAAAGTATAGTCTTATACATGGAAAAATACTGTATACACTGTCATGTGAAAAGTCGTACAACCTTTCTTACAAATTCTATTTAGGGAAGATGTTGTGTGAAGCAGCCTAGAGAGAGAGACTCTGCTAAGTGATATCGTTGTTAGACAAGAGCGTAGAAACGTCTATACAAAGAGCGTAGAAACGTCTGAGTTACACTAAGCTCTTAATCACAGAATTCTTCCGGAAAACTGTTGCTCAGGTTCAGTGTAACTTGGTAAAACCCTTGGCTTTCTGACTTAAAGCAATGTTAATAGATCAAACTGTATTTAGCTAAAGGAAACCTAGAGAAATGGCTCTTGGAAGACAATTGACCTTGTCTGTAAAAGCTTTGGGCCCTCAGAATTATTTCAAACACTGAGCATCCTATACAGAAAGTACTTCTGACAAACACACTCACACAGTGATTAATATAGAGGCACCTGCATGGTAGAAAGCTGCAAATGCTCTCTGGGCATTTTAATTCAATTTTGAAGTTGTTCTAAAATAAAGGCTTTATAGGGCCCAAGAGCCTCCATCCATGTAGATTTGGAACAATCCTGTGTGAAAGAATGGCTAATGTACTCCCAGCTGTCCATGGAGGCTCAGGTGGCAGCTGTGAGCCGGGCGGCGCTGTATCAACTCCATCTGATACGGCAGCTGCGCCCCTACCTTCCTAATCACCTGCTCCCATCAGTGGTTCATGCCTTGGTCTCCTCTCGCCTAGACTACTGTAATGCGCTCTACGTGGGGTTACCCTTGAAGACGGTCCGGAAGCTTCAGCTGGTACAGAACGCGGCGGCTCGCCTGATTAAGGGCAGCCGCCGGCGTGATCACATCACGCCAGTGCTTAAAGAGTTGCACTGGCTACCAGTTGCTTGCCGAGCCGAATTCAAGGTGTTGGTTTTGACCTTTAAAACCCTACACGGCTCCGGCCCAGCTTATCTCAAGGAGCGCCTCCAGCAACATCAAGTAGGCCGCTCAACAAGGTCTGCCACGGACGGCCTTCTCCTTATCCCATCAGCCAGAGCAGCCAGGCTGGTGGGGACTAGGAAGAGGGCCTTCTCTGTGGCGGCCCCCACAAGGAGGCGACAAAATACCAGGGATGTTGAAGAGTCCTTGGTTTCGAGTCACGAGTCGAGTCCCGAGTCTTTGGACCCGAGTCCGAGTCCTTGGTCCAAAATGGTGACTCACGAGTCACGAGTCACTCCCAAAGCTGACTCCACGAGTCCCTATTAAAATCAATGGGGGGTTTCCCCAACAAAATAAGGCTATTTCAGATGTGTGGCTTAAATAAATTCTAGGCACAAGTGTGCCTTTTTATTTCAAAACTCTGCAACTGATGTTGGCAAGAACAGACCAGGCAGACAAACCCAAAATAACCAGACAGGCAGAGGAGGCAGGGAACCCCAAAGCAGGCAGGCAGAGGCCTTTGTCTTGGACAATTCAAACTGTGGAACTGGTTAAGAAGAGACCAGGCAGGCAGAGGAGGCTGGGAACCCCAAACAGGCAGGCAGAGGCAGCCAAACTCAAAATGTCTGAAAGGTTGCATTTTAGGAAAATGATTTTAAAAAATAAACTTGCTGTATTTCCTAAAACCTATCCATGTTGCATTTGAGGAACATGATTTTGGAACATGAGTCCTTGGTCTCGAATCCCGAGTCGAGTCTCGAGTCCCATTCAAAATATTGGGACTCGAGTCTGACTTGAGTCAGAGGGGGGACTCAGTCCGACTCACGAGTCGAGTCCTGGAGTCCGAGTCCCCATCCCTGCAAAATACAGTAAGAGGAGAAATGTAATGCCTGCAGTATCAGTTGTATCGATCAGCTGTGTTGAACAGCAGCAAACTGTATAGCTCTTCAAAGCAGTTATGGAATAATGACTGGCCAGATGTCCTTTTCCCAATTTGCTTTTTGGGGTTCTAGATAGTTGGCATTTCTCACATCTTCTGTGACTTGGCCTATAGTGCTATTTGAGGCTGAATGAGAAATCAATTCATGGCAAAGCCCTTGACTACTGGTACCTTATGAACTGGAGGGCATTAGCCTTGTCATAGTTGCAGTCCATCAATGGCATACTGTTAGCCCCTACTTGGGCAATAATGTTAAGAGTGCTTCGCTTATATCCAGGCAGTGCTAACAACTTGAACACCATGTTGAGTAGCATCCATTTGAGATATACACGAGAGGGTCGGGTCGCTAATGGAAATTTTAATATGAAAGTTCTTGCCCTCTGTATCGGTGCAGGAGCTCAAGGCCACAAAGGAAGGGTGTTGAGGAAGAAATTTAAATTCTGGTCATGCTTTTCACAGAACTGTGACAAGTGTGAGAATTCCCTCTGCCCCTGGACCATTTATGTTTTGTTTTTTAAACAATTTTGGCAGCTGCTTTGGACACCTCTATTTTGGAGGGAGAAAGCAGGATATAAACTACACAAATCATTTCCTTGCCATTTGTCCCTGCTGAGTCTCACTCCCTTCCCTTTCTATTTCAGTCCCAGAGCTGATTTTCCCGACAGCTTCCGGTGTGGAAGCCGCCGCGCAGGCTGCGTTGTGGCACCACACTGTGAAGGCAGATGCCACATTCAGCTCACACGTTGAGCCTGTTCATATGTCGCAGCAGCCCACCCTGGCTTAATTTACCCGTGGGGGCTGTTGCTTTGTGCCAGGCGCCCACGGGTGCCATTTTTGCATGAGGCCCGCGAAGGCCTGGCTTGCCGTGTCATGCAGACCCAGGGCTTGGGGTTGTTTGAGGGTTGTCTCAAACAGCCTCTGCCGCCTGGGTTCGCACAACACGGCAAGCAGGTGCCTGGCATGGTGCAACAGCCCCTGCGGGTAAATTAAGCCATGATGGGCTCTCGTGACATTCGAACCAGTCACTTCTTAAACATGTTACTGGGCACACTTAAAATGTCTCTTGCAGCAGCATGCTAGGTGGCAGTGGCATGCTTCCCAAGACCTACAGAACAAGGGGTTGTATCCAAAGTTATTCCGATTTAGGTCCCATTCATTTCAATGAATGGAGCCAGTGTGGCGTAGTGGTGAGAGTGTTGGACTGGGACTCGGGAGATCCGGGTTCTAGTCCCCGCTCGGCCATGAAACTCACTGGGTGATTTTGGGCCAGTCACTGAATCTCAGCCTAACCTACCTCACAGGGTTGGTGTGAGGATAAAAGGGAGAAGAGGAGGAGGAGGAGGATTATGTAAGCTGCCTTGGGTTCCTTGCAAGAGGAAAAAAGGCGGGGTATAAATATAATAAATAAATAAATGGGCCTGCTTTAAGTATGACTGATAATGGGTACAACCCAAGGCCCGCACATTAAAGGGAGCTTTGGACTTGCATGTGTTAAACAGTGGCGCCCACAATGCCCAGCAAGCAAGCAGCGATGCGGCATGTGTAGCAGCACATGGTGTATATGGACCAAGCCCTTAGTTTGGCTTCAGTCATGGCCAAGGGTGGCTTTACTGGGCCAATTAGGATTTTTACTGTTTCGGTTTGGATGGCAGATCTCTGTTTCATACGGCCAGCTTGATCGTTTCAAAAATAGCTTGATATGGAATAAGGACCTCTAATTCAAAAGGAGAAAGACAAAAATTTCACTTTTGCTCAAGCCTGAAGTCATTCTCTGGGTCTTGGCTCATGTATGTCGAGTTCTACATATGCCATCGGCTCGCACCACTACCTCCACTTAAGTCACCAGTGCCTGGAAATTCAGCAGGTACAGCGGCTGCCATGCCTGCTAGAAGTGGTTGTGAGAATTGGCCCTGAACCGTAATCCAAATGTTGAGGAGGGAACATTGTACATTCCCGCACTGGACTGCACCCCTATCATATCTCTGCATGAAGGATCTCATACATAAATACTTCCCATCAGGGGTATTACTAGGCACTTAAAAGACTCAGGGCCCTGGCCCATATAACATATATTTGCATAAAATTTACATATGCTAATTTATAGCTCGCTCATTCTCTCTCTCTCTCTATATATATATACACACACACACACACACACACACACATGCAAATTTAGAAATAATTACTAGGATTTCTTTAAATTTCACCGAAGGCAAATGGCACAAAATAAAATTAATTATTTTATTAATTTGCACCCCACCCCCAAATCAACCTAAATCAGTAGTTCCTCTTCAATTACAATTAATCTGCAATGGCTGTGAACAGGTATGAAAAAATGCACAAAAAGGTCTGGCTGGTATGGTTTATCATGAGCTCTTTCACCCCACCCCCACCCCCATGCAATTAAGCTTAGGAAAGAAAACTTCCATTAGCACTAATGGAAGGGTCCCCCCCCCCAAGCTTAATTGCCATGCAGCAGAGATTTGGGGGGAGGTTGCAGCATATGGAGAGGGGAGAGTTAACCCTTCCCAGCTGTGATCCCCCTTGAAAATTGCCCCCACATGGCAATTAAGCTGAGGAAAAACCTGTTGGCACCGATGGACACTCAGGGCTCTGGGGGAAAGACTGGACCCATAGTAGATAGATTTGGGGCCAAGGCTCCATGGGCCCAGGCCTGCCAACACCGCTGCTTCCCATGCTAAACCTTTCTGCTAGCTTTGCACGTATAGGTTTGGAAGAAGGCTAAGCCATGCCAGCTAGCTTTTAAACTTTGTGGTAGAGGAAATCTTTCTGATCCCACTTAAAGAAGACTGGTCTATGTTGGAACCGCAATAGGTATCAGGTTTTGAAAAGACATGTCCCTCTAACATTGGTATTTCTCTTCTTCCTTAGTGTACCCATAACTATCCACTACTGATGTAATTACAAAAGGCTTCTAAATGAGCTTTGAATGGTTAATCTTGGGGTGCCCAATATGGAACCCCTCCGTTTCTGGCCAAAGGCACATCTAGGCCACACATGGCAAATCTAGTTCACTAGCATGGCATGACAGCGTGCTGGTGTGAATGAGCCATCACAGCTTAACTGCAGGTGGAACTATCGGCTCAGTACACAAGACTTCTTAGTGGAATCTGTTTACACATTTGGCTGGTGGTAGTTGGGGCTGGTTCACACATGTATATGTCACATAGCTAGGTGAGAATTAAATTGTATCTTGTGGCTGTGGCTCACTCCAAGGAAATTGTAGTCTTGGGAGGGGTAGGCAACCTGGGGACCTTCAGTTGTTTTGGACTACAACTCCCACAATCCCTTACTGTTGCTGGCTGGAGCTGATGGGAATTGTAGTCCAAAACATCGGGGTGTGTGTGTACCAAATTGCCTACCTCTAGTCCAGAGGGACTGTACAAAGTTTATGCTTGAGATCCCTAGCTTCCTACTAGAACTAGAATTCCTAGGCTTCCTTGAGGACTTAAAACCAATTTGTTTATATTTGTAGTTTTAGACCTGCCATAAACACCTATCCATTTGTGAGGTGGCGGCAGCTTCTTTCCTCCTCCTCCTCCTCCTCCTCCTCCTCCTCCAAAGGGTTTATCCAGTAATATACTCGATCAGTTAGCTTACAAGGGTAGTTAATAATCAGGGATGGACATTGGTCTGAGAAGGGTCAATGTGGATTGTTATCATAGACCAACTTCATCTCTGATTTATGTATTTGCTGATGCAACCAATGAACAGCTTCTCAAAGTACCTTTTTGTCTTCTGCCTTGAGTTACAAAGGTGCTTGCTGTGGATTGTGACCTGTATTCCATGTTGCCTCCCTGATGTTCTGGCTGCAATATTGTACAAGACTGGTAATCCCTAACTGATGGGGGGTAGGGGGGAGAGAATATAGAGTCCCGGATTTAGAGTTCTGCATCTCTCTTAACTTACTCTAATTTTACACATTCATGTAAATGAATTTCAGGATAATGTAACTTGCATTTCTTGGGTTTGCTTGTACAATATAATGTTTAATACCTCCCCCCCCCCCCCGCTTTTCTGTGGCTTTCAAAAATAAATGTCTTATGGACTTTTTGTGTGTGTGGAAAGGTTTAGTTGCTGTTTTTTAAAGAAACTTTTACCAAGATCCCACAAGAAAGCCATGTAAGGAACAGGGATGTTGAAGAGTCCTTGGTTTCGAGTCACGAGTCGAGTCACGAGTCTTTGGACCCGAGTCTCGAGTCCGAGTCCTTGGTCCAAAATGGTGACTCACAAGTCCCGAGTCACTCTGAAAGCTGACTCCACGAGTCCCTATTAAAATCCATGGGGGATATTTATTATATTTATACCCCACCTTTTTTCCTGCAAGGAACCCAAGGCGGCTTACATAATCCTTCTCCTCTCCATTTTATCCTCACCTCTCCATTTTATCCTCACAACAACCCTGTGAGGTAGGTTAGGCTGAGAGTGAGTGACTGGCCCAAAGTCACCCAGTGAGTTTCATGACCGAGCGGGGACTAGAACCCGGATCTCCTGAGTCCCAATCCAACACTGTAACCACTACGCCACACTGGCTCTTTTGACTAGTGATGGGACAATGCCCTCCTGAGTGCTGCAGTCTAGGTTAGGGGGTAGCAAGGTAGGCTGCATGGCCAATCCAACGTTGTCCTCTGACAACGCACTATCACTCCTTGCCCGCCAGGCGCCAGCATTTGCTGCCTGAGATGGCATCTCACTGTGCCCAATGGTAGGGCCAGCCCTGATTTGAACCCTGTGTCTCAGGTGCTATTCCAACACTCAAATTGCAACACTCAACACTGGGTCTCAATATAGAGAAAATATATTCTTTTGACAAAGTTACTGTCAAACTTTCATAGCACAGTCAGGAATGTGCTATATATCAGGAGCTAACACACTTGCTGAACATACACTCTATAATTTTGGGACAAAGCTGTGATGCACTGATCATCTTTCCCAGCACATCCCAGTGTAACTAAGACAGTTTGGGTAATAGGCTTAGCAATCAGCAAGAACCCAAAACAGAGTTCCTTGATATGAAGCTCACCATGTCAGTTTTACCTTTTGTCCCTTCTGTCTATTCTCTTGAGCTTTGGAAAGAAGTCTAAATAAGAATTGTGGTCTGTTTTCTGTATATGAGAGTCTCCCTCCCACTTTTTAAAAGCTCTTGTTGTTAGGTAAGGCAGTGCCTTATCTATTTTTAAAGGGTACTTCTTTATATCAGAACAAATATGCCAACTTGTAGGTTGCTTTGCAAATATAAAAAATGTTGCCTAGTGAGAATTCCTCAGTCTGAACTTGTTGGCAAAGCAGAGTCAGGTACCTAAAGGCCTATTGACCTTAGTAGGTATAAGCACAGCTAACTTTGTAAACAGTTGCAGCAATGTTTCTAGTCCTTATAGTCACTGCTTAAAAATATATCTGCGCCATTTATTCCTTCAATACTTGCTTGTAACTACCTCCATCTCAAATCCTTAATTGGATAACATTGATTTCAGAAAATGAAACTCTGCATAGGACTAGACACTACAACATTATGATGTCCCAATTCCTGATAGTGGATACCATATAGAAAGGGCAGTATTTCTATTTGTGATCAATGTATGTGAGCTGCTGCCTCTTCCTGACTCTGTCCATCAATATTAAATTGGAAGTATAGAATATCTTTGAATTATAAATGTTGGTCTTTGTTCTTTCCAAGTAGAGAACAAATAGACTATGAAACTGGCTTGCATCTATAGGCTGCTGCTTCATAAAGAACACTGTCACCAAGGTTCTGTATTTTTTAGTGCACAGGATATACCGTAGGCTGCAATTTGCATTCAAATTCCAGCATAGCCTTTTAGCGAGGATCATCGTTTCGTGGTTATAGGGTCCAGAATGTGTATATGAGAATCTCAGTCCTCGCCTTGACCTAGTCAGTTACTACTAGTGGTATTGATGGCTCCAGTCACTAATATTTGACTGGCCAAGGACATTACGTTTTGGACCAAAGGATCCTGACCAGCAGATGAATGACCAATACCCCCTCGAGTTCTTGTTTGGAGCAGATTCAAAAGCCATCTTTTGAAGCTTTGCCTATAAATGTGCTTTCCTTTATATGACCGAAAGCTACAGGTACTAAAGAGGTATTTTAAAACCATCTGTGCCATGTAGTACTTGATACATCCTTAGCTCTGAGCATGACGGGTGGGGCCCTCCTGATGCCAAATTGCAGGGTCAAGCTTGTCAGGAAGGAGCTTCTTCATGCAGGGTCCAAAAGAGGCTCCATTTTCCTTTTCATGGCTAAAAAAAATAAAATAACTGCATTTGGTAGGGTGTAATTTTTGACCTGATGTGTGCAAATGTCAAAGGCTGCCACTATTTGATTATATATAGCCGATAACACAAGCGGAACATAAACTGATAGTCCCACAGCTAAAGAGGCAATTGCAGTACAAATTGCTTAACGCCTGAAATGGTTGGTTCAGACATTTAAGAAGCCTTCGCCACACAAGGTGTCATATTTACCTTCAGGGATACCTTTGGGTGGAACCCTGTAACATGTGACCTAGGCCAGTGGTGGGCAGAAGGTTGATCAGGATCCGCTGGCAGATCTCTAGGTGATTTGCAGGAGATCACTCAGGGTTTCTGACTCGCAGTGGTTTAACAGCAGCAGCAGCCACAACAAGATACCCTACCCACCCTCTAAATTAGGCTGCTGAGATGGAAGGAAGCTTGGGCAGGAAACCAGGAGTGGATTTTTGTCTGACTGGACTAGTGAGCTTAGTTCTGGTACTGAAAACAATCTCCTGGGCAAAGCATTTCCTTAATTCTAAGGAGTGTGTCTTCTCCACCACCACCATTTTGTACTGGCTGTTTGGTGGATCTCAAGGCTCTAGCTAAAACACACACACACCAGGGATGTTGAAGAGTCCTTGGTCTCGAGTCACGAGTCGAGTCACGAGTCTTTGGACCCGAGTCTCGAGTCCGAGTCCGAGTCCTTGGTCCAAAATGGTGACTCACGAGTCACGAGTCACTCCCAAAGCTGACTCCACGAGTCCCTATTAAAATCAATGGGGGTTTTTCCCAACAAAATAAGGCTACTTCAGATGTGTGGCTTAAATACATTCTAGGCACAAGTGGACCTTTTTATTTCAAAACTCTGCAACTGATTTTGGTCCTTCTTCTGCCTCTCCCAAGTACGCAACACATCAATCAAAATAAATCTTGACACACTGTTGGGGCTGCACTCCTGGTAGCCGTCCATAGTGGCCGAGCAGCGGCGCACCTCGCTTCCATGCGCTCTTCACCGGCAATCACGCTCCTCTCCACTCCTTCTGGCACAGCCCAGGGATGTTGAAGAGTCCTTGGTCTCGAGTCCCGAGTCGAGTCTCGAGTCCCATTAAAAATATTGGGACTCGAGTCCGAGTCGAGTCAGAGGGGGGACTCAGTCCGACTCACGAGTCGAGTCCTCGAGTCCGAGTCCCCATCCCTGACACACACACACACACACACACACACACACAAGCCGCAGAGTAGATCTTGCAAGCCTGAAGTCTGTCCTAGAAGAAGCTGCAGCTTCTCAGTGGCATTTCCGGTAGTTGCAGTAGAGTGCAACTATATTGTAATCTATCACCTTACAAACTATCTTTCTGTAAATAGAATTAGCTGCTGGGTAACTACGGATATGTTCATTTTTCTTTATGCAAATACATCCCTGAGGACAGGGCACACTTTATGGAGGTGACTGTGTAAATTTATGGATCAGCCCAAGTTGTGTGTGTGTGTGTGTGTAGTAACTTTAACCTCAAGATGGCCTTTTAAGCGGTTTTAGCTAGGAGTTGGTCTCCTCAAACCAGTACTTTCGTGGTAACAGGAAACTAAGCCCCTTTTCCAACTGAAGGGGCTGTAGGGGCCACCTGCCTGTTTAGAACTGGAGGACAATATTTGATTTGCTCACAGCTGGAAACGGGATTATTTCTCTATTAACATTTCCCAGAGCCTCTCATCTATATTTCAAGTAGGCTTGCTTTTAAAGAGTGTGATTCCTTCTGAACACACAAATGGAGGAGCTGGTAGAAATCTTCCAGCGTAGAATCATGAATGATCTCTTCTCTCTCTCTCTCTCTCTCTCTCTCTCTCTCTCTCTCTCTCTCTCTCCCCCTCTCTCCCTGACCCCCCCCCCCGTCCCCCAGCTTCATGCTTCCTAAAAATGTATGGGAAAAAGCCCTCTTTTATACCTTATTCAATTGTTCCTTTAAAAAAGCAAAGAAGAAATCCTTCTAAAAGGAGGGAAATGTCCCTCCCCCCTTTCCTTTAGCACTTGGTGTCTTTAAGGCCTTGCTCTATTGTAAGTCCAGGACAGAGACCCTTCTGTGAGGGCTGCCCAGGATCTCTTCACTGGATATCCCCCTCCCACCTCATCTCAACAAGCCCCCCATTCTCTTCTGAAGAGGGTCCCTCTGTCTAACGCCAAGTAACTCTTAGGGTAGCATTTATCCTCAGGCACTTTGCTCACAATGCTCCCTGGAGTGTCAAATAGACTCGGTCAGACCCCGCAAAAGAGAGGATCTGGAGGGGTGGGGGGAGAAAAAAAAATACAAAACCCCCTTTATGTTTCACCCTGCAGGGAAACAAACATACTTTGTGCTGGAAAGTAGCAATCCTAACAAAACAGAGTAGTGTGTGTACTAATATCCCCATAATAAAATAGTTGGTTACACTTCTCTGTATGATAACAGTGGATAAATTTGTCGGACAAGCTATAAATCGAGACTTCTTTCTTTGCGAAGCAGTTGGCAGGCAGGCAGGCTGAGTGAGGACTGCCTCCCCCAACCCTGCACAGTGGTGCTCCCCCCCCCAGCATGTATTGGTATTTCATCTGGGGAAGTGGACGCTGGAAAATGCCCTCGCTATAGTTTTGGCTTGCCTTTGCAGGGTGGGGTGGAGTGTGGCAGGGTGGGGGGACCGATGGGGAGTAGCACTCCAGAGGGGTCTGACCCAAGACATTTTGCTGCCTGAGGCAGAGCAGCAAATGGCGCCACCCACCCGCCCAAGCCAAGGTGCTGAGTATCCAAAGTTGTTTTGGCAGAAAATCCCATAAGCACCTCTCCCCATCCCTGGCAATAGAAATACAGGCAGGGATGGGGACTCGGACTCGACTCGTGAGTCGGACTGAGTCCCAGTATTTTTAATGGGACTCGAGACTCGACTCGGGACTCGAGACCAAGGACTCTTCAACATCCCTGGGCTGTGCCAGAAGGAGTGGAGAGGAGCGTGATTGCCGGCGAAGAGCGCATGGAAGCGAGGTGCGCCGCTGCTCGGCCACTATGGACGACTACCAGGAGTGCAGCCCCAACAGTGTGTCAAGATTTATTTTGATTGATGTGTTGCGTACTTGGGAGAGGCAGAGGATTGAGAGGAAGGACCTGAGATTACTCTGTGCGGCTGCTCTGAGTGTGTTTCTGGTTCCAGCAAGTTCATCACCAGTGGAGCGGGTGTTCAGTGAGGGTAGAATTGTGATGAGATCTCACCGTTCCAGAATGGGGGCCAAACATTTAGAAAAAATCATGTTCCTCAAATGCAACATGGATAAGTTTTAGGAAGTACAGCAAGTTTATTTTTTAAAATCATTTTTCTAAAATGCAACCTTTCAGACATTTTGGGTTTGGCTGCCTCTGCCTGCCTGTCTGGGGTTCCCAGCCTCCTCTGCCTGCCTGGTTATTTTGGGTTTTTCTGCCTGGTCTGTTCTTGCCAAAATCAGTTGCAGAGTTTTGAAATAAAAAGGCACACTTGTCCCTAGAATTTATTTAAACCACACATCTGAAGTAGCCTTATTTTGTTGGGAAAAACCCCCATTGATTTTAATAGGGACTCGTGGAGTCAGCTTTGGGAGTGACTCGTGACTCATGAGTCATCATTTTGGACCAAGGACTCGGACTCGAGACTCGGGTCCAAAGACTCGTGACTCGACTTGACAAGACCAAGGACTCTTCAACATCCCTGAATACAGGCAGTCCTCGAGTTAAGAATGTCCGACTTACAGACAACCCATACTTAAGAATGGACTTCTGGGTTCCCCCGTGCTGCGTCGTTTACATAGAGTACATAGTGTAGTATACCACGCAATTTGAGTAATTTACGCACTTTGCGTGAATGCCGATTTTAATGTATAGAGCGCTATGCTGTTCCAACTTACATACAAATTTGACTTAAAGACATTCTTAAGAACGGAACTCGTTCATAACCTGGGGGCTGCCTGTACACGAATAACAAAGTAAATAACAATTTGCTGTTCTTTTATGACCACCTCACACTGCCTCATGGTACGGCTGGCCCTGACTCTTGAGCATAAAGTCTGGAGTCAAAATGTGCTGTCCACCCTCTTACGTTGAAGTATTCCTTGCGGTGATTTACAGGAATAGTACTTCATTGGGTTCCTTTTTTCCAGTATGGGGAATCTCATGCTGCTCCTGTTGGTCACTAATTAGCAGTTCCTTATTTGCACGAAAGTTTGAAAACAGAGCTCAATCAGTAAACTTATTAAAGCCCTATGGTTTTTATGCCCCTGCACCTCAAATTAAGCTCTGGACTCTCCCATATCATACATCTCAATGATTGGGGGACTGTCTCCTTCAAGATAAACAATAATTATCTCCAATCCAAGGCTTCGTTTTGTATGACACTCTTTAATGCATGATGATCCCAGATGATAATTGCAAATAAGGATTTGGGGAGTATGGAACCCACAATAAGCTTTGGGCCACCCCAAATGACACACCCATACCTCCAGGAGAGAGAAAAATCTAAACCCACAATTGGGCAATACAATAATGGGCTGTAATAATTCCATTGGGCAATAATAATGACTAGGCCCAATGGAAATGCTACAAAGGAGTGTGCAAGGTTTCTGGTTCTCCAGAACTCTTCATCAGGCTAGGTGGTACAAAAAGCAGTGGATGGGCGAAGAAACAAAAATGTCCAAAAGTTAGGCCAGAAGTCACGGCCATGAGGGCAACAGGTTAAACCCAGTCTCAAGGGAGAGTGTAGAATGACTGAATTAGGTGCTGCTGGTATCAGATTACCCTATGATTCTGGGGGAAAGAAGCAATGACTGGTCCCCATTTAAAAACAAACAAACATAAAGGCCAACTATAATCTGTCTCTTGTCTTGGGTGAAACATGCAAGTTCCTGGATAAGCAGTGAGCAGTAGTAAAGAGAAACATTACAGTCCATACATTAGCAAAAACGGAGTTTAATTTAAGGTAGTGTACTAGGTTAAAAAAAAGTTCATTGAAGCCAAACTGTGTTTTGTGGGAATGGAACAGCAAAATGCAAAGTTCCTCTTCAAATGGTAAAAAACTCATCTTCCTCTGGTGGTAGGTTCTGCCCAGAACAACTAAATGTGGTATTTTCCAAAGCACATAAAAAGCAAAGATTGACGCATAGGTCCGTGAGAGAGAGAAACATCCAGAATCCACAGTTGGAGAAGAGTGTCTCCTGTGAGATGCCGTTGACTTGTGTCTGGCCCAACATTTTCTTTGGATGCTAGACACTTGCCAAATGTATGTGCTCAGACCAATTATAACCAAAATATGTAGAGTAAGATAATAGAACACAAGCTTTGGATCACCCGCACCTCCAAGATAGTGGGGCTGTTTGCATGACACGACCGCCCACCAGGTGTTTTTTAACCCACAGTGAGGCTGCGGCGCATGCGAGTGTGTGTGTGACCACCATTTTGAATAGGCAATCTGCACTTGGGGCTTGTTGTGTCATGTGAACTCAGCGAATGTGGGTTATGTGAGGATTAACCTACAATGAGCTGCAGCGTGTCATCCGAACCCAGTCATTGTCTTCTATGAGTTGGCAATGAATCACATCTAGCTCAGTGCTTCCTTTGGGTGCCAAACACTGTCATCGCTGTGTACATATGCCAATTGCCAAAATATGTAGAATGGAATAAGGAACTGGGGGCATATACCCCACAGTAAGCAAAGTTTATTGTGGGGAGCACACCCCCTGTTCCTTATTATTTTCTATATATGTTTGCTGTCATTGGCTGAGAACACACTCTTGACAGTGCCTTGCACCCAAACAAAGGTTTGGGCTGGACACAATTCATTGCCATCTCATAGGAGACACTGTTCTGGACATTTGGGTGTATGATTTTGAGTGTCCCACAGCTTATTGTGGGATGCACATATCCTAGTTCCTTATTTTGTTCTGCATATTTTGGCTATTTATTGGCATGATTATAGCCTCTTGACTCCCAGAGGAGCAATTGTGAGGCGGGAGAGAATAAAACCACACAAGTACACACACAGAGGAGCTGGTGGTATTCTAGGCAAAGGGGGAGGCTGGATGCGGGAGATTAGCAGCAGGCTGCCAAGGGGATGTTTGGATCCCTGTGCCTGCCTCCTTGGTGGCGCTTACTTGCCTGGCTTCCCCCTGCACAGCACAGCCATCTTTCTCTTCCTCACCTCCAGCTTCTTCTATATTAGCCACAGAGAAGCAATGAACCAAGCTCTTTTGAGGACAGTATGGCTGTCAGTCAACCATTCATCATCCCAGTTCCCCAGTGAGCGAGAGAGAGAGAGAGAGAGAGAGAGAGAGAGAGAGCGCTTCCTCCCTTCTCACGTTAGGAAAGGGTGAGGGGGTTGGGTAAGGTCTCCCTCCCTGCCTTTCTTCTGAACCTCCTTCTCCCACTCATCGGTTGGATGCTGGTTTGAGCCAAGGGGAGGAGAGAAGGAGAAAGAAAGTCCGCTTACAGTCAGTGCCCTGCTCTTGCCCAACACCGTTGTTCACTCCTAGCATGGAAACTGAGGCAACCGACTGTTGAAGTTTTCTCAGTGACACCCACACCCACCCACACACAAGCAAATGCATGGCCTGTGCAGAGCCCTTCTCCCCGCCTTCCTTTTCTGCTCCTTTGGATGGGAGGGGGACCCCTCCACAGCAACAGTGGGCATCCTTTAACAAATGAGGGCTGGTGAGTTGCTGTTGGAGTTTCTTGCCTTTGTTTGAGCAGTAGGGAAGCTAAGATAAGAAGACAAGAATTATTTACCTTTACCTGAAAGCTACCTTATTGACCTAATCCCAGATCTTGATTCCCCAAGGGAGTCCTTCTTGGCAGCAAGAGGCGGCATGCTTGGAGTAGTGACAGTGCAAGATTAAAGTGAGTATGAACCTGTAGCACCACGGACCAAATAGTAACTAAAAGTGGGAGAAGAGGTGTAGAATCCTAGTTCTTTAAGGGTTAAGGTGAGGAATCCAGTAGTATTAATTACTAGATAAGTTGCTGTCAATTCACGGTACAGATCAAATGTTCTGTCACATATAATAAAACCAAACATTATTGTGTCTCTCACATCCGTCATGCTTGTGCATATTCTACGCCTTATTTGGTATTGGGTTTCCCCTGATCATTTAACATGAGAATGTGATATATTTGATTACAATTAGTTTTGGTTTTGAATCTATTAATTTTACTTCATGTTTTTCCTGCTTTTCTTCCAAGGAGCTCAGGGCGATGTACATGTTTCTTCCTCTTGTGTGTGCGGACACACACCAATGGCCCTTTCGCAGTTCATTTTTGGTTCAGAGTCTGTTTCTCTGCTGGCGTATGGCCTGATTCACCGTGGGAAAGGATTTGGTTTAACACCATTAACAGATGTCCTTCTGCATGGAAACTGACTTTGGTATCAATCCATTTTGACCAGAACTAAATGTCTCTGTTGCTCCTAAACCTGCACCTATACATTGGTTGCTGATTTCTTGCATCCCACCTATGCGGCTATTCATTTTATTTCCAAGGCGCTCACCAAATCTGGTTGCCAGAGGCTCTTCCAGGTTTGAGGGGGGTCTCTCCCCCCCCCCGGCCAACTTCTCCCTGCTGGAGGGCGAAAGAGAATTTTAAAAAAATAATAATCTCTAGAATCTTTGTGTTTTGCTCCGTTGTCATTGACATAGTGATGAGAAAAGGCCCATCTGGTTTACTGAGGAATCTGGATCTGTTCCAGCAGCATGCTCTTAAAAACAGCCAAAGGCAAGATTGGCAGTGGATATATATTTTTAATGTTTAAGCTATACTTTTACAATGGGGGTGGGAGCTACTGCATCTTGGCAGATGAGGGAGAGTTCTATCCACGGTGATGCTGAGCCCAGTTCTCTTGCAAAAAGAGTTAATGTAACTGAGTTGTGCTAACAAGTGAGGAGAAGGTCTCTGCCTGCCCTTGCAGTACTGTGGAGACCTCTTCTGGAACTTCCTTGTCAATGCCTTAGTCCCGTGTAGAAACGCTGGGGCTGGTAGGAAAAGGTGTGGTTTTAAAAATGGCTGTTTTCAATACAGTAATACCTTGGATTGCAAGTAACTTGGTTTGAGAGAGTTCTGCAAGACAAGCAAATTTTTAAATATTTATTTAATTTTTTTAAATTTGATATACAAGTGACGTCTTGCAATACAAGTACTGTAGTACGGCTTAAATTAAAAATCTCTGTACACATTTTTTGGGGGGGATTTCATTTTGATATAAGAGTGTTTTGGATTACAAGCACATTTCCGGAATGAATTATGCTCTCAGTCCAAGGCATGACTGTAAATGGAAGAGGCTGAATTCCTTAAGCAAGAGCTAGGCAGAGTGAGATGGCCACCTAAGGCAGCAGATGTTGGGTGTCATGAAAAGGGCTTGGATCTGGACTTAGTAGTACTTAGAGTAGACCCATTGAAATCAGTGGGATGACTAACTTAAGTCCCATAGACCTCAATGGTTTTACTCATTTTTTTCCATCAGGGAAGAGTTTACTTTGAGTCAAATACCCCCCCCCCTTCCTTTTTTCTTTAGCACAGGGGATCTCAACTATGGGGGGGGGGATTCCCCCCAGGGGGGGATTTTGGGGGTTCAGGGGGGGATTGGGACCACAGACTCAAACTGTTGGAATACTGATCTTTCTACAAATTACAATTCTGCAGATTGTACATAATCTACAGGACATCACACCTTATTGTATGGCACAGATTAAGTCAGACACTCTTGCACAGGGTGGAATGACATTCTGACATATGGTGAAAAGGGTGCATGGGGCAAAAAAGGTTGAGAACCACTGCTTTAGCATAAGGCAAATGTGGTGATTCTCTCAACGGGTTGAATGCTCTCTTCTTCCAATGGGATTGGGGCCTCCTATCCATGAACTAATAATGATGGTGGTGGTGGTGGTGGTGATGATGATGATAATAATAATAATAATATCCCTCTGATTATATTGTTCCCATATTACAGTTATGGGAGCTGAAGTTAAGGAACAGTGACTTGCTTATGGCCACCTAGTGAAGTGAGATTTGACCCTGGCACCATTTTTAAATAACCAGAGTGGCATTCTTCCCTGACCCACCATCATGCGTAGTGCCTGGACTTCCAGAAAAATAAACCGAGGCATCTCTACCCCCAGTTGAGGCTGGTCTGCCTAAAGACCCGTCATGTGATTTCTGTAAAGAGATGGTGTGTGTTGTGCTACATGGTCCTCAGAAGCACTTGGCAGTGGAGCATTTAGCGTCACAGCACCCACCCTCTGCAACGCATGACCAACTGCTGTGAGACCGGCGCCCACAGTTTTGACGTTTAGATGTCTTCTCAAGGCCCATCTCTTCTCTTACAGGCTTTCCCTGAGGTGTGACCCAGCCACTTATAGTCTGCAGTACAAAGCAGAGTGTGTAGTTTTATTTAGAATAAAACTAATGATTTATTATTGTATTGTTTTATTGTTACGTTTTAGTGGCAATGATATTGTGTGTTCAGCACTTTAATACCTTTGTGGAAAGCAGTATATAAATAAATGAGTGTGTGTGTCTTATAATGTATGGTTGCATGCACAAAATGTGCATGGAAGTGAATGGTGGACTGGTATGGGACCCCAGGAATGCTATGGGCTTCTCTACACGAGGCATTTATTGTGCGCTCGTGATCCCTCACTCACGGAAGTTTTTGGGTCCTTTACACGACGTCATCCTCCAGGGTCTCTCCCGTGTTTTCCAGCCGTTTTTGCAGCATTTATTTATTTATTTATTATATTTATACCCCACCTTTTCCCCCTGCAAGGAACCCAAGGCGGCTTACATAATCCTCCTCTCCATTTTTATCCTTGCAGCAACCCTGTGACAGTGAGGTAGGTTAGGCTGAGACTCAGTGACTGGCCCTGGAGCGAGGAAAGTCAGGCATATCCTGGATGCCGCTGTGATTCACTATCCATGCCTCGTGTACAATGGCAATTCCACTCTATAACACAGCGCCACCTAGTGTTGTGTAATGGAGCACATAGAAACATGTGGAAAGGCAGAGAGGAACACCCTCACCCCCCACCCCACCCTGGGGAGGGGAACCTCATGGGAAAGGATGTTCTTCCTCCCACAAAGAGAGCGGAAGAAGCAGCCCTGGGAAAGAGCCGGGTTAAATGCCTCATGTAGAGAAGCCCTATATGTAGAAGGAAGGAGAAGGAATGCTTGGAGCCTCCTCTGAGAAGGAAGGTTGGGGAAATGGTGAGCGAGGTGCGGTGCCTATTCCGCGGAATGCGTGTAAATGCATGCTCTCAAAATTGTAAACATTTCCTCATGGGACCTAGCATACATCTTTTGCTCCGTGCTCCTGGCTGGATTATTTTTGTTTGCATGCAGACCTTCTGTTTTAAGTGCAGTAAATAATTCATGGAGGAGGAGGAGGAAAGATGAGGAGGGAATGGAATTAAATATTGCCCCCTTCCCCTTCTTGATTGCCCTTCCCACCCTGCTCTGTCTTGTACAGGCATGATAATAACTGCTTAATAGAGATGTCTACATTTTGGCTGAAGGCTTACAGCGAGCACACACTTTCCCTCCGGCAGATGATGGTCTCTGCTGCCACCTAGTGATGCTTGAAATTAAATATGAAAATCATGCCCTCTAGTGCCACCAAGGGTGCTTTCAGACAAGGCTTTCACTGTGCAAATCACCATGCCTCATTCACAGAATATCGTGGGGTGGTCCAGGCAACGATATTTTCCATTTGTAACCCTCCCATGTTTTCCCACCATTTCTTCCATCTTTTTCTCTTACCGCAGAAAATCCGTTAAACAGGGAAAGATGGCATCGCTGCACAAGGTCTTTGGATTGGTAGCATTAGGAGCCCTCCATCTGGAAGCACCCCCGGATTGAACAACAAGTTTACGGGCTCTTTTTAAGAGCATAGCAAAAATGGAATGTGAGCTGAAATCTCTTGCCAGTGGATATATCTATCTATCTACGTATCTATCTATCTATCTATCTATCTATCCATCTATATCTGGGAGAGACTTAAGCAACACTTGATAGGTATGCCATGTGGAAAAGAAGAGTCCGACCTGGGAATTGAGAGAGGCTTGTTGAAATTGATGTAGCCAATGCAGAGCACACAGAGGCAGGAGCCTGTGTGCCGAATGCTGTGTGCGAGACCTATTTCACGCTAATCCTGGTCTGAAAACCACATGGATATCGGCAGCCCCTACATAGCTTGTTTGGGAAATACCCTGTTTTGGGCTAGAATGAATAACTTTATGAAATTACATACTGTATTGTCTGGCTTGTACGAAGTGGAGAAAGAAAAATTACAAACTCTGCACACGCTGGAATCCAGCTACAGCGGAGCTATGCTGAAGCTTTCCCCAAGGAGGACGTTTGATGGGAGCATGTACATGACCCAGAGATGGAGCTCTGCTTAGACACTGCCTATTAAGAGGAAGAAGCAGCACTTTTGACCGGCAGAACCAGCAAGGTGGTGGTGGTGGTGGTGGTGGTGGTGGTGGTGGTGAGAAATGAAGGGCCCTAGCTAGGGATGTCGGAGAAATCCGGAACAGATTCAAATGCGTTCGGATTTCTACAACTCTGCCCTGCAGGCTCCACAACAGACCAGCTTTTTCGGCGTCACACGGATTCTGGGGACTTGAAAGATGGATTTTCACTTCTGGGTGATATTTGCACTAGCCAATGCGCATTAGCACATTTGCTCAAGTACACATTTGCAGTAATGCATATCAGTGCAAGTAGAATGAAATTCTGGTAAAAATAAATAAATCCAGTTTTGTCAATGAGTGAATGACAGAATGGAAGATGCCTGGACAAACCACGAAACATGGATGGAACAGATTTAACAAAATCCATACATCCCAAGCCTCAGCCAGCATTGGATTGCCTGGCATCATGTCTTGACAGTTCAGATGTCTTACAAATTAACACTTTGTTGAAGGTTTTCTGCTTTTAAAAATGCTCAGCATGTTCCCCATCTCACTGATCCCATCCTCACCATTCAAACTGCAAACCCAGTCGCAAGCGGGATAAAGCACACGCCCACATGGGCAAACTTTATGACATAGCCATGTTTGTCTGTGAAGATACGAAAAATAAAGCATCTCAGTTCCCTTACAGTTTGTTCGTTGGTTTGTTTCTATCCCTTCTTTCTACTAAAAATAGTCCTCAGGAGAACTAGCAATAATAAAGTACGTATAAAATGTAACTTAATTAAAACATACCCGCATCAATTTCATAGATTTCATAGATCATAGAGTTGGAAGGGGCCTACAAGGCCATCGAGTCCAACCCCCTGCTCAATGCAGGAAACTAGAGGAGGGGTCTCCCATCCAAGTAATAACGAGGCCTGACCCTGCTTAGCTTTCCACGCTCAGACAAGCTGAGCCAGCGTAAGCCAGATCAGTTAAAAACAAATCAGTTTAAAAGGTACAAGACATAAACACCATCCACCAGTTAAGCTGTTTCATTTGCTGAGCTAGGTTTTAACCTCTAAAAGCCTGCCTGAATAAAAATGTATTTGCTTGCTGGTGGAAGGACAATAATGATGGAGCTGGCCTTGCCTCCCTTAGCAGGGAGTTCCATCCAGAGCCAGGGAGCACACACCAAGAAGGCCCTCTCTCACATTCCTGCCAAATGGGCCTCCAGTGGTGGCAGGATGAGAGAAGGGCCTCAAATCTTAAAACCTGAGCTTCTTTATAGGTCACATAACCAGTATTTTTAATTGTGCCCAGAAACAGACTGATAGCCAAAGGAGCTGTTTAACAAGGGAGTCCCACACTCCCTGTTACCAGCCCCGGTCAATAGTTTGACTGCAGCATTCTGGAACAGCTGAAATTTTTAGTTTGACTGCAGCATTCTGGAACAGCTGAAGTTTCTGAACAGCTTCCAAAGGCAGCCCCATATGGAGTGTGTTACAGTAGTCCAAATATATGTGCTTTCCAACAGAGAAAACAAACAAAAATAAGGGGGGGGGGATCTCACATCCTTTCCTTTCTAGGAGAGGGCTTGGATTGGTACAGCAGAAAACCCTGCTCTTAGCATGTATTGGAATTTACACTGATGATTACTTGTAGGACTGAGGGAGCCAACTTATACAACCTTAAGTAAATATGGTTTTGGCTGCATCGTATGCTGTTACTGCTTTGTGTGCCATTCTGTGATGGGTCCCACCAGAATGGGGAGACTCTGCACATTGTAAAGCTTGGTTTCTAAGGGCTAAGTGAATTTATACTCCAGAACTGAAAGTATTTCAGATCATTCTGAAATATGACTCAGCCGTATACGACTAGGATGTTGTGTTCTCATTAAAGGGGACAATAGGGAGGATGAAAGATAAGTAGAGTCTCTTCTTCTGTCATGCTATGCAGCAGGGACGCATTCATTTATTTATTATACCCAGTAGTAGATATTAGGATCACTCCTTGTTAATCTGTAAGTTGTCCTTTGGCTCTCTTTACTCTTTCCTTCTGTCATGGCATTTCTCTCTGTGTGTGTATGTGTGTTTGGGCGGGTGGGAGGAGGTAGCTGGGATTACTGAAAGTTAGATTTCTGAGTTAGATTTATTTATTTATTTATTTTTTGTCTTAGAATTTGGGGTGGTATTAGGTGAGTTCTGCTGTTGACCGTACTCCTGCTGCTGAGCCCAGACGAACAGGGGTTTCATTTGAGCTTGAGCTTGGGACTAGTGTTGGGTCTGCCACCAATTAGTTTGAGACAATACTGTGCAGGGAATGGTAAAGGAGAATGTGCAAATAGCTCATGCATCCATGCTTTGGGTGGTGTGTAAAAGGGGGTCACTGTGTATCTCCTCCATGGATCTCCTGTATTTTTGTGGCACAATGTGGACTACCAGCCTCTGTGCCGTAATTTTAATATACCTATGTGCCTACCTCCATTGATCACATACATTTCCTTTCGGGTATGATATGAGTTCCCTGTTTTGCTCAGTGCCTTGAAGGAGTGGAAGGAGGAAGTGAAAGCTACTGGTATCCTCCTATTTCTGCTTTCTAGTAGCATTCGTGCTGGCTCCAAGCATAACGTGAAAGTGGGAGCTCTGTGGTGATGGGCACCCTTTGTATTGGTAGTTTTAGGAGTAAAGTATTAGCAGGAAAGCAGACACTCCCCCCCCCTGAAATATATACATAGAATATACACATGACATGACAACCCGTTGCGGGTAACTAGCCATGATGGGTTGTCATGTCACCCAAACTCAGACGGCTTCCTGCAGGGTGGCTTATTTTTCAGCAACAAGCCACCCTAACAATCCATGGCTTGTTCTAAGGCTTGTTTGATCCATGATGGGTTGTCATGCCACCCGAACCTGGGAGAGCAATTTCATCATGGGTTGCAGGGATCGACTAGCGAGCCGCTCAGCAATAGTGGCAAAAACCCCTGCCACTCTTCATAATCTCACTCTTGCTGTCACCAGTGCCAGCCCCTCCACTGATACTCAAGTGGCCCTTTGTAGCAACCGTCACTGGTTTGCCACCGTTTTTGGTCCAAGAAAATTGCACAAATGTTTCTAATTTGTTGTTGTTGTTGTTGTTGTATGTCTAGTCTTGTCTGGTCAATTTCCTTGTCTGTAGGTACCATACATGGCAATTGACAAGGCAAGAGTGCATATACGCTAATCTGTGCACAGTTGCCAGAGACCAATTGCTGAGTTGTCAATTGAAAAGCACCAAAAGGGGGTGGGCAGCAAAAGTAGGTGCATCAAAAGGGGAAGATGACAATATCTCCCCCTTGGCAACGTGATCATGTCACTTTTAAGTGTTGACCAGAAACTTCTCAGTGCCCTCCACCTTTTCAACACTTTGAGTCTCCAGCTACTCCAGAAAGGGGAGATATTGGCTCCCCTTGCCCTTTTTGTGGTTCCTTTTTGGAGCACTTGCTGCTGGTTGTAAAAAACAAACAGAAAACACACACCCAGAAATGTGCCCAGATTTAATGGCTGGGAAGTACGGTAAATGGAGGGGAAATTTGTGCACCTGCATTAACTGCTCTCTTGCTGTAAGTGCGCCAATTCCCCTTCCATTTAATTCCCAGCTCTTAAATTTACACAAAATTCCCCTCCATTTATTTCCCAGCCATTAAGTTTGCATATATTTCCCAGTCCAAAAAATTATGCAAATATTCCTGGCAATTAAAAACAAAACAAAACCATTATAGAGATGGCAGAATGGGATGGGGAGAATCGGGCGCCAGCACCAGTGGTATTTGCACCTGCCCCCCCCATGGGCCCCATTCACTCCATCCCAGCTGCCTTCTCAGGGTTTTTCTAGAACTGTCAGGGAACCACAGTAACTACAGCAGTAAGTGCTCTGAAAAGGAGCTGCAAAAAGGCGAGGGGAGCCAATATCTCCCCTTTCTGGCGTTACTGGAGACTCGGGGAAGTGTTGCGCACCTTGGGTTGTTCCGCAAACAACACACACTGTGTAGCTTATTCACAGGGTGGCTTAGAGAATGATGTGCGAACATGGCCATAGTCTTTGCAAGCTCTTCCAGCCCTCTCACAGCAATTAGCTGAACTGCTGTGATGTCACGACATGTCAATCAAGATTTATCAATGGCTACTAGTCCTGATGGCTACATGCTACCTCCAGTATCAGAAGCAGTTTGCGTGTATGCAGCAGTTGCTGGGGAGTATGAGCGGGAGGGTGCTATTGCCCTCATGTCCTACTTGTGAATTTCCCACAGGCAGCCGGTTGGCCCCTCGCAGCAAAGCTGCTGCGAGGGCAGCAGAAAGATTGGTTTGGTTTGGAAACGGAACTCGTGCAAGATCTAGGGACAAGAGAGGAGCTACTGGTACAAGGTGTGGGAGAGGCTGGGGGGAGTTTAAGGCAGGAGGGGAGAGTGGAAGAAGCTCTTTCAGTGTCCAGGGACAGCAGTTGTGAGCTGCAGGCAGTTTGGAGGTGGGAGAAGAAACCTCAGACAAGGCATGGGGATATGAAAGAGGCTGTGTGCTCTCGGTAGGAAAGAGTGCCGAGAGAGAAGGGAGGCTCCGTTTTATACTGGTTTCAAAATAGCCAGTGGCATTGTTGGCTGTAGGCCTTTAGTAATATGTGTTTTTCAGCTCTGCCTCTGGGCCAATGCATGCAACCACCATGTGTGTGGTAGCCTATTCATTCCTCAATCTCTGACAACTTCCTCTTTGTGGCCCTGAGCCTAAGTGGCCATTTTCTATGCCCCCACCCCACCCTGCAAACTACCTCAGTATGATTTGAGCAGTGATGTGCCAAACTGCAGCGTGTGGTGACTGAATATCAATTGACTGACCAATTCACAAAGGACAGGGAGCTACTACTGAGGTGGTGGAGAAGGAATACCTGCCACTGGTAGGCTGGGTGGGTGCATTAAACTTCCTCTGACTATTGGACTTTGCTGTATATTAGGATGCTAAGCTATGATGTTTTGCTGTATTATGGATCCAATGCAAATGCTGATATCTGTAACCCAGGCTTGCTACAATAGTGTGTGAATGTGGTGTAATGTATTCAATAACCCTGCACAGTAGCATTGTAATTTTATTACAGTGTTAAAACGAAGGGAGTGTGAATTGAAATAAACTTGAATTCTTAACCGGTATTGTATTTTTCAATCATACAAGGTTGAAAATGCTGACTTTTTTTTTTAAAGCACTTTTCCAGTGCTGCAGTCTCAAACAGCACAGAATCTAGAATTCTTTAGCTATGGGCTGACTTGAGTCTTGTGTGGCAATATTATTAAAAGGATAAATACAATCCCTGCAGCCCACAGATGTGCGTTGAATGGAACACTCTTCAGGGGTTTGCCAAAGGGGGCTTTATTTATTTATTTATTATATTGATATCCCACCTTTTTTCCTGCAAGGAAACTAAGGCGGCTTACATAATCCTCCTCCTCCTCCTCCTCTCCATTTTATCCTCACAACAACCCTGTGAGGTAGGTTAGGCTGAGAGTCCGTGACTGGCCCAAAGTCACCAGTGAGCTCCGTGGCTGAGCGGGGACTAGAACCCGGATCTCCCGAGCCCCAGTTCAACACTCTCACCACTATGCCACACTGGCTTCACTGTAACTATGGAAGTTGCTGGGGGCTCTGGCCCTGCCAGTGGTGTACTAAATGTTGAAGTGCAGGCGCTCATCATGGCAGTCCCCCTAGCCATGCCCCCGGGAGAATCCAAAACTGCAGGCAGCTGTGTTGATCCACATCAACAAACCAGTTCTAGCCATTTTCATCACCATGAGGAGCAGGTCTCGTAAAGCGAATGGGTCTTAATCACCCCCATTCAAGACAAAGCCACACCAAAATACTTTGCATTACAACAGGGAACAATATATTGTTGCTGGGGAAATCCCCCCCCCAGCTACTGGGAGGATTGCAGCCTAACTCAGAGGGATCAGGGGATTCTGGGGGTGGGGGGAGGCAGATGATGTCAGCACCCCTGCTAGTAAAAAGGTGCCGGTGTGGCGTCCCTCTGAGCCTGGGCTCCAATACGTTACTATGCCTCGCTCCCTGCACTCCCAAGTTTCCCCGTGATGATGCAGAAGGTCTGCAAAGGGTGCTGTAACTGTGTTTGGCTGAATGTGGTTAGAGACCCTCACACAATCGGGAACCCTGGTAAGCCTGAGTGTGTTCACACACTGTGTTCCGCCAAACTGCGCTTGCGGACCTTTCCCATCAACACCGGGAGGTTGGGAAAGGAGGGGGCAGAGTACGTGTCCCGCCACGCACACGGTAAAGCCCTCTTTCGTGGACACCTGAAGAGCACTTTAGGAAGCAAGTGTTCATACTATTTTATAAGCTGTTTTGACTTTGAGTGGCTCCCTTTTTTGGAGGAGGAAAGCAGGATATACATTTATTAAATACTCCGTTTGTCTTAGCTGCTAATATACCCCCTTGCTTAAGAATCTAAGAAGGATCTTGCTGGATCTGTCCCTCCCTAGTCCAGCACTCTTTGCAAGAATCCTAATGGGCCCCCCGTGGATCTCCAGAAATTGGCCAGTGGTCTGCCAGGGGACCATGGTCTACCTCCTGTCCGCCGCCACCTTATCCCATCCCTTGCCTTCATGTTCTGGTTATTTGGAGATAAAGGAAATGAAGGGGAAAGCGTACTCTCCTCTGCAGACTTAGGTGTTGTTCAACCTATTGATTTCAGTAGGCTTCGGTCTGTTTATCTCCAAGTAGGATCATGCTGTGTAAGTAAGATATCTTCATGGTATTTGTCATGTTGTACAACATGACAAATACCATGAACTTGTACAACATCTTCATAAACTCATCGAAAAAATCTGGATAAGAGAAGAGATCCCAGAAGACTTCAGGGATGCCATAATTATCACCCTCTTTAAGAAGGGTGATAGAACAGACTGTGGAAACTATCGGGGCATTTCTCTCTTAGCAACCGCAGGTAAAATATTTGCTAGGATTCTCGCAAACCGTCTTCTATCTATTTCAGAAGAGATCCTCCCTGAAACTCAATATGGTTTCCGCCCCTCTAGAGGGACAGTAGACATGATTTTTACTGCACGTCAGCTCCAAGAAAAATGCCGGGAGCAAAATCAACCCCTTTATATGGCATTTATTGATTTGGCTAAGGCCTTTGATACTGTAGATCGTACAGCTCTCTGGACTATCCTTATGAAAATTGGATGCCCCAATAAATTTGTGAATATCTTGCGACTTCTCCATGACAACATGACGGCAACAGTTTTGGACAACAACGGCTCTCATGGTGCTCCATTTAAAGTGGGATCAGGTGTTAAACAGGGATGTGTTATCGCCCCAACATTATTTGCCATTTTCATCGCCATGGTTTTACATCTTGTCAAGGGGAAACTTCCCACCGGTGTGGGAATTATATATCGAACAGATGGAAAGCTTTTTAATCTCAGCAGGCTGAAAGCAAAAAGTAAGGTAATTACAACCTCCGTTGTGGAACTTCAGTATGCTGATGATAATGTGGTCTCTGCACATTCAGAGGATGATCTCCAAACTATCCTAAATGCTTTTGCAGAAGCATACGAAAAACTTGGTCTCTCACTTAACATCAAAAAAACCAAAGTGCTTCATCAGCAAGTGCAAGCCAATCCTTTGGTGATGCCATCTATCCAGCTTGGCGGGACAATACTGGAAAATGTCGATCATTTTCTCTATCTTGGCAGCTATCTTTCTGTTACAGCTAACATCGACAGTGAAATCCAGCATCGTCTGAGCTCCGCAAGTGCCGCATTTTCTCGAATGAAACATAGAGTGTTCGAGGATCGGGATATTTGTAAGAAGACCAAAACACTGGTTTATGAAGCCATTGTATTACCAACTTTATTGTATGCCTGCGAAACATGGACTATCTATAAACGTCACTTCCACCTCCTTGAAAGGTTTCATCAACGTTGCCTCCGGAAAATCCTGCAAATTACTTGGGAAGATAGGCGAACAAATGTCAGTGTACTGGAAGAAGCAAAGACTACTAGCATTGAAAAAATGATCCTTCAACGCCAACTTCAGTGGACCGGTCATGTTGTTCGAATGCCTGACTGCCGTCTCCCAAAGCAGTTACTTTACTCCCAACTCAAGGATGGAAAGCGGAATATCGGTGGTCAATATAAGAGGTTTAAAGATGTTCATAAGGCTAATCTAAAAAAATGCAATATAAACATCGAAAACTGGGAAGCTCTGGCCCATGAACGATCTAAATGGAGGTTGGCCTTTCACAAAGGTTCCATGGACTTTGAAGAAGCCCGAGTGCAAGGTGAAAGGGAGAAACGTGCTAAGCGAAAAGCACGTCAAATGAATCCTTTACAGGACCATCTTCTATCTGGTAACCTGTGTCCTCACTGTGGGAAGCTGTGTGGATCTAGAATTGGCCTCCACAGTCACTTACGGACCCATCGCTAGAGTCTACACAATCTTCTTTAGAATTTCCTCCTTTTATCCCGGAAGACAATCTTACTCGGTCACGAGTGATCGCCTGATGATGAGTCCAGAAGACGGGCCAATTCGCTTGAACCAAATCTGGCTTTAAGCCTAGGGTGAATCTGTAGTGCATATTGCAGCAGGCTGCATGGTGACGCAGTCATCTGATTGTTGCGCAGCCAGATTAATCTTTGTTACATAATGAAGAGTGTCAAAGAGGTTTGTACGCCAAAACTCAACTCGGCAGAGGAGCCAAGCAGGTGAACACCTCAGAGCCTGCTGCAGCGATATGTACTGCCCCTTCCTTCCTTCTTTCCTTCCTTCTCCCACAGGACCTTTTACTCTCAGCTGCCCTGTGGAAAGGATCCTTATGAATTGTTATGTTTTAATATTGTTCATTGTGTGACTTTATTAATGTATCTTGGAGGTCGCCTTGGAAGGATTTGTATCCTGAAAGACAGGATATAAATAATTGTAATACATAATCAGTCAATAAACCAGGCTATATAAGGAAGCAGTCAGAGGACGGTTTCTATCGTGCCGCCGGCAGTAATGTATGCTGGATTTGCTAAACACTAGGCCCGATTTTGGGTGTGTGAATTTTGCGGTCCCAGCATGGCAAAGTGCTCTCTTCCTGGCCCTCCAGTAATAGGAGGATAAGACTAGCTTGTCTTTCAGAGCTCTTGACAAGATTCAGTGATTGCGGTAGGATTGCCATGTACTGCCTTTTGGGAATTTGTTGTGGGGTTATCTGTGTCCCGTGGTATGTTAGCCACTAACAGATTTATTATGGCATCTCAGCCTTCATGCATGGAATGTGAGCCTCGGTTAGCAGGAGTCTCTGTGTGTGCTCTGTGTGTGTGTGTGTGTGTGTGTGTTCGTTATATAGGTATATCTGTACCCGTATAATTCTATATAGGTACAGAGAAAAATGGGGTGAAATGGTCATGAAATGTAAACGGTGCAGCACGGGACTGTACTTTCTAATTCAATAAAAGCTTGAATCTATGTGAAATAGGCATAGTGACCATATCAGCAGTAACTGGTGATAGATGTGCTCTAACAACTCTAGCGTGACTCCAAACCATTGTCCCTGTTCAAGCTGGAGCAGACTCAAGCTCCTTGGTAGGTTCTAATTCAGCAGTTTTGTGCTGGAGTTTCCCTTTTTAAAATTATTTTCTTTATGAAAGGCAATGTTCAGCTCAGCAGTGGAGTGTCCTGATAGACTGAAATATTCTCCCACTAGTTCCTGAATGCTTGGTTGGTTTGTTTTTCTCTATTCAATGTGGTACTCTCTTTTATGGTGCCACAAGTCGCTTTGTTTTTGCTGCAACTGGCTAACACAGCTTCTCCCGCTGGAGATCACTCTTCAAGCAGTAACCAGCTCTTGCCACTAGGTGGCAGCATTGCTCCACTGCTGGAATAGCAGAGTTTCGGCATACTTGTGTTGCTTGGGTACTATTTTATGCAGCAGCATGGTATCTAGGGCACTCATTCATTGTTCTTGCTGTACAATTGGCAGAACATTCTTGGACTGAAATAAGCAAACTTCATTTCAGTCTTGCTATTGGTAACATCTCTGCAGCTTCTTTTTTCTTTGTATAAGCTCTCAGCTGGGAACTTCCAAGACTTAATACTATTTTATGTAGCCTGGCCTATTCCCAGGTTTTGAAACCGATTGTGTGAATTGTGAATTGTGAGCCCTTCAGGGCTAGGCACCCATTCTAATCTTGTGTCTGGCTGAGGACATGCCAAAGAAAAATCTCCCCCTCTTCCTCAATTCTTTTGTCTTCCAGTAAAGGCAGCCCCATTTTCCACCACTTCTGTTCCCTCTTTGACTAATTGGCCATAGTACTTCCTGCATCCAACTCTTCCCATCAGCAGATGATTACAGTACTGATAAAACATGCAACCAAATCTCCTCTCCCCCCCCCCCCCATGAGTTGCTGCTTCTTGTACAGAGGTATCATATTATCCCGCACCCCCACTGCATTAAATCTTAAATTCGGCCCTGCTAAGTCACCTATACATGGCTTGTCCTTCTGTGACGTCTCGCAGGGAGAGGAACCGGGAAGTGGGAAGCAGAGAGTGAGTCAGGCTACAGGCCTCTTCTTCCAAGTGCAGACAAAGTTTTCATTGGGCAACTGTGCCAGCTTGTTCACAGAATTTTACGGGGGCCCAGACACTCTTCTCTTCCATTTGTAACCCTCCTGTGTTTTCCCACCGATTCTTCCATTTTTTCTTTCTTTCCACAAAAAGATCCATTGAGGAAGAAAAGATGGAATAGCTGCACAATGTCTTCTATTTGATAGCGCTACGGAGCCACCTGTCTGGAAGCACCGTTCATCCTGCAGGGCAGAATAAAACTGCTTCGGTCTTAAGGGCAGAATCTCTAGAGCCTGGAATAAAGGGGTGGGGTGGGGTGGGGTGGGGTGGCGGTCCTGGGATTGGAGCTTGGCAGAAGTAAAGTAACGATTCCAGAAATGCCCCCCTTCCTAGGACTGAATAAAGATATTGGTAGAAGAGGACAGATGGGCTGTCTCCTGGGCTGACTTTCTCCTTTGTTACAAAGAGATAAATTGGGGACAGCTATCCTGAGACTTCTCTCTCAAGATGGCTTTCCCAAAGTTAGGAATAACCCGTTGCTGAAATCAGGCCTGGCAAAAATTGCCCTTCTTCCGAAAGAGAGCGAAGCTGTCGATGCTCTTTGGCCGCCTTCCCCAACGTGGCGCCTTCGGGATTGTGTTGGACTGCAACATCCTCTGCTCCCAGCCAGCCAGCCAGCCGTTGGCCATGCTGGCTGGGAATGATGGGAGTTGCAGTCCAACACACCTGGCGGGCACCAGGTTGGGGAAGGCGGCTCTTTGGAATATATTACATTGCATCAATGTGCCCAAGTTAAAATACCAATTTGCATTTCGCTCTTTTGAAACCAACATGCATTGTACTGTAATTCTAAGGCCCATAACGTGCGCTGTACAACATGCATTGCGCAATCTTTCATGATACAGCAATACCTTGGATTGCAAGTAACTTGGTCTGAGAGCGTTTTGCAAGACAAGCAATTTTTAAAAATAATTTTTGACTTGATAAACAAGCGACGTCTTGCAATACAAGTTGTAGGGATGTAACCGCTCGCCTCGAGCGGGCGTAGCGGGCCGAAATTGGCCCCGCTCACGCCTGCCAGAGACTTGCTTTGATATAAGAGTGTTTTGGATTACAAGCACGGTTCCGGAACGAATTATGCTTGCAATCCAAGGTATTACTGTACTTCCATGTGTTACAAACTGCATTTACTGCCCACCCGATATGGCAGATTATTTTTTTACCTGGCAAGTGAGAAGTTCTAGCTCCTTAAATACCTTTGGGACCTGCGTAATGTAGGATGAGCCTGTGTGTTTGGTGCTTTCCCAGATAAGGCTAGAGTGATCACCCCATCCATTCTGTTCATGCCCAGAAGGGTAAGCTTTCGTCACGGGATCATACCTAGGGCCACTTTTCTTGAGGACAGCCAGAGAACGACAATTGATTTGAAAACATTGATTTATAGACAGAAGGTTCCCGTTTGGGCAGTTTGCAAACATCCAGCTTGCCTGGAAAATGTAGGAGGTGGAGTTAGGGGTCTGTAGCATGTGCTTCTTACAATGTGAGCCATCAAGATTTGAACTTCAAGTCTAAAGATGGGTTTACGTAATCAAAATATGTCATTATCTCCTTTTCTGTGGCCAATTTTGTTCTGTATGTTTATATTCTGCCTTTCTTCCCTCATGGAATTCAAGGAGAGCCAGTGTGGCGTAGTGGTTAGCGTGTTGGATTGGGACTCAGGAGATCCGGGTTCTAGTCCCCACTCGGCCACGAAACTCACTGGGTGACTTTGGGCCAGTCACTGACTCTCAGCCTAACCTACCTCACAGGGTTGTTGTGAGGATAACATGGAGAGGAGGAGGACTATGTAAGCCGCCTTGGGTTCCTTGCAGGAAAAAAGGCGGGGTATAAAATTATATATATATATATATATATATATATATATATAAAAGGTGGAGTCCGTGGGGGTTCCCAGGTGATCTTCCTGTCCAGGCACTGACCAGAGCATGACCTGCTATGCTTCAACAAAGCTGCTGCATGATATGGTCCTAGACCTTTCAGGGATCAGGCATCTAGACTTTTGTGTTCAACCAAGCCTACTTTGTCTGGATGAGGACTCATGGGTGTCTGAAGATTTGTGAGGGTTTCTCCCATCCCAGAATGAAAACTCCTTTTTCCTAGGGCTTTTCCACATGAGGCACTTATTGTGCACTTGTGATTCCTCACTCACAGTAGTTTGCGGGTGCTTTACATGACGTCATCATCCTCCAGGGCCTCTCCCATGCTTTCCAAGCATTTCCGTGCTTTTTTTTTTTTTAGAACGAGGAAGGCGAGGTATTCTCTCACAAAAACGCTAAAACAAACCCGTGTAATTTTGCAATTCTGCTATACAGCATCGCCACCTGTGTGGTTGTGTATTGTAACATATAGGAAGACAAAGAAAGAAAACCCCCAGAAAAAGAACACATGTAAAGGAGCCGATCTTAATCCCGCAAAGAATCCGACAGCAGAAGCCTTGGTAAAGTGGCGGGTTAAAAGCCTCATGTAGAGAAGTCCCTAGTCTTCAAGGCAGGCATTCTCAACCTCAATGCCACAGCACACACTAGTGTGCCATGAGAGAATTACTCATGTGCCGTAAGAAACAATTAGTCACCTGTGAGGCAAAAGTGCTCTTCCACAGAGGAGGTTACTTGCTGCACCTGTGTCTCCATCTCGGCTCTGTCCATGCTTACTTCCAAGGGCTAAACTGACACATACCCCCACTTTCACTGTTCCATTCAGATGTGGTAAAATGGGGGGGGGGGCATTTTGCTACTTTGGGAGGGTGAAACTGAGGCCTTAGCAAGAGCAGCACTCCTTTTAGCCGCTAGTGTCCACCATCCTCCCCCTTCCCTCCCCATTTCTTTCAGAATGGCTCTGTGTCATCACATAGGATCATTCCAAGGGGAATTGTGGGTGAAAAACAATGGCCGCCATTGCTGCTGCTTGCACCAACACTGCAAATTGGGCAGTGGGCAGTGACAAAATGAGGTGAGCTGGGAAGCATAGTTTTGTTCCCTGGATTCATTCTCTCTCTCTCTCTCTCTCTCTCTCTCTCTCTCTCTCTCTCACACACACACACACACACACACACACACACACTAGAACCAAAGATTATGCATGGAAAACTTTCAGTTCAGCCTTATTTCTTCCAATCAGTGTAGTCGCTCACACTTGCACAGACATCACAAACAATCTATGGTTAACAAACAATGGGTTGTTTGATTGTGTGAACCGCTTGAACAATGTATGTAACTACTCTTTATCTGTGTATTTATTATTTATCTGTGTACCTTTGTGGAAGCAATATATGCCATATCACTGGCTCTTTTCTCCCAAATAACATTTGCACCCTGAATATAACATGACTGGAATGTCAAGTGTAGAGCAAAGGAATTGTGCCTAATTGTGCCAAGCAATTTACTGGGGTTCAAATATGTGTGTAGATACAAACATTCTCTTACACAAAATACATATAATGTATGCATGCATGTATGTAAAATTCCATCACTTATAGCTTGTCCTCTGAAGTATAATTTGGGTTAACATTCCTCCATAGTTCCTCCAATGATTTTGAAGTCAAGAAGGAGGGGGCAATGATAACTTTATTCTTTATGCCTTTTTGACTTTTGTCTGTTGACACTTCTGGGCAAATTGGCTTGTCTGCTACTGATATATACTGATATAATCTGCAGGTGATATGTGGCAACCTCTGAAACATTTATTTGGTTCAGAGAGGAGTGGTGACAATTTACAAAGGAGACATGCCTAATATCCTGGAACAATTTGGTGTACACCCCCTCTGCTATGTTTGCTTACTATACTTATATTTGTGGCTGCATATGTTCGATGTACAAAATTGGAATGTTAAGAAAATATTTGCCTATATTTCCTTAGCATAATTATGTTTCCATTCATGTTTTAAACTAAGAATGGTGGTTGTTGTTTTTTCTTTTTGCAAGGTAATGGATCATAGTGAAAATAGAAGGAGGGGGAAATCTAGGCTCAGGAATGTATTCCATTTCTCTCTAGTTATGAGATGCAGAAACTTGTATGGGTGAAATGAAAGCTGAGATTTTCGGTATGCTGAGCACCAGATAGGAGACTCTACATTTCGGCTGCGCATTGTGAGAAATATATACAATAATCTTGGTCACACATGGAACTGACTAAAGGAACTGAAAGATGGAGATGTTTGTGGGGTAAAGCTTTTTCCGGTATGCCTAGAATGCTTGATGCATGCCACTCCAGTGGTTCCCAAATGGAACTTAGGTGTGTGTAATCTGCTGTTGGCAACAGAGGGCCTTCTCCGTGGCCACCACCAGGCTCCCTCTGCCGAGAGAGGCTACCTAGGCTGGCCCCCTCTCTGTTCTCCTTCCGCCGACAGACAAGTGTGGCGTAGTGTTGGGCTGGGACTCGGGAGATCCGGGTTCTAGTTCCTGCTTGGCCATGAAGCCCACTGGGTGACTTTGGGCCAGTCACTGACTCTCAGCCTAACCTACCTCACAGGGTTGTTGTGAGGATAAAATGGAGAGGAGGATTATGTAAGCCGCCTTGGGTTCCTTGCAGGAAAAAAGGCGGGGGATAAGTATAATAAATAAATAAAATAAATAAATACATTTTTATTCAGGGAGGCCTTTGGCATATAGACTGGTCTGTTGCTGGAAGGGTCTGTTGCTTGTTGGTGCTGCTCCTTTCTTTAACCGTTGTGTTTTTAATGCATTTGTTTTCATATTATAATTTATAAAAAATTTAAAAATCCAGATGATATTGTAAGCTACCTTGAGCACCATTCTTTGGTAGAAAGGTGGGATATAAACTAAATAAATAAGAGCCAGTGTGTGCTCTTATTTATTTAATTTATTTAAGAGCCAGTGGTGTAGTGGCCAGAGTGTCCAACAATGATCATGGTGGCCCAGGTTCAAATCCCCGCTGAGCCAGGAAGTTCACTGGGTGGCTCTGAGCCTAGTTGCTCACTCTTGGCATAAACTACCTCACAAGGTTGTTGTGAGGATAAACACGGAGGATAGGGAACCATGTTCACTTCTTGGAGTTCTTTGGAAGAAGGGCAGGATTTATTTATTTTTTAAAATGTAGTCGTAAAAGTGAGGTGGGTGAGAGATAATTTAATGTCCAGACCCGGGATGGAACCTCTGATCGGGCCTTAGCTGGATTGCCCATACCCAACTGGCAAGCAGACCCGTTGCTTTGCATTTGGAACTAAATGCTTCCTCCTCTTAATGGAGAGTGGAAAGGAATGTAGCATATACGCTCGCCTTGCCCAAGGGCACACTGCCTTAGACATGTTCCCATTTTTACCCTTCTAACCCAGTTATGTAGAGCATCTGTCTTGGGTAGCAACAGTAGTGCGAGGAATGTCCTCATTACGTCTTTCAGCCATTAATAATTTTTTTTCTGCTTCCCCCTCCACATTTCCTCCCACCCTCTTCTTTAAAAAAAAACCCCCAAAACAACGAAGCTTAACATTCAGCCAAAGTGTCCGCAAACAAAAGAGGAAGCCAAATCTGGAGTAATCTAAGGCAAAATCTCCAGGGTGTTTCTAATAAAAAGAGATTTTCTTCTTCTTTTTTCCTTCTTCCCCAAAGCACTGAAAGCTCGCACTTCCCCCGCGGCCTCCCCCACCCCCAACAACTTTCTCTAGAAGAACAAACAGGAGCAGTTACCACTTCCTCTCAAGTCGTAAACAAAACCAGCCCCATGTCTCCAGGAGAAGCCTTGCCAAGAGACTTTCCCTTCTGATTGTTTGAGCTTTCAGGCTCTGATTAGTATTTTGCGAGCGCAGCCGTGGCTCAGGCTGTTAGGTTTCGGGAACAAGCTGTAATTCTCACAGCTCGTGCAAAACTTCTCCTTCTCCCCACCTCTTTATCTCTGCATTCTTTTTTCTTTTCTTCTTTTTAAAGCCAGTAAGCATGAATCTTAACTCCTTAGGGAGGTGCGTGTGAGAATGTTAGTGCATTTAGATTTACAGTGACTCTTACTTCACGACCGAAAGTCTTAAAAGCCTTCGGCAAACTAAATGATGTGCATTAGTCTGAATGCTTTTTGCCTTTCCCAAACGCCCTATCGCAGCAGCCTTCGCCAACCGGTACTGGCTGGCTACAATGGGAGCTGTGATCCAAGACATCTGGAGGGTGCCAGGTTGGGGGAGAGTGTGCTACATCCCAAAGCACCCGGACACCACCCCTCCACAGTTCTGAAGTACGTTCACACTCTTCTGCCATCGAGGCCAGCCTACCACTTGGCAGGGTGAGACGACTGCGTCAGGCAGAAGATTTTGGGTGCTGTGAAAGGGCAGCAAATCATTATTTAATTTATTATTATTGTATCATTTATTTATATATTTATTATATTTTTTTCCTGCCTTTTTTTCCTGCAAGGAACCCATGGTGGCTTACACAATCCTCCTCCTCTCTATTTTATCCTCACAACAACCCTGTGAGGTAGGTTGGGCTGAGAATCATGGACTCTCAGCCCAAAGTCACCCAAAGAGTTTCATGGCTGCGTGGGGACTAGAACCCGAATCTCCCAAGTCCCAATCCAACACTACGCCACACTGGCTCGCTAATGCCAGTGAAAGGGGAGAGGTGCAGGCAGCAAAATGTCTTGGGCCAGCCCTGTCTGTCTATTTCTTGATAAGTCTCTTGGGGGTGGAGAACCAGTGGCTCTCCAGATGTTGTTGGACTGCAACTTCCATCAGCCCCAGGCAGCATGGCCAATGGTCAGGTATAATGGAAGTTGTAGTCCACCAACACCTCTGTTCCTCACCCCCGTTCTAAATCGGCTGGCTGATCCAATTCCCCCTTATAGTTTAAGACTCTTTGAACCAGTAAACACCCACAGGTGGTCTTACTACTGGCAGCATCAATGCACAACCAAGGCGTAGAACCTGCTCAGCAGATAGGTACAGCATTTGGGGTGTGACTTCTCTTTTCAGGAGCAGAGTTTGCTGCTGGGCTGTCATGTGTCATACCATTGCAAATTTTAATAATACGGTTTGCTTTCTTTGGCTGCTGCTTTTGAAATTCAGTAGCAGCAAAATTCAAGTGGAATATTCACAAGTTCAGATTAATGCCGGGAAAATCCAGATGGATGTTTGCTGAAATCCATACTGTTTTAGCCAAGAAGAAGGCAGGTGTGCTTCCAGACGAGGCTTTTATTGTGCAATCACCCTGCCTTGTTCAGAGAATTTTACAGGGAGTTCAGACAATGAGCTTTTCTTCCACTACATAAGCTCTAGGTGGCACTATGCTATAGCAGAAAAACACAATTATACAAGTAGGAAAATATGTTTTCTTTCGCTTTCAAAAGGAATACTCCATTTTCCACACTCTTTAAAAAAATGGGAAAGTGCTCTTAAAAAACAAGTGAACAGAAGTGAAGGATCATGACATCATCTAAAGAACCCATAAACAACCTTGAGTAAGGAATGATGAGCACACAATAAATACTTCATGTAGAAAAACTCATTGGTGCCTTCCTCTTAACCCTCCCATGTTTTCCCACCACTTCTGTCTTTTTCTTTCCACAAAAATTCAGAATAGCTGCACAATGCCCTTGTATTGGTAGTGCTAGGAGCCATCCATCTGGAAGCATCCTGTTTTCATTCTGATGTCAACAAATATTTTATAGTCTGATATTTTAAACCTTTGGCACCAAACTGTTTTCTGTAACTTTCCACATATAGTGAACTACAGGCCCAATGATACCCAATTAACTTGATTAAAAGCTTCTGTGTTACTTGAGGTGGATTTGGATTGGGGATGGAAGTAGACTGGCTTTGGACGGGGTAGGACAACACCCCAAAATTCTTAAGCACTACAAGTTCTGTATCAACCTTCCCTAACCTGGTGTCCTTCAGATGTTTTAAACTACTACTTCCATCAGCTGTAGCCAGCTTGGCCAGTTGTCAGGGATGATGGAAGTCATAGTCTAGACCAGTGTTCTCCAACCTTGGGTCCCCAGATGTTTTTGGCCTACAACTCCCAGCATGCCCCAGCCAGCTATGCTTTTGGGCATGCTGGGAGTTGTAGGCCAAAAACATCTGGGGACCCAAGGTTGGAGAACACTGGTCTAGAACCTGTCCCAGGTGGGGGAAGGCTGTTCTATGCAGTTGTGTAACCTCAGTACACAAAACATGCAGAATCAACAACTACTGGCAAATTCTCACTATGTGTGTGATGTCTAAACTCTAGCTTGGACATTAGATACAGCTTGAGGCCTTGTAGATGAGAATACAAGTTCGTTGATAGATGTTCCAGTAGAAAAGTAGGGGGAAACTCATTAAAAAAAAACCCTCCTTAAAGCACTAGTCCCCACTTTGTAGCACCATGACTGCAACATCTATTCAAAGCATATGGATGTGCTCTAGTTGTAGGTCAGGGATGGGCAGAAGGTAGATCAGGATCTACTGCTGGATCTCTGGGTGATCTGCAGTAGATCTGAAAGGGTTTCTGACTCCAAACTGTTTAATAGTAAAAACAGCTGAATGGGTTTCATAGATTTCATAGATCATAGAGTTGGAAGGAGCCTACAAGGCTATCGAGTCCAACCCCCTGCTCAATGCAGGAAACTAGAGGAGGGGTCTCTCATCCAAGTAATAACCAGGCCTGACCCTGCTTAGCTTTCCACACTCAGACAAGCTGAGCCAGCATAAGCCACAGGCCTGTATCCCCCCCCCCCCTTTCTAAATTAGACTGCTCCCTAATTAAGAAAGCTTGGGGGAGAAAACCAGGAGAGGATTTTTGTGTGAAAGAACTGTGTAAACTCACTTTTGGTACTGGAAACAAATTCCTGCAATGGGCATGTGCTCAGAGGGACCCTGGTCCTTAATTCAAAGTGTATGTCTGTGCTGCTAAGCCTACTACTTGGCATCTGGCTCTAATTGGTGGATCTCGGGGTTCTAGTAAAGAACAAATTAGATCCTGGAAGCCTGGTCTGCCCTCCTCTGCTATAGATGCCTTTTTGGGGTAGATCTTTCTGTGTATTTCTCTTCAAATTTGAGAAGAGGAAGCACGGAGAAAGAACTTCTGTTTCTATATTTATTTATTTCATTTCATTTCTATGCCGTCCAATAGCCAACGCTCTCTGAACTTTTTATGAGGCCAAAAAGAAAACACACCCAAATACCGATCTGTTAGTTAGCATTTGACATCAATAGGCCTCTAGTCTCTGTGGCCAATTTAAATTTATATTTTATGAGTTAAAATCATAAAATATAGCAACATGCTAAAACATAATATAAAACTTTTGAAAGTTTAAAAACTGCAGTATAAAACCAGAGTCTATGGTTATGCATGCTTCGGGTCTGCAAGCCCCATGTTAATGAGTGGGTTGGTAGGCACATTAACTTCACTGACTTCGGAGGCAGCCTTCACGAGTAGCAAGGGCCTGTGCCTCCTCCTGGAGGGCGAGCTACCCCTTTGTGTCCACTGAAAGAAGTCAGCCCTTCTTGCATTGCAAGCCTGGACACACATGTTGATGATTGATTGGTTATATTTATGTCCCGCCTTTTTTCCTGCAAGGAACCAAAGGTGGTTTACGTAATCCTCCTCTCCATTTTATCCTCACAACAACCCTGTGAGGTAGGTTAGGCTAAGATTCAGTGACTGGCCCAAAGTCACCCAGTGAGCTTCATGGCTGAGTGGGGACTAGAACCCGGGTCTCCCGAGTCCTAGTCTAACACTCTAAGGCAGGGCTATCCAACCTTGGGTCCCCAGATGTTGCTGGCCTACAGCTCCCAGCATACCAAGCCAGCATGGCTAATGGTAAGGGATTCTGGGAGCTGTAGTCCAGCAACATCTGGGGACCCAAGGTTGGAGAGCCCCGCTCTAACCGCTACGCCACACTGACTCACTCTTTTTATGTAAAGTGGGATAGCTGTTATTGGCCAAACCTGACTAGTTTATTGGACCAAGCATAACTCTGCATCATCTTTGGTGCTGGCGATGGTTGAAGCAATTTGAACTGCTGCTCACCTCCCAAGGTGAAGAACTGACAGGCCATAGGGGGTAGCCCTCAGTATACGCATATGGGCTTGTTGGTATCTAGCTTGGCCTTCTCCCTGATCTACTAGCTTTGCATGCGCAAGGAGACTTTGCCATATGGGAATTAAAATATGTGATCCCTCATATAGCTGCAGCGGTACAGTCCTGCGAGGGTGGTGCCACATACCCTGCCGATGGTTTGGGTTGACTCTAAAAGCATGTTTACATTTCTTGTTCTAGCGTATTGGGCACACAGAGACTAGAGGCCTATTGATGTCAACTGCTAACTAACAGATCGGTGTTTTGGGTTTGTTTTCTTTTTGGCCTCATCCACAACATTTCCTGTGCTCATGGTTCTAACCACTTGGCAAGAATCCCCTTCTGCAGCCAGGCTGCTGCAACTGCCAGTGGGCTGGAAAGCCATGCAAAAGGCAAAACGTGGGCACTTCCTTTTTTGCACTAGCAGCGGACACAAACATCCCACATGTATATTGTTAAAAAAAAGTATGCTCGGCAGTGTGTTCCCACATCACTTCTGAGCCTGGGATTTTTTTTTTTTAAGTATAACATTGTTATTTCTGCTCTTACATTTTGTGCTGTAGATTATGCAATCGCACAGCGATAACAAATAATCGCAGGGCAGTGGGTAGGTGTCGGGCAGCTGAGAGGGAAGGCAGTGGAAATGCATTCCTTTGAAATTTGGCTTGATCTGCAAGAGGGGTGTCCCTTGGGAACTGCAGTTGTTTAACTGGGTGAAAGGTGGGGCTGGGGAAATCACAGGCACAAGCCAAACCCCCCCCCCCGGGGGTACAGCTTTCAGGCGGCCCCTGCAACCTGTTGCTGGCCTGCCGTGGCTTGTGGATTTGTGAAGGAACCCGACTAAGGAGTCTGCAATTCCCAGTGGATACAGGTGCTACCAAGCCAGTTTTACGTTGGACTCTCTGCCTCCTGCCCGCTAGTCTCCCTTGTTGATACTGGGCGATGGGCAACTTGATACATCAAAATGTATGTTCGATTGAACGGATGCATAGAAGCGACAGCTAAAGTCACATCCTTTAAAGCAGTGTTCTCCAACCTTGGGTCCCCAGATGTTTTTGGCCTACAACTCCCAGCATGCCCCAGCCAGCTATGCTAGCTGGGGCATGCTAGGAGTTGTAGGCCAAAAGCATCTGGGGACCCAAGATTGGAGAACACTGCTTTAAACTATGATTTCACTTATCCAGGATGATCGCGATGCCCTCGTTCCGTACCCCAGATCACATTGTTAAGAATCGCACCCTGGCAATTCTGCACTGGAAGACTGGGGCGGTGGGGGCAAGCAACCCACCCCCTTACCTCTGTCCTACCCACCCTGCCCTGCTGGTGAATATGAACAATGGCAACCAGTCCACATCATTCAGGCCCTTTCTGGGAAACTGCTGAATATTTTTTCCCCACACTCTTCCTAGTGCTGTGACACTGGGCCCCAGTTTGTGGGAACTGAGGTCAGGCGTCCTGCTTGGTGGTGGAACGCAGGGCTGGAGTCCCTGCCTGGCCATCTCTCAGGCCCCAAGTTCAGGGCCCCTTGTGTGCTTGAGTCCTGACAGGTAGGAGGGTGTTTTGAGAGATTCATAGATTTCATAGATCATAGAGTTGGAAGGGGCCTACAAGGCCATTGAGTCCAACCCCCCCGTTCAATGCAGGAAACTAGAGGAGGGGTCTCCCATCCAAGTACTGTAATAACCAGGCCTGACCCTGCTTAGCTTTCCACACTCATGTGTAAAAGCCCCTGGTGTTTCTTGAAATGGGGTGGGGGGGATGAGTAGAGTGTTTCTCTGGCCATAGCAACCCAAAGCTCCCTATCAAGGTTTTTCAGGGAAAGTGTAGAAAAGTTCAAAGAACTTTTTGAACTTTTGAACCACTGGTATTGCCTTCCTTGCTAATCTTCCAAACTAGACAAAGAGCTTTTCTATGCGAGGCTGTTGATCCACTCTTAGTTACTTTCAGTTTCGTCGCATAATTGAGATCCGAGCTGTGCACAAACAGCTTTTCCTTGGCAGCCTTTTCACCACATAACCTCTACGTGGCACTGTGCTATGCAGAATAACATTATTACGCAAGTAGGAAAATGTGTTTTCTTTCACTTTCAGAAATAATACTCCATTTTCCCTGCTCCAAAAAACAACAGTAGGGAAAGTGGTCTTAAAAAACAGAAGTGAAACTGGAGGGTCATATCGTCTAAAGAACCCATAAACAATGCACAATAAATACCTCGTATAGAAAAGCTCTTTACATGGAAAAGAAGGGGAGTCCTAATGCACCGGAATATACTTGTGGCTGACTCTCCCTTTGATTTGCAGAACTGAATAGTGGATACTATTCAAACAATTTTCTTTTCCTCTTTTGAAATACAGGTTGCTTCATTGTAACAGGAACAATTAGTAATATAACCCTCAAAAGAACACCTTGACACAAAAAGCTGGGCTTTGCGCCCTCTGTTTTTCTTGGGAAATTCAGACCTTTAGAGCTGTTCATGGGCAACATTCTGCTGAAGCCTATAAATGCAACTGTGAAGCCAATTGCCTCTGAAGGTCAGATCCTTTTCCTAGCTAGGCCCAGCATGCTATACTATACTTCTCAGTCAACAAAGTGACTTGATTTGTCTGATAGGCTAGAAAGTGACTGGACATCCTACATCCTGAGTGTGGGGAGGCGGATCCTATGTGCTCCCAGCAAGAAAGTTGAAAGCAGAAGAATGGCATTGGATATGAAACTCACGTGGCAGCACCAACAGCCACTCCCAGAGCATCCCTAGGAGCTCTACCGCTACCCACCAATCCTGATGATCATCATCAACAATGCCCCCACATTAGTTTCTTTATTATTTATTATTAACATTTATATAGTGCCTTATTTGCTAAAAAGCCATCAAGGTGATGCATAACAATTTAAAACCATAACCCCCAAAAAAGAAACAATAAAAACAGTAAAACATTAAAACAACTGTACAATTTAAAAAGCTAAATGAGTTCTCACAATAGAGCCCTCCTCAGGTGATTGCCAAAGAGGGGTAAACTTTAAGTGTGAAGAGAGTCGGGGATGCACGGTCCACCCCCCTCCACTTCCGACCTCTCTGTGTCAACGGGGAAAGTCTGCCAAGGAATCTCTAACTGCATTTGACTGAACATGGTTACAGAGCCCCACATGAGCAGGAGCCCTGAGAGGGCAAGCTTCCCAGTCATGGGGAGCACTGTAAGTGTGTTCAACCGAATGCAGGTAGAGCACATTTGCAACCTTCCCCATCAACACTGGAAGGCCAGGAGCAGGGTGTTTTGGATCAGGATCAGACTATGCATGCCTGGCTTTCTCCACACTTAAAGTTAACCCCTATTCGGCAAACACCTGAAGAGGGCTTGGTCACACGATGAATTTAGTACACACTGAGTACACATATTCTGCTTGTGAACCTCCGGAGTCATCTGGCTGTCAGCAGTGGGATTCCGATGGAACTTGATTTTATCTAACGTGGCAATTCTCGGATAGAGTGTGCTATTAATATTTCTGCACTCCAAGAATCTGTGGTTCAAACATTGGAGCTTGCTTTTCTATGCTCTCTATCTTGAAGCAACCACCAGTCTAGACATATTAAAAAATCCATTTTACATTTAAAAATAAATATATTGCTTTGAATGTTGAAGTTTGAAGAGCCTCTGGGGTTAGAAAGGTTGTAAAATTCCTGAGTTGATTGGTGTAATAAACATAATTCCACCTGTTCTAGGTCACCCCCCTTTTTGTGGCACTGAAACAACCGTAATACCTCAATCTAATTGCACCTTGCAATTGTTAATTTTTGCAGCATTCCTAGGAACGCTGTTGCCTCAAATGATAACTTAAAACACAGTGTTGATCAGCTCACCTGCCTTCCAAAGTAAATGCCTGGGTTATATCAGCACAATGGTTTAACGTTACTAGAATGAGCCTAGCCGCCCCATGAACTCCTGTGATGTGGTGCCGCCTCCTTCTGCACAGCCACGAGGAGTTTGGAAGCTTTTGCTTCCATTCTTGATTAACCGCACCTTGCTATGTAGTCCGATTCCAGACCAACTGTGTTAATCTTAACTATGGTTAGTGGAAATATGACAACTTCAAACCACAGTTTATGCAGCTTGCTTGTTTTCACTAGCCATAGTTATGGGATTAACCACAGTTTAGGGTTCAGATGGCATACCAAACTGAGGTCAACTTAAAATGGAAGCAGAAGCTTCCAATCTCCCACTCACAGCTGTGCCAGAGAAGGAGAGAGGAGGCGAAGCTAGACTTGTGATTGTAACACTAAACAGTGGTTTTCTGCGTTCTAGGGCATGCTGTCAGTTCATGCAGGGTGATGAGCCCAACAAGCCGAAGACGAAGTAGGGTAGCATGTATGGAGTTAATACTTAAATTGCTTGCCTGGCCTTGTTGAGCTTGCCCTATGTGGATGCTCGGGCATCCGATTGTAGTCTGCTCTCAACCTCCTCTTTCAGAGTGTAACTCGGCTTTTTCATAGATGATTTTCTGGCAAGTCTGTCTTATCCTGAGGGGTTTAAAAAGAATCTTTTCCTGCTGCAAAATGATTAAATCTGACAAGCTATAAATCCTGCCTTCAATTGAGAGGCTGGAGGAAGGAGGAAAATGAAATCCAACAAATGGTTGAAAACAAAGTTGAGGTGAATTTATGGCCAAGTTAAAAAGCAAGGCTACCTTCCGCCCCTTATCTCTAGTAAAACATGTCTTTTCAAAGTAAACTATGCAGAACTCATAAAGCAAAGGGGGCATGTTAGGTGGCTTTTGCAAAGTAGTTGAAGGAGAGTGAGTGTGAGAGTGTCACCCATGAGACTTCTTCCTCCCTCTCCCCTGGTTTCATTTTCATGGTGGTGTTCTTGCAGTGTTAAATTGGAGGGAAGAGCTCTGGAGAGGCTTTTTTTCTTTTTTCTTTTTTAGCTTTCCTCTGTGAGAGTATTGAGGAAAAAGCTGCACCCACTCCTGGATAGGAACTGATGGAGGAAACCTTTCTAGTGGTAGGTTCTGGTGGCAAGTTGCTTCCCCTCCACCATCTCTCTTCAGTCTGTTGCCTACAAATCTGAGCAGCATTGGCAAATGGTTTGGCTATGCAGCTATATCTTTGTCTCTGCCTACCCACAAATGCTAACAGTTTCTGGGTCCTGCTGGTGGTAAAAAAGTTTAGGAAAGTAATAGATTGGGTTCAAATGACATGACAACCTATTGTGGGTTATTACTCACAATGGGTTGCATTATTGTGCGAACCTGGACTGATTCCCGCAGGGTGGCTTTTTCATGGGCGACAAGCCACCCTGACAGCCCATGGCTTGTAGTTGGGGTTGTTGTACCCACAATGGGTTGTCATGTCGACTGAACCCAGGCAACCAACCCCATTGTGGGTTCCGGGAATCAGCTACCAACCTCTTGCTATTCTTGCCAAGCGACCTGGGCACCTGCTAGTGCCAGCCGCCCCAGAAATGCCCAAGTGGCACTTGGGGTTGGCTGGCACTGACTTACTGCCCTCCCTGCCATGATTGTGAGCTGTTTTCAGCTTGCCATGGCTTTTTTCCCATTTACCCTCTCCACCCCCCCCCCCCCGAGATGGCAAAAACCAGCTTGATAGGCAGCTTTTGCAATCCCCATTTTGACAGCCACTGACAGCCCCTTCAAAGTGCCCAAGCAGCACCTTGGAGGGGCTGTCAGTGGCTGTCAGACCATTTTTTTTTTAAAAAAAAGTGCAATCAATGTGCACAAATAGGTTCATTCTTCTTCTACTACTACTACTACTACTACTACTACTACTTAGCTGCACTTGCACAACTGCGGAGGTTCGCAGTCGTGTGAGTGCAGGAATTTGAAGCCTTGGCTGGGACAATGTCCTGGGTGGTACCTGCTGCCAAGGTACCAACTCCGGACATTGCCCCAAAGGGGCTCCAAATAGATTTATTTTTTATTTATTTTATTTATTTATTTAATACATTTTTATACCGCCCAATAGCCGAAGCTCTCTGGGCGGTTTACAACAGTTTCCCTTTCCTTCTCTTGACAGCTGACAAAAGACAAGCTGTCAAGAGAAAGCAAAGGTGCAAGTGATCTTTGTTCGTGAAAACAGGGTGGTGTGACTTACACCCTTCGTAGCAATATCCTTATCTTTTATTTTTTGCCCTGACAGTGCTCAGGGTGATGCACATTTTGCACTTTCCCCCAAGACTCTAGGTCAGTGGTTCCCAACCTTGGGTCCCCAGGTGTTGCTGGCCTACAGCTCCCAGTATACCCAGCTAGCATGGCTAATGGCAAGGGATGCTGGGAGCTGTAGTCCAGCAACATCTGGGGACCCAAGGTTGGGAACCACTGCTCTAGGTGCTCAGGAAAGTGCAAAAGTGTGTCCCAGCCCATTTTTCTGGGGGAAAGGAGTTTTGACAGCTAGGTCCCCTTTAAAAGGGGTTTTTGACAGGGCAATGGCTGATTTTTAACTGGGACATATGGCTGTATATGTCCCAGTCCAAAAAAACCCTTTAGGCAGGTCTGCTGCAGAGTTGCAAATGGCTTGTCCAGTTTGGCTGGATTTACAGAAAGGCAGCTATTGATTTAGGAAAATTCTCTTTCTTGTTGCTGTATAATATGAAACTGAATAAATCCCACGAAGAGGACTTGCCAAAAGTGTGTCTAGATTTATGATGGGGCCTATCTATAACTCTCAGGAAAAGCAGCATCTCCTCCTCATTCTTCCTTGCAGAACCTCTCTCAGGTAGGCCTCTTTTATCCCCATTTTGTAACCAAGGGTGAAGAAACAGTGACTTTGCCCAAAGCTGCTTCATGAGTTGGGATTTTTGAATCTAGGTACAATTGTGCCCTGACCAAACAAAGCCATCTCCCGAATGTCCAAGGCTAATTACTGTAAGGATAGTAAACCAGAAGGCCATACTGGTCACCATCACAGAGGTAGAGGAGGAGAGAGTGGTCTGCATGAACATGCCCAGCTTCACTGCACCTAATTAATTAATTAGGTGCAAATTAATTCAACCATCACCATGTGCAAGCACCTAGAACTGGGGTGAGCAACTTGTGGCCCTCCAGATATTTTGGCTTACAACTCCCATCATCCCTAGCCAGCATAACCAATGTTGAGGGATGATGGGAGTTGTAGGCCAAAGCCTTTGGAGAGCCACAAGTTGTCCTGCCCTAGAGTCTTCTGCTCAGATGTATGCCGTGGCTGCACCTGCACTGTGTGGACTGCCCCTCCGCAGCACTGCTCTCTGGTGGCCACAGATAAATGAAGATCTTCTTTACCTTGAGAATCATCCAGTGATGGGAACTATGCTATATGATACTTGGTTCCCATATACCCCTGCTGTAATCACAGTATCCTTCTAGGTGAGTGTGATCTGTGTTAAAAGTAGATTTTGTGTAGGACTAGAACCCTGAGCGTTAGGCCTGCTTTACATGAACAAGAACTGTGTGTGTGTGTGTGGGGGATCTTGAATGAAACACAAGGCGTAATTCTCAGGTTCTGTCCCACTTGCTGCTCTCTCCCGTGATACTGTTGAAGGCAACATGTTTCCAGTTTGTCACTGTAGTTCAGTGTGCACCAAACTGACTTAACTGCCATTGAATACCTTGATGTGTTTTGTCTTGTGGACAAATGCATGTTTGTGCATGTTCTCTCTCCCTCTCTTGGCATGAAAGAGATCTTTAAAAAGATGAAGCTGCTGAATGCTCTGGCTGTGTATGTGACAAATCTAAAAGATAGGAAGTCTTCCTTCAGCATTGGAAGCCTCAAAAGATAACAATCCAGTGATTTGGTGCATTGCATTTTGGAGGCAGGGTAAGAGTGCTTTGTTCATACAGCTCCTGTTCCTGGCAAGATTAATGCCTAGAGTAAATGAGACTGACAGGCTTCAAAATGCAGGGGGAGGACAAAAGCACTCCACTGTACAGTACATCCCTTCAACCGGCACCCCTGCCTCCTGTATCCCTAGCAGCTAGGTTTTCAGTGGCTTCTGGCCGGCTGCCAAGGGGCAGGAGTAGAAGCGAAGCTATCAGTTGGAAAGATCTAGTTGCCTCATTTTGGGGTGGGTGGGGCGCCAAACAGCTCACCCTCCGCTCCTGGTACCATAACATGAACTCTTCCCAGGCGCTTAGGTGAAACCTCTAGGCTGCTAAGCATTAGAGCCCTTTTTGTCTTTCCTTCCTGTGGCTCGTGTTACCTGCTGAGCCTGCTGAAAGGGTCCCTTTCAGGGAGTCTCCATCAACGCAGCAAAGACTGGAGAAAAGGAAATGAGAGGGGTTATGCTTTGCACCCTGGAAGTAACTGCGTACCAGGGCCGTGAAAGGCTCCAGGGTCCTCTTTTTGCCATGAGCTGTGTCATAAAAGAATACTGTATAATACAGTGGGGAAGGGGGGTATTTTGGTTTTGGTTTTAATGTCAAATGCTCACCCCTGAATCCAAATAACCCTGCTTCCTGGGTAGGGGAGTAAAAATCTGGGGAAATGTGCAAGTAACTCCCATTCTAAGACAGTTCATGTTGCAGTTGTGAAGAAGACCCTGGAATACTGGTTAATTTGGAGGTCAAATAGTAGCTAAAAAATATCCAGGCACCCTTGGTAACTTCTGAGTTCCTGTACAAGATGCCCAAGGTCATAGTGGGAGTTTAGGCATCAGACCCAGCCACTAACCTTTAGTTGCAGAAGTGGGGAGTGAGCAACAAAGAGAACTTAGACTACCTGTTTGGAGTCATTCAAGAGAAGGGGCATTGGACCATTCATTTGTCCTGAGTTACAGGAGTTCTTCCTTAATATCTGGGGACTCCCAAATACAAGGGTGGTTTCCTAGCCATTGTGCCATGCTTCCCTCACCTTATGATCTAATCACAAGTGATTTAGTGCTGGGCATATAAGACACATAAATTCTCTGGCTACATTATTTTTTCCCCCATTTTGGATAGGCATATGCTGCCCCTGCTGAGGTCAGTAGCAGTGCATGAGCGAAGGAGAAGCAGAAGGAGCCACCTGTCAGTTCAGCAAAGCCGAATAGTTCAGTGGCAAGGACCTGTAGCATAATTCAGTTAATGTACACAGGCGAAAAAAGTTATAATTTTTCTTCTGTTCTAGTATTTTTCCTCACCACATTTGCTCATAAACCTGTGTTAGATAAAGCCACGGGTCTGGTAATCCATCGTATACGTTTCTTGGTGCCCCACTGGCTGTTAGAGATATGGACTGGGACATGCTCACATGTAGAATCATGGTTCTCATGGCTGTGGAAAAGCCTGTGCTCCTGTGAGGCCATGGCCTTGGCTTTTCTGCCTCTGGAGAGGAAGTTTCCATGTAGTTACCATCAGGGCCAGCCCTGGCATTAAGTAAGCTGAGACAGCTGCCTCAGGCAGGAGAGTGGCAGCAAGGGTGTTGGAGGTCAGAGCTGTGTGCCCCCTAAGTTAGCCTGCTGCCCTCAAGTGCAGTGGAGAATGCTGTCCCATTGCCAGAGTTGAAGTAAGATTCAACTGCCAGTCCAGTCAGTTTCTGTGCATGGAATTGGGGGCGAACTTGTACTTGTACTTCATCTTAGGAAGAAAAATATCTTGGGTCAGCCCTGGTTATCATGGCTAATAGCCATTGGTCGACTTGTCCTCCATTAATTTGTCTGTTCCCTTTTCGAAGCCGTCCACCCCCTATCTTATAAAACAGTTTTATAAGAACTCTTGTCCCCAGTTAACTGCAGTTTCCCCCCTAAAGTAAATAGCGCAAAATGCATCTGGCCTTTCCTTGAAAGGAAGATGCTCAAACCCCTTGAATGATTTTGGTTACTATCTTTTGTAGTTTTTCCAGTTCTGTGATATCTTTTTATGACATGGGCAAGCAGAACTGCACACAGTGTTCTAAATAGGGCCTCCCTGTAGACATGTATACAATACTTGCTGTATGTACAGGGATCGATCATTCTGCTTGCCACCCTTGCCATGGTTAGTGTTTCACCGCCCTCTGGCAAGGATGATGAGCAGAGCCTCAGCCTTTGTATCCAGCTTGGAACTGGGGAGATGGGTGGGATTGCCCCTGCAGTTGTGCTGAGTTTCGGAGTATGCCGTGTGAATACTGGGAAGATCTCAACTCCCTCTACAGCATTACATTGGAGAAGAAGACTTGGGCTTTCTGTCTGGGTGCTGGGCAGTGGAAGTGCTCCAAGTGTCTTGGCTGCCTAAAGCCAAAAGAAACCCCAGGCTCCTCCTCTGGCTCTGGAGAGGAAGGCTGGGGTTTGCTGTTTGGCAGTATTGGCAGAGGCCATTGGTTGACCAAGATTCCTGTTTTTAAAGAGTTACTGATATGAAGAACTGTCATCTTATCCCATGACTGCCAAGTTGCCCTTGTAACCTTTGGTGAGAGAGCTGGTCAAAAGTTAAAAGTTCAGGTATAAAATGTCTACCATGTTTTCCCCATTTACATAGTTGTGACACTCTCAAAGAATTCTAAAATGTTGGTGAGGTATGAGTTCTGTTTGAGGAAGCCATACTTGTTCTTTTACAGCAAGGCTTGTCCTTCTATGTTTAACAAGTCTAGCTTTAATAAAGTTTTCTATCTAACCTGTCTTATACATTTTATTTGAGCTTCTGTTTCAGTGGCTTTAAATAACCTCTCCATTTCCTAAATGTATCTTTCAGCCTCCAGTTCATCCATCTCACTATTTCAGGGCATTTAAGAAGCTGAAATTGTAGAGCAATGAGGCAACTTCAGGCTAGGTCACCACTAGCCACTGGTCAAATGGGATGCTGGATTACTTCTGTGGCATTCTCCCTACTTCCCAGACATGTAAACAGCCCTGCTGGCACTGGAACTCATTCAGTCAGTGTTTCTGAGAATAATTCAGGATTAGCATAGTCTTCTGCCATTTTGAAAACAAAGCCCTGTTAATTACATTTATGTAACCAGCTCTCCTAGCTTTATATAATTGACAAAAGTGTGGGTGAGTTAGGAATATGTGTGTACAGGAGTATTATGGGTACTTGTAGTGGGCAGCACACTTTTTAAAAAAAATCTACTTAAGGATTTACTGAAGCTTAGAAGAAGAAAAAAAAGCCACTTCCTTACAGAACACGGTAACTCACCACATTGATAACAGGCAAGGAAACGTGGGCTTCAGTTCCAAGCATTTAAAAACAGAAAGTATTTACTAGCAAATCATTACATTCTGATTTCTTCTTAGATAAGAACTATATTTTTAAATGTCCTTCCGTTTCCAGAGATTTGAGGACAAACTTGCAGTCATATACTCAACCTTTTCATGATCCCCTAAGTGTAGACTGCACTGATCAGATTTTTTTTTTTTAGTGGAGGACACCATTATAAGCATCACAGGAGATGTTCTTTGATTATACCAGCTTGGCTTGGATTCGTTCTGTGGTTCTTGTTTGAGGGAACTGGCAAAAGCTAAGAAGAGTGTGCATGGACAGGCCTGTGGCTCACGCTGGCTCAGCTTGTCTGAGTGTGGAAAGCTAAGCAGGGTCAGGCCTGGTTATTACTTGGATGGGAGACCCCTCCTCTAGTTTCCTTTCCTGCATTGAGCAGGGGGTTGGACTCGATGGCCTTGTAGGTCCCTTCCAACTCTTATGATTATGAATCTATGACATAAATTGGCATGAAAAGAGAGAAATAATACAAGACTCCCATTCCTAGTGCCATTTTAATCTGAATCCTTTCTTATACTGACTGTAATATAAAGCTACCAATTTGCCAAAAGAACAAGATCTCAAATAAAAAACCTTGTTCCATTTATTTATTTGTTACATTCATATCCTGCAACCTGCAGCACACTGTGTTCCCAGGACAGCTAACAATAAAAAGTAAAAACCCTATAATCAATCAAATCAGTAAAATGACAAAAATGGACAGCAGATAAAACCTCAGATAAAAGGTTAGGCAAATAAAAGGATTTCACAGTGGTTTAAATGGTTTTAAAAGCTGGGAGAATAAAAAGGTCTCCACTTGGTGCCAAAATTGTGATAATATAGGTACCAGGCAAGCTTCCCTGGAGAGGGCATTACAAGGGCAGGTGTCACAACTCAAAAGGTTCTCTCTTTGATTGGCTTCTAAAGACTTGTCACTTTCTCAAGATGGAGTTGCACATCATCTGTCATTTGCACAGATGATGTACAACTCATCTGTGTTGCACATTGGAATTTTCCAATCTCCTCTTGTCATGTAACCATGTATACTGACTTTGTGAGGTGGGCTCGCCATACATTTGCATCCTAGGACAACATAACTTTGAAAACTGGTTCAGAACTCGCTCATTGTCTGTTCATTGTCTGTTAAATTCTGCTTGACCCAGCTGGTGTGAGAACTGGTGAGCAATAGTGATTTTGGCCAAGGCAAATCGGACACAAGACTTACCAACAACAAACTAGAATTCCACTTTTGGTACCGGAACGTGAAGCTGCAACACGGTCATGTGGTCATCTTTTTCAGAAGAGCCTGTTGGCACTTTGTGGTCGTTCATAAGCTGCTCTGGTAGAATCTTCCTCAAATATCTGAAGCAGGGTGGTGATAAGAGTTATGCACCCTTTCTTCCCAGCCAACTGTATGAGTATGCCCAGATCGCAGATTTGAAAAGGGACGGGGAGGAGCCATGCCTCCAGAGCAGCAGATCCACCTGATTTCAGAATCTCTGGTAGGAAAGACAGACTATAAATGTAATAAATTTCAGGACAAATGTGAACACTGTAAAGCCACAGAGCAGGAACAGTGCAGTGAACCCACAAGAAAAGCAGCTGACTTTGGAAGGTACCCACTTTGCTGGCTTTTCGTCCTTCCAATTCAGTGTGCAGGAGCCAAACCAGGAGTGTGGGAGGTGGCTATCTCAATGCGTGTGCTTTGAAACAGGAATAGATTTCATAGATTTCCTAGATCATAGAGTTGGAAGGAGCCTACAAGGCTATTGAGTCCAACCCCCTGCTCAATGCCAGAACTATTCCTTATGCCACCTATTCCTTGTGCTGCCAACCTGCCATCTTGTCCTATCAGCCTAACAATTAATTGCCCTCCTCATTTTCTGCAGGTGGCAGTTTTATGCAGCTCTGACTGATGTATTAATATTATACCGGATCAATAGGCTATGGCTGGGAAGAGTGGCTGGCTGCATAGAGGAGCTTCAACAAGCAGGATGGCGAGGCCAACAAGCAGGATGGTAGGAGGCCACCACCTCCACAGCAGTGGAGAACAGGAGGAGAAGCAAGGCATTGGTAGTGATGGCTGAGGAACTGATTGTTTTGTTTCCAGAGCAGGAACGGTGAAAAGGCTGTGTAAATAAGGGTGAAGAAGTCTGGCCAGAAGCATGTTGTGGGACAATCTGATTGGATCAGAGCGCAGCCAAGCTTTTTGGCTACTTGCAATCGTAAACCTATTGGACTGGGAGCTCAGCTTTATCGTTACCCTTTGATCCTTGCTTCCTTGATTTACCTTTCTGTTGTCTTCCCGGAACACATAAGAGACAGAACTTGGGAGGAGTGGTAATACCTTCCTGTTCCCCGGCAGGTGCTTTCCGCTCCCCCTCTCTCCCCACTTATTAACCTTGGTCTGCTGCCCATAAACTCCTGCCATTACTAGTATTTATCGTACATACACCCTCTCACCGGACTGCCTTCCTGTAGTAGCACATATACACCTTTCACTGTCTTACTGTCTTGTTGTAGCAGTGGGTGGTGGGACAAGCAAATGCAGTGGTGTGGGGAGAATGATAAGGAAAAGAGCCCAGGTGTCTGTTCCAAGGCTTCCCTACAGCTCCTGAGCAAAGCATGAGGATTATGCTGGATCTCTGGTCCCTTTGCTCATCTTCAGTGACAGGGCTGTGAGTGTGCATGACTTGTGTGGCTAAGTCTACTCTGCTGAGTTGGCTCCCTAGAGAGGCAGCAGAAGAGAGCATTCCAATTTAGGGAGCTTCCAGACTGGATGAGTACTGCCAACTTTCCATAATTCATTTTTGCCTCTGTCACACTGAGCAGTGCCCTGCTGTATAAGTTAAAGGTGCACTGCAGGGGAAGAGAAGAAAGCCAAAGTGGCTGAAGTGATGTTTCCACTTGTGTGTTGTGTTCCTCTGGCTGGAAATTCTCCCTTCACATACCTGTGGGAATGCAGGATTTTCCCAATGGTCTCTTAGGAATACAGGGAGAGTATATAGGCTATCATTTACTAAATGGTAGATTAATCATGGTGTGCACATAAACATTTGGAAAGCTGGTCATCTGCATCATTCTACCAAGCAATGGTGAGAATCTTATCCCTTCTCTTGCTCCCCCAGGTTTTTTTTGTGTGGTGGTAGCTTATCATTTAGTAGGATGATAGAGATGGCTGTTTCGTGCACACAGTGCTTAGTTAGCACTTGGTAAATTATCAGTATTCACCCAGATGCAGATCACCCCAAACTGTAGCGTATAAAATTGTGTAGACTCTAGCGAAGGGTCCATAAGTTACTGTGGAGGCCAATTCTAGATCCACACAGCTTCCCACAGTGAGGACACAGGTTACCAGATGGAAGATGGTCCTGTAAAGGATTTGTTTGACGTGCTTTTCGCTTAGCACGTTTCTCCCTTTCACCTTGCACTCGGGCTTCTTCAAAGTCCATAGAACCTTTGTGAAAGGCCAACCTCCAGTTAAAGCATTCATGGGCCTCCTGTGCAAACAGGGCCTTCAGCGTGTGCAAGGTGGGTGTGGCAAGAGTGTGGGGCCAGCATGTGTGAATATGACACCTCTCCCCATGATGATGATTTTAAATGTTTTAAATAAATAATAAGAAAAATACCTTTGACTAACATCACTGGGCTCTAGTGTTGTTGTAGTAATGCAGAGTAGATGAGTCAAATCAAATTGCTTTTCTTCCTTGACTTTTTTCTTAGTTTACTAGGGCCCCAAGCTCCAGATATTGAGGTTGACTAAGCTCATGAGTCGATGCCAATGGAGTGCAGTGAAATGAAGAACTATAAGATGGAACTGATGATGGGTAGAGGCTGCCTTAGACCAACATCCTGCCAATAATGGTTTTAGCTATGCTTTGGTGTATTTGTTGCCCAACTGGAGCCTGGGATACTCTATTACCCTTTAAAAACAATGACAACAGAAGTATGCACACTCACTCGTGCGCACACATACAGACACCTTTGATTAGGAGAAAAGTGCTGTACACCTGCCTACTTCTCTGACAGGTCTGCTAAAGCACTTGCCTGCACCAATAAGTATCAATTTTCTGATGGAAGTAGGGAAAAAGAAGAGCGATGGTCTTTCCGATCTAGAGAAGCATGAGATATACAACCCCCATGAGAAGGAAGGTATTATCTCCATTAATATTTTGGAATGACTCTGTTTCATCCATGTCCTCCTGCCATATATTCTCTGCAAGATCATCTCTTCCTTGGTTTTTGTGTGTGAGCCTGGCCCACCACCAAAGAGACAAGTGGGGCTTTGATCTATTGTGGGTGATTAAATTCCTATCATCCAGACTGACAGCTTAATATACCTCAGCGAGGCAGCACTAAATTAGTTGTGTCTGTCTTGCCAAAGCTGCAGCAGCCAAAATGCCTTCTGACAGTTATTGGCACTTGGTACCCTTCCCCTTCTTTTAATATTCAGTCAGTGAGGGCGGCTGCTGCTCTCCTAGATTCCAGGGCATCTGTCCTCATGTTTCATATAAAGTGATCTAGCACTGCTGGAGTTACACACTCTCTCACTCTCTCTTTTGTCTTTGTTGAGTAGAAACAGCTGTGTTTGGTCCTGCTCCCAAGAATTTGCCAGTGTATGTCGGTCTTGCTTGTCCATCTTCATATGTTCAGATGCCTCTGTGGGTTATTAATATAGACACGGATTTTCCATTTAATTTCAGCAATGTCGTTGAATTTTAGTGTTTACGAAAGCAATGGCCTTATTGAAAGCCTCTAGCAATAACCTAGGAGGGCCTTTCAAAATATCAGACACGAGACCCTGTCTCCAGAGAGCTGCCAAGTATTCCTGCTCTTGGGTTTGCAGTTGACCAAATTGCAGCATGTTTTATGTGACTAGAAAAGCCTCACTTCCACTGGGGTTGTGTAGGATGAAGGAACTTGGATATAGGACCTTGAGTGTACCGTAATCTATTCCACCTTTTCTGCATCCTGGCAGGAAAAGCGAAAAGTTGATCCTGAGCCATTTATCTAAGTGAATTCAAAACACACCCATTTTTATTTTATTTTTTAGTGTTGGGGTATAGTCTGGAGTGATTGAGTCAATTTTATTAAAGCCTGCCACCTTTATGTTTCCTGTCCCAATAGATCAAGTACCTATTTATAGCCAGGTAGAATTGAGGCATCAGCTTCCCAATTTGAGAGCTGAACCTACAACTTGCAGGAACGCATCCAAGTGCCTTAACCATCTGGACCTCACACCTTGATTCTAGAGAGAGAAAATCATTTTCTTCAAACATCCCTGCCAGCTTCATTCTAAAAGCCTTAGATGATGAAGATTCCACAAGTTCTCTAGGCAATATGAGCCTTGCACATATGCTTAAGCACAGTGTATACATGTACATACATACCAGTGGTAGTAGGCATGTTACTGGTGCAACCATCATGGATATGTTCTATTCATTTCTTCTGGTATTGTATTATCTGAAAGCTGGAAAATGTGCAGAGAGGAAGTTATGAGAATAGTTTAAAAAAGCAGATAGTGGAACGGACCGTGCGTGTGTGTTTTGAGAGAGAACTTAATTTAGGGCAATTATCAATCTGAGCAACAGGAAATGTAAGGACTGGAAATGTAAAGATGGCCTGTATAGACTACTTTATTCTAGCTCACACCCCACATCTAAAAATGGTTAGGGCTGAGGACCTGCATAGTATGGTGGACTAGGTAGAGAGACAGGCCAGTCACCACCTTGCAACCTTGCAGCCTACAGGGTGGTTGTGAGAATAAAATGGGATAATCTTCTCATCTGCCACCCTGAGTAATGTAAAGGAAGAGTACAAATGTAATTAAGAATAATAGTATGTCTTGCACCCTGCATAGGCAGTAGACTAACAAGTGGCAGCAAGCTGCAGAACTCCATTCAAGGCTATTCAAACGATAAAGAAGGCCCTATTCTGAATCAACGTGTAGCACTGGAAATTTTCTGTGATAGAATGTTTTCTGGTCTTTCTAGACCAGACTTAATGCCCCTTCAAAAGAGGCTTTAGCCAAGTGGCAAGATTGCTTAGGTCAAAGGTAAGCAACCTTTATGGGCACATTTGAGAAATTGCCCTGGGTACCACCACAAAATGGCTGCCATGGGAGAGGTGGCTGGTAACACAGGTTAGTCGCCATGTAGCCCAGAGGCGTTCATAGGAAATTAAGATGGCAGGGCCCTCACTTTGCTTTGAAGTGATTCCTTTTTTTTTTTTTTTTAACTTGAGAGGGGAAGAGCACCTTGGCGGGTACCAAGAAAGGTGTCCAGGAGTACATTGGTGCCTGTGGATGCCATGTTGCCAACTCCTGCCTTAGGTTGTGTGTTATACAGGGGTCAATAAATTATATCTGGACTTGGTAATCAACAGTTGTTTCTACCAGCCAGCTGGAATACAGCACAAGTGCCCCGGAGTATGTGCAGAACGCCTTTCCCTTCCCACTGAGCAACCTGCTCCTCCCCTCCCGCACAACACTGTGGAGACCTGGGTAATAGAACAGATGTCATAAGTCAGAGTCCCTGCACATCTCTCTTTAGACATTTATTTATTTGTACTATTTATATACCGCTAGATATTTTAAATCTCTCTCTCTCTAAGCGGTTTCCATATAAATATTAAAATCACAGTTAAAATCACATTTAAAATACAATTTTAAAAAAACAATATAATTACAATATAAAAATAAATAATACTCAGCAGTACAGTAGCCGTAAAAATGGGACAGCATAGTTAATTTAATTATGGGCCAGGGAAAACCTGGGTGGACAGGTGCATTTTCAGGAGGCGTTTAAAAGATACCAAATTTCCTGCCTCCCGAACCTCACGAGGGAGTTTTTCCCCACAGGGTGGGTGCCTCTACTGAGAAGGCCCACCGTCAAGATATTGCACCTCAACATTCTGAAAATTTTGGAATGATCAGCAAGGCCTCCTCTGGTGATCTTAATGATCCGTTGGGCATATATGAGGGAAAGCGGTCTGCTAGGTATCCTGGTCCTAAGTTGTTTAGGGCCTTGTATGACAATACCATAACCTTGAACATGGCTCGGTAGCTAATAGGCAGCCAGTGCAGTTCTTTTAGCACAGGTCTTATGTGGGCATAGCTGGGTGTCCCAGTGAGCTCCCCAGCTGCTGCGTTCTGCACTAGCTGCAGCTTCCAAACCAGGCCCAAGGGCAGCCCCACATAGAGCGCATTGCAGTAATCTAACCTTGAGGTTACCAGTGCATGGATCATGGTGACTAGATTATACCTATCCAGGAATGGGTGTAGTTGGCGTACCAACCAAAGCTGGTAATGGGCACTCTGGGCCTCCAGTGACAGAGTTGCATCCAGGATTACCCCCAAATTAAACACTGCCCCACCTCCCTAGCAAGTATTCCACACATCAGGGATGGGCAGATGTTAGGCTTTCATAGATTTCATAGATCATAGAGTTGGAAGGATGATCATCTTCCTTTTCTTTTTTTACTAGAACCCCGTTTTTCCTACCCACGGTTTTGTTTTTGTTTTTCACTAGAACCTGTTTTATCTGCTCCGTTGTTGTTGTTTTTTTACTAGAACCTGGTTTTATCTGCCAACCAGAGCAAGACCAAAAATGGTGGCACAGGAGGTGGTGCCAATTACCTATTACATCCCATGAGCCACACACTGGGATGACCTGTATACAAGTACAAATCCGAATTGCCACATTTTAAAAAAATTATTTATTAAAGAACATTTCTACCCTGCCTTAGCTCTGAGGCATTCTAAGAGGCTTATAACGCAGTTAATAATTCAACAATTGAAAACAGCCTTCCTATCTACAAGTACAATGTAACATAAAACATGAAAACAGCAGCAGAAAACAAGGTAGGAGCAATCCAAATATTTAAGATATTTGAAAAACAGAGACTGAGTAGAACAATAAATTAAAAATTACAGACTGAATGTCTTCCTAAAAAGCAGGTTCTTTCCCAGCTTCTGGAGGATCATGAATGAGGAGGTGAAACGGTTCTCCCTTGGAAGGGAGTGCCCTATCCCACCCAGGCCCAGCTGCTGAAAAGGCCCTCATCTTAGTCCCAGCTAGACATATCTCAGGCGTTGCTGGAAGGCCTCTGAAGATCATTGCTATCAGGGGTTGCACACAGGGAGCATGTGACTTCCTTGCTGAAACAGCTGGAATATATTCCCTGGGTGGGGCAGGGTGGAGGAGTCTGGGGCGGCGAAGGCTGTTTAGCTACTGCTGCTGCTGAACTCCAGGAGGAGGATTTTGCTGTGGGAGGGTGACAAAAGGAACTGCATGGGGCAAGTACAGGGCTGGTGCAAGGCAGTTTGGTGCCCTAGGCAAGATCAGATATTTAGCGCGCCCCCCTTCCCACTTGAGCCCTCTCTCCGTCCAGCCCTATGCTCCTGGCGCCCCCTTTAGCCCGGCGCCCTAGGCAGCCGCCTAGTTGGCCTAATGGTAGCACCGGCCCTGGGCAAGTACGGTAGCTTTGCTCATGGATTGAGGAGAGGGAGAGAGATTATTAAACACAATGCTGAGCACCTGGAGGGAGGGAGGGAGGGAGGGAGGGAGAGAGAGAGAGAGAGAGAGAGAGAGAGAGAGGGGTTGAAAATGGTGCCGTCACCCCACCCAGCCCACCAATCAAATGTGCAGTATCCTCAGGAATGAAGGGGAAAGGGAAGAAGAAGCACTTGCCCAGGCAAGGCCCAAGACATTTTGCTGCCTGATGTGAAGAACAAGATGGTGCCCCCTCCAGTTCCATGTACAAAAGCTGACCAGGCTGGCAGTTGACTCTTTCTTCAACACTAGCTATGAGGCAGCATCCTCCACTGCACCTGAAGGCAGCAGACTAGCTTAGTGGGGACAGGGCAGGCTGCATGGCTCTCTCCTCCAACACCTTGCTGCCGCCTCCCAGCATCTGCTGCCTGAGGCGACTGCCTCACTCTATTTAATGGCAGGGCCAGCCCTGGGCCCTGGCATTTAGAACTAAAGAACACAATGTCCCGTTCCCAAAAATCCAGTTCAGGTTTTTCTGACATCCTAATTTAGCTGTTACAATGCAACCTCCCTCTAGACGTCCCCATAACCCACCCACCCCATTACTTTCACCCTCTTCTATCATTCAAAATTTGTATTCCTGGAGGGTAGATGGGGTTGTGTGCCCCTCCACCTCCAGCCTCCCTGTGTTGACAAAGAAGGTCTGCAAAGCAAGTGTAACTGCATTTGACAACTATAGTCCTCCATGAGATCAGGAACCCTGTTTGCATAGAGTTCCCAGTCCTGTGGGGGATTGTAACTGTGTTCAGCCAAATGCACAGGGTGGAGCCAGAGTCCGAGTCCCCGTCTGCCCTTCATGGATACAGAATTTGAATGCCTGAAGAGGACTTTTGTTACATAGTATTGTACTCATTGGGCAAATGGAAATGCCACTGGAATGTTTTGACTGAAGTTCCACCACTGCTTGAAGTGGCAACAAGGCTCCCCCCCCCCCATTTAAGAAAGAAAAATGACAAGACCTTCTGTCACCTCATCTTAAATTATAGCAATGAATACCAGGGCGCAATCCTACACATCTTTAGACAGAAAAAAGTCCTACAACTCCATGCATGACCCAGCAAGCCATGCCAGGGTACAAATAGCCCCTACCAAAGTGTGCATGTCTCTGTGTGGGGAATATTCAGCCCTGCTCTAGTATTCTGAGAGGGCTGGTATTACGTTTTCATACATATGTTACATGGACAATAGCGTTTTTGGCACTCACAAGATCTAAGCAATCATGAGGGCACATACCCATGGAATGAGTAGACTGGAACTGATTGTTCATGTGACTTAGTGATGAAACCCAGTTGGTAGCTAAGGTCATGCTCAAATATTCATTCCCAGAAGAATCATGTGGATGATACGCTCCCATATGATTCTTTCGTGCCTTGTGTTTATGGAATCACTGCCCCCTGCCCCACCCCCCAATTGGCAGAGGAAGAGATGAGATGAGATTTGGTTCCTCCTCTCCCCCAACTGTTATCTAGCCGCAGCCCTTAGCAAGATGGGACCACAAAGCCCATCAACCCTGCTGAGAGGCCAGTTTCATTTGGATTCTCCTTTCCCTGAACGGTTTGTTTGTTTGTTTGTTTATTTATTACATTTATACCCCACCTTTTTTCCTACAAGGAACTCAAGGCGGCTTACATAATCCTCCTCCTCCTCCTCCTCCTCCTCTCCATTTTATCCTCACAACAACCCTGTGAGGTAGGTTAGGCTGAGAGGCAGTGACTGGCCTAAAGTCACCCAATGAGCTTCATGGCCGAGCGGAGACTAGAACCCGGATCTCCCGAGTCCCAGTCCAACACTCTCACCACTACGCCACACTGGCTCTCCTACACCATCTCCATTCAAGATGGCCACTATAAGAACTCCGTAACTTTAAGAATTGTTGTATGTTTCCCTCCTGCCTCCCCATCCATTTTCTGTTTTTGCAGCTGTCTTTTAGATTGCAAGCCTGCAGGCAGGGACCATTTATTATCATTTTTATTGATCTTCTGTAAGCTGCTATGGGAGCTTTTTTGGCTGAAGAGTGGGGAAACGTGCTTAAAATAAAACCAGTAATAAACAGGAGTGCACCAAGCATTGTCAATAGGGTCCTGACAGTAGCTAATGCCAGAAACTCCAAATGGAACAAGGTATTTTTGAAATATCCAGTTCACTTGTATGTCATCCAGTGTCTGCCAGAATTCTCCTGACAAATCATAGGAACTTGATCAATATAGGATCTTGATTAATCTATAGGAATGGTAAGCAATGTAAGGCCTGTGGGATATTAGTTTTTTTTATTAGTAGGCGATCACTCATGACCGAGTAAGATTGTCTTCCAGGATAAAGTTACAAAAAGAAAATTATAAAAAGAGGAAATTCTAAAAAATTGTGTAGACTCTAGCGATGGGTCCATAAGTGACTGTGGAGGCCAATTCTAGATCCACACAGCTTCCCACAGTGAGGACACAGGTTACCAGATGGAAGATGGTCCTGTAAAGGATTCGTTTGACGTGCTTTTCGCTTAGCACGTTTCTCCCTTTCACCTTGCACTCGGGCTTCTTCAAAGTCCATGGAACCTTTGTGAAAGGCCAACCTCCATTTAGATCGTTCATGGGCCAGAGCTTCCCAGTTTTTGATGTTTATATTGAATTTTTTTTAGATTAGCCTTAAGAGCATCTTTAAACCGCTTATACTGACCACCGATATTCCGCTTTCCATCCTTGAGTGGGGAATAAAGTAACTGCTTTGGGAGACGGCAGTCAGACATTCGAACAACATGACTGGTCCATTGAAGTTGGCGTTGAAGGATCATTTTTTCAACGCTAGTAGTCTTTGCTTCTTCCAGTACACTGACATTTGTTTGCCTATCTTCCCAAGTAACTCGCAGGATTTTCCAGAGGCAACGTAACTCAAACGGAATTTTACTTTTGTCTAAATGTGCAGAGCATAATCTCACTATTACAAACATGCTCTTTCGACAAAAAAATAAGTTTAAAACATCATGGCAGCACCCTCGGTCAAAGCACTGGCATCTTCTGGATTATTGTCGCGATGTACTTCTTACTAGGGCCATGGTGAGTGCCGACGACTGCTGGACAGACCATCGACTAATCCGGTCCACTATGGTTATCAATATTGCTCCCCAACGTAGGCTTCAAGGAAGGAAACCAAGGCGTAAAATGAACATCCACACCCTTCAAGATCCTATTAAGCAAACTCGTCTTCAATCATTTCTTAGGGAACATCTACCTACGGAACCTCCTGATAACATTGAGGACCATTGGTCTAAGCCTGTGGGATATGCCCCCCCCCCAACACACCCACCTATAACTCTAGGGTGTGGCAACTTACTTGTGAGCTGGTTGTTCTGGGTGAAAGGGAAATGGGAAAAGGATTCTCAGGATACATGTGTCTGTGAGTATTATGTTGTTTTCTAGACGTATAGCGGTCAGATTGTTATGGCAGTTCTTGCTTACATAGCTGGAAATAACTACTGTGCGCAACTGTCCAAATGATAGATAACTTCAAGAATTATGCCTCAGCCATGCAATATGAATTATTATTTCCATTCAGGACAGATCCTTCCTGCCTCTACCCAACCTTGAACTGGTTGGCCATATCTTGGACTTGAAGATACGGCTTGGGACCACAATATTTGACGGAACGCCTCTCCCAACCGCAATCTACCCGGACATTGCATTCAGTATCTGAATGCCTCTTCCGAGGGAGGTTTGCAGGGTGGCAACAAGGGGGAGGGCCTTCTCAGTTGTGGCCCCCCCAGACTGTGGGATGATCTCCCCACTAAGGCCCGCCAACTTTGTCATCTTTTCAGAGCCAGGCTAAGACAGGCCTCTATGCTGAGGCGTTTAAGGATGTCTATGGTTATTTTAATGGCTTGATGGGGGCACCCGTGTCAGGTGTTCTTAACAGGTCCTTCCTGTATTAAATTGTCTTTTTGTTACTGACTTGTTTTTTAAAAAATTTAAACTGTTTTAAATTCTGTATCGTTAAATAATTTTTATCATTTTTATTTTATTCTGGCCTTGTTTAGGCGCTGTTATAAACTGCCCAGAGAGCTTTGGCTATTGGGCAGTATAGAAATGAAATCAATTAATTAATAATGATGATGTCCCCTCTTCTCTTTCCCAAAGACTAGGAACAAGCTATGCTACTACTTCTATGTACTGAAATATATTGAATTTTGGATGTTGTGTTGTCAACCCTAAACTGGGTTAGAGAGAGGGGGGAAATAAATCAAGGGTTTTTATTGTCTGGATAAGCCCTTAAAAACAAGCAGTAGCTTTGTTTTTGTTTTGTTTTGTTTTGTTTTGTTATTACGGCCTCCTGTAAGCATATCTTAGAAAATAGCTGTCTTTTGCCTATCTCGGAGGGCTGGCAGGTGAGATGTCACCCTGTTGGGAAAGTTTTCTTCTTAATGTGACAGAACGAAGATTTCCGTTATTGTGAAATCTAAGGAACTGTCTAGCTTCCAGCTCAACTTTTCAGCCAATTTTTTTTCCCTTTTCTGCCAGGAGCTTGGGGAAAATAACTTCATAATTACCACTTTTTAAAAGGAAGGAATCTTGCATTAAAAACAAATCTCCTGCAAGGATTATCAAAGCATGTGGCATCTTGTCAAATGTGAAAACACAGTCTGGGTCTTTAATTTTTGGAGATGAGAGACGTTTCTATTGTTGTATATTCTAGGGCAAAGACCAGCCAACTGAGTGACCCAAGTGGCCATTCTCACTTGGAAAAGATCCTCTAGCTTTCCACAGGTGGAGCGGCACCTTCCATAAATATGTAAAACTATGGATTTCTAAGGCATTGAAGTGCCTGATTGTTTGCTGGCTCCACTCATTATAGGTTAACCTATTTGGCAGAAACCTCCATGTTGTATGGGTAACCTGGCACAAATAATTCCCTCTGACTTTTATCCGCTTAGTAGCCTGAGAGAACATAATAACATAAGAATTGCCTTGCATGAACAGACCAAGGTTCATCTCGTCCAGCATTCTAATCCAGTTTTTGAGGGGGTCAATAGCTCAATAGTCGAGCATGTGCCTTGCATGCGTATTGCGTAGGGACCCAGGTTCAGTCCTCAGCAGCTCCGATTAAAAAGATATCAGGTAGTTGGGTTTGGAAAGACCTCTGCCCGAGACTTAACATAAGTAGAGCCCTGCTGGGTCAGACCAAAGACCTATCAAGTCCGACATCCTGTTATGAAGTACTTTCTCTTGTATGCCCCACATTTCCTGAATCACCCGGCTGTTATGATGGTGGCAGGTGGGAGTATACCTTCTCTCTGCCCATTTTCTCCACACTCTGCATAATTTTATAAACCTCTATCATCTTGCCTTTTTTCAAAACTAAAAATGGCCCAAACATACTCTTACTGATGGAACAGGACTTCCCCTAGAGAGTGGACCCTGGATTATAAATGCATTTTTCTCAGTGCCGCATATTGCTTGAACACGGGGCTCTGCTGCCAGTGCAGACACTAAGAAAAAGGTAGCGGATCTATATTCCTTTCAAGGCTAAGGATGTGAATGACAGCTTGAAAACACTAACCCTGTGTGGCACTCCGTAATATATTTTAGGTAAACCAATTTTCTGGTGGCTATTTATTCCGGGTAGTCATAGTGCAAGAAGGAATATTTGGCAGGGTTGATGGGACAGGTAGCACCAAGATAATGATTACACAAGAAGGGAGGGAGAAAAATTGTTTGTGTGTGTCATACAAGGAGAAATGTGAAGGGTATTATTCATTCATTCATTCATTCACAGCATTTTTACCCCGCTCTTCAGCCGGAAAAGGCTCCCAGAGTGGTTTACTACAGCTGGTATCTCAAATAGAGCCTGTTGGCTGCTGATGGAATTCCTTCTCAACTGAGTGTAGATTACAAGTGGGAAAGGCCTGATAGGGTTGATGCCTTCCAAAGTGGCTGTGTCATTCACATGCAGTCTCTAATCATGTGAGATCACACCCTGGAGAAATGGCTGCAGCTCTGCAGGAAAAAAATAATAAAGCAGCCCAACCGGGCAGGTGTCAAGACATTTGAAATCCACCTCCAGTATGCATGACTTGTTGGTCTAATATGACTAAATGGGTTTCTGTGGGTTTCAGTCGGGTGTAAGGATGTATAGTCCATCGCTGGATTATTCCTGGGGAAAAACAGAGCTTAACTTCAAAGGGTGTTCTGGTTTTGATCAGTCATTCATTTGCAGCATCCTGGACTGTAGGCAGTCAATTGATGCGAGATTCAGCCTTCTCTGAGTTACTGTTTCCATAGACCTAAAGCCCAATGTTAACTGTGTCTATTGGAAGTACGGTAAGCCCCATTGAAATCACTGGTAGGTCTGCTGAGAATTGCCGCCTGGGGCAATTGCATACTTATGTGTGAGAAAACCTGTACAGGTTTGTGCTGCGATTATCTTTAATCTGGGAAGCCTAATTATTTGTCTTGACTGGGCTTTTAGAACCTTGTAACTAATAATTTTGTTCAGAATTTGCTCACCTGGCTCAATATTGTCACCCTAAAATGACAAACACACACCCTGCCCCATGTCTCTGCTCATTTTCCTTCATAGGCCCTTGCGAGAGACTCAGTTTTGGTTAATTTAATCTAAGGGCATATGAGTGAACTTGTTTGTATTTCAAATGGGGCTGAGAAGAGATGTATCAGGTTGTCCATTCCTCTTTGAGAATCTCATCTAGTCTGCATATACGACTGGGATGCTTTGGGGCACCTGGGCTGCCCCAAATGATTTGAAGCTGTAACTTTTACTATGTGCCACCATGTGTAAAAGACATGCAAACAAAGTAATTGGGTTTTTTTTTTTAATGCATGTGAATGAACCGCATCTTTTGCCAGCAAAATACATCACGTTGACACATGCTCACCAGTGTTGCTATTTGGGGGTATTTTGCACTGAGGGTGGGGTAAGAGTGTGTGCAACAGAAGAGACTGGCATTGGGGATAGTAGCTTGCTCAGCTTGCAAATTCTGTGTTTGGAGGTAGGAGTAACTGGTAGAACGGAGGAAATGCTGGGTGACTGCAAGAGGTTAAAACGTTTGCCCCAGTGTTTACTTTAGTTGGCTGCCACACTACATAATAATCTGTCAGCACTTCAGGTGGGGATTTATTTGTGCATTAAAAATGGCCTGGGGCAGGCGGATGCAGACACTCTGCAGCATGCTGGAAAATGTGCCTTTAGCATTTAAAAAAAAAAAGCCAGCCTCTCCAAATATTTCACTCTTTTAATAAGTGCATTTAATTAAAGTCATATAACTTTTTTATTATTCTTATTTTTATTAAGGAGGGGGAAATTCGTGGCTAAGAGCGAGGGCTGGATTACAAAGAGAGGGGGGTTTAAACGCTCGTTCCTAATGGAAAACTCATCAACAGCATGTTGTGTTCCTTTTCCTTCCACCCTGCTTTGATTGTGGATATAAATGGGAATTTCGGCTTTTATTATTTCCCCCCAGCATGAAATGTTTTCCCCTCAGAACTATGTCTGTTGTCCATGTATGTTGCAGAATTATTAATTTTTCCAAATATAATCGATGGATTTTTGCTGTTGTTGGATGGTCCCTTTTTAGCGTTCCTTTCCCCCCGTTCTGAAACGTCTTGGTTCACTTCAGCTGGTTACAAAAAGCAAGTTGTGGAAGAACTGTGAACTTTCTGGGAGACAGCAGGCTTTTCTTGGCACTAGTAAAACTAGGTTGGTGGGATAGAGACACCTGCCATGACTGCAACTTGGACAGGAGTGCAAAACATGCAGGAAAGATAATGAAATATATTGGCAGGCAGTAAAACTGATGTTAAATTGTGCAATGTTTTCTTTTCAGAATGGAATAATGAAGCACGTTTTCATTATGGTAATCAGAGGCTTAGTGAGGGCAGTAGGTTAGGCAGTGGTAGGGTTGCAGCTTCTCATTTGCCCTTCAGCGCTGCATCTTGTTCTTGTAGAAGGGCCGGGGGAAATGGATACATGTGACACTGGGCAGCAGGTTATTTTCATATAACTGCTTCAAGCAGAAGCAACTTAGCAGCAATAGCCTTCCAGTTCTCCATAACCATTCAAAACTCACAGTGGGGCTGATTTCCTGAGGCGGAAGGACATAATAACATTTGGAATAAAAATTACTAGTTACAGTCCTGTTTCACAGAATTGTGTGCTCTTCGTATCCTTGAACAGTGTAAACAAACCTCGTTTTCCTAATTTGCCTGCTTCTGCCTGCCCTGGGTGTGTGCTTTCTCTCCCCCCCCCCCCCTACAGCTGAAAGTCACTTTAGGATCTGAAGGAAAGCTAGCATCATAATCTAGTGCATAGCACATGCTTAAGGATCAGCGAGTGGCCCAAATTACTTGTAGGTAGGCCATCCCCAAGGCCTGAGGCATAAGAAGCTGCATGATACTTTGGCTGACTGAGGTTTTCATTTTTCCTGTTGCAGGCAGGGCTCTGGTAGTTCTAATTTTGTACACCAATTAGCAGTTTTAAACAGTTTTAAAACAGTATGTGCTTATGCAGCAGGGACAGCCGCAAAAGAGGATTTGGTGGCAAGGGTGTGTGTGTGTGTGTGTGTGTGTGTGTGAGAGAGCTAAATGTTCTCCCATCCCCTGACAGGGCCCTCTGGTGCCCCAGAAGGCCACTGACAGCCGTGTGGTGTGATGAAGCAGGGGTGGTGTGCATAAACGGCAACATACCACACACACAAAGGCCAGTGCCTCCACTGATTACCTGCCCCCAAGGGAACAATCTCAGCCCTCCAGACTAGTTAGAAAGGGCAGCATGCAAGAACCTGTAAAATGGCTGCCTGCCCTGGGAGTGCAGGCAGTCGTCAATCACTGGCTGGGATGGAAAACACTCCAGATGGCTTTCCAGTGAATTTTTCCTTCCTCTTACTTATTTTCGGTCCTGTCCTCTTACAATGGCATGAGGAGATATTGCCTATGGCCCGTTTGAGGAGAAGATGCTACCAGTCCATGTTTAAACTGTATTGTCTGTAACTTCTGGTGCCCCCCCCCCCCGCAGTAACTTCACAATAGTGTTCCTTTTGTTATCATTTGAATCTCAGTAGGAAAAAAAATAAGGGGGGGGGGACACGGACGGACTAGCCAGGCATTTTGGCCGAGGGATCTCTGCTGCATATATTATCCAGGCATGTAGTGGGGCAGGAGCTCACCCAAAGTTCTGGCACTTACTGCCTCCACTTGTATTGACAAATGTATAAAGGAAGGCTGCTCCAGCAGCAATGGTGTTGCATGTTGGCCAAGTTAAACTCCCAACACAGAGACTCTCTGTGTGACCTTGAGCAAGTTACAGGCAGCCTGAGCCTCAGCATCATGTAACTTTGTTCCACTTCTCACTTCCATGGAGCGCCAACTCCGAGAACGTTTCAGTCCATGTAGGCTCCAGCTTAGACATGGGCAGAAAGAATCTTTTTAGTTTTTGTTTTCTTTTTGCTTATTGTTTAAAAAGCAACAACGCTTCTACTTTTTGGTACGTTTTCAACTGCCCTCCTTGAAATTTAATCAGTTTTTAATTCAAGTCCTGTATGCTAGAAGGAAGTCCGCAAAACCCCAGGAAGGCTGGTTTTCCAGGCTCAGAGGCACTCAGCCAACCTATGGGGCACAACTTGAGGAAGGTCCCCTCCCAGCCATGGGGGCAAAAGAGCTGTTCAGTCCTGAGCTCTCAGAAAAGCTCCCCCCCCCCTGAAATGAGCTAAAGCTTGGCAGTGTCTCTTTTTGTATTTTCTGTAAGCTGTCCCCACCACTCATGTGGGTGTATTCAGGCCAGGGTGGGGGGTTCAGATATTACCAGCCACATGGGCTGCAGGAGGACTTGCAGAGTATGTATAAAGGGGCTCTGCCTATCCTTTTGTTCAGTTGGGTTGAGGACAAGCTCTCGAGCTCCCAAAGCTCAGGAAGTCCCTTGCTGCCTTTGGGCTACCTCAGGGGCTGCACAAGTCCCTAGCCTCACAAATCAGCCTTTAAGGGTGCAACCCTATAGAACGTTTAGACAGAAAAGTCCTACAACGCCCAAGATTCCACAGCCAGCCACAGTGGTTGGGGAATACTGGGAGTCGTAGGACTTTTTTCTGTCTAAACATGCACAGGGTAGCACCACAAGGGACTTTTGCACAGCTCAGGTTGTCTGGGCGTGGAGAGCTGGGCAGGGTCAGGCCTGGTTATTACTTGGATGGGAGACCCCTCCTCTAGTTTCCTGCATTGAACAGGGGGTTGGACTCGATAGCCTTGTAGGCTCCTTCCAACTCTATGATCTATCTATGAAATCTACGGGTGCTTCCAGATGAGGCTTTTATCCTGCAATTGACCTATTTCAAACATGGAATTTTAGGTGTGTGTGTGTGTGTGTGTGTCTGTGTCTGTGTCTGTCTGTCTGTCCAGACAATGATGTCTTCCATTGGTAATCCTCCCGTGTTTCCCCACAGCTTCTGTCTTTTCTTCTTACCAGGAAAAAAAATCTGTTAAGGAGGAAATGATGGAATTGGCTCACAATGCCTTTTGACAGGTAACACTAGGTGCCCTCTGTCTTCTGGAAGGAGAGAAGGAGAAGGATGAGAAGGAGAGAAACAGTTTCCATTTTCCTTTACTTTTTGAAAAAAAAGGATCTCTGTCACGGAACTTGCACTTTTCTGCATGAAAATTTGGCTTCGCTATCCTCTAGCACAGTGTTCTCCAACCTTGGGCCCCCAGATGTTTTTGGCCTACAACTCCCAGCATGCCCCAGCCAGCATAGCTGGCTGGGGCATGCTGGGAGTTGTAGGCCAAAAACATCTGGGGACCCAAGGTTGGAGAACAGTGCTCTAGCAGCTGTGCTCCCTGCAGTGAGGCTATACAGACATCCAGCGATCATCACCAACATAACCCAACAGCACCAATAGTGACCTGAGAGGAGCTGTAACTCAGTGGTAGAGCGCATGCTTCCAATCCTTGGCATCTCTAGTTAAAGGATTTCATGACAGAACACCTGCATGAGACTCTGGACAGCCACAAGCCAAAGAAGTAGACAATACTTGGCTAGATGGTCCAGTGGACTGACTTGGTGTGAGGCAGCTTCTTCATGACCTCTCTGTGTCCATAGCAAACTCCATGGTAACAAGGCATAGTGTGTATAGGTAGCATCCACATTCTCTGATCTGCCAGCACAAGTAGGTACTGAGCTGATAATTTTGTAAGGTTTGGTCTGTAAGTCTTCTTGCACTTCCATGCTGCACGATGGTTCAGATGTCAGTCCTTCCATATTTCACCGGTGACCTGCAAGCAGAAGCCCTGGTTCTGAAAGTGTGAAATGTATCAACCTACGAATGTGCAGAAACTTGCCAGAGGAGGCACAATGAGCTCTCCCCTAATTTCTTCTGGAGTGTGTCTTGATGCGTGATCAGGAGGAGACACTGCCAGCTTCCTCCCTTCCACTCAGTGAAAGGCAACAGGCTGTATTTCCCGGACCCACTCCTTTTGATTATGTGTCCTCTTGGAGATTGTAAAGGTGTTCGTATTTCTCTTGTAGCATTTGAAAAGGGAGCTCGTGCATCTCTGCTCTGAGGGAGATGTGTGTGGTCCTGATGCTGAGATAGCACATGCATTACCCTGTGGGATAGATGCATGGGCTCTCTCTTCAAATAAGTAGAAAAACTGAAAATATGACTTTACTCTAGGGGGCACATCCACCCAGGTCTTAAGCCCACTTGTGTGAATTGGCAATATGTGCAGTGTATTCTGAACTGCCCTCAATTACGCATGTGTACCTTCATGATACTTAATAAAGGATGTAATGCTGTGTATGATCTAGCCCACCTATGGCTACAGCAGTAGTGATTCCCATGAGCACATTGTCTTGGGGGGGTGGGCATGCAGCTGTGGTTGTGGAAATTACTGCCAGGTGGTTTCATTTGGAAGATGACCCAGGTTTCATCTTAACACCTGCATGATCATGACCATATGTGCAACTGAGGACATTTTAGGATGTATTACGTATAGGAGAATTTAGCTGTGTAGAACTAGCTCTGAGGAGATTTGTGCAGTATACATTTTTTCCTTCAGTCTGCACCCATGATGGGGAAGACTTTTTCACTAGCATAATGAGGGTGCAGAAATGACCTGAATATGTTCAAGTGGTGCCTTTCCTACTGTTCCTTCGCACAGGCAACAGGCGCTCTGGAATCTAGATGTACCCTTTGACAATAAAAAAAATAATTGACAGAGCCTCATAAGATTGAGTGAGCAACCATCTTTGTAAGATGGGAAAGTTCCCTGAGAAGAGACTTGTTTCCATGAATGTCAGTTGTAAGAGACAAAAATCAGTCGGGTGCACACCATCTCCCCAAGTGGTATATGGGAAGAGGCATGCCAGATTTACTTGCTTCTATCCAGGGCTGTGGAGTCGGTAGATAAATGTTCCGACTCCGACTCCTCAGTTTTTTGTACTTCCGACTCCGACTCCCCGACTCCGACTCCTCTGTATTAATATGCTAATTAATTAATTAATATGCGAGGTAGTTGGGCAGAAGCTGCTGCCTTCTCCTTTTTGTGTGCTGATCTTCTGCTGAAGATAGGGCAGTGGGAGGATCCAGGAGGGGCATTTATTATAAAACAGAAGTCATTAATTATAACTGTTTGTGAATTGGGACATTTAAACTTGCTTTTTTTAAAATTCCAATCTAAATTCAGTAGGAGTCGGAGTCGGTGCATTGTTTGCCGACTCCGACTCCAGGTACCCAAAATTTCCTCCGACTCCTCGACTCCGACTCCACAGCCTTGCTTCTATCTAGTGCAGCTTTAATGTTATATACCGTAACTGATGTCTTCAGTGGTGTCAAGGGGGATGCATTTTCAAAGCATTATTTATTATTTATTTATTATATATATTTTTTAATCGCCCATCTGGCCGGTCACCCGGCCACCCTGGCCGATGTACAACCAAAATACAGCAACACAACACAATAAAATATAATGATTAAAACAATATAAAAAATTCTTATTAAAAACCTAACCCACCCCATATTCCCGCCTGAACAGCCATGTTTTTAATGCACGGCGGAAGCTCATCACGGAGGGGGCATGGCGAAGGTCACTAGGGAGGGAGTTCCATAATGTGGGGGCCGCCACAGAGAAGGCCCTCTTCCTAGTCCCCACCAGCCTGGCTGCTCTGGCTGATGGGATAAGGAGAAGGCCGTCCGTGGCAGACCTTGTTGAGCGGCCTACTTGATGTTGCTGGAGGCGCTCCTTGAGATAAGCTGGGCCGGAGCCGTGTAGGGTTTTAAAGGTCAAAACCAACACCTTGAATTCGGCTCGGCAAGCAACTGGTAGCCAGTGCAACTCATTAAGCACTGGCGTGATGTGATCACGCCAGCGGCTGCCCTTAATCAGGCGAGCCGCCGCGTTCTGTACCAGCTGAAGCCTCCGGACCGTCTTCAAGGGTAACCCCACGTAGAGCGCATTACAGTAGTCTAGGCGAGAGGAGACCAAGGCATGAACCACTGATGGGAGCAGGTGATTAGGAAGGTAGGGGCGCAGCTGCCGTATCAGATGGAGTTGATACAGCGCCGCCCGGCTCACAGCTGCCACCTGAGCCTCCATGGACAGCTGGGAGTCTAGAATGACCCCCAAGCTGCGGACCTGGTCCTTCAGGGGTAGATGCACCCCATTCAGCACCAGGTCAACATCCCCTAACCTTCCCTTGTCCCCCACCAGAAGTACCTCGGTCTTGTCGGGGTTCAGTTTCAGCATGTTCCTTCCCATCCAGCCAGCCACTGACTCCAGGCTTGGACAGGGTCTCAACGGCCAACCTTGGTGAGGACTTAAAACAGAGGTAGAGCTGCGTGTCATCTGCATACTGATGACACTGCACCCCAAACCTCCTGATGATAGCTCCCAGAGGCTTGAGGTAGATGTTGAATAACATCGGGGAGAGGATGGAACCCTGCGGCACTCCACAAGTGAGCAGCCGAGGGTCCGAAGCCTCTTCCCCGAGAACTACCCTCTGATACCTTCCAGAGAGGAAGGACCGGAACCACTGCAATACAGTGCCTCCCAAGCCCAACCCCTCCAGACGGTCCAGGAGGATACCGTGGTCAACGGTATCAAAAGCCGCTGAGAGATCGAGGAGGACTAGAAAGGAGCATTGGATGAGGAGCATCCAAAGCCCTCCTCATATCATCCACCAAGGCGACCAAGGCCGTCTCCGTCCCATGTCCAGACCTGAAGCCCGACTGGCACGGATCTAAATAATCGGCTTCATCCAAGTGTGCCTTCAACTGAGCACCCACCACCCGCTCGATCACCTTGCCCAGAAATGGTAAATTGGAGACTGGGCGAAAGTTGTTTAAATCCTGGGGATCCAAGGAGGGCTTCTTTAGAAGCGGTCTTATTACTGCCTCCTTGAGGGCTGATGGCAGCACTCCCTCCTCGAGGGAGGCATTCACCACCGCCTTGATCCCCTCACCCAGTCTCTCCCTACAGCTCATGATGAGCCAGGACGGGCAAGGGTCAAGCAAGCAGGTGGTCGGCCTCACAGATGAAAGCACCTTGTCCACTTCATCAGAAGGAAGAAGCCGAAACCGATCCCACAAAACCGGTCTGCCATTGGCCTCCTCCCGCTCACTCCCTGTGTCCACGACGTACGATATCCCACTCCTAATCCGATCGATTTTATCTGCGAAGTGCTTCGCTAAAGCCTCACAGGAGGCTTTTGACTGTGGGTCCGGAGCGACTGGACCGACCAGACTCCGGACCACTTGGAACAGCCTCCTGGGGCAGCACTCCGCAGACGCAATGGAGGCAGCATAGAAATTCTTTTTTGCTGCCTTCACCGCCACCCGGTAGGCTGAAGATGCAGCTCTAACCCGTGTTCGATCATCTTCGGAGCGGGAATTTCGCCATCGGCGCTCTAGCCTTCTCACCTCTTGTTTCAGAGCTCGCAGCGATGGAGTGAACCATGGCGCCGCGCGAGCTCTGTTTAGGCGAAGAGGGCGCTTCGGGGCAACTTGGTCTAATGCCCTGGTGATTGCAGCATTCCAGTCATCCACCAGGGTCTCGACCGAGCTACCGTTTGTGTGCTCCAATTCCCCAAGCGCGTTCAGGAATCCATCCGGATCCATAAGACGCCTGGGGCGGACCATCCTAATAGGTCCCTCACCCCTGCAGAGGGGTTGTGGCACCGAGAAATCCAACCCCACCAGATAGTGATCTGACCATGACAAGGGGGTGGTGGATATACCCCCGATTTCCAGATCATTTCCCCCCTCTCCAGAAACAAAAACCAAGTCCAGCGCATGACCGGCTACATGGGTAGGTCCAGTTAATACAGGGTGCAGCTCCCAGGAAGCCATGGTCTCCATGAAGTCCCGAGGTGCCCCCGTGAGGGCAGCCCCCGAATGCACGTTAAAGTCCCCCAACACCAGTAGCCTGGGGGACAAGACACGCACATCAGAGACCACCTCCAGCACCTCGGCCAGGGAGTCTGTCGTGCAGCGGGGTGGACGGTACACGAGCAGAATCCCCAGACTGCCCTTGGGACCCAACCTCCAGTACATGCACTCAATAAACTTGGTCTCCCGGAGAGGGAGTCTGGTGAGGACCAAGGACTCCCGGTAGATAACAGCCACTCCCCCTCCCCGTCCCCCAACCCTTGGCTGCTGGGCATACGAGAAACCAGCCGGACACAAGGCCGCCAGAGTTGGAGCAGCAGCCTCGTCCAGCCAGGTTTCCGTAATACATGCCAGGTCCGCACCCTCATCCAGGATCATGTCATGGATTACAGATGTTTTTTGGGTAACGGACCTGGCATTACACAGCAGCAAATGCAAGGGTGGGGAAGGAGCCACCCCCCCCCCCAGTTATCCCTTGGCTCTGGGCAGGCCTGGAACAAGGGATAGATATTAAGCATCGATCCCCTGTTCCCCTTAATCGGCATGGCCTGCCCCTAGCACTCTGCCAGCGTCTGCCGCTCAACAATGGTATATTTTGCCCCCCGGAACTCCCCCCATCATCTCCCATGTCCCCCCCTGCTTCCGCCGATCAGGCGGGAGACCCACCCCTAAAACCAACCCCTAAAATCCCTAAAACCCCAACCCAGCTCAGACAGGGGGAGGGCCCTCGCCCTCGTGCCACCCCCCAAGTGGCTCCCCCAAAGGGAGCTGGTAGATGTTGGCTCTGCTGGGGCAGCTGGCACCACTCCCCAATCAGTCCAGTGCAGAGGCAGGGCCCCAGTCCAGCAGGGAACCACCAGGGAGGGGAAAAAGCTGGCTGCAGGTGGTGGAAGTCACCAGCTTACCTCCCTCCCTGGAGAAGCCCGAAATGCTGGCTGGGCTGCAGGTCTTCAGGGCAGTTCCCTGTGTTTCATCCCCATTTGATAAGCATCCCCATTTGATAAGCATCCCTGTGTTTCAGTCCCATTTGATAAAATCCCATATGTTAGAACATGTTGAGGGATGGCTTAAAAAAAAAAAAAGATTGATAGACAAAGCCCCTCTTAGCTTAGCACAGGCTGCATGAATGTGAGATGTGCTTAATGAATTGGTATCTATATGTGTTGTGTCATTCCTTCATTTGCATCTGCACCTGTACAGGGAGCAGTTTTGAAGGATATCTTTTTCTTAATAGCAGTTGAGGTTATGTTTCCTATTTTCATTTTACCCTGCAGCTGTCATGACTGATGCCTTTTAGAAAGGCTATTGGAATCTTCCCTGATATAAAAGTAAAACTGTTACAGACTAGTTGCTTCCCAAGAACAGCATTGCAGTCATAAACTGTTACCATATAAAGTTATTGCTAGGGAACAGAATGTAATAACTAAAGGCAGCATGGAAGCCCCATGGCTTCAAGGAACACCGTTGCTAAAGGACACATTGAAAAGTGGCTCTGAGCAAGAGCAGTGGAAATGTCCCTCCAAAGTGTGACTATCTTCTTGCTGGGTGGTGTGAGGGAAGGATGGACAAAGTTAGAACTGGTTGGGGAGTGCAGCTACCTGCTGCTAACCTGGACAGTGTTAGCAGCTACCTGCTGCTAACCTGGACTATGCCAGTGTGGCATAGTGGTTAAGAGTGTTGGACTGGGACTCGGGAGATCCGGGTTCTAGTCCCCGCTCGGCCATGAAACTCACTGGGTGACTTTAGGCCAGTCACTGACTCTCAGCCTAACCTACCTCACAGGGTTGTTGTGAGGATACAATGGAGAGGAGGATTACGTAAGCGGCCTTGGGTTCCTTTCAGGAAAAAAGGTGGGGTATAAATATAATAAATAAAAATAGGGGGGAGGAGCCTGCGCTGGCTATGGAGCAGTAGCTTTTCTGCCGAGCTCCCGGAATGATTTGAAAACATCTGCAAATACACAGGAGAGACAAAGCGTGAGTTTAAATTCCTTTGCTGTTTGCTTTCTGGAAAGTATGCAGATATAGAGCTAATAAAGAAATAACAAGAATAGCTTTCTTTTGATGTGCTTCGCTCTGGATTGTTTATGAGCTCCAGACGGGTGAAAAAGTCCCTACCCCCTCTTTGGAAACGCGATCGGGCGCATCCCTCGGATAACAGTTTGAAAAGGCTAATTAGGATCCTTGACACTAAAGATATTGAATGTTCTTATCAAACTGTGCAACAGGGTCCTGATAAGAAGCCACGAGGTAGTGAAAGTTTCGAGACAGCGAGGGGGAAGGGCGGAAAAATGGCGGATTCAGCTGGCAAATTCCCTGCTGGTGCCAAGCCAAAGTCAATATCTCCAGCCAAGCTTAAAGGGGCAGCACCAGATTGGGAGAAAATTCTATCACAGTTTCAAAGCTCTATGGAAGCAGGCCAGCAGAAACAAATAGAAGCAATTGAGAAATTTCAAAATCTGCATCAAGAGGATATGAAGCAAATGCGAAATTCCATAGATCAATTAGGGGTTCAAGTTAAAGAGCTGCAAGCTAGAGTGGATAAGGTGGAAAAACTCCAGGTGAAGGATGAAAAAAGTTTTGAAAAGTATGAAATGAAATTTAATGAGATGGAAATACAGATGATTAACATGCAAGACAGGCAACGTCGTTCCAACATTCGGATCAGAGGCTTCCCCATGGAGATGGGGGAGACTGGATATAAGTTAAGAGGCAGTATTTTGGAATGGATGAATGAAGCTGTCTCTGGAGAAACAATTTTTTGGGATGATATGGACATTGAGATTGTGCATAGAGTGGGAGCATTAAGGCGTGGTATGACATCCAGAGATGTTGTACTGAAATTTGCAAATTTATACAAGAAGGATGTCTTCATGAAAGAGATTAGAAAGAAAGGTCAAGTAGCTTTCAAGGGGGCTACTTTGCAAATCTACAATGATCTTTGTCAGCAAACAATAAAGTGGAGGCGAAGTGTTAAACCGTGTACAGCAGTCTTGATCAGAAAGGGATTACAATACAATTGGGGTTACCCAGTTTTTCTTACTTTTGTGTGGAACAGTAAGAGATACAAGATCTCATCATGTGATCAAGGCATGGGCCTGCTGGGAGAGTTGGGGCTTCATGATGATGCGGAGGGTCCAGAATCGATGGGTCAACTGGAAGAAGAAGGAGCCAGTGGAGGAATTGTATAAGAGGTCGTTTCAACACGAGAAGAAAAAAGAAATAGAAAATGTTTTATAAAGAAGTTATCCGGGAGGGAATGAGGGGCTGCTGTTCGGGCTGGTGATGGGTCCTTTCCCCCCCCCCCTGGGATAGGTGGGTAGGTTTAGGGTGGGGCAAGTTGCCCTGGCTAAGCAGGGGGGATAGTTTAGATGAATGTGGGGGTGGGTTAAGGGGTATGTTATTGTGTATTATTTTCACTTTTGGGGACCAAAAAAGAAAAAATGTTGTTAATAGATGGATTATAAGTTAAGAATTTCAACTTTAAATGTTAAGGGGCTAGGGTCAGTTACTAAGAGAAGGCGAATAGAAGCACTTCTTAAAAAGGATAAGGCAGATATTATATTCTTGCAAGAAACGCACCAGGCAAGGAAAGGAGTCAATGAATTGAAATTGAGGTGGTCTAGAATATATGAGATAGCATGTGGATCATCTAAATCGCGAGGAGTAGCAATTATAATTTCAAAGAATTGTGGTTTTAATGTTCTAAAGGTGAAAAAGGATGATACAGGTAGATATATTATAATGTATGGGACCTTGGGAGGGGAAGAATATGTTATTGTTAATGTTTATGCTCCCAATCAAAATCAAGGAGAATTTTATCAACATGTGTTTAAAGAAATGGGTAATTTTCAAAATCAAAGGGTTATTATGGCTGGGGACTTTAACATGGTATTGGATAGAAGAAAAGACAAATCCAATCCGACGAGAGAAGATCAGAGAAATAATCTAACGATCTTGAATAAGTTAATTAGTAAGGAAGGGTTGCTAGATGTTTGGAGAGGGGTCAAGGGGAATGAGGAAAGATATACATTTTACTCATCAGCAAATAAGAATTATTCTAGGATAGATTTTATTTTTGTGTCCAGGACACTGTTTTCAAGGGTCCTGGGCACAGAGATAGGAGTGATAAAAGTTACAGATCATGCTTTGGTTAACATGGATTTGAAGATACATAAGGATTATAGAGAAGCGAAAAGATGGAGATTGAATTGTAATATTTTTCGTTATAAACATTTAACAGAGAAAATAGAGAAGGAATTGAGGGAAATTTGGGAATTTAATCAAACAGAAGAATGTACTGAAGCGATAATATGGGATACAATGAAGAGTGTAATGAGAGGAATAGGATTGAGAGAGGCAATAAATTTGAGGAAACAACAAGAAGTTTTTTATCAAAAGCTAGAGGGGGAGATTAGGGATTTGGAAAAGAAGTATTTAGAGAAGAGGGATAAAAAGATTTTTGCAGAATTACAGGGTAAAAGGAAAGAATTGGAGAATAAAGAACTGGACAGGGTACAAAGGAATTTGATTTACACAAAAAGGGAGTATTTTGAGAATAGTAATAAAAACTCTAAAATGTTGGCTAGATTAGCACAAAAAAAAAAAGAAAAAAGCTTAGTGGGGATGATTAAGGATAAGAGGGGTAAAGAATATAATCTAGTAAAGGATAAATTGAAAATTTTTCATGAATATTACACAGAGTTATATAAGGCAGGAAAATGGTCGGAAGCTGAGAGTAGAAGATATATCGAGAAAAATTTAAAAATAAAAATCCAGGATGAAGATAGAGAGAAAATGGAGCAACCATTCACAGAAATTGAAATAGAAAGTGCTATAAATAAATTAAAACAGGGGAAAACGCCAGGACTGGATGGTCTGGGGGCGGAATATTATAAAGTCTTTAAAAAAATGTTAATTCCGAAGTTAAAACGGTTGTTTAATGATATTTTACAGGGGGGAGAGATCCCCCCGTCATGGAAACAGTCCTTGACCATTTTAATCCCGAAACCAAGGAAGGATTTAGCAGAACCAGGTTCTTATAGACCAATATCATTAATTAATCAAGATGCTAAACTATTGACAGCAATTTTAGCTAGAAGAATGAATAGTTTTCTAAATAAGTATATAGGGATAGATCAATGTGGGTTTATTCAAGGAAGACAAATGGCAGATTTAACAAGAAGGGTTCTGAATATAATTTATTTAATAAAGAAAAATAATTTGAAAGCGGGGGTTCTTGCATTGGATATTTTTAAAGCCTTTGATTGTGTGGAATGGCCTGCATTAAAGATGTTAATAAAAACTATGGGGTTTGGAGAAAAATTTATAGGTATTACTAACCAATTATATACTCATAATGTCACGTCGGTAATTGTAAACGATGGAATAACAGAAACTATTAGCCTAGGCCGGGGAACTAGACAGGGTTGTCCCCTTTCCCCAGTATTATTTGTGTTAGTTATGGAATTGTTAGCGAATTCGATAAGACAGGAGAAGAAATTATTGGGGATAGGAATAGAGACCAAATGTAAGATAAACCTTTTTGCAGATGATATCTTGTTAACATTAGAACGGCCTATAGAAAATTGGGATTGGATAGAGAAACATTTAGATGAATTTAGAGAAGTAACAGGGTTAAAAGTTAATTGGGATAAATCGGAGATAATGACATTTAATTATAGTAAACTGGAGGAAAGGGGATTTAAACAAAGGGGAGTGGATATAAAGATAAAAAATATAATTAAATATTTAGGTATTGATATATTAAAAGATTTGGATAAAATAGGGGAATGTAATTTTAAAAAACTAAAAGATGAAGTTAAAAATCAAATAGAGGATTATAAAAAATTGGGATTATCGTGGTTTGGTAGGATAGCTTTGATTAAAATGAAGATTTTACCGAAGTTTAATTTTTTATTTAGAATGATACCATATAAGATATCAGAGAAAGAAATTAAAGAGTGGCAAGTAATGTTAAATAGCTATTGTAATGGGGGAAAAAATCAAGGATTACTAAGAATAGATGGTATAAAGCTCAAAAAATAGGGGGACTTGGTCTCCCTAATTTAAAATGGTATTATATAGCTAATCAACTTAGATATCATGGATATTATTGTTAGAAAAGATTTTATGTGGTGGGAAATAGAAGCATTTGAATTGGGTAATAGGGTGGATAAATTCTTATTTACAAAACAAGGACATATTATGACAAAAAGATTAGAAAATCCCTTTTTAAAAAATATGTTAGAAATTTGGGGTAGAAATAAGGAAATATTTTTACCAGGTATATCCCCGCTTACTCCAGTGGTGGTTATGGAAGATTTTCCCGAGAATGTTAGACATTTAGAACGAATTTTTAGAGAGAAAAAGGTGATAACTTTAATGGATTGGCTGGAAAAAATGGAGACAAGACAGCAAATAATTGATAGGGTTGGGGCAGGAAGAATTTCTTGGCTAAATTTAATTCAATTAGTACAATGGGGTAAGAAATGGAAGAGAAGACATGAGCATGAAAGGGATTTCACTGCATTTGAGCAGGTGGTTATGTCTAGAGAACTTGTAGAAGGAAATGCATCAGCTAGGGGTCTTACAAAGATGTTATATAAAATGTTGCAGAAATCAGAAGAGCAAGCAGAAAATCTTAAAATAGTTTGGGATACAGAGTTTGAAGAGGAAATATCAAAGGATGAGTGGAATAAGATTTGGGATAGGCGAATATTGAAAAATATGTCTGTAAGAATTAAAGAGAATTTTTATAAGCTGATTTGGAGATGGTATTTGACCCCAGTGAGATTAAATAGAATAGATAATAAATGTTCTCCAATGTGTTGGCGAGGATGTCAGGAATTGGGTACATATGCTCATATGTGGTGGAGTTGTAAAAATGTAATGGATTTTTGGAAAATGATTTTTGAGGAAATATCAGAAATTGTTGGAGTTGATTTAGAGGTATGCCCTAAACTAGCTTTGCTAACAATAACGGAAAAGGTGATCGGTTCACAAAATGTTAAAGAATTAATCATAAATTTGTTAACGGCAGGTAGACTAATGATAGCAAGGAAATGGAAAATCCAGCAAGTTTTCACTATTACTGAATGGTATAAGGAAGTATGGGATATGGCTTTGAATGATATGTTGACTTGTAATATTAAATGCAAAAGGGGTCAATTAAAGAAAAATAATTTTAAGGATATTTGGGGTTTATTTTTGGAATATGTGTTTAAAAGGGGGAAAGGGAGTTTACCCTGTCAAGATATATTGTATTTTTGGAATAATGAACAATTATAGAGTTATTGGATTGTTTGGTCCCATGGTGATGGGAGCACAATATTAGTTATGTGTGTATGTTATTTTCTTTGTATTGTTTAAAAAAAAAAAAAAGAATTTAAAAAAAAAATATAAATAAATAAAAATAAATTAAAAAATTAGCTCACTGTTTGTTTGTTTTAGACAAGAGTGAGTTCTTGATGGGGAGGGAAGGATAAGCACCATAACTGGGACACTGAGATCCCAGTTATAGGGGGAGCCCCAAACCCAGGCTGATAGCCTAATGTTAAGGCCCATCTTTCGCTCTTATTCACAGCAAGAGTGGAAAGGACTTTCTTCTTTAGTCTCATCTGCCATATATATTTTCTTACCACTGGGGAAGATTAGGGCATGATTGTATCACTGTCAGTGGTGGTATCAGGGAAAATATTTAAGGGTAAAGCAATTGCTCTGAGAATAAGCTGTTTCCCACTCAGGAGTTGTTAGGGAACACATGATATATTTTGCGCCAGGGGTGTGTGAGTAGTCAGGTACTTTCTCACAGTGCTGGAACTAGTTCTGTCCCTGAGGTACTAAATATGGTAATATCCAATGTTAGTCCTACATAGAGTAGACCCAATGAAATAAACGAGACTTGTGTAAGCCATGACTGACTTAAGTCCCATCATTGCAATGGGTCTACTCTACATACAACTAACAGTGGATACCACAATATGGCTGCTGTTTGTGGCTCTAGTCTAGGAGATCTGGAAATTTTTATCATTTGTTTGTTAAAATGCCTAAAATATACTAGATGCTGTACATACATGATAGACCAAACTGATCCCTGCCTGCAAACTCCCCAATGTAAACAGATAAGCACATATAAGCACATATTAAATTAATTGATAAGATTTTATTTGACTTGTATCCCACCAAATTCCAGGACTCTAAGCAGGTTGTAACAAGTAGAAAATGTAAGAAATCATTAGTCATAATAAACAATTAAAAACTACAAATGGGAGGCAATTCAAAGGCAGAAAAACCAAAGGAAGCCATGTTTTTTTAAAATTTTATTTACTTTTCAAAACAAAATATAGCAAAATACAAGAATAACACAAAAATATAACTTAAACTACATACAATAAATAATAAAGTGCACCCCACCCACCCTCCTAGGGACCAATTTATATACTTCTAGCCCTTTGATCAAATGAATTCCAAATTCCAAAAATATAACATATCCTGACAAGGCATACTCCCCATCCCCTTTATTAATACATAATCAATCTAATAATTGATTCCATATATCCATAAAATTATTCTTCTTTAACTGTCCTTTTTTGCATTTGATACTACAAGTTAGTTTATCGTTTAGGGCTATATCCCAAACTTCCTTATACTTCCTTAATTGATAAGATTTTATTTGACTTGTATCCCACCAAATTCCAGGACTCTAAGCAGGTTGTAACAAGTAGAAAATGTAAGAAATAATTAGTCATAATAAACAATTAAAAACTACAAATGGGAGGCAATTCAAAGACAGAAAAAACAAAGGTAGCCATGTTGACCCATAAGAAAAATTCCAAAATCTACACTTCAGCAGTAGCTTTATTAGGACCAATCAAAATGTCACAATATAGTAAACAAACATTTGATTTCTCTACAACTCTTCATCAGGCTGGATGTTAAGCACAGTGGCAGTGGGGAGAAAAAAAATCTGGTTTGATGTTGAAATCACAAAGTTGATCCCAGTTTCCCCCACACATACACACAATGACTGGGTTCGGATGACATGCCACAGCTCATTGTGGGTTATTTAACCCATGACAAGCTGCAGCACCCATGGGTGCCAAGTCACATATGCAAACCCTGCTTGGAGGTTGTTGTGTTGTGCGAACCTGGCAAGTGTGCGTTATGCGAGGGGTTGTTTAACCCTCATATAAACCACGCTCGCCGGGTTCGCTTGACACAACAACCCCCGAGCAGGGGTTGCATATTCAAAATGACATGCCACAGCCTCACCATGGGTTAAATAACCCACAGTGGGCTGTCATGTTGTAAGAACAGTCTCAATTTTTGATTAACAACATTACTTACAAAATCCAGGGCCTAGGTGTGGGTGGGGTTGGTGGGAGAAATGTGTACACTTTGCCCAGAGAGGCTTGGCCTGGGATGCAAGCCCATCACCATGAGGGGACATTTGAAACTAAATTGTAGATCGTGCTTGAGGGTGTTTAGTTAAACTTATTTCTCTGTATCTGTATGGAGTGTTCAGATTTTGTGAGATGTGCTAAAGCAAATCAGAAGTGGTGTCAGGACAGAACAGAGCTTGTACAGGAAGCTCTACAATTTGCAGTTTGAGAGACAAAGAGAAGAGTGCCATCCTATGTGAGAAGTCCTTGCAAGAACGGCAGAGTTCCTGCTGACATCTCCTGTGCATAGATAGAAGGGGCCGGTAGGATATGGCAGCTGATTGGCAACTGGAGGGAAGCACCATAACTGGGACACTGAGATCCCAGTTATAGTGGGAGCCAGTGTTGCTGATAGGTTTTAGAAACTAGAATAGCACTTAAACTGAACCCTGACAAGACCGAGGTACTTCTGGTGGGAGACAAGGGAAGGTTAGGGGATGTTGACCTGGTGCTGAATGGGGTACATCTCCCCCTGAAGGACCAGGTCCGCAGGTTGGGGGTCATTCTAGACTCCCAGCTGTCCATGGAGGCTCAGGTGTCAGCTGTGAGCCGGGCAGCGCTGTATCAACTCCATCTGATATGGCAGCTGCACCCCTACCTTCCTAATCATCTGCTCCCATCAGTGGTTCATGCCTTGGTCTCCTCTCACATAGACTACTGTAATGCGCTCCACGTGGGGTTACCCTGGAAGACGGTTCGGAAGCTTCAGCTGGTACAGAACACGGCGGCTCACCTGATCACATCACGCCAGTGCTTAATGAGTTGCACTGGCTACCAGTTGCTTGCTGAGCCGAATTCAAGGTGTTGGTTTTGACCTTTAAAACCCTACACGGCTCCGGCCCAGTTTATCTCAAGGAGAGCCTCCAGCAACATCAAGTAGGCCGCTCAACAAGATCTGCCACGGACGGCCTTCTCCTTATCCCATCAACCAGAGCAGCCAGGCTGGTGGGGACTAGGAAGAGGGCCTTCTCTGTGGCGGCCCCCACATTATGGAACTCCCTCCCTAGTGACCTTCGCCATGCCCCCTCCGTGATGAGCTTCCGCCATGCATTAAAAACATGGTTGTTCAGGCGGGAATATGGGGTGGGTTAGGATTTTAAAAGATTTTTTTATACTGTTTTAATTATCGTATTGTTTTATTGTATTGTTTTAATTGTACATCGCCCAGGGTGGCCGGGTGACTGGCCAGATGGGCGATTAATAAATATAAGAAATAAATAAATAAATACACACTAGAACAGCCTCCCCCAACCCAGTGCCCTCCAGATGTTTTGGATGTCAACTCCCATCAGCCCCAGCCAGCACGGCTAGTGGTCAGGAATTCTGGGAGACCAAAATGTCTGGAGGGCACCAGGTTGAGGAAGGCTGGACTAGAACATAGGTAAGTATTTGTGTCAGTCTGATTTGTTTTTATAGCCAGACATGGCAGTATGGCATGCATATATATTACACAAGACTAACATATGCCCGTTAGACACCTGTGCCCTGTTTCCCATATATATGTATATGTGTGCCATCCTGCCATGATGGCTGATAAATACAAATCAGGCTGCGAGAACTGTAACGAGCTTAAAGAAAGGGAACTAAAAGAAATCAAAAGACATTAATCAATCCTCCAATTTTTCTAAACAGATAAGGGTTCGAGGCTGGGACCCATCTTAGACGTTTGTACTTGGCCCAGAGAAATTATACTTTGGGCACTGCTGCACATGAGTTGGAGACAAGAGTGCTGCCACCTCAGAGTCTCACCAGGGCTTTGCGCTGGGGTCGTGTTCCCTGATGAACTTATTCCCCTGCCACAACTAGGTTCTATAAACTAGTGGCTTATGGGATTGGGCTGCAAGTAGCAAAATTTGGCAGCCCCCCTCTGAGCCTGTAGAGCAGGGCTCCCCAGCCTTGGGTCCCCAGATGTTGCTCGACTACAGCTCCCAGAATCCCTTGCCATTAGCCATGCTGGCTGGGTATGCTGGGAGCTGTAGGCCAGCAACATCTGGGGACCCAAGGTTGGAGAGCCCTGCTCTAGAATCAGGCACTAAGAACAATTTTGGCTGAATTTATGATAATGTATTGTGGAATTTTGTCTGCTTCTGGTGGTGGCTGGGATGTTAGCAGTCAGTGGAATTGAAGCGCTCTGGACTCTGCAAGTGTTTCGAGCAGTGTTCTCCAACCTTGGGTCCCCAGATGTTTTTGGCCTACAACTCCCAGCATGCCTCAGCCAGGGGGCATGCTGGGAGTTGTAGGCCAAAAACATCTGGGGACCCAAGGCTGGAGAACACTGGTTTGGAGGCAAGAATGGAGAAGCCCCATGGCAGCGCAGCATGGAAGAGGCACAGGGAAAAGGAAGTTGTACTCAACTGATGCTCTTGCTAGCCACCTTACACCCACAGATGTTGAGGGAGGCTTGGACTTGGGAGCAAGCTCTCTGCCAGCTCTTGGCTGTAATGCTTGAAATTCTGTAGTCACAAGAGCATTGAGCAGAAATACAGTGACATTCGTCCTGTTAACTGGAGTTAGAGATGAGTTTCTATCATTTGCAACAAAAGATCGAGGGGTTTATGTACACTCTCTCTCTCTCTCTCTCTCTCTTTGTGGATTGCACCAACCTCCCAAATGCACAGCATACAGCTGACTCTGGTTTCACCATCTTCATACATTCTCTGTCTATCTTCACATGGTAATGCAGTTAAATGTGGACAAACCTACAAAATTGCTCATGGCCTAACAAGGAAGTTGAGTGTTGCTTTAAAAGAAAGAGAATGAGTTTGGCGATAAAAGATTTTGCAGCCATATTCTGTGTCACTGTGTTCTTTCACCCCATCTCAGGTGAGCCACAGAAACAGAATTGCAAGATGGTTCTCTGAAACGTATCCAGGTTTGTGGAGGTGCTGCAACCTAAGCCCTGACTGGGTGGGCTGTGGTTTCTGTGGGAGGGTTTGTCACAGCCCCCATTGTTATGTTTGCAGAGCCCCTCAACAGGTGCGTGAGGGCATGCTGCATTGTTAATGAAACTTCTGTTATGTGACAAAAGTGATGGGAATGTTTTCCCACCCCAACCCTTGTGACCATCAAACGGTTCCTTTAAAAAAAATGGAATGATTCCAATGCAGAACCAGTAGGCAAATGGTGTACTTTCCCAAACTCTGTCTGTGGTATCCAGGTTGATAGCCATTTGTTAAGGTGCCGGTTAGCAGTACTAATTGTTTTGTATAGGAATAATCACTCGTGACTTTATCAAGGTGCAGTGTTATGGATCAAGTCTACCCAATATGTTTTGCAGGCTGTGTTTACTTAATAAGGATACACTACTCAAAGCACTTCACATACATTCTTAGTAATCCTTTTAACAATGCTGTAAGGCAGGCCAGGATTGGTTTTTTCTCATATTACGTGAGGTAGGGCTGAAGTTGAGAGTATAACGGCTTGCCGAAGGCCACCTAGTGCATCCTTGACTCAGGTGAGATTTGTTTTCTTGGCTCACAGCCCAGTCTTGGCCATTAGATTACACAAGTTCTCCACTTAGTGATAACAGAAAGGCATTCTGCAAATGCTAGTTATAATCTTTCTTCATGTATTTCAGGGTTGAGCCCTGTTATTGACAACAGTCTCTTTGGGGCTGAGCTTTAGTTCAGATTAAGCCCTGACAACTACTAATATGACTAGAGGTGGTGTTAGGGGGTGGCCCACTAGGACTAGAGCCCCGAATCTTTCATTTGAAGCCCTGAATCTCTGGGAGGCCATCTGCCCCACCACCCTACTGTCCATGGGCACTTGCTGAAATAAAGGTACAGGGGCCCTGATGATCTCTGTTGCATCTGATCCCTGTGGCTTAGCTGGCCTTTGCCCACATGTATTTCACCTCCTGCTGCCCCCGCCCGGAATCTTTCTGCCTGAGGTTTTTTTCTGAAATCAAATGCCCTCCTCTCCCCTGTCCATAAGAGCCAGTGTGGCGTAGTGGTGAGAGTGTTGGACTGGGACTCGGGCGATCCGAGTTCTAGTCCCTGCTCGGCCATGAAACTCACTGGGTGACTTTGGGCCAGTCACTGACTCTCAGCCTAACCTACCTCACAGGGTTGTTGTGAGGATAACATGGAGAGGAGGAGGAGGATTATGTAAGCCGCCTTGAGTTCCTTGCAGGAAAAAATACAGGGTATAAATATAATAAATAAATAAATAAATAAATATTCCCCTTTTTACAAACAAGGATGCCCTTAGGAGAAGGTCCTTTAAAGACACACACAGAGAGAGAGAGAGAGAGAGAGAGAGAGAGAGAGACTTTAGTGCATATGTAAATTAGCATATGCAAATTTGTGCATGTTTTTTGTCTTGTGGGCCTGAGCCCCAGATCTTTTCAGTACCTAGCACCACCCCTGGCCATGACTATTACAAGTTATTTGGCTATGCTCATTTTACAGATGGGTACTCAGGTCACTCCAGGAGTCTCTTACTGAGCTGGGATTAGAACCCAGGTTTTCCATACTTGCTATTATATTCTTGGAGCTAAAGTTCCCTCAGCCCATATTTTCCATTAACACCTACTGCTGATAGCCAGCATACCTCACAAAGTTCCTGCAATATGTTGGCAGAAACCCAACCAGCTTCTGTCACAGAACCAAATATTATTGCTTGCCTGTGGGCATTCCAAACTGTTGCAAGGTGTGAGATCTTAATAAACCAAATGCTAATTCTTTCACCCTATCTGATATCTGACTTTGACTGTGCATGCAGTCAGATGGTGATTAGGAAGCTGGTGTTCTGACTAATGCAGCCTCAAAGCAGTGTGAAATACAATCAGGTTGGTTCTTACCTGCATCAGAACCAACCTGAGGCCCTGTGGGAGGTGTCAACCCATACAGCTATGCTTTTAGGCCACACAGGTTCTGGTTTATTTTGGAGTTAGGAGAAACATGCTGCAGCCTTGCTACCATATGTGGGGCAACTTTTTAGCAACTTTTTGTGCCAGGCAGTATCTACTTCCTCTTTGGTGCAATGGATCAGGATTACAAGTGGAAATGCAAGTGGACACAACATATCCTTCAGCACTAGAGAGAGATTGAAACTGTCATGCTTATGTGAACACATAGCTTATGAGATAAATATTCAAGTCAAACGAATGACCCACTTTTATGACTACTTGAAAAACTATGTCAATCTTAGCTTTAAAAACATGTCATTTCCTCTTCCTCTACAAACAAGAAGACAAAATAGGTGTTGCAAAAGCTTTTATTTCCAAAATACTAACACTATTTAAAAATATCAGCCTTCAATATGTCTAATACAATTGTGAGATAAACTTCGCAAGTATTATGCCTGCCAGATAGGTGCAGTGGAAGGCAATCTCCAGTATTCGGTTACACGTTTAGCAACTGATTTGCTAAATATTGTAATATTAGAAAGCATCAGTGATGGCTCCAGGTTTTTGAGGGCCCTTGGACAAGTCACCCTCAGTGGGCCCCCTCCATCAGTGAGTCTACCTTCTCACAGCCATTGTCACCAGCTGCTGTTGCTCCTCCTCCTCCTCCTCCTCCCTCTCTCAAAACTGCTACCACTTGCTTGTTTGACAGGCAGAGATTCAGTGAGCAAGCAGGCAGTAGCATCTCCTCTTCCTCCTTCTCACCACCACTGTTACCTGGGTCAGAGCAAGAGGCAGGCGAACGAGCGGGTTGCAATGGTGAAGAGGAGGAGCAACTCCAGGTAGCTCTTGTTACTGGCCCCCCACTAAAATATGGGCCCTCAGCAAGTGCCCGACCATGCCTACCCTTGGTGCTGGCCCTCGCAAGCATACACGAAAACTGTGCCTTCTAGCTTGTGATTCCAGAACAGAGACAGGAACTCTTGTTTCTAGTGATGAGCCACTCTAGCCATCACGTGGATGCCCAGCATGGAACCCCGACCATGTGCTCGTTCCTTTCCTGTACATCCTGTATGGTGGTTTTAATACAGAAGGTGGAGTCAGACTTATAGGATCCATGTTTGGGAGCCTTCTCTTCAGTTCCTGGTAAAGAGTGGGCCTGGGAATGGGTGCAGTCAGGTAATAACTAGTGGGTAGGTTCTGCCTGCCACAAAGTGGGGCTTTGCAAGGCTCTGTGAAGGGCTCCTGAAGGTGTGATTAATTGTTACATGGAGCGCACAAGTAGGAGGGAGCTGGTACTGGGGTTTCTCTTTCATGGCGCACTGCCAAGACCAGAAAGGCTGCAGATAAATAGTTTAGCCCTTGCACTCTGCTCCAGAAAAGGACTGTTGATTCAGGTGCTTTCTAAAACAATGAATACTTTAGTAATGCTATTTTGCTTTGTGCACTAGAACTTTTTTGTTCTGTACTGTTTTTCTGGACTACAGCTTATATACACACATATGCACACACGTATGTTGTTTTGCATCAGGATTTGGGGAGCCTTGTAGCTTTTTCATCATATGCAAAGGAAGTGCAGAGCTTAACTTCTTAAAAAGAAAGGCAAGGGATTTTAAGCCTGCCTGGGATGTCATATTCTCTGATTTAAGAAGCCATTTCCCATCATTTTAGATGTTTGTGGTTTTTCAGTGGTGACTTTGCACATGCCTAAGGCTTGGGTATGTTTCATGGCCTCTGCTATAGCACTAAAAACAGGTTCCTTGGGCTGAACTACAGCTCAGGTGAAGCTCTGAAGATGGGATCTTGGACTACCGCAGACATTACCTCATACATGGATAGCAAGAGTTATCATCTACTGGAGAAATAGCCTAAGTAAAGGCTAAGTAAAGGTTCTGCAGGGGCTGTCTGTATGTGTGGAATGATTGCCAAAGCAGTCAATGCTAGGGATTTTTTTCCCCAGACTGCCATCCACATTACTAAGCCTCTTCAAATGATTTCATTTGAGCCAGTGTGGCACAGTGGTGAGAGTGTTGGACTGGGGCCCGGGAGATCCGGGTTCTAGTCCCCGCTCGGCCATGAAACTCACTGGGTGACTCTGGGCAGGGCCGGATTAAGATAGGGGCTATTGGAGCTGCAGCTCCAGGCCCCTACCACAAAATAGGCCCAGGCCGGCGCAGCCTGATCCAGCAGGCAAGCCGACCCGGGGTCTCTCCCGCGGCGCGGGTTTGAAGCGCAGTTCCTGCTCGCTCCGCGTCTCCCGGGAGCCCGCGAGGGCCAACGTCAGCAGGGCGAGCACCAATCCGAAGCCGTCGGCCATGACGCTCGGCGTGCGGGCGGCTGCCTGCCAGTTCCTTCGGGGCGGGGACGAGGGAGGCCGGCGGGGGAGGCTTGTTGGGGCAGATCCGATCACTCGGAAGGAAGGAACCGCCTTCCCGTGACGCTTCGGGCTTGCTTTGCCTTGCCGCCCCGCCACCTCCTGCTGCTTTTCACCCTTATGGCTTCTCTTTCCTCCCTTTGGACGTTTTCTTAATCCCACTGCGCAATTTCTAAAATGAGAGCTGCCGGTCACACTTTCCGCTCTAGATTTAGCCTTAATAAGGCGGGCTGTGGCGAGAGAGAGCCACTTTCGCAGCGCGCTCAAGCCTCCGACTTCACGCTGACCGTGGAAGCAAACACCCGAGTAGCCCCATGTTTCTGGGATCCCGGGCTAGGAAGTCAGATGGGATAACGGGGGGACTGACGAGGGCCGCGGTGGCAGCGCTGGAATCACTTGGCGGGCAGCCCGGGGGGGGGAACCCGCCGCGGCCAGGTCCGCAAAGCACCCTACGGCTGCGGCGCGGGCGAGCCTGAACCGCAGGATCGCGCCCTCCTGTCTCGGCGCGCTCTCCGTCTTAAGACTAAATGGAGACATTGTGGGGGGCACATCAAGTCGGCTTGCCCCCCTCCCCCATCACCACCCCCCTTGGCTTTACATCCAGCCTGATGAAGAGTTCGGTATAAGAAAAGTTAATGTGTAATTTTATTTTAATCTACCAGCTTGATTCATTTAGTTTACATAAATGCAGGTTAGAGTTCAGTGAATAACCTGTTTGTGTGTTTAAAACTAGTGGTTGCTATTTATTTCAAGAGTTACTCTCTGCACCATAATCATAACGCAGGCTGTATTGATTATGATGCTATAATAATAATAATAATAATAATAATAATAATAATACTTTAAGGAACAAATTTTTATGAGCCAAACATCATACACTTATATTTAAATTGTTTATAATGGTTTTATTGAGTTAACAAGCTTATTGTTTACAAAAAAAGAAATATTTTCAATATGTTTCTGTTTTGGCACTTTAATGGTAATTAAAATATTTAATTTGTTTTAATATAAAATTGCGTCTTCATTTTATTTATTTCCATAAAAAGGCTCACCAAAATCCTCAGCACCAGGCCCATAATGCTCTTAATCCGGCCCTGACTCTGGGCCAGTCACTGACTCTCAGCCTAACCTACCTCACAGGGTTGTTGTGAGGATAACATGGAGAGGAGGAGGACTATGTAAGCCACTATGTAAGCCGCCTTGGGTTACTTGCAGGAAAAAAGGCGGGGTATAAATATAATAAATAAATAAATAAATAAACTGCCTAATTTCTAAAATAAGGAGTATGAGGGGTTTCATTCTGCCCCAAAGACATGCCTGCTGGAAGCCTCTAATTCCCTCTAATTTCAGAAGGGTGTGTGTGTGTGTGTGTGTGTCTAATTGCAATGAGTTGGTTATGATGGAAAGGTACCCAGCACTTGATAAAAGTTACACTCATTAAGGTATTCACATATTGCAGTGCCACAATCTAGCATTTAAAATGCTGTTACAGAAGCATATTGTTTCAGTTCTGTCCCAGGCTATTGAAAGAGAGAGACCCGAACAGGCATACTTCAGTAAGTGTGTGTGTTTGTGTGATACAGTGGTGGATTTGGTTAATATGGAAATTAACATGATGACAAATTAGGATGTCATTATATTGCTTTTAAACATAAGAACATAGAGCCCTGCTGGATTATACTAGAGGCCTATCTATAGTCCAACTACTATACTACTACTAACAGCCCTCTCCAACTACAGTTTCCCCAGCAACTGGTATTCAGAGGCATGCAAAAGCCACTGAAGCCATAAATATTTGTAAGCATAAGGGACGTTTTTTGGGGAGGGTTACTGGGAAGCTACTCTGTGCCAGTCGGTTGGGCTTCCATGCAAGCCAGGCCGTGCCTGGATATATATAATGTGGAAGCCTTCTGATAATTAATTCTCTGACAGTAGCTGAATTGCTTTCCCACATCCCTGTCCCAGATTATTCTGACCCAACTTGCATGGATCCTTGTTTCACCTTCCGCTCGCTCTGCCAGACGTTGCCTTGATTCATTTTGTTTCAAATGAATGAGCATACTAAAAAGGAGAGCCACATTCCACAGTGTAATCTTAGGCAAACAGGGCATGGCTGTTGCTTCGCTATTAATCAAAGTTTCTCTCATCTTGTTTTATTTTCCCCGGCATCTTAATCAGAGGCCTTGGCTCTTTCCCAGCTTCTCTGATGTCTGCACAGTTGGACTAACACCTGTTCAGGTAAATAAATGGTGACTCTGGTCTGGTGTGCTTTGGCTTTGATTACTTGGTCCATGAAGGGACAACTGCAGGGAAGTGGAACAGGGGCTGAATGTAAAAAGAAGCAAAGCCAAGTATATTTGCCTTGCTGTGTCATACCAAAGCTCTCTACCTCAGAGGTATTTGATGGTGGGCTGGGGATTAGATGTGATGCATTATATTTTTTTCCTAGCCTGCATAACACTACAGCCAATTCATCCTTCCATGGGGATTTATTTATTTATTTATTACATTTATATCCTGCCTTTCCTCCAAGGAGTCGCACATGATCCTCCTCCTCTCATCACAACAACCCTATGGGGTAGGTTAGGCTGAGAGTCAGTGACTGGCCAAAGTCACCCAGTGAGCTTAATGACAGAGTGGGGACAAGAACATGGGTTTCCCCTGTTCTGGTCCAACACTCTAACCCAGTGTTCTCCAACCTTGGGTCCCCAGATGTTTTTGGCCTACAACTCCCAGCATGCCCCAGCCTGGCTGGGGCATGCTGGGAGTTGTAGGCCAAAAACATCTGCGGATCCAAGGTTGGAGAACACCGCTCTAACCATTACACCACACTGGTAGCAGTAGCAGCAGGGCTGAGTCTGATTTTACACAGTGGCCCAGTTCACATGATCACCGAGGGTTAAACAAGTCACCATAGCTTGCTTAATCTTGAGTGCGTGCCAGCACATGCAGGGCGCAATTTGCTTAATTAGCCGCCCAGGCGTGGCTTGTTGTGTTGTCTCAACCTGGGCAGCATGGCTTGTTGGAGGGGAGGAAACAACCCTCAGTCATGCCACCTAGGTCCAGACAACAGGACAAGACAAACCCGGGGTGGTAATTAGGGGAATTGTGCTCCATTTGTGCCAGCATGTGCTGAGGATTAAACAAGCTGTGGAGAAAGCCAACCTAAGCCCCCTGCCTGACACACACACACTCACCAAGGAGGGGGGAAGGAGACCGGGGGGGGGGAGGAGACAAGCAGTCTCCACAGATGCCAAAGGGGACAAACAACATCTACATAGAATCTCCCCAGGGGGGAAGGCAGGAAGCATCACCAGGTTTGTCAATGCTCTTGCATATCAGCCCCATCTACATAAGACTTGAATACCTCTCCAGGGCAGACGCTTCGGCACCCCTAAGAAATGGCCACTCAACACCATAGGATGGGACCATTACGCAAGTGGCTTCAAAGGGACCCCATCCCACGGGGGGAAGGCGTCACCCCACCTGACCCAAAAGGCCGCCCCTCAGGGAGGGTGTCAACCCACCTGATCACGGAGGGAGGGGCTACCTGAAACACCAAGGTATAAAACACCCTGCACAAGGGAACTTTTCTCTGGACCTGATCAGCAATCTTGCCCATGCCTGGGGTAAGGGAACGAAGGATCAGCAGAATCCGGCGCGCTCCAGCTAGCTGGAATCACTGGCCGCTTGGGTTGACCAGACCCCCGGGAAACCAAGCTGAAATCACTCACAAGCCGCTTGGGTAGACCGGGCCTCCGCCGGGAACCCGTTAGCTTGTTTAACCCTTGGTGATAGTGTGGACCGACTCTAAGTTTTGTATGTTGAGCTGCCCTTAGGGCCAAAACAGTGCTCACATTACTGGAGATATGGGGAGAAGGGGCCCAGTTTTAGCAGGCTATAGGGAAGAGGCATGATTTGGGTGAAATTGGGGGGTGGGGCTTGTGGACCCCTCACACTTCATAATTTGATGACTTCACCAAACTAGATATTACACACATACATATAACTCTTATAGATTTATTTTAAAAACATTTTGGAGGCTACAATCAGGAGTGGTTTCTGCTCAAAATCTCCTTCCAAACTGCTTCCTCTGCCCCCCCCCCTCCATCCTCACTAGGGGAAAAGAAATGTGCAACCCCTGCCTTGAAGTGCATGTTCACATGAAGTGCTCATTCTAATCCATGATGCTAATCATCCAGTTTATTCAAAGTGACAAGATTGTATAAGAAATTCACCAATTGTTACACAGACTGAACCATTTGATCAAATGTTGGATTTGTTAATGTTTGTATGTTTTTATAGGTTTAAAATAAATAAAAATAGGTTTTAAAAAAGAACAGAAAAAAGAGATAATTCATATGGGAGTTAGCGCTGCTGAACGTGTTTAAACAGGTGTAGGATTGCACTGTGGAAAATGGATAAATGTGTGTGGGTTAAACAATAACAATGATGCAAATACTACAGGTGAAAAAAAGAGATGGTAATGTTGTTAAATGGGATTAATCCCCCGTAAAGAAATTTTAATTTCTGTCACTAAGTAGTTTGTTCCAAATTGTCATAGATGGATTTGCAATCGTGCTACTCAGTCCTGTGGGGCTCCTCGGCAGCACAGCGATGTGTAGCACTCAAGTGTGTAGCACTCCTTCTGTTGCAAGGCCACATGGCTTATCATGTTGTGCTCCTGCTGGCTGGGCTTTACCTTGGAAATGGCAGAGCAGCAGCCACAGGAGCTGCTGCCCTGACAAAGACCAGTGGCCTCTTTTAAAGAGGATTGTCCTCCATCTGAAGGGCAGTCCAGCCCAAGTCCAGTTTAAAGATCAAGAACCATCCGGAGGAAGAGCTCAGGGGCCTAGAAGTTGCCCACCAACAGCACCTGGACAGCAGACTGAGCAAGGCACACGGGGCACCTGGTCACAGCCTTCCACACTATGGGGAGATGCACAGTATTTCTGTTTAAATTCTAGTCATTATTTCTAAATTTGCATCTTATACATATTCATTAGCACAGGCTAATTTTATGCAAACAGGTGTCCTCTTTTGTCCTCTTTTTTGAGGATGCATGTACTCTTTTTTGGCAATTCACAGGTGGCCACTCTAAACCTGGCCAAATCCTTGGCCATGCAAGCGCTCTAATATAACACCGAGGAGTCACGTGAGGGACAAAGTGCTCTTGGCCAGTACAACAGCCCCAGTGGCTACTGCTTTGCTTCTTCCCAGGTCAGGTCTAATTACCACACAAAACAGTGAGCTGTGGCTTTGCAGAGCAAACAGCAAGCGCCCCTCAGCCGATCAGTGCCTCCTCTCCTGACCTCAGTCTCCTGGGGCTGCTTTTCATTTGTAAAAAAATGTACGTACACAACCCAGTTGGGAGACTTGCATACATCTGCAAGTGTGATGTTGTTCGCCTCTCATTCTGGCTACTAGGCAGCCAGAACACTGTGAACCCATCTGGGAGTGATGAATGATAGCTGTGGGTGTTCTGAAGCAGGGAAAGGGGTGGGGGGAGAGGGCAGTGGTTAGAGATCCGTTTGTGTGTTGTTGCCACAGTGTGCATGTGTATGTGAAATGCATACACATGCATCTTCATCGTGTTAATTTTTCTCCCTTCAAAATGCATCTCTAAATGTCTCAAGTACTAACCTTTTGATATGATTGCTGGCCTGTTTAAATCTCCCTCGCACATCCAGAATAGCCCTTGGTGATTTCCTAGATCAGCCTTCCCCAGCCTGGTGCCCTCCAGATGTGTTGGACTACTACATTGACGATGCTGACTGGGGATCATGGGAGTTGCAGTCCCAACATATCTGGAGGGTGCCAGGTTAGGGAAGGCTGTGTTTGATCATTATACCCATCAAACCTAGTATTCTTCTTTCTAGTAAGGACCTGTTCTCGATGCCTCAGAGGAGGCGCTCAAGAGCCTGGGGCACTGGAAAAGGTCATCCCCATCCTGTTCTTCTCAGATGTTTAGGATCCTAGTTTCCAGAGGGGTAGCCATGTTAGCCTGTTGCAGCAAAAACAATTGACGGACAAGTTTGATGATGGCATAAGCTTTCATGGACTAGACCCCACATCATCAGATCTTGTTAAGATCCTAGTGACCCCCTTGAACAAGATGATGGTGCAAGAAGTACCTGTCCTCATCTTTTGGGAAGTGACTTCAGGCGAAACAGTTGTTTGTGTTGCAGTCTCTGCTTGAGAGTAGCTGTAGAATGGGAATGTAGTAATCATTGCTATACTGGAGCACATAGGCCTATATCACAGCATTCTGTGCAGGCTCATGATGCACAATGCCTTCATTGAGGGCAGGTTTTGCACACTAAATGGTTGAGTAGGAATAATTCACTCCCATGACAGTGTGAGTAATACAGCTTGGAGCAGTCATGTTGTCTTATCTACAGGGTGGTCCAGAATTCATGTACCATAGAGTAAATTACTGTAACTGTTTGAATCACTGGCGATCAGCTTGGAAATGCTTTTTGAATCTGCTGTATACATGATGTTAGGAATGGATATGCTCATGTGGGTCTTATTTTTCACCCCTTCATGGCTGTGTTAGATCCTTGCATCTGCTCCAGCAGAGAGGATGTCTACTATATTGGTTTTCTGACGCATATCACGGAGCAAAGTGGTATTCTGAATCATCCTCTGCTTCAGGGCACTTACAGGGGGCATCTAAGCCAGGACCAGCTATACAGAGTTACAGAAAGAACCTGTTCCTCACCAGTATTCTTTTTAGTGTGCATGAAGCTGACACTTACTAGTCTGTGAGACTAGAGATCGTTTTTTTTTAAAATCTCTGCTACATTTTTATGTAGCAATGAATTCCATAATCCAAGTACAAAGTAATTATGGGATGTAATTTCTGTCTTAAATTAATTCACATTAAAGGCATCATCTTACTTATTCTGTTTTCTCCCTGTGACCAACATGGCTGCTAAGAGTCTGATCTCTTTTGACTAAGAGATTAGACTCTCCCTCTGCAATTATAGCCCTTGTGTGAATGCATGTATCTCTCGCTCTGACTCTACCTGCAACCTGCTATTTAAATGTGGCCATATTTAGGGTTGAACTCGGTCAGCGGTGTGCCAGCATGGACCCTATTCACATTACAGGAGAGAAAGCATTAGGGCAGGGGTGAGAAACTTCTGGCCCTCCAGATGTTTTGGCCTACAACTCCCATGATACCTCACCATTGGCTATACTGGCTACAGATGATGGGAGTTGTAGGCTAAAACATCTGGAGGGTCACAAGTTTCCCACCCTTGCACTAAGGAAACCCATATGCAAATAAAACTGCAAAAGAGAACTTGAAGAGAGCCTCTTCCTCCTCAGTGTTCTCTTCGGGGACTGGTATTGCAAAGTACAAAGCATACCTTGGTTGATACTTTCCAGGGCCAAAGCCTTTACTAACTAACTTGTGGAACTTGTTACCAGAGGGTGGTGTTCAGTGTTTTGGAATGGATGATGTGAAGTGTTGTAGGGTGGGAGTTCCTTTTGTATGTCCAAAGTATATAATTATATTGGAAATAGAGAAAAATAATGGGCTCCGTTCAGCTCCATCATCTCTTTGTCCTTCCTTCTCCCACTGCCTTTCCTGGCTCAGACACCTGAAACATGCAATGTGAACTTTTGAAACTTAGGGGAGGATGGGTGGAATCTACTTAGCTGGATTGTGAAAAATGTCACTGAACAGGTGGAACCCATGATGGTGATGGTGCATCTTACGTTTCCCTAGTTTTAGGATTCTCTCCATTGCAACTACCTGTTCTGTGAAGCTTTGGTTTTAACCCTTTATCGTCGTCACTAGTTAAAACTAAAAAAAGAAAAGAAAAGAAGCAAAGTTAGCTGTGTTGACTATAAGTAAAATTCCAAAACCCATATTTTCAATTTTTAAAAAACTTTTCAACTGCTATTCCTCTTTCTTTTACAGCTAAGTAGTGATCCTGCATTTATTAGTTGCTTCCTGTTCAATAAAGCTGAAGATTTGATTTACATGGAAGTGTGGACTGGATGCAAATCTAGCTGCCTGGATAAGACACACAGCTCAATGCGTGTTGAGGCCAGAACTGGCTTATACTCCATGAACTTCTCTAATCCCCCTTTAAATCCATCACTACATCCTGTGATAAAGGTAGAGCAATTTGAGGTGCTATTAACCCTCCTTGACAGTTTCTTAAAAGATGTATGCAAAAGGGCTTGAATATCTGAGCGTGGAAAGCTAAGCAGGGTCAGGCCTGGTTATTACTTGGATGGGAGACCCCTCCTCTAGTTTCCTGCACTGAGCAGGGGGTTGGACTTGATGGTCTTGTAGGCCCCTTCCAGCTCTATGATCCTGTGATTTAGAATTACTCTGAATAACTCTGATTGTTAGTTTAGGGTGCATCAGTAACTCTTGTTGCTTGCCACTTCATCACAACAGGAAGCAGGGTTATCAGTCACAGCTGTTATTTTTCTTAGCAGAGTTCCTGTGCCTTTAATAGTAGATATGTAGCTGGCAGAAACTCAACAGGTGAAGCAGTGCAGGGTAAAACTTCTCCTGCTGAGTTTCTGCTTGCCATCGTTGCTGCTAAAAGTACAGAAACCTTGCAGGGGGAGAAAAAGAGAGCAACGCAAGTAGGAGAAAGGGGGTAGGGGGCATCCAGCAGTCCAGTGGCGAGGAACGAAGTGGTGCAAGAGCATGCTGCACCAGTTCCCTTCCCCTTCACCCCCTTCTCCCCCATACAAACAGTAGCCATATGGTTCAGTGTGGGATCCAGTGTTGCTTGGCTTTCAAGCTGTGATCCCATCCTCCTCTTTCGAGCCAGTTGCAGAATAGATTCATGAGAGCCTTAGGAATACAGCACTGTCTGAAAGTGCCCACGGATCTGTTTGGCTGCAGGCCTGGCATTTTGCTGCACGGAGTACTTCACAACTTCCTCTTTGGCCTCATGGATTTCATAAGAATTGTATTCTCAGTCTCCCTTCTAAGTGGCGGGGCCTTCATCTGATCAAGTGACTTGTCTTGGATATTTATTTAGGATTATCTTTTTTTCTTTCTTTTTCCTCCTCCTTCCGCTGATGCCTTCTGGCTGTTTGCAGGTTAAACTATTCCCTCCCCCCCTCACCACCATCAGTTGCTTGCTTGATGGAGGGGTAAGTTCAGGTATGTCTAATGGGGAGCTGTGGTTCTCTCTGTGATGTGGTTCGTTATCGCAAAGCTATTAATAAAATCTCTGTGTTTCCCCAGCTGTCACTTGGCTGAGATCAGAAATATTCCCCGATCTCAGACAATGTTTTATCATAACAGCAACATGCATAGGCATGAGCTCTGAAGTCTTTTTGTTTGGCTCAATTTCTTGTCTCTTAAAAGGATCAGATCTAGATGCAGTTTGGGCTGAAGCTGCTATAAAAGAACTGTATAAGGAGCTGCAGTGGGAGCTATTCGTCAGCATGGCCTAGCGATGATGTTTAACCTCCTTCCCAGTGTCTGCCTTTCCCCAAGCGAATGGTAGGAATGCAATGGGTTATTTTGTCGGCAGTCTCAGGGGGAGGTTAGGGTTAAAAGGTGAGTGCTCCAGGTGCGGCTGAGCATGAGGGGTTTGTACATTTTGTTGGTGAGAAGGGAATGCGTTCTCCGTTTCTAATGACAGGGCACTGCAGGTAGGGACATGATGCTCCTCGTCTTGCAGATGTGTGGTTAAGCAAAAGACAATTGCAGATGTTCTTGGAATTCCCAAACCGGATACGAAATTGCTAAGAGGATACATAGATGGAGGAACGTTGCCAAGAGTTTTTACATAATGAGAGGATCATGTTATGCTTCTCTCGCTTAAGGGCTCAGTTTGATCGTCAGCTCTTCTCTGAATCTGAGATATAGTGCACAGAGTCCTCTGACTAGTGTGTGTGTATGTATATATATAAATATATATTTATCTGCACATACATGCATATATATATATATACACATGTGTGATTAAACCTAAAGCCCCCTGCTGTCTTGAGTCTGGCTATATCATATGAAAACTGAATACTTGAGTTATTTTTTTAAGGTATGCTGAAGTCAGTATGCAGTTTTGTCTTAGCCGCTTTAGATAGTAACACTTAGCACTGCTGCGTTTGAGAGCCCTCCTGCTCAGTCTGTTGAGTGGGGCCCTATATAGCTCTTCCCCAAATCCTGTCTTGATGGCACCACTAGCTAAAGTTTCCTTTGCAAACAAAGTAGCCCACTGTGGAGATTTCTCCTCCCACCATCTCTGATTCCTTCTGGAGCCCACGCTTTCCACTCCTTCCCCCACTTCTTTCATGCTTGCTTTCCTACTTGGTTAAAAAAATATATCTGCGCCATTAAAGGTGGATTTTTTTTTAAAGAAAGGGCTACTTATGTCAATATTTGCAAAGCAGGTAGAGATAACTTCACACTTCTTCTGGGAGGGGAATAGGAGGCAAAACTACTTAGAGAACTGGCCAGGTGTGTGGGAAGTCCTTTTAACTCTGCCAATGACCATGGATAAGAGGAGATGCCCTGTTTCCTTCAGTTGCCAGGTGGAGCTAAACATTTGGGCTACATAGCAAAATATGTTTGTGTTATTTATTTATTTATTATATTTATACCCCGCCTTTTTCCCGAAAGGAACCCAAGGTGGCTTACATAATCCTCCTCCTCCTCTCCATTTTATCCTCACAACAACCCTGTGAGGTAGGTTAGGCTGAGAGTCAGTGACTGGCCCAAAGTCACCCAGTGAGTTTCATGGCCGAGCGGGGACTAGAACTCGGATCTCCCGAGTCCCAGTCCAACACTCTCACCACTACGCCACACTGGCTCTCATAAAATACTGCTGCAAAGCACTGTGTGCCCTACATTACAGAAGGCTGTTTAGGGGATATTTTTTGGTTGTTTGGTCAAGGCTGAAATTAGGATTTGATGAGTCAGTTGACTGTGATACAATCAAAGGTGGGCTCAGAAGTCAAAAACAGGACTTCATACTTTTCTTAAAATGTTTATAATACCACTGGATGGAACGGGGTTGCAGGGTGGGGGGGAAAGGAAGCAAGGAATAATATAACCCAGGGCATAATGAAATCTTACTCAGTACACTCTGGGAAAATATGGATCTGGCCATCAATGGGGACAGGATGACAGGATTGATGGGCCATTGGCTGTTCTTTTGTAGGTGTTTAAGAACCACTCTGGGCCAAATTGTTGGGCTTTCCTCCTACTGCAAATAGCAACTTCAGAGGAGGGATTTCCATCAGGACTGCAGCAAGGAAGGAAAAGGTTAAATGTCCTCCTCCATGCTTGCTGTCATCTCAGTAACTATCAGCCCTCCCCTCCCATGCTCTCTGCATTAAAAACAAACAAACAAACAAACATGCATGTCAAACATCCATCTTTCAAACATCCATCTGGGCTCTTCTGTTACTGGTAGGATGTGAGTAGCTCTTTGGCCACCTGCTTCTTTCTGTTAGGCAGTTGGGGTATACAAGCAAGTGGAACCATAAGGAGGAAAGGAGAAGTGCCAGCAGAATGAGGCTCCCTCTCACACAGACAACAGGAACCTTGAGAGGTAGGCACTGGGTAGGGAGTTAAGAGGCCTTTGTCTGATATAGAAACAATTACATGAGAGTTTTAAAGAGCCTGGTACCATATATTTTAGGTTCCCTTGGTTGTGCTTCACCTTTGCGTTCATGCTTGCACTTGCACTAAGTACCAGTGCATGCTCCCAGATGTGCAGCCACATCAAAGAAGACCTGAAACCAAAACTGCCTCCAGGAGGGTCTGGAAGAAGGATGTGGCAATTACATGACAACTGTGCATGCCATTAACATTTCTGGGTTCTCGTCAGAAGCAGTCACTCCCAAACTATAGATGTGAAAGTGTGCATGTTCATGTGAACACCTGCCTAGCAAGCTCAGAGTGCTTCTTTTTATTCCCACTTCTCTGAAATAGTCTATAAACCAGCAACTAGTACTCGGGCTCAGAGCTTCTGCGTGGGTGCTCATATTAGTCCCGAATAAAGGAATCTTCCTCCAATCCTGGAGGTTAATAAAACTCTTAGATGTGTGAAGATCTGAGCAGGGAACTTACTGAGGGTAGATTGAGATTGTATTGTGTTGAAAATATTAATGTATGAATCCATTTAAGCAATATAGATGATTGACAGGCTTCAGCTGGTTGATAGCTCTATTATTTACAGAAATACAAGTTCAGAGCAGGAGAGCAAGCGAAGTCCAACCCTGGCTGCTTCTCTTATTCCTTTTTCTTCATTTCTACATTCCTACATAATAGGGCAGACTCTAATTGCCACAAGATGCCTCTCTCTGCTTTTGCAATAAGATTTGCTAATTCATCTCATACTGTGTCAGAATCTTCTAGTTGGCACTATCCCTGTCTGCATTTGTTTGAATTCTGAAGGGCTACTGAGATCAGGTTGGCCAGACACCTGGGGTTCCAGAGTGTTGGACTGGGACTCAGGAGATCCAGGTTCTAGTCCCTGCTCAGCCATGAAATTCACTGGGTGACTTTGGGCCAGTCACTGACTCTCAGCCTAACCTACCTCACAGGGTTGTTGTGAGGATAAAATGGAGAGGAGGAGGACTATGTAAGCCGCCTTGGGTTCCTTGCAGGAAAAAAGGTGGGGTATAAATATAATAAATAAATAAATAAATAAATGTTAGGAATTACTAGACAGCAGTTCAGCCAGTGAGCAAAAAGAACCAAAAATAAATGTGAGTGTGTAATGACATGTTTCCCCTCCTTGAAGTAAATCAACAATGAAAAATATGTGGAAAATATAATAAAAGTGCTGCACTAATTGTATAAAATTAATAGAAATATAGAAATCCTGTGTCCATAATCCCTGTATAAAAAGATTCAGTTCAAAACAATGTGATGAATACATAATCCACTCCTTAATTGTGGGTTCTGCAAAGCATAGATTCTCAATCTAGTTGGGAGGCCAGTCCTATAACCTATTTTAGTTCCTCCATAGTCATAGAATAATTCCTCTGATGATCCTCCTTGTACTTTGTTTTTGGAAAACGTCCTTGACTACCTAAAGTATCTCTCTCCCTGGCTTCTTAAGCAATCAGTGCTTGCCCACCCCTCCTGCTAGTCCTCTTCCATCCTGAACAAAAGAAAAAGACCGAGAACCAATAGAAGATCTCTACAATGGCACATGTAGCTCAAGAGATAATGTTGCCACTTGAGTTTTAGGGCAGATGTGACTTATGGACACTGCTAACTACCATGTCGTGTGCTTAGCTTGAGCATGTACTCAGGAGATGTTTACTTGTTACCTCCGGGAGCGTACACACGCTCCCTGCCAAGAATCCAACATCTGCACAATTGATACTTGGCAGGAAATTCATGTTTGGTCCCTGGGGGGCGTTGAATGATAGAGGCTGGGTCTGCATCCCACTTTTTCAGTGTCTGGCTCTGCTGTTTAAATGGGACTGATCTGATGAGGAACATGAACATCCCATATCCTTCACTGGAGGAGCAAGACATGTCTGGTTCCCAGTCTTCTTTTTTTTTTAGCCACGTTCTAGTATTGTGTGAAGCAGCATTATCCATTGTCAGTGGATCTTTTGGTGGAGTATTTCAGGTGCCTAGCTGCCTGGGCATCCAGGGATTTTTGAAATTATTTCCCCCCACCCCTCACCCCAGTGTATGAACTTGGAACAATACATTTGAGACTTAAGTACCCTCTGGGAATGAAGATTGCTTCCAACCCTGAGTTTCCTTTCGTCCGTAGCTATGATGCTGACAGTTTTCAAAAAGTAGCACATACTTCAAAGCACTAAGCAACCATAATAAAGGTTTTATTTGCAAAAGAACTGCCCCTATTTATCCAGCATGCTGAGCTTTTGTGACCAAATCTGCCCATAACAGAATGAGAACTACTAGAAATGCAGTGCTTGTGCAAAGCAGAGCACTGCTGTTTTGCCTAAGAGGGTGAAGAGAAAAAACCAACAACACAAAAACCTGGCCCTGATTCTGGGGCCTGAATGTCCTTGCAAATCAGCTCCATTATCCTTGACGCTCAAACTGGAAACGTTCCTCAGTTCTGAGAGGTTTCTCTCCTCTCCGCAGCAACTGTATTATGGTTTATTTGATGACATTTGGGCTCAGGGACAATAGCTGCACTCCTTTTTGACACACTGTAAGGGATTAAGGCTTGAGTGCAGGTGGGTTTTCTCTCCCTTGCTGTCACCTGGACATCACCATGGAGATAATCCTCAGTGAAACAAAAATAAGAGTAGAACCGGTTGGACAGAAAGCGCAGGCAGAGAGAGCCTAGCTGGAGGAGGAGGGGAGGGACAGGCAGGAGAAGGCCAACAAGAGGGCAGTGGAAGCTCAGTGGGAAACTGCCTTGGCTCTAGAACTTGCCTGGATCAAGTCAGTGGAGAAAAGCACTGCAGCTCTGAACAATAGATGACTCCGGTCCCGTCTGAGTTTAGATTGGATTATCTGTGTCAGAGAAGCAGATTCTGTTGATTCCCACTCAATGTGGTAAACTAGATCAGCAAGGCTGGTATCTCGTTTAATATAACAAACATGAGAAGTCCCTTGTGCAAACATTTGTATGCATTGTTTGTATAGGCATCTTCTTGCCTGACCAGTTTTGGTGATAATGTAACTCTGCATTATAAGCAAAGGCCACATCGGAAGACTCAGCCATGACAGTGTATTCATTAACCAGTTCATTGGTAACTTTGTATTTCTGGAAGAATTCTTTTTGTGTAAGGATAATTGTTTGTTTTATACTTCTTAGCTAATCTTCCCATTATCCTGTTGAAAGATGCCATGTATGTAGCAGTCTGTATATTTTGCTGTACTACTGTTGCTCTGCATTGTTATATGCCGTTGGCCTTGTCTTGCATTTCTTGATCCCACAAAGAAAAGCCCCAGTGTTGTGGTGTATATTTGCATTGTAAGTTCATGCAGTAACACATACTTATCCACATTGTTGTGTTTTGCCATGCCGTCAAATTAGGACTCTGGTTTGAAAATTCAAAAACATTTTAATTTGACAGATTTTATTCCCTTGAATAAATCATCCTACACACTTGATGATTTTCTGGAAACTGAAGCTTCCTCAACTCCTACACAACTTGGCTTCCTGCGAGGGAATCCATCCAATGCCTTGAGTGGATTCCGTTGACACCAAGATCTGAATAAGCGAGTGGAACTGAGTATTGTGAAAACATGAATTATCTGCATTCAGATGATTGGAAGTAATACGGCTTGTCCGGGAATCAGGAATTATGAATTGGCGGGGGCGGAATGGGGGTTAGGTGGGGTGGAATTGGCCTCGGTAAGTTGGTATCATTTTTTATCATTCATTTCTCTCACTTATTGGCTCCTAGAACAGAGTTACTTGTACTCTGTGAATTATTAATTGTGTGTGTGACCTTTTTCGAATCGTGTTGAGCGCAGTCCCTTCACATTCTGGAGGTCTCCAGTCAGATATCTGGTGGGTTTTCAAATAAAGATATAATATCAGCCTCATTTTCTTATATTTTATATTGAACTTTCAAAGTTGAGTTCTCTCTTCTCTGATCTTCTGCCACTTTGTGTGTCTTTAATGGATATGGCATCCCCCCCCCCCCAATACCTGGCATCTCACATTCCTCTCTAGACAACAAGGGGGAGGGGGATGCCTTTTGATTCTAAGGTAATGGTTCGTGCGGTTTTACTAGGCTTGTAACCTTCCCAGAATAGCAGATTATACATTTCTTCCTTTTCTTCCTTGGTTAGTTCTCCATCATCAAGGCTTGAATAGAGTATATTTTGGGGTAAGGGCCAAGAGCGTGGAATTTACTCTGTGGAATATCTCCCTAGGGTGAATTCAACAGCAGCAGCAGAGGTAGTTGATGGAGGAGGACTATGGACCGCTTGTTCATCAGACTTGATTGAAGGTTTCTGTGGTCTGCCCTGGGGCCAGCCATCGGGGTGTGAGGATGCTTGTCATGAGATTATTACCTAGGGCCACCAGCAGACTCTGGAGTACGACGGAATTCAGCCAGCAGCCTCATGTTTTTTGACATAGTCCAGGCAAATATTGAGGAACTTTTTCTTTCTTTCTTTCTTTTTAATATGGAGGCTGGGCAGGAAGGAAGGTTCTTTGGCGCCAGCAGCCATTGCTTGCTAATGGGAGCAGAGATGGAAAACTTAATCTGTGTGGTGTGCGTGAGCAGCCAATAGCTCATGTTGCTGGGGAGGGTGCTGGATGGCTTTTAGAGGCCACCAAAAGATCTTCTGCGGTTTCAGATTCCCCACAAAAGTATGGCTGTACCTTCTGCTTTAAATACCTCTCTGGCACTAAAAATTGTGTTACTTTTAGTGGCAACTTTGAACAGAACGTAAGATTTTAATTCCTCAAGCTGTTTGCTTCTTTAAAATGTCACTTGCGGGGGGGGGGGAATGGGATGTGATGCGGAGAATGCATACACCAACATTTACAGCAGGGCTCTCCCACCTTGGGTCCCACGATGTTGCTGACCTACAGCTCCCAGCATACCCAGCCAGCATGGCTAATGGCAAGGGATTCTGGGAGCTGTAGTCCAGCAACATCTGGGGACCCAAGGTTGGAGAGCCCTGCTCTACAGGCTCTGTGTGTCCTCTTTGTTTGTCTGCACACGCGCTGCAGTTTTAAAGTGATGTCAGCCTTGTCACATTGTCTATCTTGGACATCTTGGAGGAGATGCACAGTCCATGAATTCTGGTCCTAAGCAAAATGTCACTATTCTCTCTGATCTATACTAGACTTCCCTGCACTTACTGGTTTGAGGTGGGGCGGGACGAGGAGGACAGGAAATGGAGACAAAGCTGTACATTCCTCTGGACTTGGTATTACCCATGGCTAATTGGGTGATGCTGATAGTGAAGAATGCTTTTTACCCCCGCTCGGCCATGAAACTCACTGGATGACTTTGGGCCAGTCACTGACTCTCAGCCTAACCTACCTCACAGGGTTGTTGTGAGGATAAAATGGAGAGAAGGAGGAGGAGGATTATGTAAGCCACCTTGGGTTCCTTGAAGAAAAAAGGCAGGGTATAAATATAATAAATAAATAAATAAATACCACTTGTTGACTGATGGTTTGCCAACGGCAGCCCTATTTGAAGAAGGCAGACCTGTAATGTTCTCTACAAGGGGCTGCTTTTAAAGACAGTCTGGAAATTTGCATAATTGATTCAAACTGTATTATTTTTTGCAACATTTTGAATGTATTGACAAGGATTCATGTGGTAGAAACAGAGTTCTCTGGCCTCTTGCACCTTTTCTCCTCCAACATAGGTGTATTAGCTCCCAAGAACGAGAAGTCCCCATTCCTTTAAGGCAGGGGTGAGCACCTTGTGGCCCTCCGGATGTTTTGGTCTACAACTCCCATTATTCTTCATCGTTGGCTATGCTGGCTAGGGCTGAAGAGAGCTGTAGGCCAGAACATCTGGAGGGCCACAACTTGCCCACCCCTGCTTTAAGGGAATGACTTTTCCCCACCAAGCTGAACCTGCTGTGAATAGTTTTGTGCCACAAAACTGAACGGACATATCTCCCACCGGTCAGCAGTTGGCACCTCTTTTGCAGCCACTGCCATGCAGTCTTCAGGTCGCTGCCTAGCACGGCATGGGAAGGGATGGCGTGCCCAGTTTTTCTCCATCTGTACTGCCCAGCCCTCTGGGCTATCCAGCTTTCTTAGACAGCCTGAGACGTGGTGACTCTTGCCGGCTGTTTGTTTTACTCCCAGACTTGCTGGTGAGCCATACTTCACAATTATTATTATTTTTTTGCCGTCTTGATGACAGTTTGCTGAACTCATGCATGCATTTTTAAAAAGGTATAAAATTGAGAGCAGGGTAGGTGCCAGGAGTGTAAACCCCACCAGGCAGCACTGTTTTTAAACAGCTGTGGTCTCCCTGCAAAAAAGGAGTAGGCTGCACTGTGGTATGTTTGTCTTAGAAATTTTAACCAGGTGGGCCTTGTATACTTTAAGGTGTATGCTAGAAGGCATCCATTTAACCCATTAGAGACTTGACTTTGAGATGCAGGCTGGGTCTAAAGAGCTGAAGGGTGAATGGGGTTTGACAACTGGGAACCTTGGGATGAGATGAAAGAGCTGCAATTCAGGGTGCTCCCAGTTGGTTCATGGCTGGCTGGGAGACTGGGCTGGACTCTGCACTGCCCTTTGTCCAGGCTGCATCTGCTCCTTTTCTCATCTCAGTTACTTCTTCCATTTAGGAAGATACATGTTACATGTGTGTATAGCGATGCTTGCAGGGGAGGGGCAAGCAGAGGCTCTTTTCTCTTGAACACGCGCAGGGTGAGGGAAAGGCGAGCAGGTGCAATCCCACTGCTGCCGCCTTCTCCTGCATTGCCTCACCCTCACACGACATGTGTATAATCCTCCTTTGTTCTGGTGAACATCCTCTCTGCTTAGGGCCAGAGACCTGTGAATATATATATATTTCTTAAGCCATGTTTTGAAGTTATTCTAGTTGGAGAAAAGAGGTCCTTAATCATGCACAAAGCATTGCGTGATATTTCAGTTATTTGGAAATGGACACTCAACAGGGTGGATTTCTACCCCCAGCCAATCATCAATGTATCGAGAAAAGTATCCATCTTTCTTTCTTCTCCACTTTTTCACTGTGTAGAGGCGAAGCACTTCATGGGCCATACTGCTTGGGGAAGATGGGAGTTGTACTCCAACGCGTCCAGAGGGCGCAAGGTTGGGGAAGGCCGTTCTATCTAATGCGCCTTCAGCATTTAATCTTGCACTTCCCCAGTGCAATAGTTGCCACTGTCTGTTCTGCTTTCCAAAGTAGGTTTGTGGTGCAGAGACAGTGCAGATGAGCCGTGCTGCTGTTGTTTTTCTGTTTTCAAAGGGATGGATGCACTTGTTCATTCGTTCAGTTCTTTGTTCCTGTAGGGCAGGGGCGGGCAACGTGTGGCCCTCCAGAAGTTTTGGCCTACAACTCCCATCATTCCTGATTATTGGCTATGCTGGCTAGGCCTGATGGGAGTTGTAGGCCAAAACATCTGCAGGGCCACACATTGCCCAGCCCTGTGCTGTAAGGCTTTTGTGTAATCTGAAACTTTATGACCACATTCTGTTTGTAACCTGTTTAAGACAGAAGTCCCAGAGACACTTAACTGTGAGTAAGCCCAGTTGAATTCAGTGGGGGCTTACTTCTAAGTAAACACAGGATTGCTTGGATTGTGAGTGTCTTCTTCTATTAACACTCTACATCTTGGAGTTATTAAGTCTGCATACACTGGTTAGTGAAGCAAATGCCTGGTCCTGGGTAAAGGCTTCTGTGCGACTCAAAACCCTGCATCCAGCACTGTAGGCGCGTGACTAAAAACTTTTTCCATCCATACATTTTTATGTGGCTGGGAATGATGGGAGTTGTGGTCCAACACATCTGGAGGGAACCAAATTGGGGGAGGCTGCTTTGAACACAAAAGTAGTCTTCCCCAACTGGTGCCCTCCCAGATATTTTGGATGACAACTCCCAGCATTCCTGTCCATTGGCCATGCTATGTGGGACTGATGGGAGTTGTCATCCAAAACACTGGGAGAGCACCAGGTTGGGGAGGCTGCTCTAAAGCACTTTATTTATTTATTTATTTATTTATTTTAGCTGAGTTATATTTACAACAACCCTTCATGGTAGGCCAATATTATCATCCCCATACTGCTGGTGGAGGGAGGCAGGGGCTGTGGCTGAGGCTGTATTTATTGAATCATTCTGGGAGTAGGGAAGAGCAGACAGCCACAGGGCATGTCTGTGTCCAACCATGAATAAAGGAGGGAATCCCCGTAGATAGTAATCTTGATGGAAATGAGTCCTGTGTTTTCAGGAAAAGGAATTTGGAAATGGGGAGGCATTGACAGTTGTGCTGGAACCTGTGCCAAAATTCCTAAATAATGCCAGTTGTTTTCTCTGTTGTGATTCTAGAAGTTGGGAAGACTTCTTCACCTGCAGCACTCAGTCACTGTCTCCCATCCTTTGAGCACAGACTCTTAGCTGGTGCAGAGGGGAGCTCAATTCATGTGTAGTCAAGAATGGTAACCTTGGCAGTGCCTAGTCCTTAATGGAAGCTCTTTGTGAAAAGCCTTCATGGGGTCAGTGGGATGTGGGGAGAGATCATCTGCTGTGACTAGGAAGTATCCCCCTGAAAATGACATGATTTGTCTTGCAAACCTGTGTAAAGGAAAAGACACACACACAGAGGTATGAAGATGAATTAAAGTCAGCAGAGCTGGGACCAACCGATCAGGCTTTTCCAGATGCAGTCATTTTAGAAAATTAGTTTGCACTAGCAAATCTTTGCCTTGGAACTTCTGCTAATTCAAAATGATTCACACAAATACCTGGTGTCTGTGGGATCCAGTGCAGATGTAAATCAGAACCAGGGTCTTTGGTCTTCATCTGGGAGCAGGCCATGGAACTGTGCATGCCCCCTTCCCCTCCTGTGCGCACATTCTGCTCCTGGGTTCTGCATTATCTTTGACTGTTGCCAATCCAGGTTAAAATGAAGCCAGATTTATCAGATCTCTACAGGGCCTACATTCTTTTTCATTCGTACCACTTATTTTTTTAGGGTTCATTTTATAACTTTTCTATATGCTGGTGTTATTTTGTCAATTTATATCTTATATGGTTGTATATTTTACATTTGATTGCTTTGGCATTTTAATTGTATTGGTTATTGCCAGCCGCCCTGTGAGTGTAGCCACCATAAAGGGTGGGGTACTAAATCAAATGTGGGTGGGAGAGTGGGTGGGTTTCCCCACTCCTTCCTTGTTCTTCCTTTTTCTTTGATCTAGCTCTTTCTCTTTACTCATGGTTTGGTTTTATTTTTTCTGGTTTTTGCCTTTTCTTTTCTTTTCTTTCTTTCTTTCTTTCTTTCTTTTTTTTTTACAAACTTTTTAATTACAGAATGTGCTTTTACAGTTTTACATGTTATAAGCCAATATAATTTTTCTCTGTTTGCTGTTTTTGTTTCTGCGTTTTTTTAAAGCATAATCAAAGGTAAAGGAAGACATATTTATGACATTTAAGGGCGTAATCCCAGCTGGGAGCTGTAGGACTTTTTTTCTGTCTAACATGCATAGGATCGTGCCCCAATAGTAATAGGGAATTTCAGCAGGCCCAGCTTTACTCACGCCTGCAGGACAAACTGCCCTTGCTGAAATTTCCTCTTTTTCACAGCTATAAAGGGTCACAGGAGCTTTTGCACCAGGCCATCTTTCCCACATGTGCCACCTCCTCAGTTATATCTGCGATTGGCTGTACTTCAAAAGGTACCAGAAGAGAGCGGGAAGGGAGGAGGACATTAATGGGTGATCCTAGCCCTGGTCCTGTGGAGGTACAGAACTTGGATCTGCCTGTCCAATCCTAGCTAATCGGGGCTTGTCTTCATAGCCTCGCAGTTGTTAACTGCAGACCTAAGTGGAGCTTAATGTTTTTGAGAACGATTGATTGATTCTTTGCCTATTCCTTGGAATGAAATGTTTGGGAGCGACTGCTTTGCGACATATCCCAGTGTACTAGGCTGCTGGGCCAGTCCTGCCTGCTTTGTCTCCCATAGTGTGGTTTTTGTGGTTGAAACCACACCAAGCTTGTAGAGGAGGAAACCCATTAAGGATTAAGAGGTCAGTCTGCATTCTGCATAGTTTCTGTATGTGTCTGAATGCAAGTCTCAGAGCCACTTGCTCCTATCAGCGTCACCAGGAACCCCTGGAGGGCACAGGTGGAACGTGACTCTCCCAAGCAAGAGGCAGTTCCCATGGACAGTCCTCTCTCTCCCCTGAGACAGTCGGAGTCTATTCAGAGGCCAGCATATATGAACCATGAAAGAGCCGGCAAGAAGATGCTGCTTCCAAAAGGCTCTGGGCCCCCATCTGTGTGGGTAATCTGCTGGGATTTTGAGCAAGAATCCCGCAAGGTGCCCTTATGACTTTTCGTGCCAGGTTCGTGGGGGGACCATAGCTTAGCCAAAAAGCAGATGCTGTGCATACAGAGGGGACAATCCAGTGTTAGTCCTACGTAGAATAGACCCACTGAAATGACATTGAAATGAATGAGACTTAAGGTTAGTCACAACTAATTTAACTCCCAGTCAATGGGTCTCCTCTATGCTGGACTAACCCTGGATACTACCCAGAAAGTCCCAGGTTAGAAGAGTCAAGTAACAAGTGATGAAAAAGACCTCTGCCTGAGACCTTGGGAAGCTGTTTCCAGTCAGAATAGATGATACTTTGGGCGGGGGGGGGTGAGTGTGGGAGGGTAGACAACGTGATATAAGCTAGCTTCCCAGGTTCACTTCCTAGCTGGTTAAGAATGACCAAGTCTCCATTCAGAGAAACAATGGCAAATATCACTGGATATACGAAGGTTGCCAAGCAGCACACCTTTTACAGACCAGTTTTGCCCTCTTAGCCAGTTGCCAAAAGCAGAGATTGCAAAGCCAACAAGAAAATCCAGAGCCAAATTTGCTGTTAGTGTGCATGCATAAGCTGATGTTGTGCACATACAGGAATTATGTGATATTGTGCTGAGAGCCAGTGTGGGTTAGTGGCTTGTGTGTTGGACTTAGACTGGAGAGACCAGGCGGAGCAATTCCCAATAAGCCAGTGTTCTCCAACCTTGGGTCCCCAGATGTTTTTGGCCTACAACTCCCAGCATGCCCCAGCCAGCACCAAGGTTGGAGAACACTGCAATAAGCCATAGAGCTTCCTGGGTGACCTTGAGCCAGTCTCTTATCTCTCATCCTAACTGATCTCATATGGTTGGAGTGAAAATAGGGGGAGGCATAACATACAGATATAATGCAACACATCCACAGAATCAGGGCCGGCGCTACCATTAGGCCAACTAGGCAGCTGCCTAGGGTGCAGGGCTAAAGGGGGCGCTAGAAAAAAAAAACAGCACTCAAGTGGGAAGGGGGCGCGCTAAATATCTGATCTTGCCTAGGGCACCAAACTGCCTTGCACTGGTCCTGCACAGAATTTTAGCTTGGCAGCTGTCGTGTTAAAATGATATATTATTTGTATATTCAAATGAGATCAATGGTTTCAGACTTCCTGTTCTCAAAAGAACCTTTCTACACAGATCAGCCTAATGATCACCTGCTATGGAACCCCTGCACTTTGCAAGGGATTCTTGGACAAGTTCTAAGGTGTACCTAGAAGACTTGGGCAGGCAGGAATTGGCATGTATATGGGACTGGGACACAGACCTAAGGCACGTGGTCATTCTTTTGCTCCTCACAATGCACAGGAAGATTGGTACTGGTGGACAAGCAATATTTTAAGGAACTTAGTACTAGATGACAGCAGCTCCACCCTGTGACCTTCGGTGTATGGGGTGCTTCAAGGTTCAGTCCTGTCCGTCCCGTCCCCCCAATTTTCAGGTGGGGATGGTGGTCAGGAGTGCCTTCTACCAATTCCAGCTGGTTTGCCAGTCATCCCCCTTCCTGGAGAAGTTGGACCTGGCCTCAGTCATGTATACTCTGGTCACCTCCAGGTTGGAGACCTGTAGTGTACTTTACGTGGAGCTGTTCTTGAAGACGGTCTGGGAATGTCAGTCCAGAACGCAACTGCCAGGGTTCTGTCTGGGGCTAGGAGGCTGAATTGTATGATGCTGATGTTGTACCAGTTTCACTGGCTACCTGCTTGTTCCCTGCTCAGTTCAAGGTGCTGGTTCTGACCTTTATAGCCCTAAACTGCCTAGGACTAGGCAAACCGGAGAACTGCCTCCCCCTGTATGAGCCTGCCTGTGACCTTCATTGCTGTACGGAGGCCCCCCTTCATGCCATAGGAGGTGCGGCCGGTGTCCAGAGGCAGATCAAATAAAGTGTTTGTTTATTATTCTGCTGCATTTTTGCCTTGGTTTTCTTTATGTCTTGTAGTCTTATTCTATTCATTGTAAGCAACCTTAAATGCATTTTATACAGAAAGGCAGGATATAAACTAAACTTGTGTCCCCTCATTAACTAATCTTTGTAATCGTTTTAATCATTTAATCATTTTTATCTGGTAGTTTTTAACTGTTGCTGTAATTTGAACTGCTGCTAGCCTTGCTGTTTGTTTTAATCTATGGTTTTAAATTTTATAGTTATATTATATTGTATTTTATGGTTTTAACTGTTGTAAACCGCCCAGAGAGCTTTGGCTATTGGGCGGTATAAAAATGTATTAAATAAATAAATAAATAACTACTGACCATCTCCATGAAGAATCCCCAGTAAGCATCAGAGGGACCACAGAAGGAACTCTTTTCCCCCCGTGGGGCCCTCATATTGACAGACCGGCTACGCCAACTGCAGGAGCCACACTGGTCCCAAAGCAGTCCCTGTGTCCTCTACGTGGATCGGAGGAACACAGTTTTAAAGACTACTGAGCTAGGTAGGGCATTCCAGCTTTCTCCTGATGTGAATTCCATGTAAACCTCGATGCTGAACAAAGTTCTCACCCTTGCTTTAAAGTGCTTGAAGGCTGGGAATCAGGCTTGTTGGTGTATGCGGGGAGGTGGGGGGGGGGAGCAGAACTTGTTGCTTCTATTATCTTGCAATATACTCTTAGAAGAAATTGTTCTCCCTACTTGGCTATTTGACACAGGAATGTTCCAGTTGCCACACACTCCCATCTTTCCAAGGAGTTTGTGGCATGTGTGGTTTCCAGCATGAACTTGAGGGGGTCAGAAGTACTTATTTTTTATTCCAGTATCATGCAGAAAGTAGAGAATATGCAAAACTGACATTATCATTAAAGGTACTCTTCTTATTTAAATAGCTATTTACTACAGAAATGAAACTTGCTTTCCATCACCCTCGACTGGTCTGATTTGAAGCTCTGTGTTGGCAGCACCGCCTCGAGCGCAGAATTGCTGATCAGGAGCGCAAGAGGAAGGGCTGTTCAGCATATGGGTTCCTGGAGTAGGAGATGGAGGAGCTTATTAGCAAGGATGGTGCAGATATGTTGGGCTGCAATTCCTGTGATCCATGCTGGCTGGGGATGATGGGAGTTGGTCCAACACCCCTGGAGACATGGCATGTGCTTGCACTCTTGCTTGAGTGCTGCAGTGTACAGTTTGAAATGTCGAGGCTGTCTCTGGAGAAGGGGGAACCCTATTTCCCCGAGGCACCCTCATCTTGACAGTGGGACACCAGCTGTGCCAACTGCAGAAGCCACACCCTGGGCAGGTGTGATGCCACTTTGAGTGAAAAGCCCTGGTCCACATTTGCTACTGGGATCATATATGCTGCCTGACTGCATCTGAAGCTCACAATAATAAGCACTGTGTGGGTGGTGATTGTATGTGACATTATCCGTAGCATAGTACTTTAGACTAGTGTTCGAGGTGCTTCACGTGTATTATCACATTTCTGATTTAAACAAGCTGCTGAGCATTTATGCAGCCTTCGTGGCCTAGCTTCCTAACCCATGCACTGGTCCTTGTGTGGACATTGTTTGCACACCAGTGTTCTATAGCCTACAAATGCTGCACCCAGAAGGGGCCAGCACATGGGTTAAGCATGCTTTGAAAGTGATGCTGGATTGTGTGGAATTCTGCACACTGGACACTACCTCATACAGATCCTATCTAGCCCAGCATTGTCTGCTATGACTGGCAATGGTTCTATAGCAGTGATGGCGAACCTATGGCACGGGTGCCACAGTTGGCACGCAGGGACCTCTCTGTGGGCACTCGAGCCATTGGTCGCCAGATCGTGAAAAGACTGTCCCCTTCTGCATTCAGCATCGGGTTTCCATAGTAACTCCTCTCCACTCATTCCTCGCTGGCCTCCACAGGCAGGCACACTCCAACATCTCCACCCCCAGAGGCAGACTGCGCAGGCACCCAGCCCTCCTTCTAACTGAACAGACAGCTCAGAAGCACAGCGCGCGCGCCCCCGAATCTTTGCACGCCCAGTGAAGAGCCATGCCGAGACAGAGCGGGGCGCGATTGATTAGCTAGTGCCCCCTCCTCCTTCCTGCCAAATTTAAGGCACTTTGAAATAAATAAGTTGGTTTTGTGTTGCAGTTTGGGCACTCGGGCTCAAAAAGGTTCGCCATCACTGTTCTATAGGGTTTCTGGAAAAGGTATTTACCAACCCTGCTATCTGAGATCCTTTAACATAGAGCTTTAGTCCAGGGGCATGTATTTCTGCATGCCCCTGTGCTCTACTCCTGAACTATGGCCCTTCCCCATGGGGGAATGCTTTTCACGTGACACTTAAATGCTTTTCGCATCTCATTTAAAATTGGGCTTCAGTAATCCTTTACTTTCTACAAGATAAGGTGCTGTCAGATGAGGTGGCTACGGTTGAGAGAGGCTTTCTTTAGACCACCTAGTGAATTCATGGCTAAGGTGAGATTCGAATCGTAGAATTCATGTCTCACACTCTTAGCCACTCACTTTGGCAGTTGTATAGCAAAGCGTACATTCAGAGTACAATTGAACTGGCGAGAGAAAGAGTACAGGGGCTTATTTTGCCACATACCACTTCACTTACCCACATGGCACTCTGTAACCCTGGCTAATATGTCAAAGAAAAAAATGGCAACAAAATGTTCACTTTGGATTGCTTCCTGGTAGCCTTGAGACTGCAAACCTTTATTTTCTTTTAATAAGGAAAACAAACGAAATTGGCCTAGTATGGAGCCCTGGAGTGCAGATTGCCTTACATGGTTCCGCTCCCCTGAGCCTGCAGAGGTGGGAGCAGAGCCCGCTCAGGAATGCTGTTGACTAGAGGCTGCTGGAGAGCCTATTAAATAGGAATTGGCCAAATCAATAAATCAAGGCACCTGAAAACTGAAACTAAGGTGGCTATACCACTAACATACCCCACCCCGCCCCCATTAAAACAAACAAAAATAAAATGGCAAACATGTCAACCTGCCACGTAGTGTTAAGTCTGTGGAGATATTCGCTTAGCTGGACACAAGAATGTATGCATTAAATTGCAATGCTTTAAAGATTGGTTACCTTGTTAAAATGGAAGGTGCAAGTCAATGAATCCCAAAGCTGCTGAAAGCAACATGGCGGTCCTAAGGATTATGTTCTATCTATCTAGAGTGGAAGGTATTATTATAATAATATGATTTTACATTTATTTTACATTTTCATCCCACCCTTTTTTTCCTCCATGGAGGCTTACATGATTCTCCTCTCCATTTCATCCTCACAACAACACTATGAGGTAGGTCAGGCTGAGAGTCAGTGACTGGCCCAAAGTTACCCAGTGAGCTTCATGGCCGAGTGGGGACTAGATCCCAGGTCTCACAAGGCCCAATCCAACACTCTAACCAATACACCATACTTTATTTTGTTTGTTAAGGCATGTCTGTAGAGAAGCTCCTCTTGGTTCATCATCATTCAAGAAGTGATTCACATGTTTTATATTTTCCTTGGCTTTCACATGTTTCTCCACATGTGAAAATTGCCAAAGTTACTCTGACAGAGAACCTTCAAAACTAGCATTTTTTCTACTCTTGTGTGGTAAGTTTAACAATTTTCACATATGGATGAGGACTATTTCAACCAAATTGTTCTTCCATGTATAAATGTAGTAGTAAAATAACTGTGAGAGGATTTCTTTGAGCTGGAGTGACATGTGACAGTTGTCATGGGGTTGCTGTCGAAAATGGCTTCCCTGTCGAGAATGGCTTCCTGTAGTGAATCATATCTTCTTCAGGCATAATGTGTGGGAGTAAACTTTATGCCTTGTACCCAGGTGATCTAAAGAAACACCTCCTCCCATGTACTTCCCCGCATTCCCTGAGAATGTCAGAGGACACCTGATTATTGTTCTTCACAGGGATGTTGAAGAGTCCTTGGTCTCGAGTCACGAGTTGAGTCACGAGTCTTTGGACCCGAGTCTCGAGTCCGAGTCCTTGGTCCAAAATGGTGAGTCACGAGTCACTCCCAAAGCTGACTCCACGAGTCCCTATTAAAATCCATGGGGGGTTTTCCCAACAAAATAAGGCTATTTCAGATGTGTGGCTTAAATAAATTCTAGGCACAAGTGTGCCTTTTTATTTCAAAACTCTGCAACTGATTTTGGCAAGAACAGACCAAGCAGATAAACCCAAAATAACCAGACAGGCAGAGGAGGCAGGGAACCCCAAAGCAGGCAGGCAGAGGCCTTTGTCTTGGACAATTCAAACTATGGAACTGGTTAAGAAGAGACCAGGCAGGCAGAGGAGGCTGGGGACCCCAAAGAGGCAGGCAGAGGCAGCCAAACCCAAAATGTCTGAAAGGTTGCATTTTAGGAAAATGATTTTAAAAAATAAACTTGCTGTACTTCCTAAAACCTATCCATGTTGCATTTGAGGAACACGATTTTGGAACACGAGTCCTTGGTCTCGAGTCCCGAGTCGAGTCTCGAGTCCCATTAAAAATATTGGGACTTGAGTCTGACTCGAGTCAGAGGAGGGGACTCAGTCCGACTCACGAGTCGAGTCGAGTCCTGGAGTCCGAGTCCCCATCCCTGGTTCTTCATTTTCAGGAGATATGTTTACAGACAACAAGATTTTGCTACTTCTCTGTATTAGCATTCCATCCTGGGAAAATGCCTCTGGATATCTGTCACTGAGGAACAACAGTGGGAGAGAGCTATTTCCCTCATGTCCTGCTTGTGGGCTTCCCATAGGCATCTAGTTGGCCACAGTGTGGAAATAGAATGCTGGACCAGATAGACCTTTGGTCTGGTCCAGCATGGTTCTTCTAACATTAGCCAATCCCAGGGAATATGTCTAGTAGCAGTTTTCTAAATGCCAGGAGATAACTGGCTAAAGGCTCACTTGTGGGGTTAGACCTTTTGGGAGAGGATTGAGGGTTACTATTGATATTTTAGATCAGGGGTGGGCAACCCATGGCCTGCAGGCCACATGTGGTCCCCACTGCCCACACCATCTGATTTGCTGCTGAAAAATAGTCTCCTTTTAAAAGACAAAAAATGGTGGTTGGAGAAACAGCCATCTGTTCCCCTTCACATACTTAGTTGATGGCTGAACAGCTGAGTGGTGGAGACAGTGAGCAGGGTACCGAGGGCTGGTGAGCTGCCCATCGGTATCTTAAAGAGACAGAAAACGACTATGAATTAGTATTAAATTGTATTAAATGGTATATAAACATGTTTTAATTCTATTTGTCTTAGGTTCAAATATTTGTTTTATCTATACAGGCATCTCTGAAAGAGAGTACAGCCTGAAACGAATACAAGCAGTTGGATGTTCTAAGTTTAATAAAATTGTTGTTTCTTGCACCTGTGGATTTGTGTGTTCCCCCCCTTCTGCCCCTGTTTTGTTGGCACAGCCCTCTTGTTTCCAATTTGCCTTGAAAAACCAACCCATTGTGTTGGATGCATCCACTTCTCTATCTGTCCTTTGGAACAGGGTTGATCTCTGCCCCTCCCTGCCAATATATGGGTAGTAACATCATCCCAAAGGAAGGAGGGAGGTCAGCCCCCCCCCTTGAAGGAATGGATGAGAGGAGTTACAGGGCCATACAGGCCAGCCCCACTGCCAATGTGCCTGGCAGCCCCATGTTTGGAATGCTCAGTGTGGAATGCACACGAAAGGGCCCACACACCCATGCTGCTGCTTGTGCATAGAGATCCTCCATGCAAGTGGAGGTGCGTGCTGGCCCAGTCAGGATCCCTGTACGCATGATCTCTACCCACAAACAGCAGTATGAGTGTAGGATCCTTTCGTGTGCACGCCAAACGTGTGGCCATCAGGGGGGCGTGGTCACGTGGCATGTCAGCACTGGGGCTGGCCTGCCTGGCTATCACCAGTTTGGTAAATGTACTAAGTTGATAACCTATGGAGCAGGGCTCTCCAACTCCAGATGTTGCTGGCCTACAGCTCCCAGCATACCCAGCCAGCATGGTTAATGGCAAGGGATTCTGGGAGCTGTAGGCCAGCAACATCTGGGGACCCAAGGTTGGAGAGCCCTGCTATAGAGCCTCATCTCACCTGCCTGAAATGCAGGGATGGCACAGTGTGGGGCTGCTGGGGAGGTTAGCTAGCCTGTGTGGTCCCAGCCCTACAAAATCTCCCTATCTCTGAAGCTTAAGACAGGTATTGCTTTCTTATCTCCTTCATTTCTGCTACAGCCCTTACTTGTAATAATGCTTCTGATTTAACAGATGGGAATGGACAATGTCAATGTGCTAGTTTAAGGCTACCCATTTTATCCCCCCCCCCCAATGTCTTTCAGGAAAAGAGTATGTTTGTACAGAGGATGAAACGGTTCCAAGGCAGAACTGTAAGAAATAGGCTAGAAATAACAGGGAGAAGTCACTATGGAGAATATACTATTCTTCGAAAGAAAGTCATGTGCGTTGCGAATGCAAACTAGATTTTTGTAATTTTAAAATAAAAAGGCCAATTAGTTTATAGGTTAAAAGCTTTGTTCTCATTTTAGTACATTTTGGTATATTTTACATTGCAGACTCTGAGGGCAGTGGAAGAGCTCACGTTTGCCTCTATCCAAAGGCCACATTCAGGGTGGGGATCATTTTTGAAATGTCTTCTCCACCCTGTCTTTATAGTTGGCTCTAATCCTCACCTGCGGGCCTGTCTCATGGAGGATGTGAATTAATTTCCCCTTCTGATCCACTCCTGGAGTCCATTGTGAAAATTAGACAGTCTTTTGCTGTGCTAATTTACTGGATCAGATTGGGCAATTACCTGTTTATAGGGCTGGGTGTGAGGCATAATTTTCCTGTTGCACTGCAAAGGGTGTGTGTGTGTGCGTGCGCGCACACAGTTTGCGTGATCAGAATGTATCTCCCTCCCCTTCCAATTTCCCCTGGGCTCACTTGCCAGCCATCAGTAAGAAATCAGTGTAGTGCAGGCAATGTTTAAAAGTTGTTGCTTCTTGTGGTGTGCGTGAGACTGAGACCTTAGACACATCCAGTCACATCCAACTTGAACCTTCTGGTGGAGCATGGGGTGCAGCCTGTTTTGATCAGGCTGCACTCCCACCCACCAAAGGATCATGTTCACAGGTCTGGGGTGCTTATTGATCCAGCACTGCCATTGGAGACCCAAGTGACCTCTCTGGATTGAAGCACCTTGTATCAGCTTCAGCTGGTAACGACAGCTGTGTCCTGGATGGAGATAGAATTTGTCCACAATTACCCACACTGGTAACCTCCTGTTAAGACTATTGCAATGCATTCTATGTGGGGGCTGCCTTTAAAAAGTAGTTTGGAAACTGCCGTTGGTCCAAAAAAGGGCCACAAGATTACTAACTGGGAGTGCACAGTATGTCCATAGGATGCCTGTGTTTTGTCAGCCGCTTGCACTGGCTCCCATTCTGTATCTGGACCCATTTTAAAGTGCTGGTTCTAATCTTTAACATGGGGGGGCAACTTTGGGAGGTCAGGGGGGCAGTTGCACCACCGCGGCCGCACTCCCGCTGCCCCATAAAATTCAATGGGGCCCTGCCAGTGGCAGCAAAAGAACTCACCGCAGAAAATAGGCGGCAAACCACTACACAATGCTACAATTGCCAAATTTAAATGGAAAACAAGCTAAATTTGGCCATTGTAGCATTCCGTAACACTGCTGCCAGTTTTCAGCAGCAAATCAGTAATTTTTTTGCCACTGCACATTTCAGTGGCGGAGGGGCAGTGGGGACCACACTAGGGGCGACGGGGAGGCATGCAGCCCATGGGCCACATGTTATCCACCCCTGTTTACCTGTTTAAAGCCATAAACTGCTTGGGACCAAGTTACCTGAAAGACTGCTTTCTACCGCGTGTTCTTACCTGAACCTTAATATCTTTAGAAGCCCTGCCTGTAACTATCAGGGAGAAGGTATTTCATAGATTTCATAGATCATAGAGTTGGAAGGGGCTACAAGGCCATCGAGTCCAACCCCCTGCTCAATGCAAGAAACTAGAGGAGGGGTCTCCCATCCAAGTAATAACCAGGCCTGACTTCAGTAGTAGGTTCCCTGTTATGGAACAGTCTTCCCAGAGAGGTTTGCCTGATACCATCCTTGCAGTCTTCTCAGTGTCAGATGAAGTCTCTGTTCACCCTATCTTTAATGTGTGTGTGTGTGTGTGTGTGTACAAAAATAACAAAACAACACAAAAACAAAAAAGGGGGGAAGCCACAAAAGCAGTGGGGAGAAGATCATATCATACACAAAAAAATAATTCACATCACTCTTAATTTAAAAAAAGTGGGGGGGGAAGAAGGATTTGACACTTCTATTTCAAATATAGACATTAATATAAGCAGCCTGTATATCTAAATAAGCATCCATATGAGATTGACTTCTGTAGGAGATGCGTTCAAATGTAGCAAGAGCAATAAAATCTTCAGTCCATTGAATGATAGGTGGTGGGTGTTTATCCTTCCATGCTTGAAATATATTCCCTTTTGCGCTGTGAGTGCTCTCAGTAGCCACTTTTGCTGTCCGTCTGTTAATCCCCATATCACAGGGATGTAATTTTAAAGCGCATGGACAGATTTTTTCAAGAACAAAGTTTATATGAGCAAGGACTTGCAGCCCAAAATAAAAGCCACTACAGGACATGTCACAATGTGGCATTGTCTTCATTACATCACCAGCATCTGGCAGAGCTAGCCAGCTTCTTATTAAGAAGCCTTTGTGGTGCCCAATATACGTGAAACATCCTTTTTTCTTTGTTTGTTGAATCAGCCTCAGCCTCAGTTTTAAATCTACAGAAATAGTACATATGGGAGCTAAGGCAACTTTCCACTGATTAGACTGAATCGAGCATTCCAACTCCCTATTCCATTCCGCTCTGACATTCTGAACATCTACTTTACTACATTCCAAAAGACTTTTACAAACAGCTCCTGCAGGCTTAGCTTTCCGTAAAGAACCAATTAATTCCTCCAATAATGTGGGAGGTGCTGAAGCACTCGTCACTGATGGCCCATGTATAGACTCCAGCAAATGCTGTAGCTGAATATACTGCCAACTAGCACTAGTTGGTAAATGATATCTAATGCGCAATACTGAAAATGGTAAAAACTCATCATCCAAACCTATTAACTGATCTAAAGTATAAATTCCACTATCAGCCCAATTCCTCCACATAAAAGGCCATCTCTCTATTTTCAAGACTGGATTCTCCCATAAAAGTTAATTTAGTGTGGGAATATGGATCAAACTGCACCTGACAAGACAATGGGCCGGTTCGCATGATCACCGCAGCCCACCGTGGCTTATTTAAAAGTGAAAATTGGGGAGAACTTTATTATTTATTTATTTATTTATTATTTTTATGCCCCGCCTTTTTTCCTGCAAGGAACCCAAGGCGGCTTACATAATCCTCCTCCTCCTCTCCATTTTATCCTCACAACAACCCTGTGAGGTAGGTTAGGCTGAGAGTCAGTGACTGCTCTAAAGTCACCCCGTGAGTTTCATGGCCAAGTGGGGACTAGAACCCAGATCTCCCGAGTCCCAGTCCAACACTCTCACCACTATGCCACACTTCCAAAATGCTACCTAAAGTTTTTGAAAATACGTTTAGGGAATGTATAAAGGAATACAGTAATACCTTGGATTGCAAGTAATTTGGTTTGAGAGCGTTTTGCAAGACAAGCAAATTTTTAAATATTAATTTGTTTTTTACTTGATATACAAGCGACGTCTTGCAATACAAGTACTGTAGTACGGCTTAAATTAAAAATCTCTGTACAATTTTTTGGGGGGAATTTCGTTTTGATATACAAGTATTTTGGATTACAAGCACATTTCCGTTACGAATTATGCTCTCAATCCAAGGCATGACTGTACTACGTAGCATATAAATTACCCATGGCAAAACATTCACCTTAAATACGTCAACCTTACCCCAAGAACTTAAATTAAGTGATGCCCATCTTTCCAAGTCAAGAGATATTCGACCTTATCTTTTAAATCACTCATGTAGTCTGAGCCTCTCAATTTTAAAATTTGTGTTTTGATTCTGGGGTTGCTGTGAGCTTTGTTTCTTGGTGTATTTATGCTGCTTTTAATTTTATGGTCTTATGTTTTGTTCCGTATTTAAATTGTTTTTATGTTTATTTTTTGTAAGCTGCCCAGAGAACTTTATGTTATGGGGCAGCATACCGATGTCATAAATATAAATAAATATCAGTACATAAAAATCAGACTGAGCTGGATTGTTAATTTCTTTTATTAATAGGCCAAGTACCAAATAAAGTCCATTGATTCTGTTCCTGACTCCCAGCTGAGCAGGAGCACAACAGGAGAGAGGCTCCAGCTGTTTTTGGGGCTGTGATAAGGCAAGCAGGCTCCCAGAGAGCGAGCGAACAGAGCGAGCGAACAGGGAGAGAAAACAGGAGTTTGGCAGCGGAGTAGAACGACAAGTGCTGCAACAGCAAGTGCTGCTGTACAAACAACAACTACTAGTGCTGCAAGGGAAGGGTGTGGCCTGAGAGCTGAAAGGGAAGGGTGTGGCCTGAGAGCTGAAAGGGAAGGGTGTGGCCTGAGAGCTGAAAGAGAAGGGTGTGGCCTGAGAGCTGAAAGGGAAGGGTGTGGCCTGAGAGCTGAAAGGGAAGGGTGTGGCCTGAGAGCTGAAAGGGAAGGGTGTGGTCTGAGAGCTTAAAAGGAAGGGTGTGGCCTGACAGCTCATTCTGTTCCTGACTCCCAGCTGAGCAGGAGCACAACAGGAGAGAGGCTCCAGCTGTTTTTGGGGCTGTGATAAGGCAAGCAGGCTCCCAGAGAGCGAGCGAACAGAGCGAGCGAACAGGGAGAGAAAACAGGAGTTTGGCAGCGGAGTAGAACGACAAGTGCTGCAACAGCAAGTGCTGCTGTACAAACAACAACTACTAGTGCTGCAAGGGAAGGGTGTGGCCTGAGAGCTGAAAGGGAAGGGTGTGGCCTGAGAGCTGAAAGGGAAGGGTGTGGCCTGAGAGCTGAAAGGGAAGGGTGTGGCCTGAGAGCTGAAAGGGAAGGGTGTGGTCTGAGAGCTTAAAAGGAAGGGTGTGGCCTGACAGCTCATTCTGTTCCTGACTCCCAGCTGAGCAGGAGCACAACAGGAGAGAGGCTCCAGCTGTTTTTGGGGCTGTGATAAGGCAAGCAGGCTCCCAGAGAGCGAGCGAACAGAGCGAGTGAACAGGGAGAGAAAACAGGAGTTTGGCAGCGGAGTTCGGCAGGGGAGGTCAAGGGGGAGGTCCCTAAAAAAAAAAAAAAAAAAAAAAAAAAATCTAGGAAGACAGAAACCGAGCACTATGGAAGGAAAGGACTCAGCAGTGGTGGTGACCTGCAAGGGGTGTGCTATGTTTGTTTTCCTGCCGGAGATCGACATGGCCTACACGTGCAACAAGTGCAAGCTGGTCACGCTGTTGGAAGAAAAGGTCAGAGGACTGGAGCAGCAAGTGTCAACCCTCAGGAGCATAAGAGAAAGCGAGGAGTTCTTAGACAGAACGGTGGATCTACAGCACCAAAGCACAGTGCAGGAGCCAGAAGGGCAACGGCAGGATGAGGCGGAGTCGGAGACTGCTGAGGCAAGGGAAAATAACGCAGGGGGAACTCCCTGGAAAAGGGTGACTGTTAGGAGCACAAGAACTACAAGACACTCTGCGCCTGTGGAAGCAGTGGAGCTATGGAACCGCTTCCATGTACTTGAGGACGAGAGCAGAGGACAGCCTGCAGAGGACGGATTACCGGGCACCCAACGTGATAGCGAGCAAGAGGCTGAGGGTCAGTCGAGTGGAGGCAATCAAACCAAGGCCTACAGCAAGAGGAAGAGAAGAGTACTCATAGTGGGAGACTCCCTCCTGCGGGGGATCGAAGCCAAAGTATGTCGCGAAGACCCATGGACTCGCCAGGTGTGCTGTCTCCCCGGAGCACGGATTAAGGATGTGTCAGAGCAGCTGCCGAGGCTCATGCAGCCCACCGACACATACCCCTTTCTTCTCTTCCACGTGGGTACAAATGATACTGCCAAGCGGAGTTACAAAGAAATCACGGCAGACTTTGAAGAGCTGGGAAGGGAACTCAAGAACTTCGGGGCCCAGATAGTTTTCTCATCCATCCTTCCAGTACTTGGAAGAGGCATAGAAAGGGAAAGAAAAATACTCCGAGTGAATGACTGGCTACGAAGGTGGAGCCGACGTGAGGGATTTGGATTCTGGGACCACGGGCTACACTTCCTGGAAGATGGACTGCTGGCAAAGGATGGGTTGCACCTCACAAGGACTGGGAAGAATGTGTTTGGCCACAGCATGAGGAACTTAATCAGGAGGGCTTTAAACTGAATCCAACAGGGGAGGGAGACATAAACTCGGGGGTACCAATGGAAGAAGGCCTCTATGCCACAATGGAGAGAACAGCTCCAGCGGTGCCCATTGATAGTCTACCACAAAATGTAGGGGGAAAGTCGGACTATAAAGCACATAGTCTTCGATGTCTTTATACTAATGCCCAGAGTATGGGCAACAAACAAGACGAACTTGAACTCTTGATACATGAGGGCAAGTACGACTTGATAGGGATAACTGAAACCTGGTGGGATGACTCCCATGACTGGAATACAGCAATTGAAGGGTATAACTTGTTCAAAAGGAACAGAAGCAACAGAAAGGGAGGTGGAGTTGCACTGTATGTTAAAAATACGTATCTCTGCACAGAGATACAGGAAGAGGAGCTTGGCAGCCCCATTGAGAGCATCTGGGTTAAAATAAAGGGGGCAAAGAATAAAACGAACATGGCGGTTGGAGTCTACTACCGACCACCCAATCAAGGAGAAGACGAGGATGGAACTTTTGAAAAACAAATTGCCAGTGTTTCAAGGAGGCACAATGTGGTAGTAATGGGAGACTTCAATTTCCCTGATATCTGTTGGGAGACTTTTTCAGCCAAACATGGCCCCTCCAAGAAATTCCTGAGCTGTGCTGCTGATAACTTCCTCCTACAGAAAGTGGAGGAAGGAACTAGAGGATCGGCTATCCTTGACCTGATTCTAACCAACAGAGACGAGTTAGTGGATAAAGTGGCAGTTTCGGGAACTCTGGGGGAAAGTGACCATGTTATACTTGAGTTCTTGATTCTAACGGAAGCAAAAGCTGAGTGTAGCCAAACACGTACCCTGGATTTTAGGAAAGCCAATTTTAACAAACTCAGAACAATGATTAGTAAGATCCCATGGCAAGTGACTCTCACGAGAAAGGGAGCCCAGGAGGGGTGGGAGTTTTTAAAAAAGGAAATTTTAAAGGCACAATTGCAAACAATTCCCAAAAGGAAAAAAGGCAGAGGGCAACAGAAGAAGCCAATGTGGCTTCACAATAAACTCAAAGACGACCTGAAAACAAAAAAGGACACGTATAGGAAGTGGAAGGAAGGACAGGCTACAAGTGAAGAGTACAGGCAGGTAGCACAGAACTGCAGGAATAGTGTCAGGAAGGCTAAAGCTGAGAATGAGCTAAGGTTAGCGAGGAATGCTAAAAGCAACAAAAAAGCTTTCTTCAGATACATGCACAGTAAAAGACAGAAGAAAGAAGTGGTGGTTCAACTACGCAATGAGGATGGCAAATTGATAACAGAAGACAAAGAAAAGGCAGAAGTGTTCAATTCCTACTTCGGCTCGGTCTTCTCCCAAAAGAGGGTCTATGACCCCCCTGGCAAACCTGAAGTGCAGACTGAAGGGGCAGGATTGCAGCTTGAGATTAATAGGCAAATGGTCAAGGAGCACCTGATTACTCTGAACGAGTTTAAATCTCCAGGGCCTGATGAGCTGCATCCTAGAGTAATAAAGGAACTGGCAGAAGAACTCTCAGAACCACTGTCTATTATCTTTGAGAAATCATGGAGGACAGGTGAAGTGCCAGACGACTGGAGGAGGGCAAATGTTGTTCCCATCTTCAAAAAGGGCAAGAAGGAGGAACCTGGGAACTATAGGCCAGTCAGTCTGACATCAATCCCCGGGAAGATTTTTGAGCAGATTATAAAGAAGTCAGTCTGCAAGCACCTTGAAAACAATGCAGTGATTACTAGAAGCCAGCATGGATTTGTCAAGAACAAATCCTGTCAGACTAATCTGATCTCATTTTTTGATCGGGTAACCTCCCTTGTGGACTGTGGGAATGCTGTGGACATTATATATCTGGACTTCAGCAAAGCTTTCGACAAAGTGCCTCATGATATCCTGATTAGTAAGCTAGCTAAGAGTGGGCTAGATGGAACAACTATCAGGTGGATCCACAACTGGCTACAGAATCGGACTCAAAGAGTGCTTATCAATGGTTCCTTCTCAAACTGGGGAGAGGTAACGAGCGGGGTACCACAGGGCTCGGTCCTGGGCCCGGTGCTCTTCAACATTTTTATTAATGACTTGGATCAGGAGGTACGGGGAATGCTTATCAAATTTGCAGATGACACAAAGTTGGGTGGAACAGCTAATACTCTGGAAGACAGAAACAAAATTCAAAGTGACCTCGATAGGCTGGAGCGCTGGGCCGAAAACAACAGAATGAAATTTAATAGGGATAAATGCCAAGTGCTGCACCTAGGGAGAGGAAACCAAATGCAGAGTTACAGAATGGGGGACACTTGGCTCAACAATACTACAAGTGAGAAGGATCTTGGAATTGTGGTAGATCACAAACTGAATATGAGCCAGCAATGCGATGTGGCTGCAAAGAAGGCAAATGCAATTTTGGGCTGTATTAATAGAAGTATAGCTTCCAAATCGCGGGAAGTGATAATTCCCCTTTACTCGGCACTGGTTAGGCCTCATCTTGAGTACTGCGTCCAGTTCTGGGCACCACACTTTCAGAAGGATGTAGACAAACTGGAGAGGGTTCAGAGGAGGGCAACAAAGATGATAAAGGGACTGGAAACAAGGCCCTATGAGGAGAGACTGAAAGAACTGGGCATGTTTAGCCTTCAGAAGAGGAGACTGAGGGGAGATATGATCGCACTCTTCCAGTATTTGAAGGGATGTCACACAGAGGAGGGCAAAGATCTCTTCTCGATCATCCCAGTTTGCAGGACACGGAATAATGGGCTCAAGTTACAGGAACCTAGATTCCACCTAAACATCAGGAAAAATTTCCTGACTGTCAGAGCAATAAGACAATGGAATCAACTACCTAGGGAGGTTGTGGGCTCTCCCACTCTGGAGGCATTCAAGGTGCAGCTGGACAGCCATCTGTCAGGGATGCTTTGACCTAGATTCCTGCATTGAGCAGGGGGTTGGACTCGATGGCCTTGTAGGCCCCTTCCAACTCTACTTTTCTATGATTCTATGATTCTATGATTCTGTCTTGACACTCCTCAGCCTCCCTGACATTAACTGAGCATATGTGATTTAATGTTCACTTTTTAACCGCTGAGGAGGAAGGGTCAGCCTCAGATTGTTGACTTAAGGGCAGCTGCTATGAAGAAAGTAGAGCATTTCTTTGCTGAGGTTGCTGGGAGATTGGAGAACTGTGGGGCAAGAGGGATTGTGTGTTGACACAAACAGGTGCAGGGAAGCAGGGCTTCCAGAGAGCCACTGGCTCCTCAGGAAACTAATGGGGCAGAAGGATCAAAGTGGACTAGAGGGGAAATGTCCCACAGTATATTAGCCCTTTAGTTCAGGTTGTTCTCTGTGATGTTGCGTGAAAAAAAGAGCAGAAAGAATGAAGAACGGACAGGCCAAACCGGTGTGTGTGTGTGTGTGTGTGTGTATGTGTATGCACACCGAAACCAATTGTTGTCTGAAAAGAACACAGTAACATCCAAGTTTCCTGCATTGAGCAGGGGGTTGGACTCGATAGCCTTGTAGGCTCCTTCCAACTCTATGATCTATGAAATCTATGAAATACATGCGAAGAAATCCTGCCTGATAATAGCTGCAGTTGCTTTACCTGGCACTAGTACTTCATGTTTAGTGGCTACACACAGGGCCTGCAACAAAATGTTGCAGTGTAGAGTGCTCTTCTTCAGGGTGGCAGCCAGCCAACCAGCCAGGCAGGCTTCATTTCAGGATGTTCCATTCCAGCCCCCTCCCAAAAGACTCTCAGCATTCTGTGCCCTTTGAGCATGCTCTGTCCTCATTGGGCTGTTTGAGGGTGCTGGGTTGTTTTTTTTGGGGGGGGGTTGCCCCCATAGGCTTTCTTCCTATTCCCCCCCCCCCCACTTTTACAAACCTTTGGAGTTTCTTGAGCCTGCTGATGCTTCCTGTTTGTGCATGAATGGTGCCATTTTGGTTACATAAGGGTTGGCGCTTTGAGAACTGAATTTGCTTGCTATTAGTATAAAGGATGATGATGGTGTCTCTGCTCTGGTTTGTGGCTCCTTCCTGTTGTGACTTGTATATTTTGTGCATTTGATATTCACGTGTGTGTGCGTGTGCGTGTGTGTATATGTGTGAGAGAAAGAAAGAGAAGGGGTGAGTTATTCAGGTTGCAGCAAAACAGAAAAGGATTCTGCTTGGCCCCTGGGCCTGCCGATCAACTTAGAATAGTGAAATAAATCTGCCAGCAGGCTCCCTCACCCTTTCTAAGAGTTGTGAAAGTTAGAAGCCTAGCATAGACAATTGTGTGTGGCCTAGTGGTTAGAGTGTTGGACTGGGACTCGGGAGATCCGGGTTCAAGTCCCCTCAGCCATGAAACTCACTGGGTGACTTTGGGCCAGTCACTGCCTCTCAGCCTAACCTACCTCACAGGGTTGTTGTGAGGATAAAATGGAGAGGAGGAGGAGGAGGATTATGTAAGTCGCCTTGAGTTCCTTGTAGGAAAAAAGGCAGGGTATACATGTAATAAATAAATAAATAAATAAATTCTACCACTGATTCACTTGCCCTGTCCAGCCTTGCTCCAAATCCTGATCATGCAGAAAAGCAGTGAACTTGCATGTTTTCATAGATTTCATAGATCATAGAGTTGGAAGGGGCCTACAAGGCCATCGAGTCCAACCCCCTGCTCAATGCAGGAAACTAGAGGAGGGGTCTCCCATCCAAGTAATAACCAGGCCTGACCCTGCTTAGCTTTCCATGCTCAGACAAGCTGAACCAACATCTTGTGTGATTATGGACTTCCTGTCTGCATCTCTCAAGAGTGATTCTGAGGTTCAGAGAGAAACAGGGAGCAATCTTGCACACAGACAGCCACCTTGGAAGACACACAGTGGATCGCTTGTGTGAGTGTCCCACAGCAAACTCTCCCTGCCTGTAGAAAACCAGCACATCATTGAGCGAAGGCTACCCTTGAATTGGTGAAAGTGGTTTTTGTTTTCATTTTTTGCTTTTCACCTTTAAAAAAAAACAGTCCCTGCAAGAGTTGTAGTCCACAGAGAGTTGAGAAAAAGTTCAGCATTGGGTCTGAAGGGAGATTACCGGTAGTTTCTCAAATGAGCCCACCAGGCACACCAAGATGCGCTGCTCCAATTATGCCTTCTGTTCCATAACCACATCTTGCATCTATTTTAAAATCTTTCTTTTTTTTTTTTTAAATATCCTGAGACCTTGAGTTTTTCTCTCTCTCTGAGTGTGTTTCTTATGGCATGTGCTTTATCTGTTGCAGAATACACACAATAATTTCAGTGCTGTTGGATGCATCAAGCAATGAAAATCTGCATTAGCAAAATAACTCCTGTGGCTTTAGTTAAAGGTTCTTGTGAGTCGCAGCCTTTCCAATCGATCCCATAAGCATGATTTGTCCTTCCTCAAGCCCTGGCTCTTTGCTGTGGCTGGATTGCATCCTGCAGGGCCTCCCCTGTGGAGATGCTAAGGGAGAAATAATAAAGCCTCTTCCCTAGCTAGTCCCTCCCAGCCAAGATTCATATGCATGCATGGCTTCATGCAGCCCTTAACAGGACCAGGGGGCTCAGATCAGCAGGAGTGGCCCTTCTGAAGGCACCCTGGCTTGCAGAGGACCATTTGTCAAGCATGCAGGAAAGGGCTTTCTCCTGTGTTGCTCCCAAACTTTGAAACACCCCCCCTCTGGAGTTGTGACTGGTCCCCACTGTCTCTCTGCATTCAGGAAGCAGGTCAAGACACGTCTTCTAACTTAGCTTTTTAAAGATGCAATCCTATGCATGTTTAGACAGAAAAAAGTCCTACAACTCCCAGCATTTCCCAGAAAGCATGGCTGGCTGGGGAATGCTAGGAGTTGTAGGACTTTTTTCTGTCTAAACATGCATGGGATTGTACCCTTAGTTGTTATGTTTTTTAAGGTTGTTTTTAGTGTTTTACTATATTTTTATTTGATTATTGTTTTTCTGTAAACCGCCTTGGGTGACTTCAGAAAGGCAGTATAGAAATACCATAAATTATGATAAATAAGTTCTCACCCCACCCCTGCTTGTACAAACGAAAGTAGCCAGTTGGACTGGATGTCCACTCCTTTTTAAAAATGTTTTGTTCGAGGGCCATAACAAGATGGTCCTTGAACAAATGATTATTCAAATGATTGCTACAAAAATATATTATGATCCATTCTTTAATGAGTCTATTTATCTGCTACAGTGCTAGATATTTGCAAGCTGCCTTTCCTGCAAACTTCTTCAGTTAGCTTATCCATTTTGACAAGATCTAATTACGGTATTTTAATAGCCATTCCCTATGTGTCGGAGGATGAGATTCCCCCCCCCCCCCAGTATCTTGCCCATACAATTTTTGCTGTATCTAATGTGATTTCACATTATTTGGAAGTTTTGCTCTTATAACATTAAATAATACATGATCTAACACAATATTATGACCTGTGATCTGAGATACATTGTAGGTTCAATCCTTGAGTTGGTGCCAGACAACACACATTTTGTCATGCGAAATTTTGATCTTGCTTCCCAAGGATCCCCACCCCCACCCCTAGCCATCTCCCCATTATATAGCTTGCCATAAGCTTCCATTGTGGGAATGTCACATTTTGCATGTCAGACCCTAATCTTGGGAAAGTATTACACATATTTCACCCTTGTTTGCTTTTCTTGATTGACATGCCACAGCCACTGCCAGCATGGTTTTGTGTGTCATATTTCTGGGCGTACACACATATTAAGGGTTTATTATTCTTATTATTCAGGTACAAAGTGTTTACAATTTTCTAAGGGGTGTGCAGACCTTGAGCAGGTCATTCATACTTGATAGCAGAGTTTTTGAGGCAAATTTCTGAGAGCTGGGCCATTGGTTAGAGTGTTGGACTGGGACTCGGGAGAACCAGGTTCTAGTCCACACTCGACCGCGAGGCTCACTGGGTGACTTTGGGCCAGTCACTGACTCTCAGCCTAACCTACCTTATAGGGTTATTATGAAGATAAAATGGAGAGGTGGAGGAGGAGGATTATGTAAGCTGCCTTGGGTTCTTTTCAGGAAAAAAGGTGGCATATAAATATAATCAATAAATAATTGTTGGGTTAGAATTGAATCAAGCTGGCCCTCATAAAGAACAATGTCAGCATGGGAAACACAGTCTACTATCCTCTTAGCAGGCTAACAAAACAAAACAAAATTCCACATCAACATTCAATTTAACATGATTCCACAGTATTTGTGGATGCCAGTGTGGTGTAGTGGTTAGAGTGTTGAACTGGGACCTGGGAGATCTGAGTTCAAGTCCCCACTCGGCCATGAAGCTCCCTGAGTGACTTTGGGCCAGTCACTGACTCTCAGCCTAACCTACCGGTACTTCACAGGGTTTTTGTGAGGATAAAATGGAGAGGAGGAGGAAGATCATGTAAACTTCCTTGGGTTCCTCGCAAGAGGGAAAAAGGTGGGATATAAATTGATGATGATGATGATGATGATGATGATGATGATGATGATTTGCTGTAACACCATTGACTTTGATTCTGTAGCTTCTGGCTTTAGCCCTGCCTTCTCCAATGTATTGGCTTCCAGATGTATCTGTACAGGCAGAACAAAGTCTGTGATTCATATGGACCTGTGTATCTACATGAGTACATACATTACAAACCATCTGTATTATAACAGCCCCGGGATAGGGAAGGCAGGCAGGCATCCCTTTCCCTCATATGTGAGGAGTCAAGCAGTTCAGCTTAGATTGTGAAACTGTCCAGGATGATGTCTCCCTGTTTGGGATTTTCCAGCTAGCACTGTGGGGGCAGACAGGCCTTAATGAAGTACTTTCAGGAAGAATTCCAGGTAGAACACGGTATGTCTGAGAGATCATCAGGCTTCATTAGTTATGGTTCTCATGTGATTTAATGCCCTGTTGATGCTTTTGTAAGCCCATCCCAATCAATCACTATCATTCCCATAAAAATGTACCCAATCAACTAACCAAGGTGAGTCTTGCCTAAATGGCTGTGGCTGCTTTCATTCACAAAACTGAAAGGAATGCCCATGCACTGAGAGTTACGAGCTTAACCCAAAAGAGCATGGTCGCAATATTGTATAACTTCTAATTGGCCACTTTGCCAAGCTACAAGTTGGATATATGATGTTTATGACCAATGTGGGTTAGGAAGTGATGTCTTTTTCTGCTCTCACCTGTATTCTTCTGTCTTTGGCTTCAGATGTCTGGAACAAACTTAGGGTGCAATCCTATGCATGTTTAGGCATAAAAAAAAGTCCTACAACTCCCAGCATTCCCTTGCCAGCCATGGAGGCTGGGTAATGCTGGGAGTTGTAGGGCTCTTATGTCTAAACATGCATAGAATTTTGCCTTTAGATGCTTTTACAATAGAGGCACTTCTGGGTCTTCACTTCTGGGTTGGCTGAGACCTGGTACCCCTGGACATGGGATCTCACGCCTATGTTGAGGATGGCAGAGAGAGAAGCTGAAGGTGTGACCATCTCATGGGGAAGGCTGGGCTAAATTGGGGACTTTGCAGGATCCAGGCCTGAATAGATCATTTATATACTGGGTTGTCAGTCAAAGTTGGATGATCCAGGGACACTGTCAAGTTCCTAAAGAGAAGGCCTGTAGAGAAATCCTGAGTTATAATCCCCAACTTTGGACAACTTGGTGTGATAGTAATGAGAGGGCAAAGGCCCTAGGAGTAACCACAGAGGGAAACCTTAATAGTCTGAAGATGGCTCTGTTTTGGTATCAGCCCTTGTGCTGGGATTGCTCTCTAGGTGGGACAATTACAGCAGAACCATCAGGTCCTGATTTAACACCCATGTCCCCTGGCAAGCTGCTTCAGTCTTAGCACTAAGAGGCTGGCTGGGAAAGGACATGGAGGGTGGCACATGCTGTGGAGGCTGTGCAGCCAGGTTGATGGAGCTGCAGGTGTCCCATAGCCGTGCTTCTGTTGAGTACATATATGTGAAGGAATGTGAATGAAGCATAGACGCAGCCAGCAACTGATTTAATAAGGCCCTCCTACATTCTGGATTGCAAACCTGGTCCGTTCAAGTGTCCTCTGTAGGCAAAGGAAGAATCCTGTGGGTGCTAGGCCAGAATTGCAGAAGGGTGGAGGCTGACAGCTGATGGCTGGAGGAAGGTAATTTTAACCTGGCGCACCTGTCAAGCTAGCAGTCACAAGCTCCTCATTCCTTGAAGGTGGGGAAGGGGGCTTAATGAAGAAGCCCTAAGGTTATCTTCCAGATACTCAGCTTGAATGAGCTGTCTCCAGACCCATTGTGGTTTAGACGGAGCTAACATCACCCTGGTGTTTATCATCTTGTTTTAGAAACCAAGGAGAAGGGGATTTTCTTCATTCTTTCATCAGCGTGTCAGTTCAGATATGACACATGTGCTATTTAAAGGAGCAGTAGCCCTCTGAGTTAAGGTGTGTGGTGAAGACTGAAGTTGGGAAGAGAAGCACAGGCCTGTGGCTCATGCTGGCTCAGCTTGTCTGAGCGTGGAAAGCTAAGCAGGGTCAGGCCTGGTTATTACTTGGATGGGAGACCCCCTACTCTAGTTTCCTGCATTGAGCAGGGGGTTGGACTCGATAGCCTTGTAGGCTCCTTCTAACTCTGAAATCCTAATGGCTTAGATGAGCTGCTATTTTTTGCGCAAAAAGTTCTAATCTTTCTCAGTCCATGGCAGCAAAGCCCTGGCAGATGAAGTAAATGCAAAATAAGAGCCTTGTAGTCAACTGAGATCCTTCTAGGTTCTCTTTAGATCTTAAGCCAGGGGCATATTTTTTTTCATTTCAAATTTATTTTTTGTTTTTGTTTTTCCTGGATCTTGATCTATACCAGCCTTCTCCAACCTGACACCCTCCAGCTGTGTTAGATTACAACTCTCTTCATCCTCAGTCAGCATGGCCATTGTTGGCTGGGGTGATGGGAGTTGTAGTCCAACACATCTGGAGGGCACCAGTTTGGGGAAGGCTGGACTAGACCAATCACATATGTCTATCCATCCATATTAACAGAAAAGGTTGGCTTTCTCTACAATAGAATAAAGAGAAATGTGAAGGGGTACCATAAATCAGGGTTCTCCAACCTTGGGTCCCCAGATGTTTTTGGCCTACAACTCCCAGCTACGCTGGCTGGGGCATGCTGGGAGTTGTAGGCCAAAAACATCTGGGGACCCAAGGTTGGAGAGCCCTGCCATAAATGACTTCAAAATAATGAAGAACGTCATTTTTCCTGTCTTGCAATGTGAGGAAAAAAGTTAGTACAGTCATGCCTTGGATTGAGAGCATAATTCGTTCCGGAAACGTGCTTGTAATCCAAAACACTCTTATATCAAAACGAAATCCCCCCCCAAAAAAATGTACAGAGATTTTTAATTTAAGCCGTACTACAGTACTTGTATTGCAAGACGTCGCTTGTATATCAAGTAAAAAAAAAATTAAATAAATGTTTAAAAATTTGCTTGTCTTGCAAAACGCTCTCAAACCAAGTTACTTGCAATCCAAGGTATTACTGTATGGGGAAGGGGATGAAATAGAAATTGACTAAATAAAATACTTTTGCCGACAAATAGGATCAGCTTTTAAGGAAATCACTGCTTGTGCAGTGAATGTGCATCAGGATTGCAGCAGCAAGCCCAGCCCCTAGCCTAGAGTAGACTTACAAACGGTATGCACATAGGCCTGTAGGCACGGGCAGGAACCCTGCAAGGAGCACAGTCCTCGTGTATGTGGGCAGGGACCGTACACATGGACTTGTGAACATGTGTAAGTTGTGAGGCGGGGCAGAGCTTGCCCACTTGTTCTCGCTCCTCTGCCCCAAGTGCGTTCACCGTATGAATGGATGAATATTTATTACGGTCATTGACCAGAACCAACAATAACATTAAAACGAGGAAACAATCAATGAAACATGCATTACTACTATACACCAGCATACATCTCAGGTTCACAACAAAATTTTATATCAAAATTATAACAGACAAGCAAGGCCAGAGTCAGAAGTTAAAAAGGTGTGGCATGTTATGGCAGTTGCACAAAATTTAGCCACTTTATTAGTGATATGAGGAACCGTATCAGCAAGTAGCAGGGAAATATAGAATTTTTCAGTTCTACCCGGGCAGTTATATAAGATAGGAAGAATGAGCTCTTCACGAAGATCCCGGTAGAAGGGGCAATATAAAAGTACATGCCCCACATATTCAACCGTTCACCATATGTGAGGTGATCATCTGAAAAATGCTATGGTGGTGGGATTGCAAAGCACCACCAATCTGTCTTCAGAAGAGTAAGTTTAGTTACCGTATGCACATACGCATGCTATAGATCATTAGAGATTTTCAAACATGGTCAGGGGGCGTATCTCAAGTCAATCATATCCTTGCTCAGAAAATTGTAAATAAAGACAAAGGAGGGGGGAAAGACAGGCCATTTCCGTTGCATATCTTGCTCTTGTTCTTGCATGGGGGTGGGATGGGGTAGGAAATGGATCCAAAGGAAGAGTTTGGGGAATAAAAAGCATGCCAGAAGTAGGGGGCTGCTTGCTTCGCTGAGCCTCATCAGATCAATGGACAGTAAAGTGTTGCACTGATTTGGAGGTGCTGGCAGGAGACTGGCACTTTGTGGAGATGTGTGAGGGAGACTTCTCCATCCGCTCTGCACAGTTGCCAGCCAATCCCCTTGGAGCACCATCCTGCACTACACGAACCAGCGGACTTGATCACTAATCTGGGTGGTAGACTGTGGCCAATGTGAGTAATTTTCTCCCCTCAGATATTTCAGGTCAAATACTTGTGATATATCTGGGCAAAAAAATAACATGTTTTTCTTCTTTTTTGCTTTTTTGTTTAGTAAATACAGGTAGTAAAATAAACAGGCTAAATTAGATCACTCTCTGGGCCCTAGTCTCTCTAGTCCAGTGTTCTCCAACTTTGGGTCCCCAGATATTTTTGGCTACGCTGGCTGGGGCATGCTGGGAGTTGTAGGCCAAAAACATCTGGGGACCCAAGGTTGGAGAACACTGCCCTAGTCTGTGCAACACATTTTTCCCCCAGTGCAAATTAGCCCCATTCGCTTAAATTTTCTCATTCAAAATTTCCTTAAAACCCCACATCACTAAAAGAGTGTCCGGGGAGCCATACAGGCTGCTGCTGATCTCCTCCCCTGTGGCCATAGACAGAGCTCTGACTGCGGAGGAGGGCATCTCCCCCCACCTGCCCAGCTCCTACAGAATGCTCTGCAGGCGCGCATCTCCCAAGGTCACTGCTGTGACTCGGAAGAGGACAGGGAGGGTGGAAGGGGGGCATGCCGCCGGGCAGAGGGGGGAGGGGAAAGGAGAGGGCACGGATCCACCAGATCCACAAGCCTCTCCATTCCCAGCCCTGCCTCCAGGAAAGGAGGAGACGTAGATGGGCCTCTGAGCCCACTTTGCTCAAAATGTGTTTCGTGAGGAATAGGGAGCTAAAAGTCCTCTGTGGTTCCTCCTGCCCTGCCGGGAAGGGCTTTGCATAGAAGGAGAGCTCCAAGATTGGAGCCCTCTGTCTATTGGATATCAGTTGTTTAGGATTGCACTCTAATTATGTTTCTATTTAAATGATAGTAATTATTTCTAAATTTGCATCTATGCATATAAATTATCATATGCAAATGTTATGCAAATATCTGGCCTCTTTTGTCCTCCCCCCCCCTTAATCTCTCTCTCTCTCCCCTATCCAGGTCTTCTTTTTTGGTGATGCATAAGTGGCTACCCTATCTAGGTCCAATCTACCTTTCTGAAGCAATGAAATGATTCCTGTATACCTGTACATTATGGGGCCAGAGCTTTATTGTAAAACCTACTTCCCACTCATCACTCAATGTAAAAATTGTGTTTAAAAATGCTAGATGAGAGTGTGGCAAAGTTACTGTTTCCTTTCTTCTTAAACGGATCTGTCTTTTCCATGACGCATCATTCATTTACCAACATGAAAGGGAAATGACTCACCTTTCATCCAAACAAGAACTCCTGAAGCTTAGCCGACAGCACCTGTCTGGGATGTGGTTACTTATTAACTAGTTACGAGCTAAAGGTGTCCTGGGAAATAAGGAGTTTGCTTATTTTCCTTAAGCCTGGAGTTTGAATGACCACTCCTTACTTCTCAAATAAGGCTTGCACATTAGGGCAGTGCCTGTGATATGATCTTGAAGTAAGCCAATGGTCAGTGATTACCACAAACATTCAACCTCACTTATTCCAGTGGCATGCATGATCGGAGAATGGTCTTAGCGGGATTATTTCCATAATGTTTCACTACTTGTGACTTTGTAGAGGGACTGTCAGGAGAGCTGGATGATCCAAGATCTATTTTCTTTTACAGGACAGAATCTGATACTGTGAATCAAGCAATAAGCAACTATTCAGGCTCTGGCAGCACAATCCAAGCCATACTTATTCAGAAGCAAACCCCACTGAGTTCAATCCGGCTAACTCTCTACAACACGTGCTCAGGAATTCAGCATTAGGCTTTTGTTTTGTTTTGTTAATGCTGTTCTGATGCTGCTACTAGAGCAAAATCGAATGGTTTCTTTTTATTCCCAGGCTGGCCTAGCATCCACACCATCACTTTTATTGTTATGTTTTAGCTCTCACATAAATAATCAAAGTGGTTATTCAGAGGCATATGACATTTGGGATTCCCTTTACCAGCTTTGCACCTTGAAGACTCAGATATCTGAGTGCTCCCAGTCCCCACCCCCTCCTAGTGAAAAGAACATCCAGCAACATAGAGCCCCTATGAGTATCCCAGTCTTTATCCCTGGGATTCCTTTGTTCCTCATTAAATAGCTACTAGCTTGCCCCATCGTAAATGGCTGTTCCTTCTGGTCAAGAAAAGGGGAAGTGGGCTTCTCAAAATGGGGGCAGCACATGTGTACTTCTGGAGCTTGGGGATTTGTGCGGGGTGGTTGGTTATTGCTGTCCCTTTGGCCGTTTGTGTGCCTGCTTCTGGCTTTGCTGTAGTTGCTGTAAACCGCCCAGAGAGCTTTGGCTATGGGGCGGTATAGAAATAAAATTGATGATGATGATGATGATGATGATGATGATGATGATATGCTACTGCTGTTGCAGCTGTTGCTGGCTTAGAGCCAGTTTGCCATGATATGGGCGTCTTGGAGGTGGATACAACTGTTCCCACTTCATCTCTTCTGCCCCACATCTGCCTCTGTTTTGGCCCCTTTTATGGGACTGAATGCTGGAGCGCCCCCCCCATGTCCCCCCCTCCTCCATCCTGTCTGTGTCTAGCTTTGGCCAAGTTGGGAGAGAGAAACAAAGAAGCACCAAGCGCTGCTCACAACACTGATGCTCCATAGTATTGTAAAACGGAGAGGTGCAGTTTTAAAACAGACAGCAAAATACACCTGCTAAAAGGCAGCTATATACCACTAGAGATCAACATTCTACTTTTATTTGCCTAAAAAGCAAACACCGGCACTACAAACTTTTTTTCCTATCTAATAAAAATAATACTAGAAGCCTGCAACCAAAACATTGGCTTGTTAGCTCAAAGTGACATGTGAATTTCAGTTTCCCACTCCATTACTCCCTTGCCCTCATTGCCCTCTGAAGATTGCCAGGTCAGATGCTGAAGTAATGGTAGCAGTAGCAGCTGGCAGAATTCTCCCTTCTATGCAATTCTGAAAGATACAAGGGTCCCTCTCAGTGTCTAGACCAGCCTTCTCCTACCTGGATCCCCTGTAGATCAGGGGTGGGCAATGTGTGACCCGCCAGATGTTATGGCCTACAAACTTCCATCAGCCCTAGCCAGCACAGCCAATGGTGAGGGATTATGGGAGTTGTAGGCATACAAAATGCGTACAAAAGATGTAGAAGGCCACACGTTGCCCATCTTGATCTAGATGTTTTGAACTACGACTCCCATCACCCTTGAACATTCATCCTGCTGGGTGGGGTGTTGTAGTCCACAGCATCTTGGAGGTACACAGGTTGGGGAAGGTTGGTCTAGATTTACAAACCTTATGTTTGTATTCTGGGCTCCTTAGCTTGCAAGCCCCAAACCTGTTCCTCAGGGTCTTGCCTCTTCCCTTTCCTCAAGTTCCCTTCCCTGCGGTTCATGTACTTCAGTCCACTGCTTGCTCTGTATGTTCTAAAACTGTACACCAAATTTCATGGTGCCATCACAGTGCTCAAGAGAGATTGTACATTATAGTGAGATTTATATCTTTTCTGATCCCCTTGAATATGGGTGGGGTGCAAACTTGGCATGCAATATGAGGTCTTGAAATGACACCAACTTTCATTCTGACATCTCAGCCTTCAAGAGAGAATATTGTGTTGTGTCATGCTCCTGGATCTTTTGAAAATGGCCCTGTGTGACTCTGTTTTTCATTCTTTCCCACATTAAAACAGCTGGGATTCAAAACTGAAACAATTGTGGTGTGTGTAGGATAATTCATAAGCTTTATACCACTCACTCCTTTGCTTCTTCTTCTTCTTAGGAATGTTAATCTCCCAGCATTTAGCACTAAATATATTTTGAAATTACTCTGCTGTTTTTCTGTCTATATTTCAATATGCGTACATATGTGTGTGTGATTGTGCTATCTCCACATTCAATGGAATTAATGCATTATAAACAAATTTAAAAACAGAATGCAAAACCAAAGCATCTTACTAAAGCTGTTGTGTGATCTAGAGGAAGGACACAAGTGCTATAGCAGTGAATTAGATTCAGGTTTTTCAACTATGTAGCAAGCTTTGATCTATCAGAAAATGAAACCCCCTTGCTACATCAGTAGAGGGAGTAGATTCTGTAGCCTGCTTGATTCCTAACTGTACCACTACCAAAAAGGAGGAAAATAGTGCAGTTGCACTCAGGATTGAAGGGCCAAGGTTAAGGGATAACTTTTTTTGTAAAATGGGAGCAGCCAATGGGGGGGCTTTTTAGTTTTAATGGCTGCCAGGGGAAAGCTGTATGGCTAAAACTGCCAGAATAGTTTCCTTTCCTGTTTTGCTTTGCTGCCCACACAGTCTTGCAGATAAACAAAATTCCACATCCCAGCATGGCTTTTCTTCTTCCCTGAATCAGAAAAACACCCAAAATGTATCTCAGACGCTGCTGAACACGTGTTTGCAGAACTAATGGAAGGAGGTGGAGGAGCAGGAGACGTTGATGGCAAGCAGATAGATCTAGATACACATCATCATTTTACTCTTGCCTCTTTGACTGTTTTCTCTGGATGGAGACGTCTTCCTGTCCTGCTGCTTGAGGTGGAATTTGCTCATTTACAGCTTGTGCCCTTGTACAGCGGCCAGCTACAACTCTAGCAGTTTAGACCTCCTCCTCTTACGGCCGGAGGGAGCCTCTGTGACTTGGTGGTTGGTGCAGAAAAGAGTGGGGGCAGGAGGGGCAGGACTCTTTGACCCTGGAGACCATTCTGCCTCGCTCCATGTGTGGGCCATTGGCTGAATCATTCACCCCTGCTGTGTGTTTCTGGGATTTTTAAAAGGCTGGGTTACCAGGTTTGCCTTCTTGCCAGAAAGCAGTAATGTGAGGCTAAGGAGCCTAACTTTTCTTGATGAAGGATACCTTTTTTGGGGGGGGGGTCTTGAAATTTTCACAAATGGGGTCAGGGTTGTTTATTTTTTTAATTTCCCCGGTCTTTTGCAAGTGTGCAAGAGTGTAGATTGAGCTGTCGGATATGTGTAGTTTTGCCTTGTCAGTTTCCTTGTATGCTTCAGCAGTCAAAGGGAGCTGGGAAGTGGGGTAGGTAACATACAAGGAAATTGACAAGGCGAGACTGCATATAGGCTAATTTGTGCAGGGTCCCAAAGGACTGGGGTGGGGGGATGATAGTAAGACAAAGGAGGAACCCATTTGTGCAGTTCAGAAGCACTAGAGGAAAATGTGAACGAAGTAAGTGCACCAAGGGGTGTGTGTGACAATATCTCCCAATTGGCAATGTAATCCTCTAGCTATTAAGTGTTGAACTGACACTTGTCAGTGTCCTCCTTCCTTTCAACACTTCTCCGAGTCTCCAGCAAGTCCAGAAAGGGGAGTTATTGGCTCCCCCCCACCCTTATCGTGGATCCTTCTCAGCTTGCTGCTGTTGTGCAAATTTCCCCTCCATTTACTTCCCAAACTCTACATTTGGGCAGCTGAATCTGCATTCTTGCGCACTTGTGAAAAATGGGGGGGGGCATTTTTAAACAAAAAACAAAGAAAAGACCCCATTTGTATAGATTTCAAGCCACACACACACACACACACACAATTTTTTAAATATCCAATTTGTGGAAATTACCATTTGCGCAAATGACGAGACCTGAAAAAAAATGTGCAAAACATATCAGGTAAAAAAATCCTCTACCATCCGCTGCCGCTTACTGGAAGGGAAACACTGCAGACTCCCATTGGGCTCAAACAGAATGGAATCCCCAGTGTCACACATCCCATACATGAGTGTTAGTTTTCTACTGTCAATAGTTTTTCTTGGGATTTTATTTATATTTTTGTGTAAATTGTATAATGCCTAGAGAAATTTATTTACTAAATTTATTTAGGTGTTTAAATAAACAAATTCTTCTTTCTGTCTTCCTGGCAATGCTGACCAAGCAGGGGTGGTCCTTTTCTCATTGTTGCCTACTGCACTGTATTCATAGGGTAGAGTGCAGTGCATGGTGCATCGGTAAAGATAAGAGGATTGCACCTGCTTGTTAAGCATCAGCTGGTCCAAGGGAGGAAGGCATGCTTGGCTATAGCACTATATGAATACACACCTGTGTGTATTTGTTCAGGGTTCAGTCTCCTGTGTAATATATATTCTGCTGTTGACAGTGGCGTGTAGTTGGAACATGGAGAGTTCTCATGGAGAGTTCCCCCAATACCCTTCTCTAGAGCGAATTTCATACCTTGGAGAAGTTGGACCTTCTGCAAATATGTACAGTCTACCTGTACTGCACAGTCAAAATGAGAAGCACATGTGCATTTAACTCAGTTCAGTTTACTGTCACAAACAGGTTTGTTGCTATTTGTCTCTTCTTAATTGGTTCCCAGAAAGACTCGAGAGTATTTTGTAGATACATTAAGTAATGTGTTGCCCGAGCAGCAGTGGCAAAAATCCATTTCCCCTTCCTTCCTAAGTATAATCATGTGGCAAGGGAGGTGAAGAAGGAGCTGTTGTCATATCCAAGAGTGGAAACAGGGGATCATAGTGGACATTTTAAGGTGACATTGTGCTGCAAACCTCATAAATTTTTACAGTACAGGCAGTAATATACACACATTTTTACCATGGATCTTGACATCTCCTCTTATTTTGGTTATGGCTATGTTTCATTCCTAACCAGAAAACCCATGGCCTGTTAAAATTGCCTGAAGCTCTACCCCTTAGCACCCATGGTGCAAGGATTTGAAGTCCTACCTTTTGCAGTAAAATTGTCCCCACACCGGAATGAAGACACAAAGCAAACCTTTGGGGAAAGGTTATAACAACTTTATTAATAAACATCAAGGATCTGCAATGGTGGGCGTAAAAACTACAGATCTGTGTGGGCACCTCTTAAGTACCATGGGACTTCTGGGGTGCCCCTGGTGTCATGTGGGCAATCCTGCCCTGGCTTGAAGCACCAGATCAGTCAGGCACTGAGCAGGGCTTTGCACTGCCTGCCCACCATGAGGGTAGGCCAAGGCAGCCCCTGAGCATCCCAGCGAATCCCTGCTGGCTGCATTTGAAGCAACAGGGTCAAGGGCTGCTTCCTTCCTCCATCCTCTTAAGCTAGTCGGCAATGAGAGAGAGGTTGGATTAGTGCAGTGCTTCTCAATTATTTTCTGTCATGCCCCCCCCTAGGAAGAAGAAAACATTTCGCGCCCCCCGCGCGACTGTAAATAGTATCATTTGCCTATAAAATTGTTATAAGTACACCTCTGCATAACACTGTATCCTTATTAACGTATAAGAGAATAAAAAGAAAGAAATGTGGATCATTTACAACAAAGAATAGCTTTATTAACTGTAGCAGAAAACGATTTAAAGGAGCACAGGATTTAAAGGAACACAATATTAAAAAAACTTTAACTGAGGTCAAACGAGCCCCCCTTTACGGAGCCTCGCGCCCCCCCTGGGGGGCCCGCCCCACTATTTGAGAAGCACTGGATTAGTGACACTTCACCTCTCAGGTGCTTCAGGGTGCTCACCACCCACTTGTGACCAAAATAGCTGAAGCCAATTAGCTAACGGGGTGGCTATGGTTTGGCTAACTGTGGAGTAGTTGAAAAAGATGCACCCAAAGCTCAGACTTAGGATGCACTATCCCTTTTTTTCATGGGTGATTAGCTAATCCTACACCATGGCACATAGCAGGTGAGTAGGTAGCCGTGCCGAAGATGGAGAGGCCATTTAGGAGGGTGGGGCTGCTTAGACATGCCCCTTGCCTCTTGACTGGAAAGTGTCCTGATGCTGGCACATCATGTCCCATATTTCCCTCTGCCCAATTGGAGTGGGGAAGGAGACAGACCTGCTCCCAGGGGAGGAGGAGAGGCATTCCTGTTTACCTCCAGGAAAGTTGGTTGGCACCTATGTTCAGCCCTGGTGGGGCATGTCATGAAATAGCTTTGATCTTTCATGGCAATGCAGCTTCAAATGAGCCGCAAAAGAAGCCACCTACCTGAGTGGTGAGATAACAGCTTTCTACACGCACTTTCCAATATCTCTGTTTTTATGGGGCTTTGATTGCAGCAGGATACTTGGGAGCCTGAGGAAACTTCAAAAGCTGCACACACACTTGCATTGCTCCACCTTGTACAAAGAACTGTATGAGGGGTGTGTGTGTTGACACACTTATTTATCTCATTAAGAAATATTTGTAGTAAGTCAAGTTCTAAAACAGGAAGTAATGCACTGTCATCTTCCATTTTCTACAGGGTTTTTAAAAATGTATTTATTTAAGAGGCCGACTGTGCAAAAGTTAGCCTTAAATTTCTTCACTGCCTTTCTTTGGGAAAGATTGAGTAAAACATGTTTATCGCTGCCTTCACCAAACTAGGATAGAGACAGGATGAAGTTCAGCAAATCTACTTTAGTACAATGTAGTCCTCCTTCCCATTCTACCGGGGTAGCCATGTTAGTCTGGTGCAGCAAAAACAACCCTATGTAAAATATATTTTGGCACACACTTTCAGGGACCAGATCCCACTCTCTCAGATACATGAAGCAAACATTAGAAGAGCCCTGCTGGATAAGCACAAGGGTTCCATCTAGTCCAGCATCTGCTTTCTCTCAGCAGCCAATGAGATGCCTCTGGAAATTGCACAAGCAGGGCATGAAGGCTGCCATAGCCCTTTCCCGCTGTGGTTCCCCAGCAACTGGTATTCAATGGCCTGTTGCCTCTGAACCTGGAGGTAGCCTAGAGCCATCGTGGCTAGTACAGCCCACAATGGCCTCTACCTCTATGAGATTGTCTAATTTATTTATTTTTTATTTATTATATTTATACCCCGCCTTTTTTCCTGCAAGGAACCCAAGGCGGCTTACATAATCCTCCTCCTCTCCATTTTATCCTCACAACAACCCTGTGAAGTAAGTTAGGCTAAGAGTCAGTGACTGGCCCAAAGTCACCCAGTGAGTTTCATGGCTGAGTGGGGACTTGAACCTGGATCTCCCGAGTCCATCTTGTGTCAGTAAATTCCATACATTAGTCATGTGGTGTGTGAAGAACATTCGTTTGTCCTGCATCTCCTGTCAATTAGTTTCATTGGATGACCTTGAGTTCTAGTATTAGGAGAGAGGGAGAAAAAATGTCCATATTATTTTTTTTTTTGCCTCATGCATCATTTTATAAACTTCTGTCATGTCGTTCCCCCCAATCAACTTTTTTTCTAAACTTAAAAGCCACAGTCATAGCCTTTCCTCATAGGGAAGTTTCTCCAGCCATCAGATTAATTTTGCTTACCTTTTTCTCCATCTTTTCCAGTTCTGCAATATCCTTTTTAAGACGTGGAAGCTTCTCATATTCCAATTTGAGACCCAAATGTGACATGCAAAACCCCACCTCTGCCATTTAATTGGCACCATGGGAAATAGCCCTTGGATGCAAAGACAGGGCTTGGGGGTCATATCTGAAATAATATCCCTCCTCTTGCCATAGGAAGGGCTGCTGGATTGTAACAAAGCAGCTGCTTATATACTTTTAAATGATCTGAGGCAGCAAGGCAGGATGCTGAGACTGTGCCTCCTGCCCATTTCTCTCTGGTCCACTTTCTCCACTCTGGGCAGTGGTTCTGCTTGCTACAGAAGCAGGTGGGTGGAAGCACCAGTAGAGGATATCAGCAGGGGATGCAGCATCTGCAGTCTTGCTCACTGCCTTAGTCTCTAGGACCTAGAGTCTAGGTTATGGTGTAGCAAGCCCATTCCCAGGATGGTTTCTCTCTTTCTCTCACCCCCTGCACACACGCTCATGTCAAAACAGACATACATGATTCACAAATAATTGTAAAGAAAAACAGAATGGCACCTGTTGCATAGCTACATAGCAGGCTTTGTGCTACTTCTTCACTGAGAGTGTGGACTAATAGGTTACTACCTCCTGCCCGGACAACACCTCTTCAGAATGGTTGGATGTGTCCATTCCTTTCCCAGTGTGCTCTTTTGCATCCTCTGTGGGAAGTGATGTTGACATGCTTCTAACTATTCAAAAGTGGCATTGGATCTCAAGAGAAAAAGTAGCATCTGAAGCAGCCGTGGATTTCCCAGGGGCAAGCCACAATGCTGAATAGCTTGTAGGTTTCAATATTGCAGTGCCACTCCTTTCAAAAGCAGTGGGGTAACATGAGACGCCCTTGGCCATGTGATGGTGTCCATATTGCGGCCTTCACGCACCAGAAACAAACCCTCCAGAAACTGGGGCAGTGTTGGTGACAGAGGAATCATAGCTGGGATAACTTATGCAGTCCTGGTGGTGTGGGAAGGATGGTTCTGCCGTTGCTCCCACACTGCCTAGGTAATATCAGTACTGTTCAAATTGTTGCAACATGTCTCAAGTAAGCTTTGTAAACAGTAAAAAGAGCATTATCATCATCATCATCATCATCATCATCATCATCATCATCCCTAAATGCCCCCATATCTTATTATAAGCCGCATGTTATTGCCTTCTTTTTGCACAAGCACAAAAGTTTACACATTGAGTAACAGGGAGGAAAACTATGCAAAGATCTTGTTGCATCAGTTGCTTCAAGTGACCCTAGCTTGGTACTTATGGCGGGATCATAAGGCACATCACCAACTGAATGGCCAATATATATATATATATATATATATATGGTGCTGGTTTAAAACTGGGCCCAAATATTTTTCTGCATCTTAAATCCTGCCACAGAGGCCTACAATAAGAAACTAGATAACGTGCAGGCAGACACGACTGTGCCCGAGTGTTAATTTTTTGGCCTCTGGCCTCACGCTGGTCAAACATTGCCCAGATGGTAGAATGTATGTCTTGTTAGCCCCTAAATGTGTAACAGAACCCGCTTGTTTAGCCTGCAAGGGAGTGTGTGCAACAGTAATTTGTCCAACCTAATTTCCTTTTTCACCACCACCCATTCCTAATGCTGCCTTCCCTCCCAGGCTTAGTTCTGCTGAGTACAGTGGCTGAGCGGAACCTCTTCCCTCTGGCCTTCTGTTTATCATCTTCTGTCAAGCACATGCTGTTGCTAGGCAACAGAAAGGAAGTGCCAGCCGGAGCCACGTGGTTGTGGCCAGTCATTTCGTGTTAGCATCCTGGGGCAAAGTCTCATTTATTTCTAATCTAATGTTTCTAGGGGAACGACACAGTCAGCGTGTCCCGAACACAGTGCCAGTTTAGACAAAACCGCCTCTCTCGGTTTCTACTTTCATTGGAACTAGTTCTCGTCAGGACTGTGTTTACTGTTTCTGGCTGAATATTCATTAAGTTCTGTATTTATTTTTATTATTTTTTTTAAAAAACCCAACCAGAAACAAAATCCAGTTTAATCTGAGATGAACATCACCGTCTATTTCATTTCTTTCAACTGATAACACAGGGTTGAATTGCTACTCCAAAAGTTTAGAACATATTCTGAATATCGTTTGAGATGGATTAAACTCTGCACTTCAACATGTTTCGACTGGCTTTTTGTTTGTGCAAGGTGCTTAAAATGGGGCGAAAGAATAGATTGCCCCCCCCCACATCGGTATTTAAAACCACATTTGTGGAACCATTCTCACAATCCTGTTACACATTATTTAAAGACCTAGCTGGCAGCTAAGTCTTTTCTTTTTTCTTTTTTACAGTTTGGGGTCTAATTTTTATTTGGAACCCCATGTAAGGAAGTTTAATTCTTCCCTCCCCTACTGCATTTTTACCAATAACCACCGTCGCCACCACCATCATGTGGCTAGCTAAGTACTGCTGTTGCACGTTTGGGACAATTATTCATAAAATCACCACTGGGGACAGAAGGATTAAACCCCCTTCCCCACTCAGGGGATTCCGATAAAAATCAGAAAATACATTTCAGGAATATAATGATTTTTTTTAAGCACCATAGATGGTAGCCAATTCAGCATTAAATGTTTTTTGAGTGATCCCTGAGTCTGTAAGGTTTGTAAGGGGACAGAGGCAATCTAGGCCTCATTCTATTAAAGACAAGTGATGCCATTCAAGGATGTACTATAGATTTTAGGGTTGCAGTCTCTCTGTACCAGTGTTATGTTTTGGGCAAAATGGGGAATAGTTTTCCTTACAGGACTTTTGAACTGCTTCTTCACTGGGGTGTTCTCAATAAGCTTCTGTTTCTGGGTTAAATAACAAAGTATTTTTTAAAAGAAACTCCCTGCTTTTTATTTGCTATTGTTTTATACTCATGGGTACAATTCAGTCAAGGAATCATTCCCTGGTGTGGGAAAGATAGGCCCCGACAAGGCTTTTTATGGAAACACGGAGTGCATGGAATGATCTCAGGAAAAGCCATTGCTCTAAATGTGAACCTTGCCTCTAAATGTTCACAATAAGTATTCTGGCATAATAGAAACTCCTATATAATATGTAATATTATGTGGCTCTTTTTAAATTTATATCAGTACACTATGAAAACTAGGTAAGTATTCCTTATGTTCTGTAGATAACACTTGGATTTTAGCATAAAGACCCATCTTCTTAAGCATGTGTCATGTTCTAACTATGCATTGGCCATGTCTGCATGTTTGTCCATGGCTTCTGATCTGGCTTATTATTCTGGTTTGTTAATCAACATTCAGCTAGAGTTCCCTGGTTCAGATGTAATGAGGAACTCTGGCTTAATGCAAGCCAGGATCACGGCACTGAAACCCACATGTGAAGTGGAGGAGCATGTGGCCATGACTGGGGTTTATGAAACTCTTTGTATGTATGAATTTGTATGTTTATGAACATATGAGAGCCAATGTGATGTAGTGGTTAGAGTGTTGGACTGGGACTCGGGAGATCTGGGTTCTAGTTCTCACTCGGCCGCGAATCTCACTGGGTGACTTTGGGCCAGTCACTGACTCTCAGCCTAACCTACCTCACAGGGTCATTGTGAATATAATATGGAAAGGAGGAGGACCATGTAAGCCGCCTTGGGTTCCTTGCAAGAGGAAAAGAGGCAAGATATAAATGTAATAATAAATAATAAAATAAATAAATAAATAAATATGAATGTGGTTACTATAGTGGCATGACCCATCTGTTGGAATTCAGATAATGCCAAATTTGTATAAAGCAAAGGTGATAGTGCTGAAAGCAGTGTTTCAAAATGCAGAAGGGGTGGATGGGAGGGACACATGACTCCCACTATGAAACTGCTTCTCCTCTCCTTGGGAGAAGTTCCTGCCAGATTTGGAGCCAAACCAGAGGAAAAACAGCTGCAGAGAAATGGTTTCAGGGCAAAAGTGTAGCTGAGAAAAGTTTTTTTTTTTTTTTTTAATTCCTCTATTTCATAAGCATTTGGCAGCAACCCACTTTTAATGCACTGTTTGGCCACTGTCGCATCTAGTTTACCCCACACACTAGGTGAACATATGCTTGGTAACCAATTACCTAGGGTGGTAGTGGGCTCTCTCACACTGGAGGCATTCAAGGTGTGTCTGGACAGCCGTCTGTCAGGGATGCTTTAACTTGGATTCTTGCATTGAGCATGGGGTTGGACTCAATGGCCTTATAGGCTCCTTCCAACTCTACTATTCTATGATTCTATGGTGGCAGCTAAGTACCACATGCATTTCCTTTGTTGGTGGAAATTGCATTTTCAAGATCAGAGTGAGCCCTCCAGAGTCTGGCGTTGCAGTGGATTGCTCTGCTGAAGCAGGAGCCATGTACTGTCAAAATGAAGCACATGCCTTTCGTTTCCCCTGTCAGGTGTTAAATGTCTTGTCAATAGGAGACAGAATTTGGAGTTCCATCTTTAAACACCCCCCCCCCCCACACACACACAGGTTTTTATAGCAAACTGATCATTGCTTCTGTTTCTTTCACTGCAGGATCACGTGCCCAAAGAAAGGGATAATTGGTGCACAGAGGATGCTACAGAAAGGCCAAGGTCCAGAAGACCCAGCTGCTTGTGTAGACAGGCCCTCACCTGATGGAAAATCCTCTTTGGAAATGACGGGAAATCCTTTGCTTATTACTTGCAGTACACAGTCCGTAAGAGCCAAAGCAGATGTGTGGTGGGGAGAAGTTCTCATCTTACAATCAACAGAAATGGACCATGGAATCTTCAACTGGCATGATTATAGCTTAGGGCTACCTCACCAGTATCTCTATACATGATGAAGCAGTTAACTTTGGCTTACTCCCTCTGGTTTTACAGCTTTCAAATTTTGCCTCTTTGTCCAATATGGCTGGATATTCACCTGTACCATAGACCTGAAAATCACTTGGGGAAGTGAACAACTCCAAAAGGAGTCTATTTTTCTTCTTTTTTAAAAAAAGGTTCAAAGTTTGTCTAGATATGGTGGAAGAGTTGTGAATTTTCTAAATAAAGAAACAAAAAACCTACCCTTTTATCTCCCTGGTTGGTCTTATGTCCTCTATTTCATTGCTAGTGTAATGCTTCAATGCAAGTTCATGAGGTTTAGGGGACTGACAGAAAGATTGGACAAGAAATACCTAGAAAAAACCTGAAAGCTGTGATTGGAGAAATAATGCTTAGTCTCTCAAAAGTGCTAGCATGACTTGGTCATGTAGAAATCCAGGCAGTACATAATTATAATTCTTCCATCAAAACGAAAGCGATATAATACAAACTTTTGCAGAAGAGTCCATCTAGAACACAGGAGACCAAACTATGTGAGCACCATGTCAAATAAACTTAGAGATTCAAATAAGATGGGGGGAATGACTACGTTAAAACTGTATCCACTCTGAGAGGGTGATAGAAAAGTAAAGGAAAGTAAATCCTAGTGGTTTATAAAGTAGCTATATAAGAATAGTGCTCTTTTTCATGCATGTAGAACTTTTCTGTCTACCAGTTCTGGGTCCTACCCAATATTTGGATTTGGAGTAGTAAATTCCCATTGTCATCCCAGCATCTTTCTTTTCCAACTATGCAAGACCAATTAGCATAATGATCTGAGAATAAAAGAACTGTCATACCAGGTCTGTCTCTCCAAGCATCATGTCTAACTTAAGCCCCATTCATTCCAGTGGGTTTACTCTAAGTAGGGCTTATGTGGGATTTTACCCATAGAGTAACTGTAGGGAATAAATTACTGGTGCATGGCCATCTGCCTTATGGTGGTATCTAGCCATGAAGCATGGAGAATTGGAAGGAATGGGCAGTTGGTGGATCTGTGGATGTCAAGAGGATATTTGTCTACATGGGAATCCACCATACAGAACCAAAACTCACCACATTGTCAACATCACTTTTTGGGCCTCCATGAACTTTCATTGCCCACCATTGCTAAATTTACCATTCTGTAATGCATCTACTAGCCTTTCCACTTGGTGGAAAGTGATTTGCATTTTCCCTTATTAGGCTTACTAATATAGCACAATTCTAGTAGGAGTCTAGCTTCTTATGTGCTAAAACCAGTAGTTCTTCGCAACTGGCAGATTATCAACCAATAGTAGCAGTCATTTATTCTTATTGATTTATTTATTACATTTTATATGGCTGCCCATCTGCAGATTTTCTCTGGCCAGCTTACAGAGCAAAAAGCAACACAAAATATAATATGCAATAATTAAAAAACAGGATAAATATACAGCACAAAACTTCCCTTGCATCAGAGCCAGAACAATTAGCAGCTAGCTCAGATGTTAAAAAACAACACACTGAAACAGTTGGTGGGTTGTAAGAATGCTAAAAAATTAAGTGGTACAAGCAATACAGCCCAAGAGAGAGAGAAAAATACAGGTTTTCTTCCAATAGAGGACTTGGATGTTAGAGCTGAGTTCTACACAAAAGCAAATTCACAGGGAATCCCCTTAGAAAAAATATGACAGCCACTATGTGGCAAAGTACACATTGCACCTGTAAATATGTAATAAAGTGATTTTAAATGAGTAACTTAAATTTATGAGCGTTTGTTGTTGCTTCATTTTATTTTTTTAGGAGCAGATAACTTTCTTTAGAAGGCTCTTTAGAACAAAGGCAGTATATTAGATAGCACCATACTTTGAGTGTGACAACAGCAATTCTGTTATCAATGCTGTAATTCAAAATGGTGACATAATGAATGGTATGAGTTCATAATGTTTCCTGCATACCTCCTGAATGTGTTCCTTTTAATCCTTAATGAAATCCTTAATACTTAATTAAATGAAAAGAGGATATCTAAGTGTTGAACTACACATTAAGTTGTTCGTGCTTTTTGTTGTTGTTGTTGTTTAAAGCATGCTTTAATTGGCCACTTTTATTTTGAAGAAAAACCACCTGATCCAAGACATCCTCTTGATCTGGATCAGGGCCCTGCACCAGTTTCCTGCCGTATACAGCACATTTGAGGGAAAGCAGCAAGGAACAGTTTTTCAGCAAGAAACTGGTATGGGGGCCCGCTTCAGATTTGGCGCATGTTCTAGGATGGGGTGTTGTAGCTGATTTTTCTTCAGAATAAAAGTAGCCAGGTTAAGTGTGTGTTTTAAAAACATATGTGTAGTTTGGCCCCAAGACTGTGTGTGTGTGGCAGGCACATCCAGATGCATTGTGTTTAATGCTACAAAGTCTGGGTGAGAGAAGACATTAGAAATTTGTATCTACAGTATCTGTTGTCCGAAAGGTTACTGCATTATTTCTGCAGAAGGTTCCTATCGGACCAGTTTAAAAGAGGAGCATTAAAGCATTTACTGCTATTACAGCTTAGCAGCTTGTTTGCTGTCAACAACCTGAAGGTCAATTTCACAGCGGGTACAAGTCTAGAGATGTGCTAATTTTACCCTTTCTACTTTCTTGGAAGTGACTTTCAGTGCAGAGATTCCACTGAAAAATAAAATAGAAGTGTGTGTCTCATGGGCCCCATTTTGTTTTTGGTAATGGTTATGCCTTTGCTCGCAGAGTTTTCAACATGTCATGTGAGCATTTTGAGAGCAGTCAGGACTTCACCTATTTATTTGTTTAAATCATTTATACCCCACCTTTCCATTTAAAAAAATCACTCAAGGCAGCTTAGAACATCAAGGGCAGTATCCTATTGTGCCCATGCACTCATGGGAGAGACCACTTGCACAATGGTGCTTTCATACTCTGCAGACCTGTTCCAACCTGGAAATGAGTGTTTCCAGTTTCCACTCATTTCCAGGGCGATTCTACTCATTTCCTGCAAGCACGATGGAACCAGCAGAGCAACACCATTGGATACTGCCCAAGAATTTAAAACCAGCCAACAAAAAACATACTACAAATTAAGAAATGGGCAGCACAATCCAACGAGGCTGCCTGTAACTCTCCAAACCTGGAGGATTACGGGCATCCTATTGAGGGTGGGGGGAGCATGGGGGATAGGATTGCTGCTGCGCTCCCCTCGCCCTCAAAAACATCCAGACGGTCGATTTCAGCCGCCTAAATGTTTTATACCTCCTCCCAAGGAGAGGCTGAGGCACTGTCTGGATTCCTCGGATGCTAGTGGTGCCTTGCTCTGCCCCACCCCTAGGAATGCTCCCCATGGGGGAATCGAAAATGGTCTTCCGTCTTCAGTTCCCTGCTGGCATGGAAAGAACCACATAGGCTACGAGGTGGGGGGCGGGCACTCTGCTGGTGGACTGTGCACTGCGACCTTGGAAGGGATTTCCAAGGTGGCAGCAGCTTCTATGCCCCCCCCCGGCAAGGTTGGAGGGCCATAGGATTGCACCCTAAAAGAGACAGAGCAATTAATAATTCAACAAATAATTCAAATGTAACCTTAGATGACAAGTGATGCAAACATGGCAGGAGTCAAACAGGTTAGGCTAGATGATCTTCGAAGTCCCTTCCAGCTCAGAAATTCTGCGATTCTTTCCCAAGTTGCATTCCATATGGCATTCAGTGGCAACAGCATGTTGAGTATCACTATGAATGGCTGTAATCTTACATTTATGAAGGAGACCCTCAGAGTGGAGGCAGCAGCCAATGTGATGGTGGCAGCGGCAGCAGTGGTGTGTGTGATAAGCTACTGGAACTGCAAAACACTTTTACAAATTCTCAGACAAATATCGAAAGACAATGAGCTGACAACAAATAACAGTTCCATTGAGAGGAGGCTACGCGGGAACTGTGAAAAAATATAAGAAACTTTTGTCAAAGATTCCAAAATGTTCAGACCATTCCTGTCAAATCACTCACACTTTCAGGTTCTGGCGATATATATATATATATATATATATATATATATATATTCATATATTCAATACATCCTTGGTCATATTTTATAGCACCTTTCTTTTGTTGCATTACCGCCAGTGTACCTGTCCATAAGACCAAATCTCTCATGGATGATATTTGCCTGTGCATATGGACCCTTAATCAATGTACTGCCAAAATGTGGCACTGTTGACACATCTCTGTGCTGGGTACAGAGCCCAAAACATCTACTTAAATAGGTAACTGAGTAATAAGAGGGTGTGAACACAAAAGTAATCTCCCAGTTTTATTGAGGCTTTCTGAAATAGTTCTCTTGGCAGCAGTCCTAATGGGTAGATGGAAGAGCTTCCTTTGTGGTGGAATTATATGTTTCCCCATCAGTGAGTTGACCTGAGCTTTTCATGATTACTACGAATCCTGTTATTGTGGCTTGCTGGGGATTCTGCGTACGTATCTCTTACTGAACATGCATTCTCAACAGTTCATTTAAGGGTGCATTTAGCTGTTCAGCAAGAAGGATTACTGTGGAATGTACTGGGAGCCAAAAGCATGTGTTTCATTTTTTATGTGTTTGTTAATAGCATTCCCAGGCACCAAGTTGCTAGCAGGCTACTAGAAATGGTGCGCTGCCTCCTCCTCCTCCTCCTCCTCCTCCTCCTCCTCCTCCTCCTCTTCTTCTGTGATGCGCTTTTGTGCAGTGGCAGCACACAAGTGGCAGCAGATTTAAAAGCCTTGGTCAGTGAGCTTTCAGTTTCTAATATATAAATAAGGCTCAACAATTTTTTTAAAAAAACCTGTTTGCACACAAATATCTATTTTTCTATTCTGCCAACAGTGAAGTTTTTAATATCTACGTATTACACCAAATTCATAAATCTTAAAAGACCATAGGAAAAGTCACAAGTTCAGAATTGAGTCACTTCTTTATTCATGACACGTGCCTGGAAAGAATGAAATCAACATGGTAGAACCAATATTGTCCACATGTTTATTTTTGGGGTCCAGTCATAGCCTCTGGTCAAAACCAGTTTTACACATTTCTATAGCACTTCAAACTCTACCCTGACAATGCCTAAACTAGATCCCAGAGGTCTGGCCAGCACTTCTTCATAGTCATGTTCCATTTTACCTAAACTGTTGCTGATTCCTCCTAAATAGTGCCCATGGTGATCAATTGATTTAATATTTAATGTTTAATACTTCATGAAGGACAGGATGGTTGTTTTGTGTTTTTATCCATGTATTTATCCATGGGAATTAAATGTCCCATAATGTAAACAGAATACCACCAATATTTATGAACATTACTGCTTCCAAGATAGTCTGATGACCTGTCAAATCTGCTCTTCTCTTTAGACTGAGAATTCACTATATTCTTGCCTCTATCCCAATGCAGGCTTCCCTAATCTTTAATGCATTTTCCTGTTGTGATATTTATTTATTACATTTATATCCCACCTTTTTTCCTCTTGTAAGGAACCCAAGGCGGCTTACATAATCCTCCTTCTCCTCCCCATTTTATCCTCGCAACAACCCTGTGAGGTAGGTAAGGCTGAGAGTCAGTGTGTCGGGGGCCCAGTCCTGCAATCACACATTCTAGCACTCTGACACCGGAGAATCCAATCAGTGAGATCCTTTTATTACAGCAATTCCCACTGCAGAAGCTTAACGGTTATAGTCTTCGGAAATCATATAGTTGACGGCGTTTTGCTACAGGCTCTTGAAATTGTTCCACATCAAGGTAGGGGACTGGAATGTCTCTTAGGGACCAAATTCCCCGACATTCCACACCGAGGAAGGGACCAGAACCAATTCCTGCTGCTCCTCAGACAAGGGAAGGATTGGAGCCAATTCCAGATGCCCCTGCGACAAGGGAAGGGATGCTAGAAACAGGCCTGACCTACCCACACGCTCCCATAGAGAGCTGAGCCAACTTTGCCTCTGAATTGGAAACTCCGGGGTGCTATGCATCTTGGCTTTAGGATCTGAGCAACTTCTAGCTGCTCCTCCGACAGGGGAAGGATCTGAGCCCTATTGCTCATGAGACAAGGGAAGCAATACTAGAAGAGGACCTGAACCAGCATGCACACCTCCACAGAGGTCAAGACCAACCCTGCCCCTTTGGGTACTGTGAGTCCAGGCCTCTTGACAATAAGGGTCCAAAACAAGATCAGACTTGAGTCCAAAGTACTTCCCCACACACAGAGATTCCAATGTCCAAAGCTCCCAGCGTTGGGATCTGTATGCCACATGGGTCAAGGCATCGGAATGTCCAGAAGTCAGGAATTGGCCCCAAGCCAGCCGGGCTCTGGGGTCCTTGACGAAGACACATCCATAGCCACAAGAATGCACCGTCTGAAAAGAACAACAGTCCTTTTGGACAGTAAAAGTCCAAAGAGAAGAAAGTCCAAATTAGGTAGAGTCCATATGCAGAGTGCTCCCAATAGCTCAGTTGGTAATAGATCCAAACAGAAAGATGCAGACAGGGAAGACAAGAGAGTTGTTCCTAGCAAAGGCTCTGGAGGCTAAGCACTGACTTAAAAGCAAAGGTGTGGCCATCTTAGCCCTCATCCCAAACCTCTAATTGACAAGGAAACTGGCCCATCTATGAGGCCCCTATCCCACCTGAGTGTTTCCCTTATACCCTCCAGGGGTGAGGCTTCAACCAGAGTGACACCTCTGCAAACCACCCCTCCCCTCTCCTGAAGTTCCCAGAGAAGGCTGCCAGCTTCTATCTTTGCAAGGTCGAAGTTGCAGGTGGGCAGGGGAGACAACTCGACTCCGGCTTGCTTTCTCCTGAGAACTCATGACAGTGATGGGCTCACACTGGTCTTGACATTCCACAGACTGACTAGGCCCCAAACCCTTCCAACCTACTGCTGATCAGTTCCTGGCTATGAACTAGAAGACCCACTGTATTACTGACACTGAACCCCCACACAGTGAACTTCACCCAGTGAGCTTCATGGCCGAGTGGGAACTAGAACCCAGACCTCCTGAGTCCTAGTCCAACACTCTAACCCATAGTCTCCAATTGCTACAAAAATGCCAGGACCTTCACGAAAACCCTTAAGTCATCATGGCTTCTCACTTTGTCATGCAGAGTACCAAATTCCCAGCTACTTTAAGATATTATATAATAATATACCGTAATTCTGAAAAAGTAATCCTAGCACTGGTGCAGCAGCTGCTGCTACCTCTTCTTCTAGCAAGGAGCAGCATTTCACAATTATCCCTCAATTACACGATACTTCTTCACACAATGCATAATCAATTTGCTGCCACAAGATGTGATGGTCAGTGTTGTAGATTGCTTTAAAACATGGAGCTTCAGTGTTTAATACTGGATATATGTGCTCAAGTGCAAGATATATGAATTGTGGGGAGGAAAAATGTTTATTAACCTCTAACCATGAATTTTAAAAGAAGAATAAAGGTTTAAATATTTTGTCCCAGAATACATTTACATTTAAGGCATACCCTTTCTCCATAATAAAAACCTCCAGATTGCTTTATTCAACCCATAAATCGAACAGACAAAAGGAAGGACATCTTCATGCAAACCAAGTCCCTGCATACACTTAAGCAACCTGGGTTTGTATATAGGGGCTGGACTTGTATCTTCTTGTAAGAGAAGGTGTTCATGCCTTCTCTGTGCTAGGTTAAGACCATAAAACCATAAAAAGAGCCCTACTGGAAAGGCCTATCTGGTCCAGCATCCTGTTTCCCACAGTGACCAACCAGCAGGGCCAGCGCTACTGCTAGGCAAACTAGGCGGTTGCCTAGGGCGCGTGACTGAAGAGGGCGCGTGGCTGCCGCCGCCACGCTGCCCCCGCTGGGCCTCCTCCCCCGCCGCCCTGCCCACCCGCCCGCCGAAGCCGCCGCCACGCCTCCCCCGCCCGCCGAAGCCGCTGCCGCACCTCCCCCATCCGCCGAAGCCGCCCCCCTCCCCCGCGCCTCCCCCGCGCCTCCCCCCGCTACCTACCTTCTCAGCGTCGCTTCCGGAGCCCCGCTTGCGTTGTTTTGGCAGGAGGAACCAGGGCAACAGGGCTTAAACAGCCCCGTTGCCCTGGTTTCCCCGGCAAAAAACAGAGCGCGGGGGTCCCGTCGCATCACTTCCTCTTCGGAAGCAGCAGCAGCAGCCAGGGTGGGGGAAGGTAGGTAGGTAGGTAGGTAGGTAGGTGGCGGCGGCAGCGGTGGTGGTGGCGGCGGCGGCGGCGCAGGGGGGGGGTTTGCAGAGCAGGGCTGCTTTGCTCCGGAGCCCCCCCCCACGGCACGAGAGGGGGGGCGCAAATTTTATTTCGCCTAGGGCGCCAAACTGCCCTGCACCGGTCCTGCCAACCAGATGCTCTGGAAAGCTCTCAAGCAAGACATGAGGGTAACAGTACACTCCCACTCATGTTCCCCAGCAACTGGTATTCAGAGGTATGGTGTCTCCAATCCTGGAGGTGCTATGTAGCCATCATGACTTAATAGAATGCCTTGAGAAGGGAAACTAGATACTAACCTCCATGAATTGAGAGCCAGTGTGGCGTAGTGGTGAGAGTGTTGGACTGGGACTCGGGAGATCCGGGTTCTAGTCCCTGCTTGGCCATGAAACTCACTGGGTGACTTTGGGCCAGTCACTGACTCTCAGCCTAACCTACCTCACAGGGTTGTTGTGAGGATAAAATGTAGTGAAGGAGGAGGATTATGTAAGCCGCCTTGGGTTCCTTGAAGGAAAAAAGGTGGGGTATAAATATAATAAATAAATAAAATTTGTCCCCTCCAAGTTGGCAGCCATCGCTACATCTTGTGGCAGTGAATTCCGCAGTTGAACTATGCACTATGCAAAGAAATACTTCATTTTGTTTGTCCCAAATGTGCCACCATTTAGCTTTAGCGGATAACCCCAGGTTCTAAGTGAGAGGGAGAAAATACTACAGTTTTGTGTGTTTCCTCTAATAACTTTTGTACTTGACCATGCCCTTTGGTTGCCTGGCCACACCCTCTTGATCACACCTTCATGTTGCTTAACTATACCTCTTACAAATTCACATGTGTGTCCCTATTTTCATCTGTGAAATGTTGGAGGGTATGTCTAACCACTACCAGGGATGTTGAAGAGTCCTTGGTCTCGAGTCACGAGTCTTTGGACCCGAGTCTCAAGTCCGAGTCCTTGGTCCAAAATGGTGACTCACGAGTCACGAGTCATGAGTCACGAGTCACTCCCAAAGCTGACTCCACGAGTCCCTATTAAAATCAATGGGTTTTTTTCCCAACAAAATAAGGCTACTTCAGATGTGTGGTTTAAATAAATTCTAGGCACACGTGTGCCTTTTTATTTCAAAACTCTGCAACTGATTTTGGCAAGAACAGACCAGGCAGAAAAACCCAAAATAACCAGGCAGGCAGAGGAGGCAGGGAACCCCAAAGCAGGCAGGCAGAGGCCTTTGTCTTGGACAATTCAACTGTTGAACTGGTCAAGAAGAGACCAGGCAGGCAGAGGAGGCTGGGAACCCCAGACAGGCAGGCAGAGGCAGCCAAACCCAAAATGTCTGAAAGGTTGCATTTTAGAAAAATGATTTTAAAAAATAAACTTGCTGTACTTCCTAAAACTTATCCATGTTGCATTTGAGGAACATGATTTTTTCTAAATGTTTGGCCCCCATTCTGGAACGGTGAGATCTCATCACAATTCCACCCTCACTGAACACCCGCTCCACTGGTGATGAACTTGCTGGAACCAGAAACACACTCAGAGCAGCCACACAGAGTAACCTCAGGTCTTTCTTCTGCCTCTCCCAAGTACGCAACACATCAATCAAAATAAATCTTGACACACTGTTGGGGCTGCACTCCTGGTAGCCGTCCATAGTGGCCGAGCAGCAGCACACCTCGCTTCCCTGTGCTCTTCGCCGGCAATCACGCTCCTCTCCCCTCCTTCTGGCACAGCCCAGGGATGTTGAAGAGTCCTTGGTCTCGAGTCCCGAGTCGAGTCTCGAGTCCCATTAAAAATATTGGGGCTCGAGTCCGAGTCGAGTCAGAGGGGGCACTCAGTCCGACTCACGAGTCAAGTCCGAGTCCCCATCCCTGACCACTACACCACACTGGCTCTAGGTAGGGCTAGTAGAATGCAGCATGGCGGGCACAAGCTCTCCTGCTGCCTGAGATGGGAGAGCATAGTGTGCCTCTGCCACCCCCTCCCCACCCCACCCCGCCCTGCTGCATTCTACTAGCCCTACCTAGAAAGGAACATAGTGAAATCCATATCATAAGAGAGCCAGTGTGGTGTAGTGGTAGATGTTCTGATTTCCTATTGAAGCCTGGTACCAAGATGGTACCACAAGATTACCAACAGTACCACAAAATGTGGTGATGGCCACCAATGTGGATGGCTTTACAGGGAGATTAGACTAAGTCATGGAGGATAAGGCTATTGATGGTTAGTAGTCATGATGGCTATATGCTACACCCAGTGTTGGAGGCAGTATACCAGTGTATACCAGTTGCTGTGGGGGGACATGTGTGGGAGAGTGCTGCTGCATTCATGTCTTGCCTATAGGCTTCCTGTGGGCATCTCACTGGCCACTGTAGGAAACATGATGCTGGACTAGCTAGGCCTTTGGTCTGATTCAGCAAAGCTCTTTCTGTTATGTAACATTCTTATGTTACCTAGCTTGGCCAGTTCTACATTCTATCTGTCTGTCTGTCTAAAATTATTTCTAGTTGTGGGGCACTCTCAAGGTGGTGTACAAGATAAAAACCACACAAAGGTGATACAATTTTTTAAAATCCATAAAAACATTTTTTCAATAAAATCCATAAAAACCAAAATTGCCAATTAAAATCAATAAGAAAACAAAACTTACCAGTAAAAACCAATAGCCCAGAGTTAAGGGAAGGCCAGTGAGTACATTATGATGTTGAATAAAAATAGGTGAATTGTCCTTCTATGAAATGCTGCACAACTCACTCTGAGCATTCCTGTCTGATAGGTATTTGATAACGTGACATCATTGAAAGGTTTCATTTTCCTAAGATCGGAAGAGTGTTGATTTCAGAGTTCTTAGAAACCTATTCTTTTTTGGACACTTGATCCTTGGTGCACAAATTCCGGTTGCTTATGGTGCCTGACACATTTGCATTCCTCGCCATCTAAAGTTACATTTGAACTATCCACTGGGATCTCAAGCAGCACTGATAGCCAGCAACACGTACATCTTTGCTTTGAGACAACAGATCATAAATCATTACAGCAACCTTGGAGTTTGAGATCCTTTTTCAAATCCCTTCCTTGCCAAGAGCTGGTTCTAAATACGGATATAACTGGCATGCATACACAAGCCGTACCTGTGTAGACTTGCTCGATATAGATGGCGGGTTTTTTACTCAACATTATACCCAGCTGAAACTGTTCAAGATCCTTCCAGGGACAGCTGTATGGCTTGGTGCCTCCTGCCCTCCTCTCTCCCAGTTCTCCTTGCCAAGCCCATGAACTGTCTTCCTCCATTTATCTCGGTTGCAGCCTTTGCTGCAGCAAGGTGCTCAGGCATGGCACTGGTAACAAATACTTTCTCCCAAAGGCTGTTTTGCCCTGCATATCAGCTGTACAATCTCAGCTTGCTTGAAGATGGGAAGAAAGTAACAGGCCAAACCGTCAAGGACGGATGGGGGAAGAGGAGGATGTGGGAGCTCTCTTGCTATTTACTCGTGTCACTAGGAAGAAAAGCAGCTGAGTATTCTTGTTAATAAATAAACAAGCCTTGGAAGTGCAGATAAACCCAAGGGGATTTATAAGTTTGCTTTTGTGAAAGGCAAATATTAAGCTTCAAGTTGAACCTGTCCCATAGCTACCTTTCTAGCTGATGGATGGGTTGTGCTTTTGGGTGCCGCTTATCTCTAGCAAGGGCCCTTCTGTATGGGCTTTTGCAGGGGCTGGACCCTGGGCTGGTCCTTTCCCTCTCCACATGGCAGATGAGCCACACTGTGTTAAGAAGAGCCATCTGAACCAGTAGTAAGGCAATGAGTCTTCATCTAGTCTGTCCAGCCTTCCTCAACCAGGTGACCTCCAGTTGTTTCATTCGACAACTCCCAGCATTCCTGACCATTGTCCATGCTGGTTGGGGATGATGGGAGTTGTAGTTCAAACACACACAGAGAGCACCTCGTTGGGTAAGGCTGATCTAGTCCAGCACTCTGCCTCCAACTGTAGCCACCCAGCTGTGGGAAGCTCACTGGCAAGACATGATGGAGATAGCTATTGCTTCTTTGTTTACTCCTCGGGCCTGGTAATGAGAGGTATGCTGACTCTAAACAGAAGTACTATAAGCTACCATCATGGTTAACAACCACTAATAGATCCCTGTCCTTTACTCAGAGGCCCTTGCAACTCCTTCGTGGACCATCGAGCAAAAGAAGAATCTCTTGAGCCCCTCTGTTGCTGTTCCTGGAGTGCATACTCCTGATGGGCACTGAAAGCCTGACTGTATGCAGCTTTAAACAGCCTGGTGCTTCTGATCACATCTTTGTCTCAGGCTGGGCAGGGCCAAACCTGGAGATCACCCACAGCAGGAAGATAGATGGAAATGCTGGGAATCTGTGAGCTCGATTGCTAGTCTTGTCTTGGCCAGTGTAAAGCACCCTCTTCTGCTGCACCTCCCATAGCTTTGGGTGTGGGCTTTCCACGAGGAACTGAGAAGAAGAGCTGGCACAAATGTCCTGCCCTCCGGCTCCAGGGGTTCCACACCCTGGTTCTGCTCTCCTGCTGTGCCACTGCAGAGCTAAGACATGGCCGCCACAGGAAGCCTTCTTAAAGGGATGGTTCAGCTGGAGGGGTGGCATATGTTTTAATGCAGCCTTCCTCAACTTGGCACCCTCTAGATGTATTGGACTGCATCTTCCATCATTCCCAGCCAGCATGGCCAGTGGGAGGTGCAGTCCAACACATCTAGAAGGCTCCAGGTTGAGGAAGGCTCTTTTAATGCATAACCTTGAGGCACTCTATAGCTCACTTCTCAGTGTGGTCGTGTATATGTATGTGTACGTATGTGGGTGATGCAACTGCATTAGCAATTTTTATTGCTATACAGAAGGCAGAGTGTGGTGTAGAGGTTAAGAGTGTTGGACTAGGGAGACATGGGTTCATATCTCCACTAAGCCATGAATCTTACTGGGTGACCTTGCCCCAGTCACTATCTCTCAGTCTGACCTATCTTACAGGGTTGTTGTAAAAATAAAATGGGGTGGGCAAGAACCATATATGTCACCTTGATCTTCTTGGAGGAAAGGTGGGATAGAAATGTAATAATAATGGTTTAATGGTCACTTCTGGATGTTCAAATGAAGCAGAAGCTCATGTGACTTGTACATCTTCCCTTCCACAATTGCACATTTCAGCTGGAGGGACGCCTGCTCTATTCCCCTATTGGGTGAATGCTCATCTGACTCACCCCCTTTGGTTGACACTCATGGGCAGAAGAATTGTAAATCTGTTACATTTATTTATAAATGAAATAAATAAATAAATAAATAAATCTGTTGTGCTTCCTCTCCCATCCCTTCTTTTGAACACACAAAGTAGCTCCAAGGCTGCAATGGACTCTAAGGAAAAATGTTGCACCCCTCTGCTTTACCTTTCTCCATGCTTCCTCTGGGGACATGCAAATTAAAATTCATGGAGAAACTTGTAAAGCAGAGGCCAGTTGATAGTTTATTGGTGCAGGTCACAGTCTAATGTGTGCATATGTGTGTTGCCTACCTATTATTTATTATTATTTATTTATTATTAATATTTATTTATCGCCCATCTGGCCGGCAACCGGCCACCCTGGGCGATGTACAACAATAAAATACATAAATACAATAAAATACATTAAAACAATATAAAAATTTTAAAATCTTAACCCACCCCATATTCCCGCCTGAACAACCAGGTTTTTAATGAGCGACGGAAGCTCATCAGAGAGGGGGCATGGCGGAGGTCGCTCGGGAGAGAGTTCCACAGTACGGGGGCCGCCACAGAAAAGGCCCTCTTCCTCGTCCCCACCAGTCTAGCTGCTCTGGCTGAAGGGACAAGGAGAAGGCCATCCGTGGCAGATCTTGTTGAGCGGCCCACTTGGTGTTGCTGGAGACGCTCCTTGAGATAAACTGGATCTATATATAAGCCGTATAGGGTTTTAAAGGTCAAAACCAACACCTTGAATTCGGCTCGGCAAGCAACTGGTAGCCAGTGCAAATCCTTCAGCACTGGCGTGATGTGATCCCGCCGGCGGCTGCCTTTAACCAGGCGAGCCGCCGCGTTCTGTACCAGCTGCAGCTTCCGAACCGTCTTCAAGGGTAACCCCACGTAGAGCGCATTACAGTAATCTAGGCGAGAGGAGACCAAGGCATGAACCACTGATGGGAGCAGGTGATTAGGAAGGTAGGGGCGCAGCTGCCGTATCAGATGGAGTTGATACAGCGCTGCCCGGCTCACAGCTGCCACCTGAGCCTCCATGGACAGCTGGGAGTCTAGAATGACCCCCAAGCTGCGGACCTGGTCCTTCAGGGGTAGATGTACCCCATTCAGCACCAGGTCAACATCCGCTAACCTCCCCTTGTCCCCCACCAGCAGTACCTCGGTCTTGTCGGGGTTCAGCTTCAGCATGTTCCTTCCCATCCAGCCAGCCACTGCCTCCAGGCACTTGGACAGGGTCTCAACGGCCAACCTCGGTGAGGACTTGAAACAGAGGTAGAGCTGCGTGTCATCCGCATACTGATGACACCGCACCCCAAACCTCCTGATGATAGCTCCCAGCGGCTTGAGGTAGATGTTGAATAACATCGGGGAGAGGATGGAACCCTGCGGCACCCCACAAGTGAGCAGCCGAGGGTCCGAAGCCTCCTCCCCGAGAACTACCCTCTGGTACCTTCCAGAGAGGAAGGACCGGAACCACTGCAATACAGTGCCTCCCAAGCCCAACCGCTCCAGGCGGTCCAGGAGGATACCGTGGTCAACGGTATCAAAAGCCGCCGAGAGATCGAGGAGGACTAGAAAGGAGCATTCGCCCCTATCCAAAGCCCTCCTCATATCATCCACCAAGGTGACCAAGGCCGTCTCCGTCCCATGTCCAGACCTGAAGCCCGACTGGCACGGATCTAAATAATTACCTAGGAGTAAATCCCACGGAGTTGAGTGGGATGTACTCCCATTTAAGTGCTGCCTTTGTTGATCAGGATTACAGAATCTGGAGTTGTAGAATAGAGTCCTATGCCTTTGAAAAAATGCTATCAATCCTAGATTTTCCTTTTAATCTAGTTTTAACTTTATCTAGTTTCTAGAAAATGTAATCACATTTTCAAAAATAAAGTTCCAGATTAAATTAAACCTCCAGGCTGGTGCCATCTTAGACAACTAGAGCGCTGCCCTGGAGGAAACTGATCGGACCACCTTGGCACTCAGCACCATCTTGAATACTTTTCTTGATCAGTAGTGGAGTATGGAAGAAGGGTTGACATGCTGGGAAGGGAAAGGGGAAACTGTCCACCCCACTGCTCTTGGAACAAATCTATTCTTCAGTGTTTATATGCAACCATTTGTTTGACATGGCCCATTAAAGCTTGTTACGTGAAGAATACGATGGAGATGTGGTATTTGGAAGTAAGGGCAAAAGAATCTCCTGTACAGGTGGAGAAAAATAGGGTCAAAAGTGGGGGTGGGGCTTCAGTGCTCTTCATTCCCATTGCTTCCAGTGCCTCCTTTTCTTTCTCCCCCCCCTCTACATTTTGAATTTTATTGAAAATAAAAGAAAACACAAACAGACACTACCAAAAAACAAACAAACCATACAACAAAACAAACTAAAATGGACTTCTGATTTTCTCCACAGCAAGTATAAGTCACAATAATTTCTCTTTCTTCCATTGTCCAAAATTTTCATCAAATCCACAAAAAACACAAATCATTTTTTAATTTCTACAAAAAGACTATTAGAGGTTTCCATTCAACTGTAAACATAGATATTAACTATTCTTTAAATATTGACGAAAGTTTATCCAACATCTTTACTAACCATTCTTCTATTGTAGACAATAATGGGCATTTCACTCATATATATTAACTAGCTGTTGCCTGCGGCTGCACTCGCGTGGATTTTAGGATTTGGTATAATTGTTTTTAAAAGAAACATGTATGGAAAAGATGCAGTGTCTCTGACTGAAAGTGTAACATTTAGGCTGGGTGCTGGCAGCAGAAATCTTTTGTGACAGAAATATCTGTTCTTAAAGAAAAATCAGGTTAATCCAGAGAGTCTACAGGTGATGAAGAGTGAACATGCCAAGTTTGGGGTAGATCCGTCTAAACGTGATGGAGCCTATGCGACGATGCCCCCCCCACAACAGTCAGTCAGTCATGTAAAAAGTTTCCCTCCCTTTTCACCCCGTCATGTAAAAGTTTCCCTCCCTTTTCACCCCCTCAGAGAATATTCTAAATGGCCTAAGGGGAGATTTGCATACCCAGCCCTATTGGCCCTTGCAGGAATTCATACGAACATTCTAAGTGTCCTATGGGCTATTTGCATAACTGCTGCTATTGGCTCCTGCAGCAAGTTGGCTCCTGCAGCAATTATGAGGTGAGGCCTATTTGCAGAACTGCAGATATGAGAGTGGGGTGATATTGCCCCCTTTTTTCACCCCTTAGGGATGGAATTTCCCAAAATCCTTCCTTAGGTGTGTGTGGGGGTCTACGTCATAAAAGCAATGTCCCTTCAAAATTTCACGTTCCTAGATTAAACGGTTTGAGCTGGGCGTTGATGAGTCAGTCAGTCCACCTTCTTATATATATATATATAGATAAAATTCTATGACTTCTTTCCAACTAATTATCCATTAATCCCAGAAGGGAAAGACACTGATTTCAATTGGATATTAATTCTTGCAAACATTTAAATTAATAAGTAAATTTATATTCAATTCTTTTGGGGGGGGGCTTTGTTACACATCTCAACATACAGTGCCTCCTTTTCTCTGTATGTGGAATGGTGGTGAAGATAACTTATCTTATTTCTCTGATCCCTGGAATTTGCTTATTGTGAAAACTAATGCTGTGTACAAATGGCCTCTCAAAATTCTCCACGCTATCTGTGTGTGGGCAGAGAAATTGGGGGGACAATTTCACTGAATTTTTTGAGTAGGAGAAATTCTCCAACAGTTTCTCACAGGTAGGGCTCACCATTGGCAGGGGCTATAGCACAGCTTCTCCCCCCCCCCCCCGCGTTTTTGGTTTTTATGCACTGTTACTACAAGTGGCAACAGCAGCAACTGTGTTGGCAGCCTGGCCTCCATTTTAAATCCTCCACAGTGTCGCTTACCCTGTGTCATTATGGGGCATTGTGGGTGGGTGGGGGAAGGGAAGATGGCCACCACAAAAGAAGTTGTGAAGACAACTTGGAGAAAATTCTGCAAAGTAGCCTTTTATTTCTAGGAGGGTAAGAAAAGACAAATCTCAGGCGTGTTCTGAGAAAAATGACTTCTCAGAAATTTTGACTCAGCTCTAGCTGTCATTCTTCAGGGTTCAGCATCTTCTCCTGGGTCTTTCAAACATTAAATTTCTGAGGGTGACAGTGGATACATTTTGCCCCTATTGCAGCTGTTTATAATACTGCTACTTCCCTGAAAGCCTGTGTGTAGCAGGTGTGGGTGTGCAGGGTTGTGTCCAGCTCCAGGGAGGAGGTGGAGCTAGTGCTGCGCCCCAAAATCTGTCCTCCAGTTTTCTGAAAGTTTTCTTCCTCCATGAAAGAAGGTTCCGTTTTTTTCTGCCGCATTCTCAGGGTGCTTTATAATTTATTTTGAATTCCTTTTGGTGGTTTTTTTGGGTTTTTTTTTTTTTTTTTTAGCTTTCCTAATCACTGTGATATGGCCAAGGGTGCTCTTTGTGTTTTTCTTTCTGTTACACATCTCTCCATTGCTCTGCAGTCTCCAAGCTATCTTTGCTTCCTGATCTGAAAAAGCCCTGTGGGAGAAAGTACCTTATGTGATGTCTTCCCAGGGCTTTAATTGAAGTGCAGGAAGCCGAGGAAGCTGCAGGCTGCCAGAAATATGATTGTGCAATGAAAGACAGGGCACTCACTCATACACACACACTCCTCAGCCATCTCCTAAGTAAGGTAAGCACAAGAACCCCCGAAACCAAACCATGAAAATTTCTCTAAAATTTTCTTCTCCTTTGAATTCCTTTTTGAAAGCAATTTCTTTTCTATCAACCTGAAAGAGAATGGTAAACAAACAAACAAAAAACTGGGAGAAATTTTTGGCACAGCACTAGTGAAAACACGTTGCCCCAAGGAATGGGTTGACTTGTAGAGAAATGCTATTTTGCCCCATCCCTGATCTATGGTAGTAGCTCTCTGGAAAGCTAAATTAAATGGAAATGTCACTCAAAACAGTAAGCAGAGGGGTTGATCAAGCTCCTTCACCATCCTTTCTATTTATGTCCATGCAGGTCATGCTAAGGCAATTAGAAATAATAGTAAGCAGTTGGCTGTTTAAAGGCACAATCCTATGCAAATTTAGACAGAAAAAAGCAAAACTGGCTGGGGCATGCTGGGAGTCGTAGGCCTTTTTTTCCTGTCTAAATGTGCATAGGATTGCGCCTTAGGGCCAGTTAGTTGAAGTGGACCTCTTCATCTGCAGAAGTGATGACAAATGCTGTGACTAGATTCTTTCTCTGCACCTGATGCTTAGAGATGATAAGCATTGCAGTTTCCACTTTGAACTGGGTAAGGCTGATCACCAGGTGTCTCTTATTTTAAAGTGGTGTCCTTTAGATCATGGGTATCTTTTTCCTGTGGCTGGATTGAATGCCATCCCAGTAAACGACTATTCACTTGTGTCAGTGGTTGGCTTAGGGTGTGTGCACATATGCTGGTGTTGATGGTGGGTGGAAGGGGAAAGCCTGTTGCTGTTCCACTCCACATAATGGTCTTGATCAGTCAAGAGGTTTCATCAGATCTGGCCCAAACACACACACACACCACAAAACACTTGCTCCAATCCTGCTCTAGTCACACCTAGATATGGATGGCGGTCTATGATCTCACGTGTACCCAAACGTGTATCCTGCTGAAATTAATGCAGTGTGGATGGATGATATATCCTCATTCAGATATGTACCCAATTTCTACCGTGGTTCTCAGAAAGTGAGAAGCACATCACCCTATCTGGATCAGGGCAAATGCTTTTAAAACCTAAGGGAGTTTCAATAGTCATTTGTGAGATGTCAAGGAGGTCGACTGTTCCAGGAAAACAACTCTCTGCTGGGCCTGCACTAGCAATTGCAGTGTGCACATGCCCCAAAGTACTCTTTGGATGTGGCCACAAATAGATTAACTTTAACATTTTAATCCATATTGACCAGTCAGGCATTCGAACAACATGACCGGTCCACTGAAGTTGGCGTTGAAGGAGCAGGCTTCCCTAATCTTTAATGCATTTTCCTGTTGTGATATTTATTTATTACATTTATATCCCACCTTTTTCCTCTTGTAAGGAACCCAAGGCGGCTTACATAATCCTCCTTCTCCTCCCCATTTTATCCTCGCAACAACCCTGTGAGGTAGGTAAGGCTGAGAGTCAGTGTGTCGGGGGCCCAGTCCTGCAATCACACATTCTAGCACTCTGACACCGGAGAATCCAATCAGTGAGATCCTTTTATTACAGCAATTCCCACTGCAGAAGCTTAACGGTTATAGTCTTCGGAAATCATATAGTTGACGGCGTTTTGCTACAGGCTCTTGAAATTGTTCCACATCAAGGTAGGGGACTGGAATGTCTCTTAGGGACCAAATTCCCCGACATTCCACACCGAGGAAGGGACCAGAACCAATTCCTGCTGCTCCTCAGACAAGGGAAGGATTGGAGCCAATTCCAGATGCCCCTGCGACAAGGGAAGGGATGCTAGAAACAGGCCTGACCTACCCACACGCTCCCATAGAGAGCTGAGCCAACTTTGCCTCTGAATTGGAAACTCCGGGGTGCTATGCATCTTGGCTTTAGGATCTGAGCAACTTCTAGCTGCTCCTCCGACAGGGGAAGGATCTGAGCCCTATTGCTCATGAGACAAGGGAAGCAATACTAGAAGAGGACCTGAACCAGCATGCACACCTCCACAGAGGTCAAGACCAACCCTGCCCCTTTGGGTACTGTGAGTCCAGGCCTCTTGACAATAAGGGTCCAAAACAAGATCAGACTTGAGTCCAAAGTACTTCCCCACACACAGAGATTCCAATGTCCAAAGCTCCCAGCGTTGGGATCTGTATGCCACATGGGTCAAGGCATCGGAATGTCCAGAAGTCAGGAATTGGCCCCAAGCCAGCCGGGCTCTGGGGTCCTTGACGAAGACACATCCATAGCCACAAGAATGCACCGTCTGAAAAGAACAACAGTCCTTTTGGACAGTAAAAGTCCAAAGAGAAGAAAGTCCAAATTAGGTAGAGTCCATATGCAGAGTGCTCCCAATAGCTCAGTTGGTAATAGATCCAAACAGAAAGATGCAGACAGGGAAGACAAGAGAGTTGTTCCTAGCAAAGGCTCTGGAGGCTAAGCACTGACTTAAAAGCAAAGGTGTGGCCATCTTAGCCCTCATCCCAAACCTCTAATTGACAAGGAAACTGGCCCATCTATGAGGCCCCTATCCCACCTGAGTGTTTCCCTTATACCCTCCAGGGGTGAGGCTTCAACCAGAGTGACACCTCTGCAAACCACCCCTCCCCTCTCCTGAAGTTCCCAGAGAAGGCTGCCAGCTTCTATCTTTGCAAGGTCGAAGTTGCAGGTGGGCAGGGGAGACAACTCGACTCCGGCTTGCTTTCTCCTGAGAACTCATGACAGTGATGGGCTCACACTGGTCTTGACATTCCACAGACTGACTAGGCCCCAAACCCTTCCAACCTACTGCTGATCAGTTCCTGGCTATGAACTAGAAGACCCACTGTATTACTGACACTGAACCCCCACACAGTGAACTTCACCCAGTGAGCTTCATGGCCGAGTGGGAACTAGAACCCAGACCTCCTGAGTCCTAGTCCAACACTCTAACCCATAGTCTCCAATTGCTACAAAAATGCCAGGACCTTCACGAAAACCCTTAAGTCATCATGGCTTCTCACTTTGTCATGCAGAGTACCAAATTCCCAGCTACTTTAAGATATTATATAATAATATACCGTAATTCTGAAAAAGTAATCCTAGCACTGGTGCAGCAGCTGCTGCTACCTCTTCTTCTAGCAAGGAGCAGCATTTCACAATTATCCCTCAATTACACGATACTTCTTCACACAATGCATAATCAATTTGCTGCCACAAGATGTGATGGTCAGTGTTGTAGATTGCTTTAAAACATGGAGCTTCAGTGTTTAATACTGGATATATGTGCTCAAGAAGTGCAAAGATATAATGAATTGTGTGGGAGGAAAAATGTTTATTAACCTCTAACCATGAATTTTAAAAAGAATAAAGGTTTAAAATTTTGTCTCCAGAATACATTTACCTTTAGAGGCATACCCTTTCTCCATATAAAAACCTCTTACCCACCTGATGCTAGAGATGATAAGCATTGGCAGTTTCACTTTGAACTGGGTAAGGGCTGATCACCAGGTGTCCGCTTATTTTAAAGTGGTGTCCGTTTAGATCATGGGTAATCTTTTTCTGGTGGGGACTGGATTGAATGCCATCCCAGTAAACGACTATTCACTTGTGTCAGTGGTTGGCTTAGGGGTTGTGCACATATGCTGGTGTTGATGTGGTGGGTGGAAGGGGAAAGCCTGTTTGGCTGTTCCACTCCACATAATGGTCTTGATCAGTCAAGAGGTTTCATCAGATCTGGCCCAAACACACACACACACCACAAAACACTTGCTCCAATCCTGCTCTAGTCACACCTAGATATGGATGGCGGTCTATGATCTCACGTGTACCCAAACGTGTATCCTGCTGAAATTAATGCAGTGTGGATGGATGATATATCCTCATTCAGATATGTACCCAATTTCTACCGTGGTTCTCAGAAAGTGAGAAGCACATCACCCTATCTGGATCAGGGCAAATGCTTTTAAAACCTAAGGGAGTTTCAATAGTCATTTGTGAGATGTCAAGGAGGTCGACTGTTCCAGGAAAACAACTCTCTGCTGGGCCTGCACTAGCAATTGCAGTGTGCACATGCCCAAAGTACTCTTTTGGATTGTGGCCACAAAATGGATGAAACTGGCTTACAATTTTTAAATGCCAGGGATTGACAATACTGAAACTAGCAAATGACAAGAAAAGGACAAGGGTCAGATCAATGAATCTGCAATGCTGGCTGTTAATCTTTTTATACAAAGCATATTTCTCCACCAGCACTAAGTATTCTGCAGTGTCTCCCCCAAGCTTTATTCCTCCAGCTATTTTCTGTTCCTTCCAGCATCATCTGGTGTGTTTTACAGGGACTTGTAGATGCTCTTCCAGTTATTTCCCCTCTGGGGCTCATAAAGTCCATCTGCTGGAGGAGCCGCTGGCCAGCTCCAGGGGAATTCCCAGCCCTTGGTGTGGTCCCTTGCTCTGATGATTTGCAGATTCCGATGCAGCATGTGTTCTGCTACACTGTTTGTTTTGACAGCTTAACAATGCCCGGTTCAGCAGCTGCAGGTGTGCGCAAAGATGCCTCTGCATGGGCTCAAAGGGAAGTGTGTGTGTAAGAACGGAAAAAGCCACAACCAATATCCCAATATCCTTGGAAAGCATTTCAGCACAGGCTTTCAGTAATACCTTTCTAAAACACGTTTTAAACACAGTTTCACAAAAGAGATGTGCTTTAGATCACAGTGTATGTATGTGTGTGTGTGCACGTGAGAGAGAGCATTTGTGTGTGCATAGTTCAGACAGGAAAAAGGCTCACGCATCTGTTCCTTCTCTTCTCCATAGTTCACAGTCCTCTGCTGCCTTCCCTGGACCCTCTGTCCTTAACTGTGTTACATGCGTGCAGAACACATTTCATATGATTGTGTGTGGCAGTGACACCATCAATGTAAGTCATAAGGTGCATTGAAGAACTGACAAAGGCCTGATTACAGCTGGGACAACAGAATGAGTGACATAAAGATGGTGGTAGAATCCTGGATGCATATTTATTACATTTAAACCCAGTTCTTCCTCCAAGGAGCTCAGAAGCAGCAAACACACTGGAGAGCCAGTGTGGCGTAGTGGTGAGTGTGTTGGACTGGGACTCGGGAGATCCGGGTTCTAGTCCCCGCTCAGCCATGAAACTCACTGGGTGACTTTGGGCCAGTCACTGACTCTCAGCCTAACCTACCTCACAGGGTTGTTGTGAGGATAAAATGGAGAGGACGATTATGTAAGCTGCCTTGGGTTCCTTGCAGGAAAAAAGGCACGGTATAAATATAATAAATAAAAATAAATAAATAAACATGATGCTGTCCCCTTCCACCTCCAAATAATAACCTCACAACAACCGTGTTAGGTTGAGAGATAGAGACTAGCTCAAGGTTACCCAGGGAGCTTTGTGGCTCATGAGAGATTTGTCCAGAATTTCCCCAATGCTAACAACAACATTACATCACACTTGATTTCCAAGGGTGCATTCAAACCGCTAGGCTAGGTTACCCACTTGTTTCCAGTCTTACCACTGCTCCTCCTGTGTGCTTCCTCTCCTGCATCCTGTTTCAGCATTTTTATAAAGCCTGTAAGTTACAACATCTAACAGGGGCTCTTTAAAGTGTGGAAAGCACTTTGCCATCATTAGCTCATCCATCAACAACACAGCCCTGCAAGGGAGGGAAGTCGCCGTTTATTAGTCCATCTTAAGGTACAGGGAAATAAGACTATAAAGGTGTTTTCGCACATCACAGAACTGGCACTCTTTGGTGACTGCTTGGCTAACTTGCAGCTGCCCAAGGCTAATGTTCTAATGTACAAATTAAGCCCCACCCCTCGAGAATGACAGAACAGGTACCTGGCTGGCCCTAATGGGGCAGTTGCACCACATTTTTGAGTAGCTGAACTGTGTTAGTCAAGACAGAGGTATTCAAGACTTCATGAAGCCAACCCAGACCATTGTTTGTTTAACCAAGGAGCTACTAATTAGGAATGAGATATTTTGAGGTCAAAAAATGTTTGTTTTTAATTATTGTTGTACACCGCCCAGAGAGCTTCGGCTATTGGGCGGTATAGAAAATGAATGAATGAATGAATGAATAAATAAAGTGTCCTAAAGCTGCCACATATTACATGGTGTCTCTGATCATACTCTTGCACACTGCCCCAGTACCTGCAAGGATGGTTAAGGTAGTTTAAAAATAAATAAATTATTTTTAATAGATAAAAAGTAACTGATTAAGGTGTGGCCCACAAATCATCAAGGCTGGAGTATTTGGATTTGTTTTAGTACACAGTCTGATTTTCAGTTCAGATGCATGTTGACATCATGTAGAAGCGCTTGTTCATTGAATGGCTGTTTTAGAGATGCATGAGAGTTACACTGCAGCTCTTGCACAAAAGCCAGTATTTGATGAACATGTGAAGCTGCCTGATAGTGAGTCGGACCATTGACCCCAGAGATTCCTTGTTGTCCAGGGCTGTTGTAGCTATCTGGGATCTTGGGCAAATGACAGCGGTCTTTCCCATCACCTGTTGCTGGATCCTTTTAACTGGGGATGCTGGGGGTTGAATGTGGGACCTTCTGTATGCAAAATGTGCATGCTGCCACGATTGTGTTCTTGACTACAGTGATGTATGACAGGCTTGTTGGAATTTTATTTTGCCAAAGTTCCTCCTGCTTTCACAGGTTCTGGCTCCTTTGGTAGGTCCTGTTTGTTGTTGTTTTTTGCAGTGTATATTCTGCCTGCCCATCCAGTCCCTACCCCTTCTGCCCATCCAACACCTCAAACATGTATGATCAGGTGCTAAATCCTAGTGTGCCACTGGACTGGGATAAGTGGATAGGATCCAGGGGGAGAAGTAAGGAGGGGATTGCACTGCATCATCTGGACCAGCAAAGGATACCGTATTCTTCTATTGCCCACTACTTCCAGTCCTCCTCGCTTTTCTACTGTCAAAAATGTACCCCACTTCTCCCCTAAGCTAAATTTTACCAACATCTCACAATGAAAGTAAGATCAACAATTTAGCTTAGATCATGAGAGAGAGAGAGAGAGAGAGAGAGAGAGAGAGAGGAGTGTGCAGGGGTGCTGGCAGGGTAGGTAGGGGAATCCCTAAACTATTAATGTTCTGATTCAGTGATCTTGGAAGTTTGCCTTTAGATGAGACAAGGACTTTCTAATTTCTATCATAAATATGCTTCATGTTTGAAAAGCACTTATACTTCCTGTGGCTCTCCCTCCACTTTCTCTCCCAGGTGTACATTAAACCAGCCTTCTCAGACAAGTGCCAAAGTATGACTTAACTTTCCCTTATCTTTTTGTAAGCCATAGCTGCAAGCTACGGACCGACCTTTCCAAGGAGTTTCACCTGGAAACACTGACTCAGTTGCAGAAGTGGGAGTGGGTGGGGAGAAGAGATTTATTTATTTATTTATTTATTTATTTATTGTATTTCTGAATCAAAGATGCTTGTTTTGTTCCAGTTTCACCTTTTCCAAATTTCTTTGATAGGTGAAAATGAAAACAGTTCCGTCTTCCTTAATTCTTTCCAGCACAGGATTAGCTACTGTCATGATATGGTTGCAAAACTTTAGAGTGTGCCAGTTAAATCCCAAACCCACAACGGTTTCAGGAAGGCTTCAAAGATTTGTTATCCTTCACTGTTTTTGAAGTCCATCTCACTGGTCAACCCCCTTCAGACTTACACCTCAGGAAGCAAACACACACATGCAAAAACTCTATAGTAAATGTGTCTATAAGCAGATATTTGAAATGCTAGATGTCCCCATCTCTTGCTGACAGCCAAGTTGCCCAGATCCAACAGATGCAATCCATTCATGCATTTTGCAATCCATTCATGCACCTTATGCACATGCAGCAGATGATTTCTCAGAGGAACAAAAAACCTCCACATCCACCTGAGTACTACGCAGGACATACATGTGCATTATAGCATATTGTATTGTGGTTTTAAATTGTGAGCTGCTCTGAGTGATGCATGAGCACTAGAAGGGCGGAATATACATTTCAGTATAAATAAAAATGAATAAATGTCCACTTGGAAACCTATGCATGGTTTTCTGAGATGGATGCTCCGCTTCTCCTGAAGTGCAACACTATGTGTGCATGCCTCTGCTGAACTTGCAGTTCCCTTGAGTGGTTTGGTGCATGTGAATGTGAACATGAATGTACATTAATTATATTATCTTACTTGCAGAGATATTACAGCAACTGTGCATGTCTAGTATGCCATACAAATCTAGCTCCTAACTGTAACTACATTTTGTGACCTCTGTACATTATAGCCAAGGTGTTGTTTGTTATATTAGTAACCTGTCCATCCAGCAAGGAAGGACAGAGTGAACGTGAAAGGCTCACTTGCTTCCATCAGAGTGAACTTGCAAGGTTGAATTTCCACACCCTCCTATATGAGGGGTTGCGGTGTGTGCAAAATTAGCCTTACTGGATCCACTGCTGCCCAAGGAGATGTTAGGCCAGGTGTTCCGTCAGCCAAATAGCTGTAGTATCATGGCAGACACCAGTATGAGGGAGAACGTTGATACAATGGGGGGACACCCTGTGAGAAAGTTGGTTCCGTAATTATCGAGGAAGCACAGTAGAAGAGCGTGGCCTAGAGGAGCTCACTGGGAAGGAGACCAAGCGGCATCCACTCCTGATGCTCATGCTGACTGGGAATTGTTGATCGGAGAAGATATGCAGCGAGTGGCCATTTGCCAGCCCATGAAGAGTTAACTGGGAAGGACTGAGCTCCCACATTCCACCCTGAACTTGCCACATCATTTAGCTGTATTTGCGAGATATTTCCCCCCTCACACCCCAATTCCCGCATCTTTTCTGAAAATAATAACAGTGTATGAGCTGGCTGCTTCGTTGCCAGGGGTTCAGCTCTCATTTATTTTAATCCTAATATGCTTAACTAGGGAGACGCTCCCCAGTAATGTTTTTAATTGTAATAACTACTGGGTTTTAAAGAGCACTAACTACCATGTGCGAAGAGCCAGGTTGGCTCAGTTCCATACCCCAAGCTGCCCTGCTTGCTGGCGCCAGGCGTATCCTCCTCGGCTGATTCTACAGGGTTGGGCCCTGTTTGTAGACAAACCAAGGGAGCATCCATAGGCCCAAAACCGCAGCTGAGGTGATGTAAGGTAAAGGATTAATATTCAAAGGGGCATCTTAACTAAGGGGGAGCCAAGCAACGCACACATCGATTGGCAGTAGATCAGTGGCTTAGCTCAGAAAATAGATCTCCAGATGTTTTGGACTTCATCTCCCAGTATTCCTGACCATTGGTCATGCTGGCAGGGGCTTCTGGGAGTTGTCATCCTAAACATCTGGAGATCTGCTTTCTGCACATTCCTGGCTTAGTTAGTCTTGGAGTGAATATGAATTCTCTGGGCTGAAGATTCTCAGTGACCAAAGGGCCTCCAGCCTGATTGGTTAAAGGAAGGCCCTGAAAACGAATGCAAGCACTGCCTATTTGCATCATCAGTTGCCATTATAAGGGCCAATCTGTTGCCTCCCTGCCACATCCGGGACATATCTAGATCTCTACCCTTCATGTACTTTGCTCTTGTATTTCAAAAATGCTGGAGAAACTTATCAAACTGTTCATTCACTGAGATTTCATATAGAGGAGGGTTTCCACTCACAGGTGTAGGGAGGGCACATGGGTAGATGCCAGACTATAAAACAATAAGAAAAACAACATGTAATATAGAACACACTGATAAACAGACTGAGCAGCGAAAAGACCAGGAAAATCCCAAACTAGAGTATACAGCTCCAGAGCAGCTAGCTAAAAATCCAGAACTGTCACCACCAAAAAAGAGCAATCAATATAATCAAACAGTACAAGCAGCCACCACCCAAAGTGAGAGTAAAGAGGACTTATGCTAGGTCTAAAAGATAGCTGGGATGATACCTCCTCTGAAGAGCATGTTCTACAATTTGGATGCAACTACAGCATGGCTGGGGCATGCTGGGAGTTTAAGGCCAAAAACATCTGGGGACCCAAGGTTGGAGAACACTGCTCTAGAGGCAGAGGCACCTGGAGATAGGTCTCCAAGGATATTCTTATCTGATGGGCATGGCATGGTCATCTTTTGTTCCAAGGACAAAAGTAAAAAAGATCCATTAAGACCTCTAGAAGTAGCAATCTGGATTGTGGCTCCAGCCTGCATGCTTTGCAGAGAACATCTTCACAAATGAGGCTTAAATAGTCTTTGTTTTAAATCTGCTCCTAAAGTGGATGTAAAACTTACCTTGGCTCCTGATTTCACTTCCAAATTCTTTCCTCCTTAACATTACAAATACTGCAATCTTTTGCAAGTTTACTTGGGAATAAGTCCTATTGAACTCAGTGGAAGTTATGTTTGAGTAATCATGCATAGGATTGTGCTGAAAAAACAGTAACCAAAACCTGTGAGAGAAGCTCAGTTGTTACTATATCTTGACTTCCTAAGGGTCAAAGTACATGCAACAGCAGTAAATTTCTATGTTTCTTGCTTTTCATGACATTTTTATCCCACCTTCTGGGCTGCACACATCTCCCTGCTCTGTTTTGTCCTCACAACAGTCATGTGAGGTGGGTTAGGCTGAGAGAGAATGACTGGGCTTGGACAATATGCTGCTGCTCATCACAGGTTATTTAACCCACAATGAGCCTCAGTGCCCACAGGCACCAGGTTGAATATGCAGTCCCCACTCAGGGGTCATTGTGTCGTGCAAACCTGGCAAGCATGGGTTATGAGAGGGTTAAACAACCCTTGCATAACCCTAAAACAGACCATGGGTTATGGGAGGGTTGTTAAACCCTCGCATAACCCACGCTCACCAGGTTTGCACAACAATCCATGAGTGGGGGTTGCATATTCAGAATGATGGCTGCACATGCCCCACATGCACCACAGCCTCTCCATGTGTTAAATAACCCATGGTGGGCTGCCATGTCATGTGAACAGCCCCAATGGCTGGGACAAGGTCACCCAGTGAGCTCATGGTTGATTGGGGAGTTGAACCTGGATGTCTTCCTGATCTTAGTTCATCACTCTATCCACTGCAGCAATAATCTTCAGCCTTTTCCAGACTTGGGAGGATTCACCTTTAGCTCCAACCAACAGCACAAGACTCATTGTTTAATTTTTGTTGTCACGTGCGCAATGTTCTTGTCATCCTCTTTGTTGTTCCTTCCTACCTTTAAAAAACAAAAACAAAAAAATGCTGGTGGTTCCACTGGCACGAACCACTTCAACTCAAGCTATGACTCAGTTGAGGCTCCCATTTCCCACAGCTGGAGGCCCATGCATTGCATCATACTGCTTCTCCATGCTTAAACACGAAACTGTCCCAATCGTGTGGGAAAGAGGGGCTACTACTGTCCATTTTTAACAGTAAAAAGAGGTGCATCCATGAGGAGTGCAGAGGGCCCCCCACACCAGCTGCTGCTGCTGCTGTTTATCTCGCTGCACCCCCTTTTCTAAGCTCTTTCCTCCTTGCTGACTGTGCTTCCTTGATCAGAGATTAGCTGGGGAGAAAAGTGCCTGGCCAGAACAGACTACAGTGAGGGGAGTTGTGAACGTTCCTTACCTGTACACCCCTTTTGTTGTTAAAAGCAGATCCCCTGTTTCCACATGACTGGGGCAGGTCCATGTCAAAATATTTGGATCTTCACATTATGGGTGCCAGAGACAAGGTGGTGTGGAACATGACAAGATGATGTCATATCTCTGATACTGACTGGGTTCAGACAACACGATAACACACACTCAGGGGCTGAGTATGGGTTGAGTGTGGGTTGTTGTTGAACCATGGGTCGTTGTTGAAATATGGATTATCATGTTAGATGAACCCAGCCGAAATAACAAACCATGGTGAAAAACCCACAGTTCACAACCCAACGACAAACCATGGATTCCCTTCATGGGTTGTTCGTGGTTAACAAGCCATGGCTTGTTAGTGCAGCTGGGTTCAGACAACACAATAACCCATGTTTCAACAACAACCCACACTCAACCCATACTCAACCCTTGAGTGTGGATTATCGAGTCAAATTCTGCTCTCCCTGGAAGTCCTATATTCCCCATGTTACAGCTGGATTCCTCCCCTCGTCCCTCTAGCCCTGCCCCTTCTGGCATGTTGTCCATTGAAGAGACTAGGAAAGCAACATTAACTCATTTTGCACAACAAACTAGAAATACTGAAGACATAGGATGGCAGGACTTCCCCCTGTTCTTTGCTTATATAAATAAATATCTCATAAATTCTACACAATGCTGGGATTCCAGGAAGAGATTTGTGCAGCGGAAAACAAAGGATTAATACCTTAATGAACAAGCAGGAGCCCTGGATTTACTCAGCTGTGTTGTCTGAATTGCAAATTATAATAAGCTGTTTTGTTCCTAGGTTCAAAAGGTTTAGTAGGTGGAGTATGCTGTCAAAATCATATTCAGTGTGTGATGTCCTTGCCTTATCTAAGGCCGAGTACAGGCAATAACTTTTCAGACTTGGAAGCAGTATTTTAAAGCTGTCATTGCTCATTGTACACACACACACACACACACACACACACACTTTGCCTCCCTCCCACCACAGATCTGTAGGTTTTAGGGCACCATCCTATGCAAGTTTAGACAGAAAAAAGCTCCTACAACTCCCAGCATTCCCCAGCTCACATGGCTGGCTGGGAAATGCTGGGAGCTGTAGGACTTTTTTCTGTCTAAATGTGCATAGGAAATCATACTTCATACTGTACACTCAAAAAGTTGAAACAAGCCCCTAGAAGTCTAATTAACCCTAATGTGTCAGATAAGCATAACCATGGTATGTCTGTTGCAAGTGTCTATTAATGCTCACCTTCAGTAATATATTCCCACACACATATACACTCATGCTCAGAGCACATGTTTATCAAAGTATTTTAAATGGAGTTGCTTTAGTGCATTAAAGGATGGGTGCATATATCTACATGTCCGCTTTAAAAAGAGAGAAATAGTACAGTTTTCCTGGGTGGTGAAATTAGCTGTCAGAAGCTGCTGCCAAGCTGGGCTAGTTAATGTCAATACTCCATGCAATTGTGGGGATTCTACTTTAAGTATGAGGAAAATAAAGCAGACATGCTTACCCTCCCTTTCCTCTTCTCAACTAGGAGATCAGGGCTAGTTTCACAGTAAAGGTAATGGGAAGTAGCTCCTATTGTCATTGTGCCATACACACCCTAAGGCACTCTAAGAATGTGCTTGTTATAATAAACCTGAGCAGAACTATTATTATATGGTCTGAGCTATGAAGGGGTGATTGTCCACCTCATTAAGGATGGGGAACTGATCTGAGGACTTAGTGACCTCACAGGTGCAAATCTGTGAATTGATTTAATATTAGTGCACCAAAGGGCCGTTGACCCTTGCGATCAGCACCATGCAGTGGTCAACTCAGCACTGGCTATACAACAATGTGCTAATGGCATGTACAACTGGTACAGCAGACTGGTGCAATTGCTTTTCCTGTGTGGTTTTAGGCACAGTGTTGGTGCTAGGCGAAGGTCCTTATGTTTGCATATGGTTGAACAAAGGAATACATTGTGAGAAATTGAGGAACAGGATTCTGCAAGTAGTGAATTGATGTTCAGATCTTTCAAACATCCTTCCATACAAAATGCCCTTGGTGCCTGAAGGATTTGAACCATTCATATGCAAGCCATCTTAACTTTTGCTACCAGATCTGGTTAAGGATCCAATGACAAAGTTCCCAAAGGAAGGCTAATGTGGGAAATTTTGAAACACTTTCCCACCGCCTTGGAGAGGTAGACAAAACAGCCTTAGGTACTAGTGAAACTCCCAGGAGTTGGCCAATTCCTATTCTCCAAAGCTGAGCAAAGCACAAAGGGCATAAATGAAGCTGACACAACACAGTTCTGTTCTGTATACTGTTGGTTCACCTTGCCTTCAAATTCATTTGCCTTGGGCTGCCTGCTCTTTTTAAATGCTCCAATAGGTATTTAATGCACTTTATTTTCTGTGTGTTCAGATGGGTTAGGCTATTTTCTGTGTGTCCAGATGAGTTAGGTAGCTTGATGTGCAGTCAAGATTTGCTCTTCCCTAGATCAACCTTTCTTTTACATGTTGAATCTCTTTCCACCAATGAGAAATCACATGCTTACAGGATATGAGAATGGCTGCAAATTTACTGGAGACTGTGGCTGTGTAACAAACAAGAGAGAGAGAGCTGTGCACCAGTTTTCTTTTTCTTAACACCTGCTTAAAAAGGCATACCACCTTTAGAATAAAGTGAAGGCAGCATAAAGAGGGGATGAGAACGTGAGACAACTGCAATGGCAGACATTAATAGGGGGAATGTGATGGCACCCTCTTTGGAATCTGCTGCCTGAAGGGGATTGCTTCATGGTTAATCATGGTAAGGCAGGCTCCATTCTAGACCTGTGATATCTCAGGGATGGGATAGACCCCCAGAGATAAAACAGACTAATTTTAACAGATGCTTCCTCATAGCCACCCTTCTGTAGGATCTCAATGACAGATTGCCAATGAGTGATTGAGGCAATGGGAGTTGGAGGACTGCTTTAACTGGTTAGGCTAGATCACTGGAAGGGGAAGGGAGAGCTGTGAAAACAGCTGTTTGGAAGGGGGGTAGGTGAAGATCAAAGATGCATCAAATTGGTGGGATAGTGCTTAGGAATTTGTGAGGTCGTTCTTTTGAGATGGTATGTTTGGATGGTAAGTGGTGGGAGGGAGTCTGTGTGTCTCCGGGCATGCTGAAAATTTCAGACTTTTAGGTTACAAACATTTTGGAGCTGTGAATGGATTCCCAGCCCTGTTGGGGTTGCAGCTCTACTGTAAAACATGCTCCTCTGCTTAGTAAAACAAAGCATTAAGTGAACCCAGAATTATCATGTCAAAAGCTTATCAGCATCACCGCAGGCAACATGCAAAGGAATTTTTGGGCCATGCCATACTCCTGCATGCCCACACAGTCACCGAGCTTTGACAGAGCTAGCTAGCGAGTGACACACACGTCAGGGCTTTCTGTCTGCACTTTCTTCTGAGTAGAAAGCTGAAAATGGGGGGACTGACAGTGCCCACCCTTCTGTTCTTTTTAATCTTCAAAGCACCACCAACATGGCCAAACCAAAAACTCTTGTGACCATTTCCATCTCTCCCCTGAACCCCAAGCCCTGAGGCATGCACAGCATAAGAAATGGGTTCAGCGCCTGTTAGACAGCACAAACCAGCCTCCCCCAACCCAGTGCCCTCAATTTGTTCTGCACTGCAACTCCCATCAGCCCTAGCTAGCAAGGCTAATGGCCAGGAATGCTGGGACGTGTAGTCCAAAAACATCTGGAGGGCATCAGGTTGGGGAAGGCTGGGATAAACCACTGGGGGAGGGGACATACCATTCCCCCCCCCCCAGCTAAAGATGATGTGATCTAGGCTTTTCTGTGTGTAAAATAACAAAAGACTACCTACATTGGCTATGCTGACTGGGGATGCTGAGAGTTGTAGTCCAAACCATCTGGAAGGCTGGGATAAATTTTCTCTCTTTTATTCCCCTGCTCCCTGTTTATGTCACCCCCACTTCCTATGCAAAATGAGAGATCAGTCATCAGGAAAAGGAGCTAGTATATCTTAGGATGGCAAGGTGCTTGGGTGAACTGTTCAAAGCAGGGGGAAATTATGCAAAGAACAATGATGAGAAGGTGATGAAAAGAGTGATCCCCCCCCCCTCAGAGTAGCCAGTAAATGCTTTTGTAAAAGCTGGCAGGGTGTTGTGTCCACCAGTAGTGACTGGAGAGGGAGACAGGCTTCAGCATTGGCTCCTGATAGGGGTGCTGCTTGAAGTCCAGATCCAAACCCCTTTGAAAGCTGGCTTCATCTGCCTGCCAAATGGTGTTGGACCATTACAAAAGTAAGGGCTCCCTGGAGCCAACTTTCTCTTTTCTGATGTCTCCAGGTAGGCACGGTCCACAGGCAAACAGTACATTGGTCTGAGTGCTGGGTGTTGACGAGGTTCCCAGCAACCAACTTCTGCTTCCCCAGTCCAACCCATGTCTGCAGTTTTGTGACAATAGGGGAGCTGGGGTGACAATAGAGGTTGTTTTTTTTAATCTACCCTGCGCTTCACCCTGACGGGATTTTCTCACTAATTGTGGCCCTCTAGAGGTTGCTGGACTACAGCTCTCATCATCCTTCACCATTGGCCATGTTGTCTGGTGGCAGTTGGAGTCCAACAACATCTGGAAGGCCACAGGCCATAGAGTGATTCTGTGAGCTTTCTTTTACATGAAGCTGTTAATCCGTTGTACCTACTTTCGGTTTTGTCGCAGAATTCAGATCTGAGCTCTACACAAAGAGCATTTCCTTTCCTGTTTTTCTGCTACATAACCTCTAGGTGGCACTGCACTATATCAGAATAGCGCAAATACGCAAGTGGAAAAAGCATTTTCTTTCTCTTTCATAAGTAATACCACATTTTCCCTGCTCTAGAAAGACTCACCGAAAGTGCTGTTTAAAAACAGAAGCGAAACTAGAAGGGCCAGATGTCATCTAAAGAAGCCACAAACAATTGTGAGTAGGGAATGACGAGTGCACAATACATGCCTCATGTAGAAAAGCTCTAAATTGGGGGTATTGGGGAAAATTTAAATGGCTGCTCCCTTTCCTGCATTGAGCAGGGGGTTGGACTCGATGGCCTTGTAGGCCCCTTCCAACTCTATGATCTATGAAATCTATGAAACCCAGGGGTCCGGTATAGCTGCTGTAGAGTAGGAGGTATCAGTGCAGCGGTGGTTGGGTCTTGACACCTGCCTGATGGTGCCACGTGCTGATGTCAGGCCTAGACAACAACAGCAACAATAAAGCAATGTATGATTTCTCACTCTTGGGCACTGGAGAGCCAGTGCGGCGTAGTGGTGAGAGTGTTGGACTGGGACTCGGGAAATCCGAGTTCTAGTCCCCACTCGGCCATGAAGCTCACTGGGTGACTTTGGGCCAGTCACTGACTCTCAGCCTAACCTACCTCACAGGTTTGTTGTAATGATAAAATGGAGAGGAGGAGGAGGATTATGTAAGCTGCCTTGGGTTCCTTGCAGGAAAAAAGGCAGGATATAACTACCGTATTTTAAAAAATGAGGATCTTGGCCTGCTGCTTATAGAGTTTGGTCAACACAGTAGGGTGGGTGGTTGCACCATCGAATTGTAGCCCAGGGCTCCAGTTACTATGTCGACATGGAACCCTATAAAGGGTGCCAGGATGTGTGTGGCCTGCCCTTTTTCCGTGCTTTTCAGTCTTGGTCTAGCATGAAATAAGATGAGCACTCACAACAGCAAACCATTTCTAAAATGTACTCTTTACTATTTTTTTCATCCCTCCCACCTCCTGCAAACTCAACTTTTCTAATTTAATGTGCCAGACATCTCTTGGGCTAATGAAAACCAGCAAGGAGGTCTAGACTATTGAAAGCTGTAAAATTCTAGGACAGGTTTATGCAAAGCAATTAAAAATAGGTTTAAAAACTGTTAAAATATTAAACACTAATTATTATTATTATTTTTCTTTGGGAGGAATACCACCTTTAGCAGTAGTGCACTATGTGTGAAATAAAACTAGGGGTCAAGGGGAGGGTGGGTGTGCAGTGCGTGTCTGTTTCCAAATTGTCATATACCATGTAAAGTAAATTCCCCTTCGTGTTTTCTATGGAACTCATCTGCTATCAATTAGTCTAAATCAGGCTTTTCAAATTAAATGGACTTAGAAACTATGTTGTGGAGGTCTGGTAGCAAGTGAAGGGAGGGGGGGAAGGGGAGGAGAAAGTCGGATTGCTAACCACAAAGTGGAAATATCTTTTAAAGAGGTGTTAGCCCATTTTTAGTGTTTTGCGTATTACGTCGTCAGAACCATGGGGAGCAATAAGAGATGGAAATTAAGTCCAGGAAGACAGGTAAAAATAGTGGAGAACACGTCTGCACATACATGAAGTTCTTGACATGTTGTTTTTGCTCATAGCTAGTAACTATGTTTACTCCTTTTTCTCCAGTAGTACCATATTCAGCAAATTCTGGAGTAGTGTCTTCTATATCCCTATAAATCATTAACTACTGTCATTTTTAATTTGATCCTTCTTCTGTTAATATTACTATGACTACAGTCTACTTCTATTCTACTGCTAATAAAATTTAATGCCAAAAAGTGTGCTAGACACTGTACAGAACACACAAAAAATATGGTTCCTGCCCAGAAGACTTATTAGATGACAAGACTGGGGAAGAGGTCGGGAGTGGGAATGAGGCCACCAGCACCAAGGAACAGCCAAAGAAAGAGGGCCCATGCAATTCTCAGTCATCACTAAAAAGCTGTGATTGAGGAAGGCCCAGTTGATGTGGTACAGGCGTGTCAAATGTTTCCTTCTGAAGAAGATGGGGGGGGGCACAAAGTGCCATCTGAAAAAGAAGAATACCTTTCCCAGCTAATTTCACATCCCTCACCCCATCGTTTTCCAGTGCTCTCTTCTTACTTACTTTGTGATCCTAGCCAATCAGGGATCACATCGTGAATGAGATGGCACCATGCCAATCCAATTTGGCGATGTAGCATCATTGTTGAGGGCATATGAAGCATCATTGCCCTCACTGAAATGCACCCTTTGCAGCCAAGGCCACTGGGCAATGCTCCATGTCATCCCATTCTGCTAGGGCTGGCACCAGGTTTGAGGGGGCGCTGGGCAAGTGGCTTCCACCCCACCCCCTGTAAGCTCTCCAGGTGGCAGGCAGGGCCCACTTTTTTCTTTCTTTTTTAAAACGTTTTTTTTTTTCTTGGGCAGCAGGTACATAATGAAGCGAAGCGCCAGCTGAAGTTGTAGTTGCCCACCGTGTAGCGGGCCCCGGAGGCATTCTGGAGAAATGAAGATGGTTGGCAGCTGCAGTCCGGCTGGCACTTTTCTCTCTACAGCAAACCTGCTGTGCTAGTAAAAATGCTGGGGGCAAAAGAACAAAGAAAGAAAAAGTGTTGTTGGCGGCATTTGACCAACCATGTGGGCTGGGCTGCCCAGTGAGGAGGGGCAAGTGGGCCAGTTTGTCCCGGGCCCCACAAAGCACAATTATCCTATGCATAATTGTGCTTGAAACAGAATAATGCTGATTAGTGGTTCAGGCGATTAAAGCATTTGTGTGCATACAGTCTGAATTATTTTGGTCAAACTTGAAATGTAAAATGTATCCTTGAGAGGCTTGAAAGAAAGGGACCGGCTTATTAGCTAGGCCTGCACAACTGTAGGGAACCCTTTCTGAACCAATCAATAAGGCAGAGGCGGTGTTAGGGAATAGCCCACTAGGGCTGGAGCCCCAAATCTCTGGGAGGCCATCTGCCCCACCACCCTGCTGTCCATGGGCGCTTGCTGAAATAAAGGTACAGGCAGGGGCCATCATGATCTCTGCTGCATCTGATCCCCCCAGATTAGCTGGCTTTTTGCCCACGTGTGCTACACTTCCTGCCGCCGCCCCCCGCCCTTGAGTCTTTCTGTCTGAGGTTTTTTTCTAAAATCAAATGCCCTCCTCTCCCCTTTCCATACATCCCCTTTTACAAATAGGATTGTCTTTAGGAGATAGGGTGCTTTAAAGACACACATACTGAAAGAACTCAGAGCATATGTAAATTAGCATATGAAAATCTGAACATTCTTTTTGTCCTATGGGCCTGAGCCCCAGATCTCTTCGGTACCTAGTACCATCCCTGCAATAAGGTAAGATCTTTCTCATACCCTCCAACATTTCACAGATGAAAATAGGGACACACATGTGAATTTGTAAGAGGTATGGTTAAGCAACATCAAGGGCTGTTCTTGGAGTTCTGATAGGAGCAAACTCTAGTTTTACAGCCTGATGCAATAAATGTTCATTCAAAAGCTACTCCCACTTCTTTCAATGGGGCTCTACTCTCAAAGAAGTGGCCAGAATACTGCTGCCTTATAGCACAATCCTAGGCATGATCACTCAGAAGTATGCCCCACGGAATTCAATAGGGCTTACTCCCAAGCAAGATGGAAGATTCTTCAAGAAACTGCAGGACTCTCACTCCACTCATTATCAACAACTAGGTGGAGCTTGATAATCAATGCCATTTTGACCCCTTGTGAAAAATCATAAGGAGGTGTTAGACTCTTCAAAATTGAGGATGAATTGGACTTGACAGCAGAAACCCAGGCCAATGTTTCAGGACTTATGGAGTGGATGCAATCCTTTGAATTCATTCTTCTGACTACAGTGTGGTACAACATATTGCAGTCTGCTGATATCTGAAGCAAACTTCTCCAAGGATCTAAGTTCACCATGGAAGAAGGGGTGCAACATGTTAGAAGCCTCTTGGAGGAAATCCAATGGCTGAATGATTCCTGAACAAGTCTTCTCGTGGAAGCTAAGGTTATCACTAAAGGGCTAGGTAACACCACTGAATTCAAGAGAACTCACAGAGGGATCCAAAGGAGGAAATGTTTCCATGATGACCCAGCCAATACAGAGAACACACATGCTAATCCTTTGAAGAGAAGTTCAGGGCTGAAATGTTCATCACAGCCATGGATATGCTCCTCTCAGGCCTTCAAACCTTAGCTGAGACTATGGGGAAACTCTCATCCATCCTTGACCTACCAGCTGTTGCAGAGGATGAAGAGCAGGGGGTTGGACTCGATGGCCATATAGGCCCCTTCCAACTCTACTATTCTATGATTCTAAGATGGAAAGTTTGCAGAATCCCTATGCACTGTATGCCCACAAGATGTGAACAAGGAGGAGCTGCAAGATAAACTTTGCCTGCTTTACAAAATCAGGAAAGGCTCATACCTGTGTGCCTCTGAAGGAGCCATGGGGTTCTCAACTGGATTCATGGCAAAGGTTTAGGATCTGTGTTCCCTCAGATATGCAGCATTTGCTTGAGAATGCCCATTGCCTTGCCAATTTGTTTTGCATCCAGGGCACACACTTTTAAGGCGCAATCCTATGCAAGTTTAGACAGCAAAAAGGCCTACAACTCCCAGCATGCCCCAGCCAGCATAGCTGGCTGGCGCATGCTGGGAGTTGTAGGCCATTTTTCTGCCTAAACCTGCAAAGGATTGCACCCTTAATAGATTATTAAGATCTACCTGTGGTCAGCAATTGGGGAATATAGGCTGAACCATGTTATCATACTCTCAGTGGAGAATGTAATTGCAAAGCAAATAAATCATGATGATGCCTAACCTACCTCACAGGGTTGTTGTGAAGATAAAATGGAGAGGAGGAGGAGGAGGACTATGTAAGCCGCCTTGGGTTCCTTGCAAAAAAAAAGGCGGGGTATAAATATAATAAATAAATAAATAAATAAAGCCTTTGCTTAGACCTGTAATTCCTCTTGAACACACCTAAACAAAGAAAGTGTTTCAAACTTTGTTCTTCTTATTTTGTTCTTTACTTCCTAACTTTGTGGCATAAGTTTAATAAACACTTCTGCTGTTAACTTGTCTCTGAAGTAAACTCTGACGCTCCGCCCTTGCCATAGAAAAGTCCTCCTGTTTCCAGGGCAAGGAACAGCTGCTGGAGAGATTTCTGTTTCTTGCACGTGGTTTGTGCATGGAAGAACTCGTGGTCCCCCAACTTTGTACACAAATTGTAGCCCCCCACCTCCGCATTGCACCTGCTGCAGGCCCAATCTTGCATGCAGGTGCTGATGCCAGGCCTGTGTGCCGACTGAGGGGCAATGAAAATGCCCTGATAAACTGAAAGGATGAGTGTACATTTTAAAAAAAAAGTTTTATAAAACTGTGGAGAAAGACTGCAACTGTCCTTTTTGGTGGGTTTGGCCACTCAGGGGTTAACCCGGACTCGGGTAGCCCTCTATCAGCGGTACGCAGCTCTCTGGCAGAAGCCGCGACCAATTATAATGCAGGCAAAGCGAGGAGACCGAGTTTTGAATGGACGCTACTACACTGTTATGGGTAAACAAAGTTTAATGGAGCGTAACGGAACATATACAAAGCAGTACGCTAAGCACACACCTACAATTGAGCTGGTAGCGAGCCGCAAAAGCAATACAGACAGTCGTACCTGGAAATGCCTTGTTTTTAGAAAGCCGCTTAATTCTAAAAGGGCTGTTCTATGTTAGCGTTGTTCACTGGGAGCTCCCCCAGGGTTGAAGGTGGTTTGACTTGAGCCATGGACTTTGCAGCTTGCTGCCTCACGACCAACAACCCTTTTCCCGCCACTGACCCTGGGCTTTATACCTTCTGTTGGGCCCCCTCTTTCTTGTTATGCCCCTTCCTGGCACGACTGGTTTTTCTTGATGTGCCCCAACTCGTTGCAGTTAAAGCACCCACTGGACCTTGGGGCAGTATTGGGGAAAGGGCCCCCTTTCGGCTTCAGTCTCGCTTCTTTCTGGCTCCTTGTGGGGGCTTTATCTCCACTCTCTTTGCTGCTGGGACAGTTAGGGACCCCTGCCCGGTTGGTTTTGGACTGTCGGTAGAGCCCTACCTCATCTGCTAACCGGGAGGCTTCCAAGCCAGTGGCGGGCTCCTGTTCCCGGACGGCGGTGGTGAGGTCTTCAGGGAGGGTTGCGTAGAACTGTTCTAGGATCATCAACTCCCGCAACTCCTCCCAGCCCTGCCGCCCGGTGGCATCTAGCCAGGCGTCCCAGGCCTGCCCCAGTCTCACCCACCAAGTTTCGTAGGTCTCTCTCTGCCGAGGCTGCCCCTGGCGGAACTTCAGCCGGCAGCGCTCAGCCATGAGTGCAAACCTCTGCCGGACAGCCCTTTTAAATGTCTCATAGTCTATGGGGCCCTTTTGAACCATTAGCTTCAGCAGCTTTGCCAATTTTCCTCTCACCTGGGTGCGCAGGATCGCCATCCAGCGGGATTCAGGCACCATCTCATCCCGGCAGGTGGTTTCGAACAGGGTGAAGAAGGTCATTGGGTCCTGGTCGAGTTGGTATATGGGAAACAACTTGCGGTCCCAGGAGGAGGGTCGGGGTTGGGGGGACGAGTCGGCGACGGTCATCGGGGGCCCTAGGCGAGCCAACTCTAGCTTCATGCGCAGCACCTCGCGCTGATGCTCCATCATCTCGTGCTTGTGCTTCATCACCTTTTCAGTCCTCCGCCACTCCTCCAACCGGGGCTGTGTCCCTTGCCCCCTGGGCACGCGGTCCTCAGTCCCCAGCCCCCCACTTGGGACTTGGGGAAGGTCCAGGTCGTCGGACTGGCCTGAGGCTCCCTCTTCTTCTTCCTCAGGGTCATCCTCCTCTCCCTCGCCCTCACTCTCATCATCCGAGAAGTTGATCAGGCGGACGCGGTTGGCTAGCGATCGCCGTCCGCTACCCCCACTCTTTAGGGTGGCGAGGGTGGACGCGGCTCTAGCCGTCTGCGGTGAGGCGTTCCCTGGGGTCCAGACCGCCTTGGTCTTCTCCCTAGAAAGTGACTGCCAGTCCCCCTCCGCCGGGGTCTGCGGCATCCGGAAATCTCCTCCCGAACTCGGTCCCCCGGTGTCCATTTCCCACATGCACTCTGTCTGTATTTATTATGGCTTGCTCCACACCAATCCACTAGGTTCCACGTCCCTTTCTACGTAGGTCTCGTCGCTGATCCTGCGTTATAGTCCCACCGCTGTCCCCAAGACAGTTTGAAATGATAAAATATCAATTCAATTCAAAAGAGCATTCATGCTTTGATTGCTTATACATTACACTGGTCTTATGAACAAGCCAACCTGGGAATATGATTGAAGAGCAGCATAAAAATAATTATATCAAACCAACCAAACAATTAAGTAAGCACTTAAGTGCTGTTCAGAGGACCAGCTGTGTGTAAAGGAATGTGCATAGTGGAAGGGGAATTTAAATGTCAAGCCACACCCCTGCTGTATATGCATATGTTTGCACAACTGCAATGGGTCTATGCATGTAGTTTCACATGTGCAATAGGGGACTGTACTTTTTGCAGGGTCCCCGACTGCTTAAGAACCACTGGGCTGGTTCGCACAATCACCACAGCCCACCACTGCTTATTTAAGTTACAGTGGGTTGTGGTGCATGCGGGTGGCCATTTTGAATATTCATCCCATGTGGGGTTGCCATGGTTTGTTGTGTCATCGGAACCAGGGCAGAAGGGGTTGTTTGAGGGTTAAACAACCCTCAAATAACCCTACAACAGACCATGGGTTATTTAAGGGTTGTTTAACCCTCAAACAACCTCTGCTGCCCGGGTTCTTGTGACACGACAAACCACAGTCAGGGCTTGAATAGGCAACAGGACCGGTGCAGGGCAGTTTGGCGCCCTAGGCGATATTATATTTAGCGCCCCCCCTCTCGTGCTGTGGGGGGGGGGCTCTGGAGCAAACCCCCCCCGCAGCCGCCGGACCCCCGCCACCTACCTTCCCCCCGCCCTGGCCGCTGCCTCCGAGGAGGAGGAAGTGACGCGACGGGACCCCTGCACTCTGTTTTTGGCCAGGGAAACCAGGGCAACAGGGCTGTTTAAGCCCTGTTGCCCTGGTTCCTCCCGCCAAAACAGCGCGGGCGGGGCTCTGGAAACGGCGCGGAGAAGGTAGGTGGCGGGGGGGTCGGGGGTGGTGGTGGCGGCGGGGGGGCGGTGGTGGTGGTGGCGGCGGCGGCGGCGGGGGGGCGGCGCAGTGGCAGGGGGGCGGCCCGGCGGTGGTGGTGGTGAGGGGGGGCGGTCTGGCAGCGGCGGCGGCAGCGAAGAGGAGCGCAGTGTTTCTGCGCCCTCTTCAGCCACGCGCCCTAGGCAACTGCCTACTTTGCCTAGCGGTAGCGCCGGCCCTGATAGGCAAGCTGGCACCTGTGGGAACTGTGGCTCGTCGTGGCTTAAATAAGGCACAGTGGGCTGCAGTGATCGTGTGAATCAGGTCTATGTGTGCATACAGTTTGCATTCACCTAGGCACAGTGTGGACGTGCAAATGAATGTGCATATAACGGGATGGTCCTGCTCACCCCCACACATGTTCACTGTATGTGCAGATGATTGAACAGTGCTCTATTTGTGGAAGTGCTGGATATTTTATACAATCAGAAATAACTTTCAGACAATTTCCTGGTATGAATGGTGTTGTAACGTGATTGTGCGCAATCTTTCTAGATTCTCAAGAAAAGTCCAAGCCAGATAAGAATAAGAACGGTATTTATTTTTTAAAAGATATACAGCTAGGCTTGCAGACTCTTAGTACTACAACATGAACAACCACCTTAGCAGCACCACAACAGACTCTACTTCTCCCTTCAACATTAAGCTTAAAAACACTCAGTTTTACATACACTTTACTAGATGTGGCTGCCACATTCTAATACAGCACTTAATCAACACTTACAGTAATACCTTGGATTGCAAGTAACTTGGTCTGAGAGCATTTTGCAAGACAAGCAAAAAATGTTGACAGGATAAACGAGCAAGGTCTTGCAAGACAAGTATGTAACCGCTCGCCTTGAGCAGGCGTTGCGGGCCAAAATCAGCCCTGTTCACGCCCGCCAGAGACTCGCTTTGATATAAGAGTGTTTTGGATTACAAGCACGGTTCCGGAACGAATTATGCTTGTAATCCAAAGTATTACTGTATTGTTATTGCTATTCCCTTTGAAAAGAGCACTTTACAATGCAATCCTATACATGTCTACTCAGAAGTAAGCCCCACTGAGTTCAATAAGACTCACTCCCAGGTACAGTGTACAGTGCCTAGCAGCAATCTGGTGCAAAAAGCTTTACTGATCTCCACTTCCATCTTCTTCTATTCCTCCTTCCACCCCTGTCCCACAAGGAAGCAGAAATTGTTATGCCCGGTAACCAAATAAGTGCAAACAAACATGAGTTGGCATAATTTAATCAGGCTGCAGAAACTGGCTTTCCCTGTTGCAGAAATTTGGTGGGGGCAGGTTTTGTGTACAATGTCCTGTACTAGATGAGTTCAGTTAGAAAACCAGGTTCTACAATACTTGGAAAGTTGTTAAGTGAGGGGACTTAGTTGTTATAACTTTGGAGAAGATATTCCTGGAACAAAGAGAGAAGCTGGGGGAAGGGGTGGGTAACTTTGGGCCCTCCAGATATTGTTGGACTGCAACTCCCATCAGCCTTAGCCAGTATAGCCACTAGTGGCATATCATGGGGGTTGCAGTCCACAAGATAGATAGATAGACAGATAGATAGATAGATAGATTAATTATTTCTATCCCACCCTTTTTCTGGCAAAGAACCCAAGGTGGCTTACATAATCCTCCTCCTCTCCATTTTATAATCACAACAGCTATGTGAGGTAGGTTAGGCTGAGAGTCAGTGACTGGCCCAAAGTCACCCAGTGAGCTTCATGGCCGAGTGGGGACTAGAACCCAGATCTCCCGAGTCCCAGTCTAACACTCTAACCACTATGCCATGCTGGCTGTTGCCCACCGCTGTTACAGAGGGACTGATAGTACAATCCTATAAACGTCTACTCAGAAATAAGTCCCACTGAGTTTAATGCAGCTTAATCCCAGGTAAGTGGGTACAGGATTGCAGCCTGAATTTTAAAATGATGCTGCGTCAGGAAGGAAGAGCAGGAAACGCTGAATTTAGGAGTGAGAGGTGTGTGTGGCCTACTGATGACTGTTTTGGCTTAGTTTAGAAAAGCCCCTGTTCTCCACCCATGCGGGTTGTTGCTGCATCATCTCTGTTTATAGGTAAGTTCTTAAGACAGACTCCAGCCTGTTCTGAAGTGTGTGCTGCTTAAAATGGGCTTAGAAGCTCTGTGTGCAGTATACCAGCAGCCAGACGAGGACAGAGCTCACAGAATAGGCCAAGCTTTTTAGTAAAGTCCCTACAAGTAGTTGCCTGTTAAGACTTGGGGGCTTTATCCTCCTTATTCAGGGACAGTCTTATTTTGCTTATTGTAACTTTGCAAGGCTTTAGGAGGTGTTGATTCTTTAATTTCCTTGACACTGTAGACTTTATGGCAAAGTTGTTTCTCAGATGGTTGCAACCAGCCAGGCTGCTTTATTCCACTAACCTCGCCTGTAGCCCATGTGCAAATTTAATTTTTCATTTAATATAAATGACCAAGCATTTGCAACTAAGAGCCCATTTCTTCCTCTCAGGGAGTGGTTTTGACCATGATAGATTCTGTAGTGAACCGGAAAATGGAATGCCTCATGCTTTTGCTTTTTGTTCCCAGGATGATTTGATAATGTGGGGAGATGTCCAAACTGCCTCTGCATGTACTCTGCATCCTCCCACATGGAGGATGGGCCCAAGCCCCATCTCTAAGCTACCAAAGAAGCACAAGACTAGGATGAGGTGTTGGATCCAGATCCTTCATTCTACCAGTAGAAGGAGGCCACTTGCAGAACAGGACTCCCAGGTCTTCTCTTCTCCCCTGCAGCATCCCTCACCCCCGGACCTCCAAATCTGCTCTGGAGGGCCCCCAGATAGGAGATGGCAGTCCCATACTGCAAGCAGTGCCCTTCCTCTGGCAGAATGAAGGATCTGGATCCAACCCAAAGAGTATATTTACCAACCAAGCTGTCAAGTTCACACAGCGCTGTGGGAAAGATGTCAACTCTAGGTTGGCTTTGTCTGCTCTTAAATTTCAAGCAACGCTCTCCAGAGTTTTGTAGGGGCGATTTTTCCACTGTAAGTTATGAACTCCATGGTTGCATTTTGGGTGCACAATTAACTGATGATGTACCTCATTATTTGCTCCCCTATATGAGTCCCAGACAGCATGGGAGCTGTAGTCCAACACATCTGGAGGGCACCAGTTTCCAGGTTGAGGAAGTCTGCTCTCTCTGTTGAGGCAAGATCTAAGCCACTTTTCCCAGTCCTTAAATAATCTCACTGGTGTGTTCATTCCTTCAAAAAATTGCCTTTTTGTTAGGCAGCAGGGTTCTAGAAACTCCAATGGTAGTAGCTTCATATTATGTAACTACCACTGAAATGTTGTTGTTTCCCTGAATGGCGAGATATATGCAGGGCCATCTCAAGATGCTTTTAGCTTTCCAGAACTCAAAGCTAGTGCATGCTCTTTCTCTCTGTCTGTTGCACATCCTGCTTTTATTCTTTTGTTCCTTTTTACCCCGCCCATCCTCCCCTCACATAGGAACTTAGGAAGCCGCCTTGAACCAAATAAGACTGTTGACCTATCTAAGCTCAGTACTGTCCACACACTGAATGACAGCAGCTCTCCGTGGTTTTTCCCACCCTGCCAGGCCTTGACTCAGGCCTTGAACCTGGGAGCTTCTGCACCAAAAGCATGTGTTCTACCACAGACCTACGTCCCTTCCACTCCCTAGCTAGCCCTCTCCCTTCAACTGGAGGGAGGGGATGAGTCACCTTTACCAAAATGGCTCTCATCTTCCAGAGGTGTCTCCAGATATTTCCTACCCATTTGGACGATTTACCTGTAATTTCCCTAACAACAGATGTGCCTGGCCAGCTTGGTATCTGGCTGTTAAAGTACTAAGTAGTCCTTCTGTCCCACCCACTGACTCTCTCTTGTCCAGATTTCTTCCCAGTAATCTAGTATGAACAGCAATCTGAAGGAAGTCTACATCTTCTATGATTCATAGTGCATGACGATGTTTGTCTTTCTGGATATTTAATTTATTTGATGTATTGGATGATTCTAAGGTATTATAATGTAATTGCTATTGTACTGAACTCTGTGCTGCACTATATACTGCAGAATGGCTTGGGCTCGCAGGCAGGTTTTTACAAAGAGCCAGTGTGGCGTAGTGGTGAGAGTGCTGGACTGGGACTTGGGAGATCCGGGTTCTATTCCCCGCTCAGCCATGAAACTCACTGGGTGACTTTGGGCCAGTCACTGACTCTCAGCCTAACCTACCTCACAGTGTTGTTGCTATGAGGATAAAATGGAGAGGAGGATGAGGATTATGTAAGCCGCCTTGGGTTCCTTGCAGGAAAAAAGGTGGGGTATAAATATAATAAATAAAGGAGCAATTTGCTGGTGTTCCTCTCAGGATGCTTCCAGATGAGGCTTTTGTAGTGCCATTGCCTTGCCTCCTTCACAGAATTTTATGGGGTTTAAATGTGCTCATCTTCTATTCGTAACCGTCCTGTGTTTTTCCACCTCTTCCTCTGCCTTTTTCCTTACTGCTTTAAGAAAATCCATTAAGGAAATGAAAAAGAAAGAAAGAATTGCTGCACAATGCCTTCTCAATGGCAGGGCTTGGAGCCTTCCATCTGGAAGCACCCCATGATGCTCAGAGAGAGCCCTCTGAGTCAAGGTATGATCAAGCTGCAGAGGTCATTGAGCTGTATCTGTTCTGCCTTTTGACCTCACTACTAGTTCATGAGGGCGGCAGCTGCCTCCTAGTGCTGACATGAATACCTGCAGTGATTTGCACAAGTAGATGGCGCAACATGCTTGATGGCTTGCGAGCCAGGATTGAGGCGATCAGAGATGTTTTGGTGGATAGTGTGTGCATGCTGCCTTCAGCTCTTGTTACTTTTTCAACCATTTGAATAACCTCTCCATGTACACATCTTTCAAACAGTGGGTTAGAGACCCACTTAGTCATGCTTAGAGTAGACCCATTGAGATCACTGGTGCAAGTAAGTCATGACTAACTTAAGTCCTATTGATTTCATTGGGTCTCCTCTGAGCATGACTAAATCTGGATCCAATCCAGTATCCTGGTCTGTAATGAGCTCAAAGAGCCATGGGTGTGTGCTATTAAAGGAAGGTAAATAGGCCCTTCTCCATTTTCAAACCACGTAATTATTCTTCAAGAGCACTTATATTTCTGACCAACTGGCTCTTTCTGCATACTGGGAGACTGTTGTTATAAACAATTAAATGGGTCTGTGTGATAGTTATGCATGCCAAAAAGACAAATGCTTTTTTTTTTTTTTTAAGGGTGACTGTTTGCTTTAGTTATTATGAAGTATAAAAAAGTTACCACATCAAATGCTCTTAACATAACACTGCTGGTATTTTTGTTTTGTTTTGTTGCAATTTAATCTTGAACTTGACTGGCACAAGCAGGCCTTTGAGTCTGCCTAAGAGACTTTGCAATCTGAAATGTTCCTGAAAGGCAAGTATTCCAAGTTGGATTGGAATACTTTAATTTCTCGCTTTAAGAATCTCATTCTTTTACAGCAAGGCTGCCAGCAATCACCCCACCCCCATATGCCTCTATCAGCTGCCTAACAGGCAGATATTTGGCAGGTATAGCTTTTCCAGGGAGGGAGACACAGTAGTTTTGTCAGACAAAAGTTGGCAGTTCTAGCTTTTGTGTTTCCTTGATTACATGCAAACATATGAGCTTTCAACCTGGCATCCCCATACTTTAAAGGACAACACGTACAGATGCCCTTTAGACAGCAAGAATGTGGGAGTTAATCTCACGGTGCCACTGTAACATCTAAGCACGCCACCAGGTGGGCACGGCTAGTGTGGTTCAGTGGGACGAGTGTCAAAATAAGACTGGGGAGACCCAGGTTCAAATCCGTATTGAGCCATGAAGTTCAGTAGTCAGATATGCTAAGAGCTCTCATGCCAGAATAATTTTAGGTTTCCTATGTGCCGTATCCAGCTGTGTCATTCCACTAGTGCAAATGACATTGTGCTAGTGGGAACTAGGTTCCAAACTATGTGCAAGAGGAGAATCCAACTAAAGTTCTGCTTGCACAACTGAAAGATTCAGCGGAGCTCCATTAGTGCTATTTGAGTTTGTGGAATGACACCATTGGATACTGCCTTATGTTTCAGGAGAATTGCTTGGTTTCTGCCTGCTGCTGCTGAGAAGGTTCTCCGATTGGAAACTAGTTGAATGTGGGATGTTTGTTTTGGCCAGCAGTTAAAAATTGTTAAAAGTTGCATTGATCTTGCCCACCTGTACCATACTATCTACTTTTACCTTTTCTCTGGGGTCATTAGTGTTTCTGTCTATAAGGGGCGGGGGAAGCCCTCTCTCAGAAAAGCCTGATTTACGGTAATTGGAATGCTGTGACCTGCAAAGACCTGGCAGTTGTGTGACTTTAATCTGATTTGGAGAGCGGAGGGTGGCACGGGGCGGCTGCTGCTGCTGCTGCTGCTGGCCTTAAGGCATTCTGAGTGTGATAGGCTTAGGAGAGAGCCAGGCACAGGCTGTCCCAGCATGCTTCACTAGGGTGGGGAGATCAGGAGCCTGGAGATCTACATTTCAGTGCGCCTGAGTTAAAATGTGAGTGGCAGCTCTTGGCAGTGTTAGAACAATAAGAGCCGATGCCTCTACTTGATTACTCTTTTTTCTTCTTGTAACTTTTCCCAGAGTTCCTACTTCTCTGATTGAAGAGCTGCTCCTTGAAATTGCTCTTCCGTTGATGCTAGGGCCAGCCCAAGACATTTTGCTGCCTGAGACAGAATAGTAAATGATGCTCCTCTCCCCAAGTCAGTATAGTACCCAAGGCTGACCAAGTTGTTTCGGCACTTGAAGGAGAAAATCCCACAACTCCTATTCTTCCTGGGAGTAAAAAAGAAAATGCTAACAATAAATTAAATAATAATTTGCTGGTTTTTCTTTGGATTCTTAGTCCACTGTATCTCTAAAGTTTAGAGTGGATTACTGTATGGACTCGCCCACCCACAAAACCATGTCAATTAAAATCAAGTTACATAAAGCATGTACTAAATGTACTCATTCCCAAGGCTTGGAGTAGATTCAAACTTTCAGGGGGGAAGGCATGTAATATAGCTTTTGCAGGACCGTACCATTTCAGAATTGTTAAAATGTGGAAAGCTAACATGTTAAGGAAAACAGCTGTAGTCTAGTCTTCACTCTGACACATTAGTGGTATCACACATCTGGGGAGCTTTTGATGTGAGGGAGCCTTTAAATATGCCACCTCCACTTGCCTTCTAAAGTGTTCATCTGATAAAATTGATGTTTTGCTGTGTGGGGACCCTTGTCCAGGCCCTGTGGCAAGATAATGCACAGTTTTGGTTAATCTAAGTTCTTATTGTGATACTGGTTTTTACACCAAAGGACTTAAATGGGGCTGTGTGTGTGTGTGTGTGTGTGTTCTCCTCACTAGTGCCACCCCAATCTGCTTTGACAGTGGACCATAATGAACTCTCTCTCTTTTTAAAGAGCATCTTGTTACCGCAAAAGCTCCTACCCTCCAACCCCCAACCCCTTTGACAAAAGCGGTCTTGTGCAGTCTGTCTCTCTCCCTTCTTTCCCAGCATGCATTTTTTAATTTTCAGCTTGCAACACTTGCTGTGTAGTCTTGAGGAGGGGAGTGGGGGGCAGCTTTCAGAGAGCTCTCACTCTATAACTCAGCCTTGCCTGCAGCACTAGTGAGGTATTTTACACTCGGACAAGGCAGATAATTAATCATTTCTTAAGAATGAGTGAACATTTCTTTCTTTTTCTTCTTCTTTTACAACAGGGACTTTCCAAGGCACCTTTCCTCTTCCCCCACTGATGACTCGGTGATGTGCTGTTATGAATGAAAGGCCTTGTGGTATGAAGAGCTTGGGGGTGGTCATTAGTTTCCCTCAGAGAATTGCAAGCACACGCAGCAAGAACAGAGGGTCTCCTTAAGGCAGGGGAGGGCAGCCTTGGGGTTGGGTGGGAGATGGGCATTGGCATCCTCCCACCACAGCACAGTAGCATACCTCACCGCAGTACATCTCTTTCTCTTTTTCTACTTGAGACACATAAAACTGAAGTCAGAAACATGATGTTGGGAGGACAGTTCCTTTTGTCTTAAGGATATAAACATGCAGTAATACAGGACTATATTGGTTTGGGAGGGTGGGGACTGGGGGGCCTTTTGAGCAGAAACATTCAATGGTGCATTCTCATTTATAGGCAATTTTGAGTAGAGACCTTCTTTTATAGAAGTGCCTCATTCATGTTTAGGCCCTGCACATATATGTTGGTGACAAGGCACATGAATGTTGTGGTATGAAGGCACTAGGGGTAGGGGCAGAGGCAGAGGAGCAGGGAGAAAGAAATTAATTTGGTTTGCCTTTTAATAAGAACTGACTGAATTCACGCTTTCCGAATTAATACGTGAAGCGGAATGCCAATCATACATCGGTTGTTGCACTTCTTCACATTTTGTGATGCAGCTTTCCTATCAAAAATGTGCATACGTTAGCAGAAATTGGTTACATGTGCATGCATTAGGGAAAATAGCGTACACAAAGGCATATATTAAGGAAATGGACAGTGCTATCCTATGGCCGCTAGGTAGCATCTAGAGAGCCATAGGATTTTTCATTTTCCCAGCTATTACGTGGGGAAATTGGTCCGACCTCGTAGCTGGGGACCTGCGCTTGGATCCCCCTCCCTGCCTTGTAGCTGGTGTGGAAAGGACCATGCCAGCTGCTCTTCTGAGATCATAAGAGCAACCTCAGAGAAAGGCTTTTGGGGCGTTCTGGGGGGCGGGGAGGGGAGGAGACTGGTGCTGCCACAATACAACATATCCTGGCAGCACCTCACAAAATCGTATATATTATAATTATTACATTATTATATTATATATTATTTTATAATATTTTATAAGTGGCTTTTGTAAAAAATTGTTTAACCTTACTTAAACACTTAATTGTTGATATCTGGTGTTTTTCATTGGGGGGGGTGTCAGTGCTTGCAGGGCAATCTCCTTCTTTTTGTTTTAAAATGGTCAGGATTGGCTCAAATTCAACAGGTGAAGCTTACCCACCCACCCCACACCCCCAAACATAAAGTTTCAGAGAGAAGGGGAAGTTTCTTGCATTTCCTTCTGACACTGTAGAGTCACCTGTTAGAGGCACAGAGTCAGCTCTGTTAGGAATTAAAATCTTTGGCAATATAAAGATAGGAATCATGTGATAAATTCCCTCATTCACCTCTCCCTCCCTCTGTCCAGGCCACCAGGTGCAGCCTCCTTTTCAGCAGGTAGAGTGTGTGTGCACGCGCACATACATCCTCCCAGCATCTGTCTCTCCGTGGAGCTGTTCAAGCCTAAAAAGAGCTACACTTAAAGGGGCCATGCCATGGGCAAAATTGCAGCTAAGCTTGCAGTTTTAGCTAAGCTGCAATTTTGCCCATGGCATGGCCCCTTTAAGGAAAGTAAAACATTTAAATTTGGGATTCTGCATGACAAAGTGAAAGGCTTAAAGGTTTTCGTGACAGTCCCGGCATTTTCAGGGCAGTTGGAGACTATGCCTTAATCCAGAGTCTTAAGCTTTACAGGGTACCCTGACCCTTAGGTTTGCCAGTTGAGAGACAATATGCCAGCTCTCTTACCACCAGAGAGTCCAGGCCTTCCTCTGTTCTCCCAGCTCTAGGCCACAAAACTGAAAGGCTACAAATGCACTTTCTTGACTTAACTAATTGGATCACAGACCCTGCCCCAACGATGTGCTTGTGACCTACTGTTGTTTATCTCACTTTTCCTGCCCACATATTTACATGACATCTTTCAGGTTTGGTGCTGCAGTGAGAAGGCAAATGCACAGAAAGCCCTGGCCAAAAAAAGTTACAATATTTTGGAACAACGGTGCAACAATATTAAGTGCTTTTATTTGCGGTCAACGGTGCAACTATTAAGTGCTTTTATTTGCGGTTTAAATTTTTTATTTCTATATAAAACAAACACATAATATCAAATATGTAACAATTAACAAAACAAAATAGACCTCCGATTTTCTTCCACAGCAAATATAGGTAACAATATTTTTTTCTTACTCGATAATCAGAATGAGAAATCTCCTTCTTCCCATTGTCCCAAATTCACTTATTATTCCATAAGTCCACAAACAAATCATTATTTTCCAGTCTCTGCAAAAAGTCAAATAGAGGTTTCCACTCAATAATAAGCATGGATGTTGACCTTTCTCTGATTAATGATGTGAGTTTGACCATCTCTGCCAACTCCAGCATCTTGACCAACCATTCTTCTGTCGTAGGCACTGCTGGACCAGGGCCGGATTAAGCTAGGGGCTGTTGGAGCGGCAGCTCCAGGCCCTTAACAGACAATAGGCCCGCAATTATAGGGACACGCGGTGATTTTTCCCCCCTTCGGAGTTAGCTCTGATCGTTATCATTCAGCATAATTAATGATTTTTTCAAGATTAGAAAGGTGTTCTAAGCACATCTGCATTACAGGCTTGAGGCAAGACCTAGCAAGAACTGTTGTTCTCAAATTAGCATTTCAGTATCTTTGCATTTCAATCACTGTTACTACATTTCTTTGTGAGAACTTCTAGCACATGGGGGGCTTGCTAGGGTCTGTAATATTCAGATTTAGAAGGGACCTCTCTCTCCAGCCTCGAGCAAAAGATCTTTCTGATTCGCAGCTCAATTGTTCAAATGCTAGTTTAACAAAAAAACAAAAACAAAGCAACAAGAACAACACAATTATTCTTGGTCAAGCAAAGCTTCCTGGCTTTTTGTTGTGGCTGCTTTTTTTTTTTTTAATAAATAATTTGGGGGAAATTGGGAAGACCCTTACTGATGAGCTGCAGGAGTTTTTGAGTTTTTGCTCCGTCAAGCGACCCCTCTCTGCCCACCCGCCTCCAAAATCTCCACCATGACTTCTGCTTGCTATGGGACAAACCTCTGGGATGGTCTTTACCTGCCGCTGGTCCTGATGGCCCTCCTCTGCACAGGTAAGGTTCAAAAGTTTGACTCTTTTGATCTGCAAGTTCTCCTTCTCCTTCTCCTTTTTTTCTGTAAAAGGGCTTTCCCTCTTTTGTGAGCCAAACTGAACGTAAGGGCTGTGTGTTTGTGGGTGTGGGTGTCTGCCTTTTGGGGGTGTTGATCCTCCTGCCGCCTGCAAAATGTCACCTGCTTGGCTAATACTGTGTGTGTGTGTGTGTGTGTGTGTGTGTGTGTGTGCACGTGCACTTTCATGGGGAATTGTGTGGCATTTTAAGTTTTATTTTGAAAAACCCCAGAGAACAGAGTTCACCAAATATCCCTCTTGGATATTTTGGGCTACAGTTCTCATTTGCCTCAGGCAGCATGGCCAGTGGCTGGGGAAGATGGTTTATGTTTATTTAAAAATGGTTGTTGTGAATGTTCTATTTATGTGAATGTGTCTGCCTTTTGGGGGTGTTGATCCTCCTGCCGCCTGCAAAATGTCACCTGCTTGGCTAATACTGTGTGTGTGTGTGTGTGTGTGTGTGTGTGTGCACGTGTGCTTTCATGGGGAATTGTGTGGCATTTTAAGTTTTATTTTGAAAAACCCCAGAGAACAGAGTTCTCTGTGTGTGTGTGTGCATGTGTGTGTGTGTGCACGTGTGTGTGTGTGTGTGTGTGTGTGTGTGCTTGGCTAATACTGTGTGTGTGTGTGCACGTGCGCTTTCATGGGGAATTGTGTGGCATTTTAAGTTTTATTTTGAAAAACCCCAGAGAACAGAGTTCACCAAATATCCCTCTTGGATATTTTGGACTACAGTTCTCATTTGCCTCAGGCAGCATGGCCAGTGGCTGGGGAAGATGGGAGCTGGGGCCCCAAACATTTGGAAGGGCCCCGGTTGGGGAAGACTGCCCTAGAGGTTAAAAAACGTGGAGGTACTTATCATCAACGATATGTGATGAACGGTTTTATTGAGTTAACAAGCTTATTGTTTACAAAAAAAGAAATATTTTCAATATGTTTCTGTTTTGGCACTTTAATGGTAATTAAAATATTTAATTTGTTTTAATATAAAATTGCGTCTTCATTTTATTTATTTCCATAAAAAGGCCCACCAAAATCCTCAGCACCAGGCCCATAATGCTCTTAATCCGGCCCTGTGCTGGACCTTTCCATTTCTGGGCATATAGTAGTCTCGCTGCCATTGTCATGTATAAAAATAAAGTTCCATACCTTCCTTCTAGCTGACTGTCCATTATTCCCAATAGAAAAGCCTCTGGTTTCAATTGAAAAATAATCTTTAAAATCTTTTGCATTAATAAATGAATTTCAACCCAATTTTTTTTTAGTTTTCTTACATGTCCACCACATATGATAAAAGGTTCCTTCTTGTTGTTCACATTTCCAACATATATCTGATGCACCGTTATACATTCTAGCCAATTCCTCCGGAGACAAATACCAACGATACATCATCTTATAAAAATTATCTTTAAGACTAGAGCATAATGTAAATTTCAAACCTTTTAACCACATATTTTCCCATTGTGTCATTAATATATTATAGCCAAAATTTTGAGCCCATTTTATCATACATTCCTTCACTTGCTCTTCCTCAGTTTCAAATTTCAACAAAAGCTTATACATTCTTGAAATAAGGTGTTCATCACAGAGTTTCATAGATCATAGAGCTGGAAGGGGCCTACAAGGCCATCGAGTCCAACCCCCTGCTCAATGCAGGAAACTAGAGGAGGGGTCTCCCATCCAAGTAATAACCAGGCCTGACCCTGCTTAGCTTTCCACGCTCAGACAAGCTGAGCCAGCGTGAGCTTTTAGAATTATGTCTAAATTATGTCATTTAGACATAATTCCCTTTCAAAGTCAGATACACTCTGTTCAAAATCATACAACCTTTTATCAACTTTAAACCTTTCTACCATCTGTAAATAGGAAAACCATTGACATGTATGGCCTTCTTTTATCAGTGCTTTTTCTTTTTAAAGTGCTTTTTTGACCATTTCTTTATGACCATTCATAGTTAGGATTTTCTGTTTGCAGAAACTTTTTTTAATATAGAACAAGTGGGGCCAGCAATAAAATGTTGCAGTGTGGAGTGGGCCTGTTCACTGTTCTAGCCAGGCAGCCATGCCCTTTCCCAGGATACTCCATTCCATTTCCTGTCTTGTCTGCTTTTCTGTTTGTTCCTCCAACAGTCAGTCAACATTCTGTGGCTACTGAGCACCCTCTGTCCTCATTGGGCTGTCTTGGGGGATTTCCCCTGCCCCACCTAAGGTTTCCTGCCACCAGATTTTTTGTACTTCTGCAAACCTTGGAGTTCACCCAAGCCTGCTGTCTCTGGGGCATGGGTGGCGCCATTTTGGCTACATAAGCTTCAGCATGTACCTGAGCATCAGAAACAGAGGGAATGATTCTAGAGCCTCTGCTGGTGGGAATAATCCACAATCCATATCCATTACTATAAATAAACTTTTGGTGTACAGTACTTCAACAATACAAATAATTTCATTTGTGCAGTATGTGTGTAAAGGAATTTCACATAGGGGTAATCTTCATGGGGAATTTATTGCGGTGCTACTGTGTCAATCTGTGTCAATCCCGGGTCTTCTTCCCATAAAAACTGCATTTTTGCAAAGTCCTTTTATAACGGGGTTTTCTGTTTATTGTGACTTCCCTGCATTTTGGGACTCAAGTGTGCCCTATACTTCCAATACGAACTTGCAGTAGAGGGTGTGGCTTGTCTCCTGAAATAACTGTGTAGGTTCCCCAACATTGTAGTGTTTATTTTCTACTGCATTACCAGTGGGATTTTTTTTCTTCCTGCCTCTGAACTTCACACCTGCACATGTACAAAGCAAAGGTCTTTTGACTCCTTTGCAGCTCTGCAGAATGACGTCTGGAGATTCAGTGGCCAAGGGCCCTGGTATATACCCCTATAGGCCTTTGAGGGTGGGTTTCCCCACTCTATTTCCTTGAGGGAGCAGCCGTAGAACTCTGCCCCTCAGACTACTCCCCCTGGCTTCAAAATTTGTCAACTGCAACACTATGTGGTGGTTACGGAAGTCTGCCACCTAGTGACTGAAGATGATGACTAATGACTGAAGGCTTCAAATACATGGATATTTAAATTAATTAAAATTAATTAATGCATTTAAAAAACCAAATAACCACAAGATTATAACCAAATAACCACCCCTAGGATCTCCTTAGTCAGCATGCCATGTTTCAGGTGTTTGGGTTTCATGGTCTCGGAGCTATGGCGCTGACAGATAGACACACACACATTTTAGAAGACTGTTGTTTTGTTCTTAAATGATGTTTAGAAGTCGTGATGTAATGTTTAGAAGTCTGCTTCATGTTTCCTAGTTATTGTAGAGTACCAGAAGCAGGAACAGTTCAATGCCAGATTTTATTTATTATGGCTTAGTCTCTCTGTAGGCTGAACCTGGTTTCTGTATACAGGCAGAACAATCCAAAGGTGATGGGGGAGGAAGAACCTAAGGCAGAGCAAACCACTAAATCCAAAGCCTGACTTGGGCTCATATCAGCAGGGTGACTGCCGGGGGTGAGGGGCAGCGTCTGGAGGCAAAATAGGGATGCCAGCTATAGGGCTGGCATACTTTCCCCACTGTTCCACGGGCATGCCAGGGAAGCAGGTGGGCTTTGGATGTGGTGGTATTGCCCTGATCTGCCCTTGTATGCACCCCTTTTTTCTGGTACTGCGATTGGACAGCAAAGTGGCAAGGTCAGTGGAGGTTTCCATACCTGCAATGGAAAGGCCTGCAAGAATGGACTTTCCTCTCCATGGGCAGGGAGAGAGAGAAAGATCTACTAAATCCTATGTCTCTGGGACAGTCTACCAGGTACCATATGTTTACAGCCTAAATAAAGCTGCTTTAGCAAAACCAGACTTTGCCTTGAACACTTCTCTGTATTTTTCTGATTCGATGAAAGACCTTACACCAGGCAACATCTAATCAAAGAAATGTGTGACATGGCAACACCCTATGCAGCACTCCCCTCCTGCCTTGCAGCCAATGAACACTCTGGATTCAATGATGTTACACCACACATTTTGTTTATTGGAGGGAGTTGTGTGGGGACGTGTGGCTTGGCGGCTGCCATGCATCCCCCTGTAAAAGATCTAGTTGAGTGTTGAGTTGGGCAGTTTAGGAGAACAGCTGCTTCACATTTTGCCTCATCCTAACTGGGCCCAATTGGTTTCAAAACTCCCTTGTCTAGAACATTAATTATTTTAAGCACACTCCTCTTACTCATTTCTGTACCACCTTTTCAGGCTTTTTTTGTTGTTGTTTGTTGAAAATTTCTCAATGCCTGTAATCATTCTCTGAAGCAACATATAGAACACAGCTGTATACAAAGGTATATCACAGCAACTGGTGAACACGCTTTAGAAAATCAGTAAAATGTTTGATGTAGCAAGGACCGGGTACTGGAAAAGCAGGATGATTCAAGTGCACTGACAGGTTTGTGGGCATCTCTTGTCTGGACCGCTGAGAATTCCTACAAGTCAGGGCTGGGTTGTTGTAAGAGAACGATGTGTGTGGGTGAAGTTGGACCAGAACATTAGGGCCTCTGGAGGTCATGTTTGGGGCGTGGGGAAGCTTTTAAGACAGCTGCTTGACACAAGTTGATATGGTTAAAGCTTCATCTAAATCCCTTTTGAAGACAAACATTTTCCTAGCAGTGGAGTTGTGTCATTTTAGAGCTTGGGCGGGAACTGGACTTTGAATTGTTTTAGGATTGCAAACTTGGGAAAAGCTGGACATATTCTCAAACACTGATTGTATGTCATATGAAGTGTGTGTGCCTTTGGACCAAAGAAAATGACCTTTTAAACAAATGTCATCAAGGATTCACTTCCTCCTGTTGCATTCTGATTAGCTCTCCCTGGTAAATCTGTTGCTCTGTCTGTAATAGCCTGATCAGTTGGGAGAGGCAGGCTATCTCTGTCCTGGGGGAATGGATTACTCCTCTGACCAGTCTGGAGTATGGACACAGCCATCCCTACCTGAGATCATCCTGTGCATTACATTACACTTCATATGCCATAACGCTTTCTCTTTTCTTTTCCATCTGCTTCCAAAGTGTTCAAGCTGGCTTATCTAGAGGACTATTTTCCCTACGTTCTGTTCCTTGGGCATTTCTACTACCTTGCAGGTTGGATCAGGAATGGCCTCTCCTTTCTCTCATTGCATTTAGAGGGGGAAACTGTATGTGTTTCTATCACTGATTTGTTTCCCTCCTATGTTAACCATGTAGCATTATTCCTTGCATGGTGATGAATTTGGCTTGATAAGCCTACAAAGCAGTCTTAATTAGTGAGTCATAAATTGCTCAACACTAGCCTTTTTCCCTGCAGTTGTCATAATTTGTACACTATTTATGTAGAATCTAAAAGTTGTCAAATTATTGCAGAGCAATGCTTTTTGTGCTGCCCTCTTGTTTCAACTCAGACCTTATTTGTGGTGATCTCCCCCCATTTGTGTGTGTACGTGTGGCAATAAAATGCAATTGCAGCACCTGTCTGGACAGGAAAAATGCTTTTCAGGGCTACTGTGCAATCAATCAGAAGCTTTTTGTTTTCAGGTGTTAGCCATTTTATCGCTTCCTGTTCATCATGGCTGGGGAATTGGTTATGAATTGCTCCTTATTGGGTGTGTGTGTTATGGCACAATCCAATAGGGATGCCTGTAAGCCTCTGGACTTGGAGGATTATGGGCATCCTGTACAGTGCAGGAGGAGCTCAGAGGTGATCTTTACCTCCTCGCTCCTCCCACTCTGCAAGTCAGCTAGACGGCTGATTTTGGCTGTCTAGCTGTGACACTTCAGACAGGGAGGGGAGGAGGCTGGAGTGTGGTCTCCTCCCCTCTCCTCCCCCTCCCTCTTTACCCCTTCTCCGAAGTTGCCCTTACAACCTTGGAGAAGCAGCTGGCACGAGTGAGGGAGGGTGATCCGAGTGCGGATTCCCAGCTCTGAGGTCAGAGCTCTTTTCTGAACTCAATTCTGGGAATCCAAAAAAACATATGGCCTTCTAGATGCTGTCTAGGGGGCATAGGATCACTCTGCCCACTACTAGTTCACATGTATTTTTCTTTTTCATTTCGTATAATGAAAATGTAAAATCACACTATTTTTCTATAGAAGAAAAAATAATGTAAGGGAAACAGTCATTAAAGCCCAGGGAATAGAAACTGACTAATAAGGGGCAATCAAGAAGTAATTCATTTCTAATCTCCCAGCCATGCTGAACAGGAAGAAATAAAATAGGCAGAACCTGAAAATAGTAAGGGTTTAATTAACATTGGGAAGGATTTTTACTTATTGTGACTTAGTTGTGTGTAAACATTATAGAAGGATCTTGGCTGTGGGGAAGTGTATTGCTGGATGATATAGCAGTATATTAATTGCTTTGTGGAACCTCCACTTTAACTGTACTCCCAGGTAATTGTGGAAAGAGAATGACCGGGTTAAGACAACTATTTCAAGGGTTGAGTATGGGTTGTTGTTGAACCATAGTTTGTCGATGAAATGTGGGTTATTGTGTTGTCTGAACTCAGCTGCGCCAACAAGCCATGGCTTGTTAACCACAAACAACCCATGAAGAGAACCCATGGTTTGTTGTTGGGTTGTGAACTGTGGGTTGTTCACCATGGTTTGTTATCTCGGCTGGGTTCAGACAATAACCCACGTTTCAATCACAACCCACGGTTCAACAGCAATCCACATACTGAACCATTGAGTGTGGGTTATTGTGTAGCCTGAACCCATGCCTCCAGTAGCACTAAAGGGCTCTTGGGTGGAAGCACCCTGATTCTTAGATTGTGCTAATTTTTGTAGCATGTCTTCTGTGACCTGAACTGCCTGATCAGTAGAAATTTATAAGGGGAAGGTTTTCCCTTCACTATATCTTCATGCCAGGAAAAGTTTCACCCACTACAATTTTCTCTTTGTCAGACAACTGTTGAAGGCATGGAAACCGGCCCTTCCCCACCCAAATTGGCAACACTATTAGTGAGTGACATCAATTACATTTCTTCTGTGTATGTGGTTCATACAGAGTGGGTTGGCAAAGGACCTGGGTCTCTGGTTTTGATACCATTTTTAGCTCTGTCATTTTTGTTGGATGAGTAGAATTGTCAGGTCTCAATCCAGAGACAACACCTATATTTCTAAATGCTCTGCATCTGTGAGAAAAGATGCTCCTGCTCTACTTCCTGCCCTGATCCCCATCTCAGTTTCATTGCCCACTATTGTTCCTCTATCAGTCATTCCAGGTACAATTTTCTCCACCTGTAGCAAGTAGCACTCTAGTTTCATCTCACAATGACTGGAGCAAAGTGGGTAAAAAGATGGGTGGAGGAACAGGGTAGAAAGTGCAGCAATTGCATCCTCTGTCACTAAAGGTATATGCACAGTCTCTGAGTTAACACACCTAGAAAGCCGACAGATATGCTGGGCTGCAATGCTATTACAACTGCAGCCTTGCATCTTATCAGGCAGCATATCTGTTGGCTTTCTAGGTGCATTGAGAAAAGAGAGAAGATGATTGCAAGGCAAGCATCAGTGTTACGTTTTATGTCTCCACAGCTTTCAGCTGCGAAAATTAAGTATCTAGTCCACAGTTTCGTGGACAACTAGGCGTATGTAAGTACAGAATTAGCCCTGATCAGTCTGGAGATTAAAATATACCTGGGTCATGGTTATTTGATATTAAGAACTCTGTAGAGCCAGTGTGGCGTAGTGGTTAGAGTGTTGGACTGGGACTCAGGAGATCCGGGTTCTAGTCCCTGCTTGGCCATGAAACTCACTGGGTGACTTTGGGCCAGTCATTGCCTCTCAGCCTAACCTACCTCACAGGGTTGTTGTGAGGATAAAATGGAGAGGAGGAGGAGGATTATGTAAGCCGCCTTGGGTTCCTTGCAGGAAAAAAGGCGGGATATAAATATAATGAAATGAAATATAGAGAACATATACTGTGTACTGTGGATAGGTTTACACTGAAATCCTATGCACATTCACTTGGAAGTAGTAAATGCCACTGAATTTGATTGGATATACTTCCAAGAAAATATGCATAGGATTAGGCTGCTAATGTATGACATTTACACTGGATTCATGTTGAGCTTTGAATGTTGTCTTCTTCAACAGGAAAACAAAGATTCGATAAGGCAATTACAGTGAATATTTCTAATGCCTATACTGGGGGGTGGGGCGGAGTCCCATTCCCCAAAACAGCTGCAAAAAACTTGCACCTACTACCTGCTTTCTAGGATGTGAATCCCCACTAAGTGAACTATGGGTGACCTCTTTAGGAGTAAGTGGGCTAATCAAAGCTCCACTCTTCCCTGCAGTTCAGTTGCTAAAACTCTTGCATTTCCTCCTGATGGTTGCGCCTGATAAGGAAGAATTGGATTTATGAAACAGATGAAGATGTTTGGATAAGCTACGGTACCAAAGCAAGCCTGCCCGACAAGTTAGGGCCTGAAAGGGGAAGCCAAGGAAGCCAGAAAATGCCTCAGTTGAGAGAAGGGACATGGGAAATAAACCACCAGGAACCAGTTGAACGTGCTACATGGCAGGTGTAGCCCCAAGATTGCACACCTTGGGTAGCTCGTGTTGAAATGATGAGATCCGGAAATTGGCTCTGTTCTTGCTTTGCATAATGTGGTAGGGCACAGCTGGGCCACCTGGCAGCTCAAGGAGCCAAGCACTTGCACAGGTTCCCACTTTTTGCTGCATTCCTCTGTGTGTGTGTGTTTGTGTGTCTGTGTGGTACATAGTCCATGCCTGCTGTCAACTCTGTGGCAATCTGAGCTGAACTCCATGAAGCAGAGGCACGGAGGAAGGCTGCGAATGGACGGCAGACAGAGTCCACGAGGAGTGTAGTCACAGCTGGAGGAAATGTTACAAGCTGTTTCTGTTTTTTACATGAGATTATTTTGCAAATGTGATGTTGTGGGTGAAACCCTTATTATTGTGATTTCCAAATTCAGGGCCTTTCACAAACATTTCCAGCAAAACAGATGGAGAAAACCAGGAGATTTATGAAGTTTCACATTTCTAGGGTGACTGAATGTGCACGCCCCACCCCTGCACTGCCCTATGTGCATTCAGCATGCTACATAAACAGACCCTACATGTGTACAAACTATACACATGATCAGGTACCTTGCAAAAAGCAGCCCCATCCAAGCACGTTCAGTTTCACCCAATGTATTTTCTTCCTTTTTAAAAATTGTATAAAGCGTTTTAACCCCACAGCTAACATACATAACCTCATACTGTGCAAATAACTCCATAATGTACTGGAAAAAGATTTTCCACTTCACCGCTTGAAGGGCATTGGTTTTACAGTTTTTCCAGACAGTTTGCTGTGAGCAGAACTTTTTATCAGTCTCCAGTTTGTTTTATAACCAGAAGATGGATAGCATACTGAGTGATTGACCTGGTTCACATGATCAAAACAGCCCACCATGGCTTATTTAAGCTACAATGGGCTGCGGCACATGCTGGTGCATGCCAGGTGGGATTTGCATATTCAACGCCTGGCTGCAGCTTGTCGTGTTGTGCAAACCTGGGTTATGTGAGGGTTAAACAACCCTCACATAACCCAACAACAGACCATGTGGTTTAACCCTCACATAACCGACAGTCCCCGGGTTTGCACAACACAACAAGCTGAATCCGGGCATTGGATATTCAAAATGGCTGCTGGCATGAGCCACAGCTCATCGTGGCTTAAATATGCCATGGTGGGATGCTTGATCATGCGAACTGGCCCATTATGTCCATTATTGTGCATTGCTTTTCTTGAGGGGTAGTTTGTAGTTGTAGCACACCTCATTTCTCAGTGCTGGACAGTTGGAAGCTGTGATGCCTGGACCTGGGGAGAGTGACTTGTTATGCTAACAGGCTGAAGAAAAGGAAGCGAGCTGACCTTCAGAATGTTGCTTGACTTTTTTTTACATATATAAAGCAGAACATGCAAGAGAAAACGTGTCTCATGGTGCAGCAGGGCTTCTATTGTGATAGAATTCCATTGCTCTAAAAACCATGAAGGAATTTTAGTTTGCTTCCACAATAGCCTTTTCTTTGGCATTGACATTCACTTATTCTGTTTTTATAGGGAATCCAGACAATGTCATTGCCAATCCACTCTATTCCAGTTTTTTCTATGCTGTCCTCCCATCTTTTTTCAGACCTGATTTCTGGCAATTTTTAAAACATAAAATGCAATTGCAGTGAGCCTGTCCATTGTGGACTAGTCAAGTGCTATTGAGGTGTCATGGAACTACTGTCCCTTTAATTAGTTTTTTTCCTCTCAGCCACAGCATGATTGAATTGCCCCTTTAATGAGTGATTTCCTGTTCCATGGCAGCAAGTTCCTTACTAACACATTTCTTCTTTGCAGACAGATGATATAATTCTCATATAAGGGAAGCATTCCTATGTGAAGAGAGAACCGCATTTTAAAAAGATTGTTGAGGCATGCATTCTAGCACTGGAGTGCCCCAGTGCACTGACTCCAAGGAAAGGGAAGGGGGGAAAGAGTTTTAAAAGGCAGGGAAACTGGAGGGTTCTGAAAATGCTGCAAGTAGGTGGAAGAAAGTCTTAGCCAAATGCCTCATTAACCGATAGGTGCCCAGAGCATTAACCGTATTCACCAAAGCAGGGGACCCGAAACCACTTTACTTATATAGGAAGAGAATCAACTTGGATTCCCAGTTTGAATTTACAAGAGCACTTGCTGAAGAAACATCATCTGGTTAGTTCAGTCACAGCTGCAGCATCCTCCAGAGATCACCACAGTGTCTGAAAAGTCCCAGAAGCAGTGAAAACCATTACAGCCACATGTATGAGGTCCATGATCCAAAGGAGTTGATTATTTATCCTTGGAAGTGAATTATGTGTGCCAATTGAATTTTCTATGCTTTTTTTTTTTTTTTCCAGCAGATCGTTTTCTTCTTGGTCATGTACTTCGCTCATTTAAGGTTTGAGTTTTTGACATGTGTTGTCCAAAAGGGATTTTACTTTAATTCTTTCCCCACTTCTTTTTCTTTACCTAAGGTGTTTTGTGTAGGCTACAGATGTGCAAAACCACCTGTGATAAATGTTGCTGGTTTTATAGAAATTTTCCACACAAAATTCCTCAGATATAGTTGTCTGAGAAGGAACGCTCGCCCCCCAACACACACACACACATTCACTTTGATGGTTACTTTAGGTCAAACGTCAGTGGCAAGTCTAGTTTAGACTGAATGTTTGCTCTTGTAGTAATGCTGATCTTTTGGAACCAAAATGAATGGAGCAGCTCTGTCTTTGTAGTGGCCTGCAGAACAAGAATGCACAAGATTTGGCGGTGTGTGTGTGTGTGTGTGTGTGTGTGTGTGTATTGGTGTAGGGCAACCTTCCCCAACTTGGTGCGCCCCAGATATTTTTTACTTTGACTCCCATCAGTCTCAGGCAGGATGATCAATGGTCAGGAATGCTGGGAGTTGTCATCCAAAATATCTGGAAGGCTGGTATAGGGAGAGAACTGAGGTGTGTGGAAAGGGCTGGGTAGTATATAAGATGTTGGGCAGCTCAGGTCTAGTCGTCATCACCACTTTCATCCCTAGAGGAGGAAAAGCCACTTGGGCTGATATGTCTATTCAGAGATGCAGCAGAGAATGACTGGGTTCAGACAACACAATAACCTACACTCAAGGGTTGAGTCGAGTGTGAGTTGTTGAACTGTTGGTTGTTGAAACATGGGTTAACATGTTGTCTGAACCCAGCTGAGATAACAAACCATGGTGGACAACCCACAGTTCACAACCCAACAACAAACCATGGGTTCTCTTCATGGGTTGTTTGTGGTTAACAAGCCATAGCTTGTTAGCGCAGCTGGGTTCAGACAACACACTAACCCATGTTTCAACAACAACCCATGGTTCAATGACAATCCAAACTCAACCCATACTCAACCCTTAAATGTGGGTTATTGTGTTGTCTGAATCCAGTCAATGAGTAATCTTGCACTCAGAGGGGAAAGCCCAAGGGGAGGCTAATGTACCTTGACATTTATAGAAAGCATCAGAATTTACTCATTTATCTAATGTAGGAACAATGCATTTTTACTGCATTGGCTAGCTTTCACCTTATTGTAATGTAGATAACTGCGATAATTTCCGGACATGCCTCAGTACGCCTGTGGTTTGGGGGTGGGGGCTTGCATTGTTACAATAAGAAAATGGAACAAGGAGGGCAAACCTGCTTGACAGGAATGGTTCTAAGAAGCTGTTTTCCACAGTCTCCTATTTTCTGAATGGGAATTTGGGGCAGCAATCCAAGGGGTGTGACCTCTTTGATTGACACTAAGGGTTTATGTGGTCAGGCTGAAAGCAGTTTTGACTTGCCAGTGAAGTTACACAGGACTTCAGCTGGGAAGATCTTCCTTCCTAAATAAAGGGTTGTGATTGGATAGTTGTTCAATTCAGATACTGCAGTGTGATACACAAAGCCTTGTTAGTGGTACTGCACACTGTGCCTGAAGATGGGGACACTGAAGGGGCCTATATAGCCAGCGTGGTGTAGTGGTTATCATGCTGGACCTAGCCTGGGGAGACCTGGGTTCAAATCCTGCTCCACCGCCAAGCTTACTGGGTAGACAGTAATGCCAGTCACTGTGTCTCAGTCAACCTACTTCACAGGCTGATTGTCAGGATAAAGAAGTCTTTGGATAAAGATGTATTTTGAACTATTTGCGGGGAAGTCCAGTATAAATAGTAGCAGCAGCAGCAGCAGCAGCAGCAGCAGCAGCAGCAGCAACAACAACAACAACACCAGTAGGGCTCTGCCTAGAAAGTGCTATTGTAAGCCTTCTTACTATTTACTAGCAAACACAATGGCCACAAAGCTACCCCTGATTCCCCCAAATCTATCCCTGCAAGTGGAAGAACAAACAAGTGGTAGGTCTGCTGCATTGAGAAGATGGAGAAAAGTTAGTGGATGACAGAGAGAAGGCAGAACTGCTCAACTCCTACTCTGCCTTAATCTTCTCCCAGAAGGAAAACTACATGACCTGGCAAAAAAATAGATCAAATAATAAAGAAAGGAGTTGCAAGCCAAGATAAGTAAAGAGGTGGTACAGGAGCACCTAGCCATTTTAAATTAATTCAAGTCTTCAGGGCCAGAACAAACTGTATCCTAGCATACTAAAGGAACACACAGATGTACTCTCAAAGCCTCTGTCTATAATGTTTGAAAATTCTTGGAGAAGAGGTGAAGTGCTGCAAGACTGGAGGTGGGCAAATGTTGTTCCCATTTTCAAAAATGGGGGAGAAAGAGGATCCGTGTCAGTTAGCTTGATGATGATACCTGGAGAGATCTTCTAGAACATATCATTAAGCAGTCAGTTTATGATCATTTAGAAAAGTATGCTATGACCACAAACAGCCAGCATGGGTTTCTCAAGAACAAGTCATGCCAGGCTAACCTTATGTCCTTTTTTGATAGAGTTACTTGCCTGGTAGATAAGGGGAATACTGTGGATCTTGGTTTCAGCAAGGGTTTCGACAAGGTTCTCCCTGATATTCTTGTTGGGAAGCTGGTAAAATGTGGGCTAGTGTTAGCCGGGTTTGAAGCTGATTGATGGACTGTACCTAAAGAGTGTTCATCAATGGCTCCACGTCAATCCAAAGAGAAGAGACTAGTGGGGTGCCACTTGTTCTGGGCCCAGTATCGTTTAACATCTTTGTAAAAGACTTGAAATAAAGTATAGAGGGAATGTTCATCAGATTTGTGGATGACAACAAACTCAGTGGGGTAGTAATACCATAGAAGATAGAAACAGTTTTGAGAACTGGGCCAAAACTAACAACACAAATTTCCAGAGAGATAAATGCAAAGGTTTGCATTTAACGATGCGTAAATCAGATGGATGTATTATTCATGGGTGATACCTAGGATGGGTGACACCAAGTTTGACAGCAGTGTGAGTGAAAAAGTTCTAGGGATTTCAATAGACCACAAGCTAAACATGAATCAACTGTGTGATGCAGCTGCTAAAAAGGCTAATGCAATTCTAGATGCAGCGACTAAAGTGTAGTTTTCAGATTGCAAGAAGTGGTGGTACTACTCTATTCTGCCTTGGTGAAACCTCACCTGGAAGTACTGTGTCCAGTTCTGGGCAACACAGTTTAAGAAAGATACTGACAAAATGGAACGTGCTTATAGGACGGCACCAAAGATGGTGACGGGCCTGGAGACCAAGTCCTATGAGGAAAGGTTGAAGGAGCTGGGTAAGTTTAGTATGGAGAAGAGATGACAAAGAGGTGATATGATAGGCTAGCCCTCTTCAGATCTAGCTTTGAAGGACTATTACACAGATAATGGAGGGGGAAAATCTTTTCTGTTGCCCCAGAGGGTAGGATCCAAACCAATGGGTTCAGATGACAAGAAATTGCAAATTACATGATGTTTGACTAAGCATTAGGAAGAATTTCCTGATGGCACAAGCTGTCTGACAGCAGAACTGGCTGCCTTAGAAGCTGGTGGACTGTCCTTTATTAGAGGTTTTTAAGCAGAGGCTGAGTGCTTGCCTATCAGAGGTGCTTGCTGTAGTAGTGGGTTTCCTGCATTGGACTATATGATCTTTGAGGTCCCTTCCAGCTCCATTTTTCTATGATTCCTGAAGTGTGATTTTTTTCCCCTTACCAGTTCTGAATATCTCATCACCAGTTATCATGGCTCCAAAGGATAGTGGGTGGAGAAACATCCTTTGTAATAATCAGTTTTCAGACATGAAGAGAGGGCAATACTTTCATCTTGGTGGTTTGTCAAGTGGGAACAAGCCCTGGAGAAATCCCTTGTGGCAGAGGTGACTTGGAGACACCTGGTTGCAACGGGAGTGGGAATATTCATCGTTCACTGAGCACATGTTTTCTCTTTGGTCTTATTTGAGCTTCTTTCTGTCCCTCTCACATCAGGGCAGTGCATTCAGGCTGGCTCTTGCCCTCTTTAATGACGGTGTGGCGGAACAAGGAACGCACACACCCTCCCATTGCTGCTTGCATGAAAATGCATTCTGCTCTAAATAAACTCTTGGAACTGTCATGCTCAAGAGACCAGTATTTTGTTTCAGTGGTGTTGGGAATATTTGACTCTTTTCAGAGTGACCCAAACTTTCAGAGAGAGTATTTTCTTCTCTGGGCTTCTTCATGCAATGTCCATGGAACCCCAGAATATTCTAATAGGGACATGCACCAAGAAGCTGTGGCGAACTGAGAGTTCTCTATGGCATATACCGTATCTGTAGCAAACACATGTTCTAAAACACCTGTCTTAAAGTGCTACATCCTATGTTTTTTTATGTATAGGAACATGTTGTTCTATTTATTTATGTATTTATTTCATTTGTATACTGCCCAATAGTTGAAGCTCTTTGGGCGGTTCACAACAGTTAAAACCATAAAATACAACAACATGATAACAGGTAATATAAAACTTTTAAAAGTTTAAAACCAAGGTAAAAAATGAAAAGAAGATTGCAGTATAAAGATCTAAAAATACAATAAGAGATTTAAAACACTAAACACTGAAGAACTAAGATGCCTGGGAGAATAAGAAGGTCTTCACCTGGTGCTGAAAAGACCACAGCATAGGTGCCAGATGAGCCTCTCTGGTGAGGGCATTCCACAACTGGAGTGCCACTACTGAAAAGGCCCTCTCCTTAGTAGCCACCTACCTCACTTTGTTTGGCGGGGGCACTCAGGGGAGGGCCTCTGAAGATGATCTTAGCATCTGGGCAGGTATATATGGGAGGAGACGATCCTTCAGGTAGCCTGGCCCAAGCCACTGAGGGCTCTGAAAGGTAATGCTAGCACTTTGAATTGGATCTGGAAATGGATGGGAAGCCAGTGGAGATCACAAAGCACTGGTGTAATATATTCATCTTGACTGGTCTCTGACCTGGTTCGCATGACATGAGTTTGCTAATAAGCCACGGGGGCCTGTTAACCACGCTGCACATGCCAGTATTGTGCTGGCCTGATTGAAATAATTATCCTTGCCAGGTGCTTGTGACATCTGAAGCCAGCAAGAGTGGTCGATTAGGGTAGTTAACAAACCACCCAGCAACCCTATAACAGGCCATGGGTTCTGGGTGGCTTGTTAACCACCTCAACCACCCACCCTCACCGAATTCAGACATCATGACAAGCCATGACTAGTGAGGGTGACATGCCCATCCACATAATGGTGATGCGTCAGTCCACACTTCTGGATGACCTCACCCAGCAGTTTCATGTAGATAAGGGGGATCTACATGGGGGATCAGATAGATCCCTATGAACCATAGCATAATTATGAATGGGACAGAGCAATAATCCTGAAGGACCACATTCTGGAACTGGCCATCCAAGTAGGAGTGGAACCATTGCAACACAGTACCTCCAACTCCCAACCCAGATAGCCTGTCTAGAAGGACACCATGGCTGATGGCATCAAAAGCCACTGAGAGGTCGAAGAGAATCAGCAGGGTCGCATTCCCCCTGTCCCACTCCCAGCAAAGGTCATCCCAAAGGGCGACCAAGGCAGTTTCCATTTCAAAACCAGGCCTGAAGCCTGACTGAAATGGATCCAGATAATCAGTTTCATTCAGGAGCATCTGGAGTTGACTGGCAACCACCCACTTGAGTCAAGCACCGTGCCTAGGAAGGAGATGGATGCTAAATACACCTAACATTCAAAGCAGCCCTCAGTCTGATCATATCCCATCCTGCATATTCTATTCTTGCAGTTACCTTACTTCATTTATTTTTAGAACATATGAATCAGAGGCAGTGTTAGGGGGCAACTCACTAGGGCTGGAGCCCCGAATGTTTAAGCTAGAACCCTGAATCTCTGGGAGGCCATGGGCCCCACCACCTGCTGTCCATGGGCACTTGCTGAAATAAAGGTACAGGGGCCCTCATGATCTCTGTTGCATTTGATCCCCCTGGATTACCTGGCTTCTTGCCCACATGTGCTTCCCCTCCTGCCGCCGCCACTTTGAGTCTTTCTGTCTGAGGTTTTTTTCTGAAATCAAATGCCCTCCTCTCCCATGTCCATACATCCCTTTTTACAAAGAGGGGTGTCCTTAGGAGACAGGGTCCTTTAAACGCACGCACGCATGCAGAGAGACTTTAGAGCATATGTAAATTAGCACATGCAAATTTGTGCATTTTGTTTTGTCCTGTGGGCCTGAGCCCCAGATCTTTTTGGTACCTAGAACCGCCCCTGCTATAAACCACTTTTCCAGGAGAAGTGCACAAACTAGTACTGTGCTATAAGGTACAAGGGGCATTGCCAGGCCTGGGCCCATGGGGCACCAGCCCCAAATTTGTTTCGTAGGGCCCTGGATCAGTTCCCCAGAGCCCTGAGTGTCCATTGGTACCAATGGACATGCTTTTGTTTAGCTTAATTGCCATGCAGAGCACTGGTTTCGAAGGGGATTGCAGCTGGGTAGGGAAAGGTTAATGCCCCCTCCCCACATGCTGTAACCCCCCCCCATCTCTCTCTGCATGACAATTAAGCTTATAAAAAACCTTTCACTGGTTTAGGATGATCTGGGACAGGGTGCAAATTAATTGAAGAATTTATTTTATTTGCGATTATCTGGATGAGAAATGAATTGGCTGGCTTTGCCTCCTGTGAATTTAAATAAATCCTAGTAATTCTTTCTTCATTTGCACGTATGGATATAAAACAACATATACAATTTTTTTGGGTAAATTTGTGTCCTATGGACCTGGCCCTTGAATCTTTTAAGTGTCTAGCAATACCCCTGTAAGGCACCTAAAAATAAGAACCCACAATTATATTAAATACACATCAAGAGAAAAAACAACTTTAAAAACTAGCACCTCCTGTAGCTTCCTTTCTGTGGTAAACACCCCCCCCCCCACACACACACCAGTTGCTTTCTACTGCTTCTCTATTCTTCACTTACTTTTCTAACTAGCTTCCTGGGCTGGGCACTTGTTCCTTTTTTCCTGAATCCCTCTGTCTCCTGTTGCCTTCTTCCAGGAAACTGACCTAAAGGAGGTACCATAGGAAAAGGACTATTGCTGGGAATGCCCAGGAAAGACTTGGCCCACCCACAGCCAAGTCATATTGCTGTGTTAGGTCATTTGTCCTTGAATGGGGTATTTGGCTTGACTGCATCATTATTGTTGGAACAATAAAGTTCTGCAGTTCCTTTCAATCAGGTTTTAGGTCCATCTTTGAGTCGCTTCCCGTTTCTCTCTCAAGCAAACTGTGCACGAAGCAACTGAAGGACTCCTTGTCTGTTCCCCCTCAGAAGAGAAGGGGGTTTCTTGTCGTTGCCCAAAATGTTTAGGCAACAGCATTGTCCAGTATCACAAAAAATATGATCCTAGCGAGGGGGGGAAGGGGACGGACAGCCTGCGCTTCGGAAACCAAGCAAGGGCAAAAGGGAGGGAGGTAGACCCCCACTTCCTTCTACTTTGGCTTCGCTACGTGGCTTGATTCTTTGGGAGTTAACTTTCTGACGCTTCATTCACAAGGGTGTTTTTTTCTTTCTTTCTGCAGTGCAGAGGGAGGAATGAAATAGATATAAATCTCTCCCCCTACTTATCTGCCCCCAGCCCCTTTCTCTCTTCCTCCCTCCCCAGCATTGTGTTCTAAACATGAAGAGCCAAAGTTGATGACATCTTTATGAGGCTGCCTCCGGTCAAAACTATTAGCATCTATTCAGTCTGCTGGAGGGGAATTTTTCTTCTCCTCCTTCTCCTCCTCCCCACCCCTCCATTCTTGCTTCCCCTTCTTTCGTCTCTCACCCTCATATCCTCCTCCTCCTCCTCCTCCTCTCCTCCTCCTCCTCCTCCTCTCGCATAGGCTGGGAGAGTGTGACCTTGCTACTGCTTTCCTTAATTCACCACACTTCTATAGTTTTGAATGGAATTGCCCAAGAGAAAGAAAGGAGGGGGGAGGAATGACCTCATATTCTCTGCAGTTGATTGGCTGCTTAGCTCCCACTGGGGTGACATCACCCCTTCTTTGTTTTTCCCACTCCCGTCTCCCCATCTCTCCCTCCTTCCCTGTGGGATGCTGTTGCCAAGGTGACAGCAAGCCTTGCAGCTTGTCCACAGTTCATTATATGTCTGACACAAGCAATGTGAGGGTGAGAGGGAATAACTTACAGTTAACCACAATAACAATAGCAAAAGAAACCCTGTCAAATAAAATGTTACTGGAAAGGTCCTATGAATGCACTATGTATTACAGGGGACGGGAGTGAAATGGACAGAATTCTTGATCATTCTGATTGCTGTACATTCAGAAGCTATCCAGCTCTTTTCAAGCGGCACAAGGCAGTCTGAGTTTTTGAACAACTTCTGTTTCAATGACACATTGATTATATTGGCCCTCAAAGATAAAGAACTAATGTATGAAGGCAAAAGTTAAAACTATGTCCCTACATCTCGGAAGTTGTTCACATTTAGAAGGACGTTCTAATCTGGCTGGATTGGGGGCAGAGGGACCTACCACTAAACTACATTATGCTCTTTCAGCTTCGTCAAGAAAATCTGAGGCTTTGCTTCCTTTGACAAATATTTCCCCATATGAATCCATGACGTCTGTGGGAACTCCACGTTCTCTGTAAATATTCCTTTCATCTCTATGAGAGGAAAGCAAGTAATACGTAGCAAAGGTTGATAGCCTTGCTCCTCTAGTGCCCCTTTTAGAAAGGGGATTTTGCAACATGTTCTGATTACAGCCAGTGTGTTCACTGACCCAGCCATTCTCAAAGGCTATTCTTATAAGCCGCGTATTAATTTTTGAATATGCATCTGCTGAAAGCGAATATACTGAATACAAATGATCAACTTGATTTCTTTTCAATGTGCCTGAGGTTTTTCGTTGTTGCTTAGAAACTGTGCAAACAAACAAAACGACCCTCATTCAGTGTGTGTGTGTGTGTGTGTAGATCTGTATGCTTGGCAAATAAAGCTGCAAACACGGAAAGAGTCGCACAAAAACATTTGTGGGGAGTGCAAAATAATATCAGCAATTACTACGTGGAATGTTGTAGCGAAGATTTTTTTTAAAAAAAATCTCCCAGCTCCAGAACTCTGGGACTAGTGACAGTGACAGAAATCTAATGTGAACAAAAATACAAATAGGTGTGCCTCTTCTTTAGGAGCCCAAGTCTTTAATGTGGAGCAGGCAATATAGAGAAGTTTGTTCTCACCTCTTGAGCTGTGGTTTCTGGCTTGGCTCCCAACAAAGCTGAAGCATTTCGCATTTGTTATATAATGGGTGAGCATGACTAACAAATAATTAGTCTGGATGTTTGTGTGAACCTTTCCATAAAAGCTCCTCTGAGCTGCCTGAAGAGGATGATAATGTATCTAAATGATTTCCTGTCTCTCTGGTTGCCAAACCCTGGCTGAGCTGGCTTAGCCAAGAAAAAGCTAGTGCAATGCATTTGCTTAGTGGCTGGGAGCTACTTAGGACCTAAAAATAGTTTTTTAAATTTTTTTTGGTTAATGCAATCCTGTTAAGCCAAGCCACCGCATTATCAAGTGCATTGTTCAAAGCTTACAAGCTTCTAGTTGAAACCAGTAAAAAACAACCAAAACCCCAAACCCCAATCCTGTATGACATTTTCCATTATAATATTCCTCAACTACAGTTGAGACCATGCTCATCCCCCAAATCTGTTTGCCCTACACTGTCTTGATCTATTCAAGGGAGTCCAGTGGTATTGTGGTACATCAGAATCAAGCTAGCACACTTCAGAGCCCACAGTGAGGAAATTATTTCCACTTGCTGTCAGGCCTTGTTCATATTTTCACCCAAATGACTTCAGAGATCATGCATTTTCCATGAGATGCCAAATTGTTAGATGCACAATTGGAAAGACTGAATATATACTGACAAATACGGTCCATTCCAGGACAGGTCTTGTATGGTGGCGGCATAGTATTGCTCCATACTGGTAGCAATATCAATGGTAGATCTCTGGGTGAGTTGCAGTGGAACAGCTAGGGTTTCTGACTCCCAATTATCTAGTAATAGCAACAACTAAAATGCTTTCCCCCACTCCTATATCAGGTTGCTGTGGAAAAAAAATACTTATTTATTATTTATTTATTTCTTATATTTATTAATCGCCCATCTGGCCGGCCACCCGGCCACCCTGGGCGATGTACAATTAAAACAATACAATAAAACAATACAATAAAATATGATAATTAAAACAGTATAAAAAATTCTTTTAAAATCCTAACCCACCCCATATTCCCGCCTGAACTGCCATGTTTTTAATGCACGGCGGAAGCTCATCACGGAAGGGGCATGGCGAAGGTCACTAGGGAGGGAGTTCCATAACGTGGGGGCCACCACAGAGAAGGCCCTCTTCCTAGTCCCCACCAGCCTGGCTGCTCTGGCTGATGGGATAAGGAGAAGGCCGTCCGTGGCAGATCTTGTTGAGTGGCCTACTTGATGTTGCTGGAGGTGCTCCTTGAGATAAACTGGGCCGGAGCCGTGTAGGGTTTTAAAGTTCAAAACCGACACCTTTATTTTGGCTCGGCAAGCAACTGGTAGCCAGTGCAACTCCTTAAGCACTGTCGTGATGTGATCACGCCGGCGGCTGCCCTTAATCAGGCGAGCCGCCGCGTTCTGTACCAGCTGAAGCTTCCGAACCGTCTTCCAGGGTAACCCCACGTAGAGCGCATTACAGTAGTCTAGGCGAGAGGAGACCAAGGCATGAACCACTGATGGGAGCAGGTGATTAGGAAGGTAGGGGCGCAGCTGCTGTATCAGATGGAGTTGATACAGCGCTGCCTGGCTCACAGCTGACACCTGAGCCTCCATGGACAGCTGGGAGTCTAAAATGACCCCCAAGCTGCGGACCTGGGCTTTCAGGGGGAGATGTACCCCATTTAGCACTTGTGTGTATGTGGGAACCAGGAGTGGAATTTCTGGGTGAAAGGTGAGCTTGGTTCTGGTACTGATCACAAATTCCTGGCTGAGCCTGTGCTCAGTGGCACCCTGTACCTCCTGATCCACTATTTTGCACCTGGCTCCAGTTGGCAGACCTCAGAGTTCTAATAAAAAAACAAAGAAGATCCCATAAGCCAAATGTCTGCCCACCCCTGGGCTACAGTATTCATGAAATCATTCCATGGCTGTAATTCATTGTACTAAGTTAGGGCAAATCCTGGCAGCATCCTCAGACTTCCACAGTTAGACATCTCTGGAAGTGCTCTTCATAGGAAAGGCAATCTTATACCCTGATATACCCCTGTCTGTGACCTTTGCTTTTCCTACTCTAGTACCCACAGCCATCTGAAGGTCTCTTGATTCCTCAAAAGACTTGACCCATTTCTCCGTTGCAGCCCCATAGGCAGGAGCAGTGCTAGGTACTGAAAAGATGTGGGGCGCAAGCCCAGAGGACCAAAAAAAAAAAAAAAAAAATTTAAAAAATCACAAATTGCATATGTGAATTTTGCATATACTCTAAAGTCTGTAGAGGACCCTGTCTCCTAAGGACACCCCATAGACAGCAGGGTGGTGGGGCAGGTGACCTCCCATAGATTCAGGGCTCCAAATGAAAGATTTGGGGCTCCATCCCTAGTGGGCAGTCCCCTAACACTGCGTCTGCCCATAGGCTCTACCTCCTAGAATACTTGTGTGATGCCACCTCTCTTACTTCATTCAAATCCTCAAAACCCACCCTTTCCATGAAGCCTTTGGCTCAACCCCATAGTTAATATACCCTTGCTGTAACTAAACCTCAACACATGCAATTGAAATAACCACAGATTGCTTGTCTCCCCTCCTCTTCCTCTTCTCTGCTGTTTCCCCTGTGTCAAATTGTAGATTGTAAGCTCCTCGGGGCAGGGTCCAGTCCTCTTGTACAATGTAAAGCACCATGCACACTGATGTCACAATAAAAGGACAGGGCTCAGGCTAGTATTCCGTCACTGAGAACCAGAGTGTGAAAATGGATGACTACAATATTTGTGCATTAGGTTCCCATGAAGGTATACACAGATATTGGATGTGGGGGTTGCAGAAGACCAGTGTCAGATCAAACTGATGTGTGAAGGGGGGGGGGAAAGACTACACAATCATGTTTTGGCCTCTTATCATCTAAATTTTTATTTAGTTATCACAGTAATATGATGAAGGTAGACAATACTCAAATCTGGTTTTGACACTGTTGGTATCAAACTAGGCATGGCCAGTTGTGGACAGCACTGCTGCCATGACTGACTGACTAACCATGCAGATAAACTGGATTTTTTTTTTAACCATTTGAGTTGCATTGCTATAGTTAACATCTGTTTCACCTGTGTGTGTGTGTGTGTGTGTGTGTTTTGGGGGAAGGGAGCTTCTTCAAAACAATTTGCCACATGGCATTCCTCATGTAATCATTTGCATATGTATATTAAAAAAAACAAAAAAAACAACCACCGTAAAAAGTAGCATTCCTCAAACAAGTTAGTTTTAAATTCAGTTGACCTGCAGTTTACCAGTAGGTTACTCCTGGAACTACCACTGGATGGGTCCAGCTGCTACAGTGTTATGCTTATGGAGCTTCACACTTGTATTTTTTGTGTTGTGGAGACTCAAGTGATAGGAATGGTGTTTTGAACTGCTACAGTTTCTTCTAGTGTCATGTTTTAATGGATTTTAACCTCTTTTTAAGAAAAAAACACAGGAAGCTGCCTTATACTAAAGTCATATATTACCTTATACCAGGTCAGTCTATTGGTCCATCTAGCTCTGTGTTTTCAATTCTGAGTGGCAGCAGTTTTCCGGGGGTCAAGGGTAAAGAATCCTTCCCACAATCACCTGCTATCTGGAGATGCCAGGATTGTACCTCGGACCTTCTACATGCAAAATTGCTAAATAAAGTTTAAATTGCTCAAGCACCTTACCCACAAAAAGAGATCTGCAACTGACCAATAATTTATAAGTTCAAGGCAGGCTTTTAAAAGAGTGGATGCATGAGCTCCACTTTTAAAATGGTTGGAACCACCTTCTATCATATCGAGGCATAATTACCTCTCAAATCCAGCCAGTCATGTCCCCCCAGTTAGATATTTTCAACGAAGAAGGGCCAGGTTTGAGTGGACATGTTGCTGGCCACACTGCACTGAGCACCTTGTCCACATCCTTGGGCTATAATAATGGAATGTCAACCAAGCAACCACTATCAGGTTGCTCTCCTGTTATTTGTACTGTACAGATCAAGGCTGCAAACTTATACCCACTTACCTGAGAGTAAGCCCCATTGAACTCAATGGGACTGTGTAGACAGGTACAGGACTGCACTGTTTGTGTAACTGTTTCCCTGTTGCTACACCCAGAGACATGATGTAGGGCACAAGAATTCAAAACGATGACACACACACCAGCTCCAGTCTGAAATGGTATAATCACAGTCTACCATCTCATTCAAATCAGTGTAATATGTAGATTGGAACTAAGGCCTGATCTACGCATGAAACAGAATGAGATTAGAGTAAAGTAGCAGTGGGCCGAGTTGGCAGATTGGACTGTACTCATTTACACTGGAGGTGAGTGATCACATTTTTGATCTGATAAACAACAACCCCAAGCTCCCTGCAAATAAAAAGCTAGCAGATCAAGGAACAACCTGGGCTGGAATTTTTTTTCACAATGTGCTAGATTTGGTGGGTTTAAAAAAAAATTGTAGGAAGGTTTATATGTGAGGGAGTAACAAAGAAACATGGCATTCCACACGTGTAGTCTGAAACAGTACAGCCCAGCCTATAATACAAGGGTTTACACACCTCTGTTTCCATAGTGCATATTGAATGCTGCTTATTCCAGAAACCTACAGAGCACCAGTCGCCTCCACCCAACATCTCTTACTTTTTGGAACATTTCATTTGGCAGCCCCTGGCATAATCAAAGTATGAAGCTAGAACATCCTAATAAGAAGAAATGATGTGGGGGACTAGGGTAGGTGGTGGCTTTATTCACCTGTTTTGTACACTTCTCTTGAGGGAAAAGAGGCTGTTACAAACTTCCTCTCCACCTCTTTCTTGCCTCAGACATTTGGTGCTAGCTGTTAATCCTTGCTCCGTTCCCCCCCCCCCCCGCTTTTTAGAACAAAGTGGGAAGGGGGTGGGTGGGTAGAGAGGGCAGGCTGACAAGCATGGGAATCTGGAAGTCTATTCAGCAGTAATTATTGGCCTCAATATGGAGCAAAGCTGGGGGCCGGGAGAGAGGGGAAAACCCATGTGGATCTGGCAGACCAGTGAAGAAGAACTCCCCCCCCTCCCTCAAATGGCTAAATATGACAAACAGCCCAAGATGTGGGGCAGAGAGAAGGTGTGGAGCTTAAACAAGATTTGTGGAGAGGGGTGGATAGAGTGAGATGCGGAAGAGGCTGGGGAGGCATGCGAAAGAGAAATAGTTTCCCTAGCTTGGTCAGAGACCAGATTTGGGGGAAAGGATCCTGCAATTGTTGGCTAGAATCAGTTGGGGGAGGCAGAGGGGAGGAGTTTTGTCTATATGAACACCGGTAACCCTTTGTTAACAGAAGTGTGTATACTGGGCTGCCCTCTGGAATAAACAACCGTACCAGATTCAAGCAAGTTGAGGTTAAAATATATTACCTGCCAGAGCCCATAAGAATGGCCCTGAGACCTCCCTTTCGCAGGGGGGGGGGCATGTGCCCTCTTTTACCGAGGACTGTCCCCTATCTGAAAGGCTTTCAGAGGACTGTCCTCTATTTTGAAGGCATCCTCTGTTGAAAGGGGTGTCTGGTCCAAGTCCAATTTAAGATAAAGAACCAGAAGAACTGTTGTTCATCTGCTGGAGACTGAGCAGGCGGGCACACAGGTCACTTGGTCACAGGCTACCACAATATGGTGAGATGTACTGTATTTTTATTTAAATAATAATAATAATAATAATAATAATAATAATAATAATCAATAAGTTCTAAGTTTGCATCTATACATATAAATTAGCATATGTAAATTATGCACACCACTTCCCACTTTTGTCCTATTTTTTGGGCAATTCCTAAGTGGCCACCCTACCTGCCCTTCTCAGCCTTGTTTACGGTAATTACTGATTGCGTAGCACTGTTTTATACCATTAATGATCAAGAAGAGACTTCTGCCAAGTGTGAACGGTTGCACCAGCATGGTGGTGCAGAAGATTGCAAACGGGGGTCGTCAGAATCAGCACTCCCTGTAGCCTTTATGACCTCTGGTGGGTGTGAAGCAAGAAGGAGGCCTCATGGTTGTGATTAGTCCTGTTTCCTTTCCCATGGAAGGTTGTCTGGTGCATGCGTTCCTCAGTACTGCTTGTACCTGTCCTATGGAATGGAGCTTTTGCCCAGCGGGGACTTAACTGTGCTAATTGCAGCTTTGAGTCACTATCCCTTACGTGAGTGGCTTATACAATGTATAATTAACAGAATGAAAAAGGGTGGCCAAGCTGAGCCTGCAGCTCCATGTCCTCTGGATTGAGGAAGGCAGAGGGAGTGATGGGATTATCTCTTGACAGTCTATGGATGGGGAAAGATAAGGGCTTGTCATAAAGATTGGTACTTCTGCTGATAGGTGCTTCCAGCCATCCAGCATTGAGAAATGCCAATCTGCTTAGCTCAGGAAGAGTGATACTTCTTGGAGGGAGGGGGAAGGGAAAGGAACTATGGTAAGTGTCATTTAAACTCCCACTTACCGCCGACTGGAAACAATGTAGATGATTGCTTTACACAATGTATGCACTCTTTGCTCATGCTGCACACCCTAGTGAAAAAGTCATGAGACATATTATCGTCTTTGGTGTAGTTGCATTGTTTTAAATGGGACAACATTGTAGGGATTTGAAAGGCATGTATTCCAACTCTGAATTGCCATGTTGTGTATAGAAGTTGGGGATACTGTATGTATGTGTGTATGTATACTGTATGTATGTATGTATGGATTGGTTGATTTAGGGTATGTATGTATGTATGTATGGATGTATGTATGTATGTATGTATGGATTGGTTGATTTAGGGTATGTATGTATGTATGTATGTATGGATTGGTTGATTTAGGGCACAATCCTATGCATGTTTAGACAGAAAAAAGTCCTACAACTCCCAGCATTCCCCAGCCAGCAGCTATGGAATGCTGGGAGTTGTAGGACTTTTTTCCCCTGTCTCAACATGTATAGGATTGCTCCTTTACAAGATTTATACCCCACATTTTGTTAATATAATTTAGCCATAACCTGGATACAGCCTTATGGTTTTGTGTTTGTGCCTAGAGTTCCAATCCAGGCAGTCACAACAATGAATGGCCCAGGATGGGCATCAAAGGAGGCACGCGGCCAGGTCAGTGAAGCTTTGATGAGCATCATGATAGAGGCCCACATCTAGATGGAAATGAGCATCAACACGGGCTGCATATGCTGACAACAACTGCTTCTGCACGTGGATCTCCCTGGCTGGGACCCAGTGTGTTCTGAAAGCAATGCCAACAAAGTGGGGTCTCTTTCTTTAAAAAATTCAAATCCTGATTCTTCAGTGGCCTTTCATGACATTTCATTCACGATACATGTACATTTGTTTTTTTTTATTTATTTATTATATTTATATCCCGCCTTTTTTCCTGCAAGAAACCCAAGGTGGCTTACATGATCCTCCTCCTCCTCCTCTCCGTTTTATCCTCACAACAACCCTGTGAGGTAGGTTAGGCTGAGAGTCCGTGACTGGCCCAAAGTCACCCAGTGAGCTTCATGGCTGAGCGGGGAATAGAACCCGGATCTCCCGGGTCCCAGTCCAACACTCTCACCACTACGCCACACTGGCTGTTGCACACAGTCCACCTACTTTCCCTCAAGGGTGCAGTTCTGTTGTAGGGATAATGTATTTTCAAATGCACTAAATGTGAATCTGGAAAGAAAATACTGCGGGTTGGATCCAGACCTAGTCATACTTGGAGTAGACCCACTGAAATCAGTGGGCCTTAAGTTAGTCATGCTGTCTGGCCTGGCACATGATCCCTTTTGTAAGGGAGGCTAGGCTCAGACAGGGTCACCCAGTGAGCTTCATGGATGATCAGGGATGTGAACCCAGATCTCCACAGCCAAAGTCCAATGTGCTACCCAGTTGGCCATCCTTTGTGAGCTCACTATATGATGACTGTTGGCTGATCCTAATAAAATGATCTCATAGAGGAGATGCAGCCGCCTGCATTTTTTTCACTCTCCTTGAGGGCATGGACCCTGTTTAGGAGTGTGGCTATGGAGGTGGACATGACGAGCTCCTATACTTCCAAACTTACCACCATGATAACACTGGCTGTAGCACAGTACCTGACATTTCGTGGAAGAAAATAGAGATGCTTCTGTGCACAAGTATCTGAGTGGGGCCAGGAGCGCGTCGTCAGCCATATTCTGGGAGTGTTAGTGGTGGCTTGCTGGACCATTTGTACCAGTGCAAATTTCACGGTTTAAGCCACAGATATATCACAATAAAAAAAGCATGAGCTACTGACTGCATTCAGGTAAAAAAACTCCAGATGTGAAAAGCTGGTGAGGGAAGCCACACACCACATGGCATGTTAAGCACAGTGTTACTGTTGTTAATAATTAATATTTTTCACAGTACAAGAAGGCAGGTTCCTGCCCAGAAGGCCTTATAATCAGCATAGGGCAGACAACAGGAAGGGGAAAGAAATGGAGGAAGGGGTAATATGCATTCATTTCAGTTACATGCACTAAGGCTTAGTTACAATAGTTATGGGGACTAGGGGTTTATACCAAAGGCTTCACAGAAAATATCTGTACTACATCATTATGGAATTTAAGCATTTATATAACTTAGACAACATTCTAAAAGATATTTGTCCCAGTTCACAGCTGAGCAACCTTGAGGCACAAGAATAAGTGAATACCCCTGATTGCTCAGTGAATCCATGGCAGAAAATTCTTGAGCCTGGACAACAATGACCTCTTCACACAGCCCCCTCCCCATTCCACAGATGTAAAACATGCATACACACACATGCACGCACACAACAATACGATGCACACCCGGAAAGAGAGAAGTATTTATCCAAGGATCATTATCTGCTTTGTATAAGTATACAGCTCCAAATTGTGCCTTAACATCCTTTAAAAAAACAAAAAACAACCACCACCCCCCAACAAAGCTGATTTTGGCCCCAAGCTGCTCTCATACAACTTGATTTAGAGTGCAATCCTATACATGTTTAGAAAGAAAAACATCCTACAACTCTCAGCATGCCCCAGGCAGCATGACTGGTTGGGCAGTGCTGGATGTTGTAGGACTTTTTCTGTCAAAACATGCATAGGATCGCACCCTTCGTGAATCCATCCAAATAAGAATACAAGGACTTCTGGATCCATCTATTCTGCCAAAGGTCTATTTAGCCCAACATCCTGTTTCCAGCAGTATCCAGTGAAATGCCTTTGCAAATACAGGGGAGGGGCATGTAGGGGGCAACAGCCTTCCCCTAGTGTTTGTCCCCAGCAACAAAGGCATTTAAAGGTACACTACAATTGAATATGGAAGTTCCATTAAGATATCATGGCTAATAATTGTTCCAAACCTGTTGTCATTGAAATTTCCTATCCCTCTTTTAAAACCATCTAAGATACTGGCCATTGCCACATCATGTGCCAGCAAATCCCACAACTCAATTATATGCTTTATGAAGAAATATTTCCACTTGTCAGTTCTGAATTTATTATGAGTTAATTTTACTGGATGACTCCCAGGCTCTGCTTTTGTGAGAGGGGATGAAAATTTACTTCCCTCTGTTCTCTCCATATCATTTATATTTTTTTCCTAATTCCAGATTATTTATATATTTATTATTTATTATTAATTTTATTATTTTAATTAATTAATTAATTAATTATAAAAATATTTTCCACAGGAATGAAAGGATCATCATTAACAACAGGACACTAAACAGTCAAATTATGCCAATATTTCCAATTCCTGACAACAACAAAAATGGGCTAGCAATCATAATTTGTTGACTGTTCCAAAAGTGTTTAAACCACTTACATTATTGCTTAAACTTAGCACAAGACCTCCCTTCCTGGCTAGCTCCAATAGTCCAAGTTAATTTATTTAGGGTGCAATCCTATGGCCGGTAGACGCTGTCTGGCTGGCCGTAGGAAAAGTCGGAGTCCCAGCTCTGACCTTGTAAAAACCCTGCGAGGTTACAACAGGGACTCCGCCTTCAGAAGGCCCTGACTCTGCCCTCGCAGCCGGCATGGTTCTTTCTGCACTGGCTGTGGCTCCAAAGACAGAAGACTGTCTTTGGAGCCGGCACTGTGTGTGTGTGTGGGTGTTCTGGGGGGGGGCATTCCAGGGAGGAGTGAGGCACTGCTGTCCTCCAAAGAATTCAGGTGGTGCCAGGGGCGGCGCTACCGCTAGGCAAACTAGGCGGTTGCCTAGGGCGCGTGGCTGAAGAGGGCACAGAAACGCTGCGCTCCTCTTCGCTGCCGCCGCGCCACCCCCGCCAGGCCTCCGCCTCCCTGCCCACCGCCGCCGCTGCTGCCGCGCCTCCCCGCCTGCCTACCCACCCCCCCGCCGCCGCCGCCGCGCCTCCCCCCCACCCCCCGCCGCCTACCTTCTCCACGTCGCGTCGCTTCCGGAGCCCTGCCCGCGTTGTTTTGGCGGGAGGAACCAGGGCAACAGGGCTTAAACAGCCCTGTTGCCCTGGTTTCCCCGGCAAAAAACAGCGCCTTGGAGGAGGCGGCGGCAGCCAGGGCGGGGGGAAGGTAGGTTGGTGGTGGTGGTGGCGGTGCGGGGGGGGGGGGTTGCAGAGCAGGGCTGCTTTGCTCCGGAGCCCCCCCCCGGCACGAGAGGGGGGGCGCTAAATATCATTTCACCTAGGGCGCCAAACTGCCCTGCACCGGTCCTGGGTGGTGCCTCCCTCAGCCCCTAATGTTTTGGGGGGCAGGGGGGGGCATGGAGGCAATCCTTGCCTCTGTGCTTCTCCCACTTTCCATTGGATGCCCGCAATCCTCGAGTTCAGAGGGTTATGGGCAGCCACATTGGATGTGGCACCCTCCAAAGTGCAAAATCTCATAGCTTAATATACCACTCTCTGATTTTTGGAATTTGATTGGATTTCCAATACTTTGCATGTGCTACTCTAGAGGTGACAAAGGGGTGTTTCCTTATCCTTATTTCATACCATTTATAATTTTAGAAACCTCCCCTATATCCCGCACTCTTTAAGAACTTCAGTCTTCCTTCACAGGGAAGGCGCTCCGGCTCTTTGATCATTTTAGTTTTAGAACTTCTCATACCCGAGACTACAGATACAGGCATTCATAGTAGACGACAGCACTGAGCCAGGATTTAATTTCTGCCCAGTCCACAACACTGAGCCCCAGAAATATTGCCATTGCCAGAACTCAGCCCTAGCACATGTGAAATAACAGCACAGAAGAGGGTGCTCCCCACACACCAGGGTCACTACTGTACATGCAAAAACACCTGCAGAGTTTGAAAGGCAGTCATTCAGTCAGCCATACCTCACACTCCATTCCAAGACAGTACCTAAGATCACATAGAGTGGCGTGGCGTGGCGTGGCGTGGCGTGGCACACGTAAGCACCATGAGCCACCACAATCAGCTTTCACACAAACACATAGTCAACCACCCAGAATTGGTGGGTGGTCCTCTGCCCAATTTTACAGAGGACAGTCCTCTATTTGAAGGGCTGTCCAGTCCAAGAATACAGGCCTGTGGCTCACGCTGGCTCAGCTTGTCTGAGCGTGGAAAGCTAAGCAGGGTCAGGCCTGGTTATTACTTGGATGGGAGACCCCTCCTCTAGTTTCCTGCATTGAGCAGGGGGTTGAACTCGATGGCCTTGTAGTAGGCCCTTTCCAACTCTATGATCTATGAAATCTAAGTTCATGTTAAAAGATAAAGAGCCCTAAGAAGGGAGAGGGGCCTTGAAATTGCCCAGCAACAGCTAACAACTGGACAGCTGATTGAGCAGGCACACAGCAGGCACACAGATTACCTGGTTAGTTTTCCATACTAGTTTTCCACAGTGATGTACTGTGTTTCTATTTAAATAATAGTAATGATTTATAAATTGGCATTTAAACTAGGGGTGGGCAACACACAGCCCCCACAACCCTGCAGTGCAGCCCCCTACCCTCTGAAATTCAAGGGAACCCCCATTTTATTTTATTTTTTAAAAAACATTGCAAACAAAATGGCATCTGTAACTGGTATGGAGTCTTGAAAGGGTCAAATTTATCATGTAAACAAGCTAATTTTTACCCTTTTGGTGCTCAGTAGCAGCTCCAGATGCTATTTTGTTTACTTTATTTCATTTCTCCCCCATTTTCAGCATCCATGGGGTGTATGTATGGCCTCTGGGGTGTGTGTGACCCCAGGGGGCACAAAAATGGCCCCTGGACCTCCTGAAATTGTCCATCCCTGATCTAAGCATATTTAGGGATGTACGGTACATTAAATTTGCTTTTATTCACAAATCATGCAAACAATCCTGAATGCGAAAACAAGCAGGAGTGCTTTGTTTTTGGAGACATCTGCAAATTCTTGAATTTGTGATCCCATTTGAAAAAAGTGTTTCATTTGAAATGTGCGTGTGAGTGTCTCTCTGTGTGTGTTTGTGTGTATATTGTTCACATTTTAGTCAATGGGGGGAAGTGTACACTTTTGAAAAATATGTACAGAAATGCACACTTTTCCTGTTCAAATGAGTCAAAAAACAGGTCAAGCCAAAACAAACAGGAGTGAGCTGAAATGAGCTTTGAAGTGATTTTCAGATAATTTATATTTTAGTCCATAAATATAATAACTGCAACCTGACGTGATAACACCCATTCAACCATCTCAGGGCTCTTCTACCTTATTCTGCTGCACATATGTGGAGTAGGCCTGTGATGTCTATCTGTGCTGTAGCATGCAGAGTTCTCTGGACCTAAATGTATATTGTGGCTAATCAACTCTGATGTCTTTCCTGGAAAGCTGGAGCATATCCCTTGAAGCACCTTACATATGAGCCTGGCTTCAGCATGCAGCATGGGTGGCCAGGTGTCCTGCTTTACAGAAGACAGTCCTCCGTTTGAAGAATTGTCAGACAATAGTTCTCTATTTGAAGGTGTCCTCTATTTGGTACCAGGCCGGTTAGTATATAATGTGTTATGTTATTATGTAATAGTATGCAAAGGAACAAATACCTTTTCTGTCATGGGAGATGTAGCAAATGTGTGGATACAGGTTTGAAGTGTCAGTATATCACTGGGCTTTGGGAATAGGGCAATTTTTGCCTCTCCTATTCAAACAAGTTGATTTGGGCCATTTACCGTATTTATTTCTTATTATATTTATATCCCTCCTTTTTTTTCCTCCAAGGAACCCAAGGCGGCTTACATGATCCTCCTTTTATCCTTGCAACAAGAACCCTGTGAGGTAGGTTAGGCTGAGAGTTAGTGACTGGCCCAGAATCACCCAGTGAGCTTCACGGCTGAGTGGGGACTAGAACCTGGATGTCCTGAGTCCCAGTCCAGCACTCTAACCACTGCACCACACTGGCTCCCAGTGTTAGTGGCTTGGTGGTAACCATGTTGATTTAAACGAGTGATCTTTCAAGCAGGAGCCACCTTAGCTCCAGGCACTGCCAACAAGGCTACTTGAGGCTTTTCCTCTTCCCCCTGGTCAAGCAGTGATGCTGTGCACCAGACTCTACTGGAGGCCTTTTTGGGCCTTTCCTCCCTATCCCCTTCCATTTCTCCATGTTGTCCAAGCTATGTCTCAGTCAGTCACCAAGCAGGTAAATTCTGGCAGACTCACTTGGTCCTTGGAATGAGATGGATCTTTTTCTGGTCACTGAAAGTGTGCTCTTCTCTACTAGTGCTGCAAAATCTCCCAGCACACAGTCATTCACGATGTTCTCTCCCATCTCCAGTACCTGTGCAGTGTACCACTGCAGATAGCCGATCATGTTGCTCTTTGTGTCTTGGGCTCCCCCTCCCACACAGCTAATTGGCTGATTGCTCCAACATTCTCCTCTTCCCCCACCAGCCACCTTACAGCTGATGACTGGCGGGCCTCTTGACCCTTAAAGCCTCCTCTGATAGTCCAGTTCACAGCTGTTGGCCCATTGCTAAAGCAAAGAACAAGGCAAAGCTAGAGAGCCCCCGCTGAGAGTGAGCAGGTACTGTACAAAGAGAGTGAGTGAGTGCATGTTAGAGAGAGGCAGAGAGCCACACTTGAGATGATTCATAGATTCATAGATCATAGAGTTGGGAGGGGCCTACAAGGCCATCGAGTCCAACCCCCTGCTCAATGCAGGAAACTAGAGGAGGGGTCTCCCATCCAAGTAATAACCAGGCCTGACCCTGCTTAGCTTTCCACACTCAGACAAGCTGAGCCAACGTGAGCCACAGGTTCACAATTGGGAGCCACCAGTGGCCCACAGACCTTGCAATGAAGAACATGGATTTAGACCATACATTTTGCTTTGCCTTTGTGATGTAAGGTGTTTACCACCTTCAACTTAAGCCCTTCCTTCTTCCTGTTCTTCTCTCTGCCTTATCAGCACATAAACATGAGAGTGTACTGGGCACACTGCGTTCCAAGCTGTCATCTCAAGCTATGCAGGCTTCTGTTCTCTCCCCCTCCTTCCTTTTCTACACTGCTACAATGAAAATCTCCCAAGGTTCCTCTTCGTCTCTGAATAGGAGCTTTGTCTTTCTCAAGAAATGACTTGAAATTTATCTGGAGGAAGGTGATTGTTATCTGAAGACTTCTGAACTGTTTGGAACCTGACTTTGTTATAGAGAGCATGTAATTTAAACTTCAATCTACGGTACTTATTAGAAATTCGAGATAATGGAATAATAATAATAATAATAATAATAATAATAATAATAATAATAATAATCGTGTTTCCCTTGCAGTTTTCAATCTCTATCTTTTTTAGTAGCTTTGGCATTCATTGTTCTGTGCTTCTTTTTTCCCCTTGCAAAAATGGAATTTCCTTTATGATGATGGTAGCTATTTAGAATAATCAAACACAACCATTTTGTCTGATGATTCTAAATAGTTTCCATCATCATAAGTGAAACTGCATTTTTTTTGCAAGATTAAAAGGCCTGACAAATATTTAGGAGGACTGAGGGCCAGAATCATAATCCTCTGAGATCAGATGGCAGGATTTCAACAAATTCATAATTACTTATGGCTGGCTCAGGCATTAGTAAATGCTCTGCAACGAACAATCTGAAAAGGAAGGAAGCTGTTGTGTCCATGTATGCAGCAGCTGCTTCCCAATGTCAATCTGGGTGAGCATGGATGCACATTGAATGTGAATTGTCACCTGTATCCATGAATGCACAAGGTCAGGTGTTATCTGCGGAGGCTCTCTGGGCAATTTAGAACTCTGACTTTCCAGTGTTCTGTGTCACAGGGAGAGCTTCCATAGATAGAGGGAGCTCCTCACTGCAGACAGTCACCATCTATATATGGAGAGTGATGAGGATGGTGTTGCATGAAGCCAATCCAGACAAGACCGAGATGCTGTTGGTGGCAATGGTGGGTGGTTTTTCTGACCGGATGGAGAGTGTTGAACTTGTTCTGGATAGGGCTGAAGGAGCAGGTTCGTAGTTTGTGGGTTCTCCTGGAGCCATATTTGTCACTTGAGGCTCAGGTGGCTCAGTGGCATGGAGTGCCTTCTACCAACTTTGGTTGGTGGCCCAGCTATGCCTCTATCTGGACAGAGATAACCTGGCTTCAGTCATCTGTGCTCTGGTAAACTCCAAGTTAGATTGCTGCAATATGCAGCAATATACGGCCTTCTCCTTATCCCATCAGCCAGAGCAGCCAGGCTGGTGGGGACTAGGAAGAGGGCCTTCTCTGTGGTGGCCCCCACATTATGGAACTCCCTCCCTAGTGACCTTCGCCATGCCCCCTCCGTGATGAGCTTCCGCCGTGCATTAAAAACATGGCTGTTCAGGCGGGAATATGGGGTGGGTTAGGTTTTTAATGAGAATTTTTTTATATTGTTTTAATTATTATGTTTTATTGTGTTTTATTGTATTTTAATTGTACATCGCCCAGGGTGGCCGGGTGACCGGCCAGATGGGCGATTGATAAATATAATAAATAAATAAATAAATAAATCTAGATGCAAACATGCATATAGGTATAACTAAGCTAGCCTTCCCAAGCTTGGTGCCCTCCAGATGTGCTGGACTACAACTCCCACCATCTCATACTGATGCTGGGCACAATACAACAGGAGAAGGCAAGGCTGCTGTGCTATGTACATACAGTACTTTGCTTGTCAGCATCACAGGACCATCAGGGTAGTCATCATTGGAAACAGAATGCTGGACTATACATGTCTACTCTGAAGTAGGCCCCACTGAGATTATTGGGGATTACTCCCATGTAAATGCATACAGGATTGCAGCTGAAATGGGCCTTTGGTCTGCCCAGCAGGGATTTTCTTATGTTTTAATCTTGGTGGATACTAGCAAGAGTTTAGGGAACAATTGTAATGTCGATCATTTTCTCTATCTTGGCAGCTATCTTTCTGTTACAGCTAACATCGACAGTGAAATCCAGCATCGTCTGAGCTCCGCAAGTGCCGCATTTTCTCGAATGAAACATAGAGTGTTCGAGGATCGGGATATTGTAATAAGACCAAACACTGGTTTATGAGCCATTGTATTACCAACTTTTATGTATGCCTGCGAAACATGACTATCTATAAACGTCACTTCCACCTCCTTGAAAGGTTTCATCAACGTTGCCTCCGGAAATCCTGCAAATTACTTGGGAAGATAGCGAACAAATGTCAGTGTACTGGAAGAAGCAAAGACTACTAGCATTGAAAAAATGATCCTTCAACGCCAACTTCAGTGGACCGGTCACGTTGTTCGAATGCTGACTGCCGTCTCCCAAAGCATTACTTTACTCCCAACTCAAGGATGGAAAGCGGAATATCGGTGGTCAATAAAGAGGTTTAAAGATGTTCATAAGGCAAATCTAAAAAAATGCAATATAAACATCGAAAACTGGGAAGCTCTGGCCCATGAACGATCTAAATGGAGGTTGGCCTTTCACAAAGGTTCCATGGACTTTGAAGAAGCCTGAGTGCAAGGTGAAAGGGAGAAACGTGCTAAGCGAAAAGCACGTCAAATGAATCCTTTACAGGACCATCTTCTATCTGGTAACCTGTGTCCTCACTGTGGGAAGCTATGTGGATCTAGAATTGGCCTCCACAGTCACTTACGGACCCATCGCTAGAGTCTACACAATCTTCTTTAGAATCTCCTCCTTTTATCCCGGAAGACAATCTTACTCGGTCACGAGTGATCGCCTGATGATGAGCTTCCCTGCCTGTGGTGGTATGTCTGTTGCACAGGTTTGCCATGGTTCAGGTTGGTTGCTCTCCCCACCCCGCACCCGCCAACTGCTTGAGATGCCCCTAGCAATGTACATCACTTGGCTTCCTCAGAGGAGGTGGGATCCTTTGCAGCTATTATCTAGTGCCAATAGCTCAAGGTAAAGAAGTGCAGGGAAGCAATAACATTAACCTTGTTTCCCTTCCTGATTTCCTGGCTGAATGAGCTAAGTCCTCCAGGCAAAATCAAAATCTGAGTGAAAGCCAGTCTTCCCATGGGGGCATATGATTAGTAACTGTGGACTTGCTTAATGGTGAATTCCCATGATCTTTAGATAGAGGAGGGATGCAGCTTACCTGTTCTCATCTGTCTGTCAGGATCACCCAAGTCATTTAGGAATAGGGAACAGGCACCCTGGTTTTCCCTCCCCAAGGGGAAGGGCCATAGCTCAGTGGTAGTGGGCTTGTTTTGCACGTACAATATCTCGCTTCAATCCCTGGTGATTCCAGTTTTTAATTTATTTATTTTTAATCATTCAGATATCAGGACTGGGAAAGGTCTACGTGAGACCTTAGAGAACCACTCCTGGTCAGAGGAAACAACTCCAGGCTAGATGACCAGACTTGATAGTATAAGGGGCAGTTTCATGTTTTTGTTTCTTCTCTCATAATACTCATGAGTGAAGCTGTTCCAAAACTCACCCGCCCCGTTCTCCTTACATTAAAAAAGCGTAAGTGCTGTCTGTGAGTGCTGTCCGGTCTATTGTGCTGGATGGCTGGGAAAAACATTCCAGCAGAGAGAAATAATCAGATCATGATGAAAGAAACATGGTTCCACTATAAACGAGCTAACATGTAATTTATTTTTTTACTCTTGGAAGTGTAATTTATTGGAAATAATATTTTCGTTTTCAACTTCAGAAAGGCTGAAGAAATTTAGGACTTTGGTCACGATGATGATGATTACTATTATTATTACATTACATTTATATCCCACCTTTCTTCCTCTTGCAAGGAACCCAAGGCAGCTTACAAGGTTTTCCTCTCCATTTTATCCTCACAACAACCCTGTGAGGTAGGTTAGGCTGAGAGTCAGTGACTGGCCCAAAGTCACCCAGTGAGCTTCATGGCTGAGTGGGGACTAGAACCTGGATCTCCTGAGTCCCAGTCCAACACTCTAACCACTACTCCACACGGGCTATCTTTAGGCAGCAGATCAGAAGGAATCAAACTTGGTTTTGTCACAAGCTGTAGGCCATAGCTCAACAAAGTTCTTCCACCATGGCGGCTTTCCTTCACCTGGTGCCCTCCAGATGTGTTAAACTGCAACTCCCATAATTCCCAGCAAGCATGGCCATTGGTCAGGGATTATGGGAGTGGTAGTGCAAAACATATGGAGGCTATGTGCTTTATTACTGGTTTTATTGTATTTGTTTTTCTTATGTATGTCATCCTGAGACTTTGGCTATAGGGTGACTCATGAATTGAATAAAATGAAACAAACATATGGAGGGCACCAGGTTACCTACCCCTGTTCTGTGAAGACCTTCAGAATGAACATGTGTATGTTTGGGTGGCGGGGAGTGTAGATGATAATGTCTGGCAGGATCCTGCCCAGTGGTGCAGCCAGGGCTGGACCTTGGGGCCAGTGTCCAGGGCCCTGCAACCCAGGGGGGACCCCAAATGGCCACCCAGAGAGTGACAGGTGATGAGGGCATCAGAAGCAAACTCCATTCCATACCTGTAGTCATGATGGCACAATGATTCAAGGGAATTTAAAATGCAAAACTGCTCATGCCCTGTGTATTATTTTTAAAAAACCAGGGTTGGCAAACGGCTGTGTTGTGTTGTTCTAACATATCAGGAATGTAAAGCATGGGATGGCGGTTGTGGGGTGAAGAGAAATGTTCAGTAGTAAATACTGTACAACTGAAGCAATACATGTGGCCATCTAAAGCCCCCACCACCAAATAAAATCATTAAGTCCAGGGTTTAAAATTACCTAGCTGCACCACTGATGCTGCCCCCTTCCCCATGCAGGTTTCTTGATATAGGATATGGTAAACCTCCATGCAGGATTAATAGTGACTGGCCCAAGGCTATCCAGTGAGCTTTATGGCCCAAGCTCTGGTTCAGCTGTGGTCCAAGTTCAACATTCTGGCCATTGCAATATACACTGATGTTTTAGGACAAATGTCCAGAACCACATGTGGCATCTTGAAAAAGTAGTGCATGAAATGGCAATTTAATTATGGCCTTGCAGTATTGGGGTTGGATCCAGATTTAAGTTGGATCAACTGTGTTGGTGGAATTGGACTTCGCTGCCCCCTTCTTCCCATGGCAGCCCCTCCATCCTGCTGAAAATGCTACAAATATAGTCAGGAGACCCTGCTGAATGGGGTGAGCTGTGGTGTATGTGTGGGGGCAGGCGGGAGGGGGGACCCCCCAAAATTGGTCCGGAGACCTCCCGCAAATGGTACCATTCCTCTTGCAGAGGCCCCATCCTCTTGCAGAAGGCAAATCCTGGATCAAACCTACTGTGTTTTTATGAAAGTATTGTGGGGAAGCCACTTTTTGACTCCCCCTTTCCTTTTCCTTTTCCTTGAAAGATCAAAGCAAAACCTTCGGAATCGAAACAGCCTTGTGAAGGTGCACCAAGCTGCACCAGACTTCTTTCACATTCTTAAAAGCTCAGACGTTTTAAAGCTCAAGCACCTGTCTGATCCAAATGTAGCCACCTGCAAGAGCCGCCTTCTCCCCTCCCGTACGACACTCTTGCTCTGCGCGCATTCTGCAGGCTGGGGAGAGCAGGTGGGCGTTGTAGCCGGCTCACCGCTTTTGTCTCACTCCTGCCTGCCTGCCTGCCTTGCAGGTCAGCTTGCTAGCAGAGCGAGATCCGATTAGGCACGGAGGTTGTGGCTGGCTGGCTGGCTGGCTGGCGGGGGGGGGGGGCAGAGGCGGGGACGGGCAAGGCTGTTTGTTGGGTAGCAAACAGCAGGGTAGCCTGCCAAGAAGCAGATCCTGTCCCGGCACATCCTCCAACCGTTTGCTTTAAACGTTGCACGTTTGGCAGAATGGAACGGAGCGCGTTTGCAGAACGGGACGCTCGTCATGCCATTTTTGCATTTGGGGCGAGGGTGGCGGCGAGAGATCTCAGGCCGCATGAACCCTTCCCGAGCTCGTTTCACTTAGAAGCGCTCGCGTTGTCGTAACACCTCCACACTCCCCGCTTTCCTTTGTGTACGGCCGCTGAAAGGCCTTTGGAATGGCACAGCAACGGAGCTAAGCCTGTGATGGGTCCCTCTTAATTAAATTTGAAAACTGCCTGGCTAAGAGGGCTTTCTGAGCCAGTCAGGCGATGGGCGATGGGCCTGAACAACTGCCACAGGCTAGCACTACCACCCACAGCCCTGATCCCCATGACATGTGTACAGATTAGGGAGAAATCCCTCAGCCATGAGCTTGCCTTAACCCCTTAGTGCCCTCGAAGTTTGGAAAGGCTTTCAGGAGGCAGGTTCCTTTCCATAGGAGAAGAGAAATATGGCAGGGAGATGCGGTTTCTTTCTGTGGCTTTAATCAATTGACTGATATATATCATGCCTCTTTGGCTCTAAAATGGGGCTCTTGGAGGAGCTAGCAAAACATCTGTAAAAACAACAGTCTAGAATTGAAACAATAAGCAACACAACAATAACACTAATTCAGCAGCAACAATACTGGCCAGAAATATTAAAGCAGCAAAACCACCTAGAGCAAAGTGGTAGGGCCAGGGCCGGTGCTACCATTAGGCCAACTAGGCAGCCGCCTAGGGCGCAGGGCTAAAAGGGGCGCCAGAAACACCTTGAAAAAAAATACAGTGCTCTCAAGTGGGAAGGGGGGGGCGCTAAATATCTGATCTTGCCTAGGGCACTAAACTGCCTTGCACCGGTCCTGGGTAGGGCACATGCTTTGCATGCAGAAGGTCCCAGGTTCAGTCCTGGGCATCTCCAGGTAGGACTGGGAAAATTTCTGGCCGAAACCCTGGAGAGTTGCTTCTAGTGTTGACAATACTGGGCTAGATGGACCAATGCTGTGATTAAAGCAACTTCCTCGTTCCCTAAATTCAGGAGGCAAAATCAATACTCAAGAAAGTGTGCCTACCAACACAAGGCTGCTTTAACTTACCATCTAATTGTGCACAGGCTAGACTATAATGAGTTCCACAGTCCAAGGACTGAAACAGACATGATTTTAAATGTGTGCCTAGCAGCTACCGTACTTTTCATTTTTACTCTAGAGTAGGTGCAGGGCTCCCTATGACACCCCCCCCCCAGTCTAGAGTCCCAATCTCGATCAGGGCCCCTGCGCCTACTCTGGAATAAAAATGGGAAGAAAAAAAAAGACGTGGCTAGTTGCTGCTAGAAGCACATTTAAAGTAATGTTGGTTTTGCCCTAAGTGCTGCTGCAGACAGGGCTGTGCAAAGACATTTTGCTGCCTGAGTTTGAAGGAAAAGGTGGTGACCCTCCCATTCTATGTTCAAAAGCCAAATGGATTGGCAGCTGAATCTTTCTTCAACACTGCCAATGGAACAGTATCCTCCACCATACCTGAAGGCAGCAGTCTAGCTTAGGGGGTTCAGAGCAGTCCCTGTGCCCCACAGCTCTCTCCTCTAACACCTTGCTGCCACCTCTTGTCATCTACTGTCAGAGGTGACTACCTCACTCTGCCCAATGGTAGGGTTGGCCCTGACTGTGGAAAAGACCTGATCCCATGTCCCTGTCTGGTTCTTAAGATGGTGGGATACACAGGAGAACTTCCCCTGACAGAACTTGTGTGGAAGGAAATGGTCCTTCAGACAGTTTAGGGCTTTGAAGCAGGACCAGTGCAGGGCAGTTTGGCGCCCTAGGCGGAATTATATTTAGCGCCCCCCCTCGTGCTGTGGGGGGGGCTCCGGAGCAAAGCAGCCCTGCTCTGCAACCCCCCCCCGCCGCCGCCACCACCTACCTACCTACCTACCTACCTTCCCCCCGCCCTGGCTGCTGCTGCTGCCGCCGCCGCCGCCACCACCTCCGAGGAGGAAGTGATGCGACGGGACCCCCGCGCTCTGTTTTTTGCCGGGGAAACCAGGGCAACAGGGCTGTTTAACAACGCGGGCGGGGCTCTGGAAGCGACGCGGAGAAGGTAGGTGGTGAGGGGAGGGGAGGCGTGGCGGCGGCGGTGGGCGGGGAGGCGCGGCGGCGGGGGCGGTGGGCGGGGAGGCGCGGCGGCGGGTGGGGAGGTGCGGTGGCGGCGGCGGCGGGCGGGTGGAAGGCGCAGCGGCGGCTTCGGCGGGCGGGGGGAGGCCCGGCGGGGGCGGCGCGGCAGCGGCAGCGAAGAGGAGCGCAGCATTTCTGCGCCCTCTTCAGCCACGCGCCCTAGGCAACCGCCTAGTTTGCCTAGCGGTAGCGCCGGCCATGCTTTGAAGCACCTTGAATTGGGTCTGGAAGCAAATAGCAAATATTGGTGTTATTTGTTCAAAAGGCCAAGTTCCTGTCAGTGGTCCTGCAGATACATTTTGCATCAACTGAAGTTTCTGGACACTATTCAAGGACACTCCCTCGTAGAGTGCATTACAGTAATCTAATCTCGAAGTGACCAAGTCATATGTAACTTTTGGCAAGACCAGCTTTTTCTAGAAAAGGTTACTGTTGTCACACCAAATATAGCAAATTCAGCACTCCTCCTGGCCACAGCTACCACCTATACTCAGGCATGAAGCTCAGTCCAGGGCGGAATATTCCCAACCTGTATACTTGTTCCTTCAGGGGGATTACAACCCTATCAAAAACAGGTTGAACACCTCTATCCACAACTACCTTCCTTCCTACTATCAGTACTTCCATCTTGTCTGGTTCTCCTCACCCCCATTTGATTTAAGGAATTAGAGCCAGTTTAGAAACGTGGGATGTTTGTTTTAAGTCATTTTAATTTATTGGTCAGTTTATTTACAACATATTTCAATTTTTATCCTGTCTCATATCTAGGGTTTGGAATAACAATTTAAAAACACAATGCCATAAAATACAATGGTATAAAATACCCCATTAAAAAGAAGATAGTGCAGGAAAACACATTAAAATTGTGCCATATCTGTTTGAACCCCAGCTATTAAAAGCCAGATCAAAAAGGGCAGTCTTACATTGCTTCCTGAAAATAGGCAGGCTCTGACTTTGGCAACCTAGGGGTGAAAGATGTTCCACAGAGGTGGGCAGCCACCACGAACCCATCTCTTGATGCTCTTCTGATGAGGGCTTGGCACACAGAAGGTTTACAGAAGAAGAGAAAAGCCACATCTTACAAAGGTAAAGAGTTGTTATTCAAAGAATAAAGAATAGTTCTTGGGACTTACCGTACATGTTTTTAAGATGGGATTGTTATATCCATGATCTTGTTGAATGAAACATTCCTCAGTGTCATTACTCACAGGGGTGCATATACAATAAATACATAGAGATACAGAAAATAGATATAAAATAAACAATATCTATGTTTTCATTAATTCTGTTTGAAATGAAAGAGGTTGAACAGTTGAGTGTACGGTCTGTGTGGAAGTTAGAACAAGGCTGCTGGCTGAGAAAAGAAGCCTCTTTGCCTCAAATTTGCTGAGAGCAAAGGAGGTTTTGAGGTTGGCATGACTAATTTTTCATGACTAAGGATCGGAAACAAACACCTGATTTGTATTGTACAGAGAGCAAACTGCAAATAGGACACAACAAGATCCAACTTGCTACTGTTAATTTGAGATTTATCTACCTTTGTTCTTTGGATGGCTTTTTCAGGGTTACCACTTACCCATTCTATCCTTACTAAATGTAAGCACCAGAGAGGACAATTTTGATTATAACTTTAAATAACATAGTTTCATTTGCTTACATTTTCCTTTACAGTAAAATAGTTAAATTAAAAATATTGGGTGGAGACAGACTTAGTTATACTTAGAGTAGACCCATTGAAATCAATAGGACTTCCCATTAGTCATCCCATTGATTTCAATGGGTCTGCTTGAAGTATGCAAATCATCAACATACCTCCAAATGTTCAAAGCCCTTTTAATGGATCAAGCACTCTCAACTGGAGACTCTTGCCACTGCCATCATCTTTCCCCTAAACTGGTTTACCATTTGAACCTGGCCCCGGTTGCTGAGTTACATTTACAACTCTGTTTTATTTAGGACAGGCATAGGGAACCTGTGGCCCTCCAGGTGTTGTTGGACTCCAACTCCCAGCATCAGACCCAGCCAGCATGGCCAATGTCAGGAATGCTGGGAGTTGGGGGCAGCTGTGCTAGGGCATGGTTGTTAATGAAATGTATGGCGTTAAAATAAGAGGTTTGCTTTGGATCCAGGGCCGGCGCTACCGCTAGGCCAACTAGGCGGTTGCCTAGGGCGCGCGGCTGAAGAGGGCGCGCGGCTGAAGAGGGCGCGAAATGCTGCGCTCCTCTTCGCTGCCGCTGCGCCGTCCCCGCCAGGCCTCCGCCTCCCCACCCTCCTGCCTGCCGCCGCCGCGCCTCCGCCCACCCGCTCGCTCGCCCGCCGCTGCGCCTCCCACCGCCATCGCCAGATTCGCCACCCCCCCAACCCCCCCGTCACCCACCTTCGTCGCAGCAGCCGCAGCAGCAGCCGCCGCCGCCGCCGCCGCGCCTCCGCCTACCCGCTCGCTCGCTCGCTCGCCCGCCGCTGCCCTCCCACCGCCATCGCCACCCCCCCAACCCCCCCGTCACCTACCTTCGTCGCAGCAGCCGCAGCAGCAGCCGCCGCCGCCGCCGCAGCCAGGGCGGGGGGGAGAAGGTAGGTTGGTGGTGGCGGCGCAGGGTTGTTGTTTTTTTTGCTTTGGAGAGGGGGGGGCGCTAACTATTTTTTCGCCTGGGGCGCCAAACTGCCCTGCACCGGTCCTGTTTGGATCATAGTTTCCAGATTGTAAAATTTCTTCGGATTCCATAGCAATCAAGAAGACAAATTTGGTTCTTTATTGGTATATATTTATATCCCATCCTTCAATGTTAAAAATATCTAAACAGGCAAAAAGCCCACTCACAGGAAAAGAATCCCTCACCAGTTTGGGGTTACCACCTAAATTTATCAGGGATTTGACCTGCCAAATGGGTCATATGCTGTACAAGAGTCTTTGGATACAAAGTGACTAGATTGTTCTTTGAAAGTTTAGCACTTTGTCTAAAGTCAAATAGTTCAGGGAATTTAAAGTTATAGCACATGTGTTTTCTTGACACATTACACGGGTGTGGAAAAGCAAGTGGCTGATGTAGATCCAGCTCTTTGGCATCATTAATCATCTTGACATATCATTGTATGGTAAAAGTGTTTAAAGAAGGCCTCTGGTTTAGAAGGGCTGATGTTCAACTTCACAATGCGGTGGATATTCCTTCTGGTGCAAAGGCAGCTCACTGAGGGTACATGAAAATACTCAACAGAACATCATAGAGCAAAAAGGTCTTTTAACCTTAGATCTGAGTTGGAACATCTCATGAACTCAGAGCAGCCAATGCTAAATTTCATTCCTGCAATGAAAATAGTATCTGAGCCTCTCAGGTTCAAAGTTTAATGAGGCATCAGGTTTAGATGCAAATAACTCCACACAGCATGGTGCACACGTCAAACCATCCATTAATGTGTAAACACTACTGAACACTACAAATCTCATGAAGCAATACAGATTTTATCAAATGTACATCTGCAATCATTCTTCAGCAGTTCTTGTATTCTTAAGAATCGCAGGCTGCTGCACAAAACTGATAAGCAAAATATGTGTGTGTAATCACATGCATGCATGCATTAATTTATCTGCTGAATTCCACTGCTTGCTCCATAATTCTACAGGAAAACTATTTCCTCGTTCTGGATGCACAGAACTCACAGTGGAGTTCTCCCAGGGGTGGTAGGAAGAGGCTTTGAACGAGCACTATACCTGATCATTATCCTCAAAATTAATTGTGTGTATTGGACCTATCAAGACACATACATCCCCTTCAGTAGGATGTAGGCCAGGACCGGTGCAAGGCAATTTGGTGCCCTAGGCAAGATCAGATATTTAGCGCCCCCCCTTCCCACTTGAGAGCGCTGTATTTTTTTCAAGGCGTTTCTGGCGCCCCTTTTAGCCCTGCGCCCTAGGCAGCTGCCTAGTTGGCCTAATGGTAGCATCGGCCCTGATGTAGGCCCCACAATTTCCTTTGGCCAACTAGCCTATGATATATCTGATACTTTATTTGAAGAAACAAGACATCCCTTCATAAAGAAGGTCTTTATTAGTGCTGTGCCAAAAAATTATTCCACATTTTTTTACCATTCTCATTCAATTTGATAGAAAAGAAATTGCTTTAAAAAAGAAATATGAAGGAGAATAAATTTTGGAAAAAATCTCATAGGTTGGGTTCAGGGTTCTTGCAGTACCTTACTTATGAGGTGGCTGAGGAGTGTGCATGAGTGCCCTGCCTTTCATGGTACAATCATCTCTCTGGCAGCCTGTAGCCTCTCCAGCTTCTTGCACTTCAATTAAAGCCCAAGGGAAGACATCCTGAGGTAATTCCTCCCAGAGGGCTTTTTCAGATCAAGAAGTGCAGGGAGTCTGGGAGAATGCAGAGCAATGGAGAGATGTGTAATCAGTGAAATCCAGCATCGTCTGAGCTCCGCAAGTGCCGCATTTTCTCGAATGAAACATAGAGTGTTCGAGGATCGGGATATTTGTAAGAAGACCAAAACACTGGTTTATGAAGCCATTGTATTACCAACTTTATTGTATGCCTGCGAAACATGGACTATCTATAAACGTCACTTCCACCTCCTTGAAAGGTTTCATCAACGTTGCCTCCGGAAAATCCTGCAAATTACTTGGGAAGATAGGCGAACAAATGTCAGTGTACTGGAAGAAGCAAAGACTACTAGCATTGAAAAAATGATCCTTCAACGCCAACTTCAGTGGACCGGTCATGTTGTTCGAATGCCTGACTGCCGTCTCCCAAAGCAGTTACTTTACTCCCAACTCAAGGATGGAAAGCGGAATATCGGTGGTCAATATAAGAGGTTTAAAGATGTTCATAAGGCTAATCTAAAAAAATGCAATATAAACATCGAAAACTGGGAAGCTCTGGCCCATGAACGATCTAAATGGAGGTTGGCCTTTCACAAAGGTTCCATGGACTTTGAAGAAGCCCGAGTGCAAGGTGAAAGGGAGAAACGTGCTAAGCGAAAAGCACGTCAAATGAATCCTTTACAGGACCATCTTCTATCTGGTAACCTGTGTCCTCACTGTGGGAAGCTGTGTGGATCTAGAATTGGCCTCCACAGTCACTTACGGACCCATCGCTAGAGTCTACACAATCTTCTTTAGAATTTCCTCCTTTTATCCCGGAAGACAATCTTACTCGGTCACGAGTGATCGCCTGATGATGAAACACACACACCACACACACACAATACCTTTGGCCACCTCACAGTGAATAGGTAAGCTCAAAAACACCTCCCAAAGAAATTCAAAATAATTATAAAATGCCTTGAGAATGGGGCAAAAAAATGGAAGCCTCCTTCATGTGGGAAGAAAACTTTCAGGAAATTGGAGGTCAGATTTTGGCACAGCACTTGCTCCACCTCTTCGCTAGAGCTGGACACAACACTGCCCCCCATCACACCTGCTACAGGGCTTGCAGGGAAGGAGCAGTGTTATCAGCACCTTCATTAGAGACAAGATGTATCCACAGTCACCCCTCAGAAATTTAACATTTGGAGGATCCTGTGGAAATTACTGAACCCTGAAGAATGACAACTAGAGCTGAGCCAAAATTTCTGAGAAGACATTTTTCTCAGAACACTGCGGAGATTTGTCTTCTTTTGCCCCCTAGAAATAAAAGGCCGCTTTGCAGATTTTCCTGCAAATCTTCTTCCCCAATTGTGGGTGGGGTTCACCTTCCCTCCCTCTTCTCCCCACCTGCACAGTGTCCCAGCATGATTCTACGTATGGAGCCAGCCTGCCAACACAATTGATGCTGTTTCCACTTGCAGTGACAGCACGTAAAACCAAGAAACCTTAGGGAGAAAGAAAGAAGCTGTGCTAAAACCCCTTGCCAATGGTGAGTCCTCCCTGGCTGTGAGGCACTGTTGAGAAGTTCTCTTTCCCCTGGAAAAGTTTGGTGAAATTGCCCCCCCCCCCATTTCTCTGCCCACAAGTAGGGTGGAGGACTTCGAGAAGACATTTGCATACAGCTCTAGACCAGAGTTCTCCAACCTTGGGTCCCCATATGTTTCTGGCCTACAACTCCCAGCATGCCCCAGCCCCTGGCTGGGGCATGCTGGGAGTTGTAGGCCAGAAACATATGGGGACCCAAGGTTGGAGAACACTGCTTTTTGTTTTCTGTCTCCATAACACTTCAGTTGTGACTGACCCCTAACAATTTCATGGACATAATGGTGACTTACAAGGCATTTTGAGTAATGAAGGCCTAGGTTTAAGCAGAAGAAGGAGGCTCTGCCCCAGGGTGCGTTCAAATGCAAAGAGAGTGTGTTCCACAGGGTCAGGCCTGGTTATTACTTGGATGGGAGACCCCTCCTCTAGTTTCCTGCATTGAGCAGGGGGTTGGACTCGATAGCCTTGTAGGCTCCTTCCAACTCTACGATATATGAAATCTACCTCCCTCCTGAATTCAGTTTAAATAAGCATCAGATAATTATTCTTCCTTTGGTTATTTGCTGTAATGACATTAAGCATGAAGAACCCTCCTGATTTAAGGAGAGAGCATGTGATTCTCAAATAATAAATGGTGCAGTGCCTGTCATATGACCACATTCAATCCTCAAAATTTGTGGCTAAGTCTGCATGTCGAAACCTACTACAGTCATGCCTTGGATTGAGAGCATAATTCGTTCCGGAAACGTGCTTGTAATCCAAAACACTCTTATATCAAAACGAAATCCCCCCAAAAAATTTGTACACAGATTTTTAATTTAAGCCATACTACAGTACTTGTATTGCAAGACGTTGCTTGTATATCAAGTTAAAAAAAATTAAATAAATATTTAAAAATGTGCTTGTCTTGCAAAACGCTCTCAAACCAAGTTACTTGTAATCCAAGGTATTACTGTACTAAAATGTCAGAGTTAAGTTTATTGGCAGTTATGTCAGCCATATTTTCTGACTCCGTCTGGTTGTTCAGTATTCAGCCAGTGGAACAGTGTGAGCAATAGGACTGAGGAGCAACAGGAAAGAAACGGATAATTTGTCGTCAAAATGTATCCAAAAACATTTGCTATCTTGATAGGCCATGGGAGCTGGGGCAAAGAAAGGGAAATTAGAGCACATCTGGGCCAGTGTGGTACACCCAGGTTCAAATTGACACTCAGCCATAAGGTTTACTCCTGGGTGACCTTGGGCAAGACACCATCTCTCTGCCTAACCTACTTTACAGGTAGGGTGTCCATGTGTCCTACGTTACTGAGGACCGGCCTCTATTTGAAGGCCTCCTCTGTTTGGAGAGCTGTCCAGTCCATGTCCAGTTGAAAGATAAAATACTATTAGAGGAGATTAGAGGCCTTGCTGTTGCCCATCCACAGTCAGCAGCAGGCTGAGCAGGCACACAGGTCATTTGGGCCCAGTTTCCCCTGCTCTGGTGAGAAGAATTGTTTTTCTATTTAAATTATAGGAATTATTTCTTAATTTGCATCTTACACATATACATTAGCATACTCATTTTTAATACAAATCCATGTCTTCGATTGTCCTCTTTGGGGGGGGGGTGATGATGCATAAGTGGCCATCCCATTTTACCTACAGGGTTGTTGTGAGGATAAAAGGGGGAGGGAGAACCACCTATGCCACCTTTAGTCCTCGGAGGAAAAGCAGAATATAAATGTAATAAGTAAACAACAGGGACAAAATAGGGACAATGATTTAGTAGGGACAACAAGTGCCAAAAACTAGGCACTGCCCCAGATTGACAGAGACATTTGGAGCATATACAGTGGGGGTACCTACCTAATACTTCTCTAGAAAAGAGGCTTGTACTCCTCCCACTTCACTTTAGCGATTCATTAAACTGAAACAGTTGTTCATGAAAATGTGGCTGTAGACTGTTTCTGCTCAGAGACTCCTTTTTTTCTTTTTAACTGGGGTTAACAACATGTTTCCAGGCATAGTGTGAATGCATTCTTAAGGAATATAGGGTGTTGTGATAAACATGGTGTCAGAGAAATATAAGTGTCTGGAGAAGAATACATGTAAAAAAACAAAGTCTGCATGCATTCCCTTCCGTGTACTTCAATAAAAGCAGACAGAGCTATAAAACAGCCTTTGAAAGATGAGCCAAGATTGTGTGTGTGCGTGTGTGTGTGCGTGTGTGTGTGTTGGTATAAAGTTAATTCATTAAAAAAAAAAAAAAAAAAAGCAACCAGCCTCAAACAATCCAGGTGCTTATTGTCTTTCAGGGTTGGTTGCTTCCTTTCCCCATTTCATTCCTTTCCTCGGACAGGTTGTAAACTTTAAACAGTGTTTGACTTGTCACCATGCCATTTTGTATGTGATGCCTGGAAGATGTTATGTGGTGGTAACAGGCACTGCAACCAACAGTGCCACTTCATGTGGCATGTTGGGATATGCAAAATGGAACATTTTCTGCATACCACCCTTTTGGGGGAAGAATTCTGTTGAAAAATAACCAGTCTGACTCACTCTGTCTGATCCCACCCTCTGCTATGTTAATTAGCGGTGTTGGCAGAAGGATTTGCAATACTCCGAAAAGAGCATGTGAGAGATTTGAAAAGTGGCATTTTATAGCTGGTCAGTAATTTCCCCTTAGGGCCAAACTAGATGTGATGTGATGTTTGCCATGTAATTTGGCCTTGAATAGCTGGTTTTTGTTTAACAAATATTGCGTGGTGGTGGGGGGGCTGAGCTGGATTGGACCATGGCATGTAGGGTGGGGGAGAGGGGTCTTTGTTCTTGCCTCAGCCCCAGTCAGGATAGGGCCTTCCTACTCTGGTTATTTGCGATGGGAGGAAAGCTCCCCTCAAAGTCTCAATCCAGCTCCCCTCACAAGCTATTTGTTAAACCAAAAACAGGTACACAAGGCAGAACTATGTGACAAACATCAAGTCTAGTTTGGCCCTCATGAGAGGGCTTCAGGATACTAGCACATACCCTCCAACATTTCACAGATGAAAATAGGGACACACATGTGAATTTGTAAGAGGTATGGTTAAGCAACATGAAGGTGTGATCAAGGGTGTGTGGCCTGGCTACATGAGGACATGGCCAAGGATATAGCCAGCCACCCCAGGATGCTCTAACCGTTTAAGGACTCTGACCACTCTGAAGCCACCATCATCCACACCCATGATGATGATGGTGATTCCTGTTGTTGTCATTATTATTATTGTACCATCAATGTGCATGGTGCTTTACCAAGTTAAGAGAACTGTTCCCTGCCCCAAAGAGCTTACAATCTAAAATGTAATATATGGTAGGAAGGGGTAAACCGGGGAGGAATATGCCATTATTTCAGTCAAACATAACTTTCCGCCTACTTTCCCCACATTGTGCAGGAAACTCCTTGTTTTAAAGATCTCCCTCCCACTTTAAAAATGGATCCCTCCATGATGGTTTTGTTCTCATTAGTAGTTTGCCAAAGAAATAATAATATTTAACATTTAGATATCTGAGTGTGCAAAGTGGTTTACAGGCCCACCTTGCAAGCTCCTATTTTCTCCAATCAGAAAAAAAACATGTGGGCTCTATTGTACTTTATTAAAAAACAAAACACCAAGAACAACAACACTGTGATTGAACAATAATGCCAAAATGGAATGATCAATGATGATGTTTGTTGCTGCTATTTGAGGTAGTTGGGATTTCTTACTTTCTTTCTCTTGAGGAGGGTGTGTTTTCTGCTAAAAAATTAATTTTTTAAAATTTCTAATGCATTTAAAAAAATAATAATCCAAAATCCCTGCAAAATAATCCTAATCATTACTGTAGAGAGCTTTCTCCCTTGCACTTCAGCATGTGTTAGAAAAAAGACTTTCACATGGGGTATACAGGTAGTGCCAAGTAAAAGTTAACACTGCTCTGAAAACAGAATAACAGTGCAATCCTATGCATGTGTACTCAGAAGTAAGTCCTATTAGTTCAATGGGACTTATTCACAGGAAAGTGTGTATATTTTAAAGCAATCTACAGCACTGACCATCACATCTTGTGGCAGCATATTGATTATGCATTGTGTGAAGAAGTATCATGTAATTGAGGGATAATTGTGAAATGCTGCTCCTTGCTAGAAGAAGAGGTAGCAGCAGCAGTGCCAGTGCTAGGATGACTTCCAGAATTATATTATTATATAATATATTATATACTATAATTATTACATTATTATATAATATATTATTTTATAAATAATATAAAAAAATTGTAAAAATGTTTTGTAAATTTTTGTAAAAATTTTGTAAATTTTTTTTTTTTTACCTTACTTATTTCCTTAATTGTTGATATCTGGTGTTTTTCATGGGTGGGTGTGTCAGTGCTTGCAGGGCAATCTCTTTCTTTTTGTTTCAAAATCGTCAGGATTGGCACAAATTCAACAGGTGAAGCTTACCCACCCACCCCACACCCCCAAACATGGAGCTTCAGAGAGAAGGGTAAATTTCTTGCATTTCCTTCTGACACTGTAAACTCACCTGTTAGAGGCACAGAGTCAGCTCTTTGGCAATATAAAGATAGGAATCATTCACCTCTCCATGGGTCCAGGCCAGTGAGTGCAGCCTCCTCCACCTCCTTTTCTTTTCACCAAGCAGAGACAGCAGGTAGAGAGAGGCTCACACACACATCCATATGCACACACATCCTCCGGTCTGTTCCCTCCCTGCTTACTGTGGGCAATCCCACCCCTGGAGCCTAAGCAGATCTACCTTAAAGGGGCCATGGCCAAATTGCAGCTAAGCTAAAAGAATTTGGGACTTTGTTATGCAAAGTGAGAAGCCAGCCGGGATGGCTTAAGGGTTTTCCCTGGGGATATTTGGGACTGTTGGAGGGTATGCTAGCATTCAGGGCCCTGCTACCATTAGGCCAACTAGGCAGCTGCCTAGGGCGCAGGGCTAAAGGGGGCGCCAGAAATAGGGAGGGAGGGAGGGAGGGAGGGCTCAAGTGGGAGGGGGGCCGCTAAATATCTGATCTTGCCTAGGGCACCAAACTGCCTTGCACCGGCCCTGCTAGCATTATTCATTGAGTCAATGCTGCCTTGCAAAGAGGCCCACAGAAATTACTAGCCAGGCTCCCTCTCCCAGTTTTTACTAGCCTGCCTGCCCATACATTTCTAAGTTGTTCATTTGCATGTGATAGAAAACAGAGCATCACTTCTCTTCCAGTATTTAAACACCTTCTTGCTAGGAAGCAAGCCCCGATCGAGTGTGTCTGCACACTGTATAAAAAGCAGGAGTCCACACATTTAGGCTTGGCTTGGTAGTCAGTTATTATCTCTAGTAGGTGGTGTGTGTGTGTGTGTGTGTTTCTAGAAACCTCTCCCCTCCTGCCCATGACACCGAGCCTGGCAGCCTAGCACCATTTTGAAAGAGAGACTCACTCTGGCTGTTTGCACAAAATGACAGCCATTTTGGATATGCAAGTCTCAGTCAGGGGTTGCCGTGTTGTATGAACCGGGCAAGCATGAATTATGCAAGGGTTAAACAACCCTTGCATAACCCATGGTCTATTTTAGGGTTATGCGAGGGTTGCTTAACCCTCACATATTCCATGCTCACCAGGTTTGCATGGCATGACGACCCCCGAGCAGGGTTGGATATGCAACCTGGTGCCCCTGGGTTAAATAGCCAACGAGAAGCTGTGGCATGATGTCTGAATTCGATCTCTGCCTCAGTGGTGCAATTGGGCAGTTTTAGACTCTAGGCTCAATGGTCATAGGGGAGATGGACTCTTTTGAGGGTATTACTGCACTTACTTCAAAATGTGGTGAGCCAACTCTGCTGCGCTTGAGGGCCCTCCTGCTCATTCCGCTGAGCGGGGCTCTGGGCTTAGGGTGGCAACTTATGAATTGCCAAAAAAGAGGACAAAAGAGGGTGCTGATTGGCACAAAATTTGCATATGCTAATACACACATATTTACATATGTGTGTGTGTGTGTGTGTGCAAATTTATAAATAATCATAATTTAGAGAGAAATATGGCACATCTCAGATCTCACTATACTGTGGAAGACTGTGAACAGGTGGCCTGTGTGCCTGATGTCCAGGTGCTACCTGTTGATGGGCAACAGTTGTACTGGTTCTTTATCTTTAAGTTGGAGTTGGACAGGACAGCCCTTCAGTCAAGAGGATGGCCCTCTGGTAGCCCATCGAATAGAGGACTATCTTCTGTAAAGCAAGACACATGGCACTGGCCACTCTACCAGGACTTGGTTCTGCTCCAAAGTCCTGCCCTGACAACACTACAGCTCTGTATCTCTGTGCTGCTTATAGGGGTGTTGTGAGAAACTGAGTAGAAGTAGAGTGGGCTGCCTGCACCAGTTCTGATTGTGTAGCGGCCCTCCCCCACCCATTCCTCTTCCAGAGGCCAAAACCTACCTTGAGAGCCAGGCAGGCTGGTGGTGGCTTCAGCAGTGTGGCAGCTCCTTGGAGAGGCCTCCTTTTATTCTTTCAAAAGGGAAAGGAGATGCGACCAGCATCTTGGTGCTTTGGTGTCCCCTGCTGCTTGGGATCATGGGATTTGAACTACAGCTACCATCATCCCCAGTGGAAAAGGCCAACAACAAAGAATGATGGGAGTTGTGGCTCAGTTATCATGATCCCAAGCTAAAGGAGATGTCACGGCATCAAGAAGACCCTGTCAGCAGCTCCCTTTGCTCTTGAAGGAAGTTTAAGGGATGGAGGGGAAGGCGAGGCAGGCCTGGCCCATCCAAGGAGTCACCAGTCACCACACTGCAGGAGCTCTGGAGCTGTCACTTCTTGCTTGGCCCCCAAGGTAATCTTTTGCCCCTGCTCATATTCTCCTCACCCACCCCTAGTTGCTACTTTAAAAAAAGAAGGTATTACGGCTATGGTGGAGTACACTGGCTGTTTTCCCTACTGGTCACCAGAATTAAAAATTATAGTCATCACTGGCAACCTGGCCAGCATATTTGTGGGTGACTATATGCTTGATCTCTGGATGAAATCAAGAGAGGTATGCTTGATCTCTGGATGAAATCAAGAGAGGTATGGTTGATCTCTGGATGAAATCCCTCAAACACTTAAGATTGTGTTAGACATTTGCTTTCAGACTTCCAATTTAAATGTGTTTAGAACTGGATTTGTAGTCTTTCAGAAATCAAATTTAGCAGCTTTACAGCACAATCCTATGCAGCATGTCTACTCAGAAGTAACTCCCATTTAGTTCAATAAGACTTACCGTGAGGTAAATGTGTATAGAATTGCAGCTTTAGGAACTGAAGATCACACTGCTTATGTAGATGCCCAGATATAAATTAGATGGCCCAGCATTGTCCCAAACCAAATGCTCAGCTTGCTTATATCTGTTTAAAGCTACGGCGTAGGGATGTGTGAGAATTAGCCTCCCAGTTCTGAACTACATGCATTCATACAGCAGCCTTTCCCAACCTGGTGTCCTCCAGTGTTGTTGGACTACAATTCCCATCATTCCCAGCCAGCATGGCCAACACATCCAATGGTCACCAGGTTGGGGACTTTGGTCTACATAGTCTATGTTACAGACCCTATGCATATAGGCATACAGGCCTGTGGCTTACGCTGGCTCAGCTTGTCTGAGTGTGGAAAGCTAAGCAGGGTCAGGCCTGGTTATTCCTTGGATGGGAGACCCCTCCTCTAGTTTCCTGCATTGAGCACTCGATAGCCTTGTAGACTCCTTCCAACTCTATGATCTATAAAATCTATATACACACTGTATGCCTGAGAGAAACCCTGCAAAAAGAGGTGTTCAAGTTGTGTGCAGAATGCCCTGCAGGCATACAGTTTGTATGCAAGTAGGGGCTGTGCAGATACACATGGAAGTTGGGGCAAGGTTTGCCCCTCCCCCCTAGTGCATGTTCACTGTACATTGTTGAACGTCTGCATAGGACTTTGGACAAGATCACCAAAGACATCTGCAACTGAGAAATTCACTGATGTGCAATGTCCTGAATCTCAGGTAGATCTCTAGTTTTCATAGCAAACTTTACTCTGTGGGTCAGACTTTGTTTGTTCTTTTCTGTCTCTTTGCCGAAGTCTTGAAATCAATACATCTATGTTACTTTGGCCAGCTGAGGATCTGATCTCTCATACAAAATAAATGAACACTGTAGGTTCAAATGAAGTGTTTCAATGAAGGCATCATTTTATTTTTTTTTCTGTGTCCTCCATTTTTCCTTTGTTTTCCTAGATCAGCCTTCCCCAACCTACTGCCCTCCAGATGTTTTGGACCAACTCTCATCAGCCCCAGCCAGCATGGTCAATGGTCAGGAATGCTGGAATTTGTAGTCCAAAACATCTGGAGGGCAAACCTGTCCTAGTTGAATACAGAGGTCTTCTAAGACATGGATTTTCTGATACTGTGACACATGCATACCTTTCCCCTGCTTCTTTGTCTCCAAATTTTGGAAGAACAATACTAATTCTTCACAGGAGAACATTACCATGTGGTCATAACTTGCTAAATACTGCAATTAAAATATTTCTCTTATTAACTTTGAGATAACATTTTCCTTAAATTATACCTTAGCATTTTTGCTAATTAAATTGCCAGTTTCAACAAAACTTATCTCAGAAAGAGCCTATGTGAAAGGAATATAGATCGTGTGTGGCAACTGCTTTGGACGTTTCTCAAAAACAGACCAGTGTTCTTCATAGATATGAACAGAAAAGTGTGTGCAAAAAAATGTAGAAAAGTCTTTCTGAACAGTTTCATCTGAAATGGAAGAGAATTTTGGAAATAATATAAATTGAGCTCCTGGTCACAATTCCATTCACATAACTCCCATTGATTTTGGTGGGTCTTACACTCTGATCTTAAAGGTATAAAAGTATAAGTGCCTGCTGTTGACCAAAACCAAACTTTTTGTTAAACATGCAGTCTGGCTGTGTGTGCTTAATCTTTCTTCTTTAAATAACAGCTTTGGTTGTATGTGTGATCAGAACTGGGACCATGCCAAAGTGTTTTTCTTTAATGCCTGCATTGCAGTCCTGACAAAAGTCCAGCCTCTGAAACTGTTCTTTGTGTTGTGGGGACCACAGTGGTCCTGCCAAATGCAAACAACAGCTTGGGGAGGGATTTGGGGTTAAAAGAACAAAAAGTCTCACCATAGTCCTGATCCTGACTGGGTCCCTAGGGCTGCTATTTAAAATAGAAAAATTAAGCACCAAGGCAAAACTTTGTAAAGTGTAATACTGCATCATGGTTTGAGATGTTGAGCAAACACAGTGGTCCACATAGCAACTCTTTATGGACTTATTAAATACAGTAAGAATGCTGCGTGTCAATTTCTTAGACAGTTATGTGAGACATGAGACTGTCCCTGAAAACAACAGCCTTTGTTTCTTTTCCTTTACTAAGTAGTGGACTCATTCAGATATGATGCTAAGCAATGTTGCAGCATTATGTGAATGTGCATTGGACTTGTGTGCTCTCCCCTGCCTTCTCTTTTGGCATAGTTGTGAGGAGATTGGAAGCTTTTGCTGAGGTTTTATTTTTTGGGGGTGGGTGGGTTACTGTGGGAATATTCATTTTTTAAATCTTATAACATAAAATTAAAACATTTACATAAAGACTCATCCAATACATGTACACATCTTTCAACTACAAAAAAAAATCAGTTCAGGGAAAACAATGAATACGGATGAACATTATCTCTAAATTTATCATTCCAAAAGATGGCACTCCATCTTTCAATAAACCTACCCTCAAACATTTGTTCTTCTCTAGCCCTTATATAATAAGTTAATTTCATCATTATTGCCACATCCCCGGTTTTAAAAAACAGTCATACAGACTTTCCAAAATGAAGCCATTGAGGTTTTTGTCACTGTCAAAAGATTAATTACTAATTCCACATCCACCTTTTCCACACAATCTTTTACATAATTAAGGAGTATCATAAGAGGATCCATTGGAAGCTTATAACCTATTATCTGCTCAGTATAAAATAACCAGATTCCAATAAAATTTAATTTTAGCACAATGCCAAAAAATGTGCCTATAATCTGTTCCACAAGAACCACATGTTTTAAGCCATATATCTTCTTAATTTTGTAAGGTGTTAAATATAATTGATATAATTTTCAAAAATAGTTTTGTTTCACATTCATTACAATTTTTAACTAACCACAGTTTGTTGTTGCACCCAAACCCAGACAAACTGTGGTTTAGTCTTAACCAATGTCAAACCAGGGTCTATGAAGTTTATGAAGATTAACCACAGTTTAGGGTTCAGTCTTGAATATAAACTGTGATTAATTGAAAACAGCAGTGAAAGCTTCCAATCTCCTCTCCTTCTTTCAACCATGCTAGTGGGGGTGGGCAATGTCTAGTAAGTCAAAATATGTTATTGTGACATCATCACACTTTGAGTTTTCCTGCTACTACTCCACATCCTTGGCTGTTGCTTACAAGGCAAGATCACTCAAAGTGTGATGACATCATAGCACATGTTTTTACTTACTAGATGTTACATGGGGCAGCCAGAAAAACAGATATGGGGGATGCTCTTTGCAGCAGCAGCTGGTAGGAATAGATACCACAACTCTCAAACTTTTTGAAACACAAGTTTGTTCTGTCCCGTTTCCACGAGATAGCTATATATCTATATATATTTGGTAAAAAGCATGCATGAAAATGCATACAGATTTCTGTACCTATTTGAGAACTGCATCACAATATTCAGAGAAGTGCAAAAACTGAAACATCATTGCATTCCAGTTTGTGTATTAGTTTGGGAAGTGCAGATTGGATCAGTACGTATTTAAATGTGAATCCAAGGAATCCTCTCCCCCCCAGCAGTTGGCCAACTCTTCTTGTAATGTCTCGCTCTAGCCCTTTGTTGCCTATGACTGCAAGCAGGATTGCAGCTATGGTTAATTATTTTTTTTGGAGAGGGTCAACATAGAACTGTACTTCTTCTTGTTCTACTTTTTTTTTTTTTTTTTTTTTTGCAACCTGATCAGATGTATGTCTGCCTGGAAGCACTGCTCATGATTTCATTAAAAGCTGGTTCCAAGAGACTGTGACAAGGATTAGATTGTTAATTAATGAAACAGAGACAAATTTGATTTTCAGCTTTAATTTCACTTCAGATATGGGGGAAAAAACAACACTTTCCCCCCATTAAAAAAAAGAGGGAAAATTCCTAGTTATTTATTATAATTAAAAAACACACACAGATTAAACCTGGGGTTTCAGTTTGAATGTTTAAAAAATCCTGTTCTCTCCCACCTTCCACATGGGAAGTTGTGTATTCGAATTGACAGGTAATTTGGACAACGATTATCATCACTCTCAAGTGCTGAACAATATATTCACTGGCAGCTACAGGTTTTAGGTGCTAAATTATACCTGATGGCATTATGAGAAGGGCCTCTACATTTCTTTCTATAACCATTTTACTCTCTGGGGCTTTCTGTTATTTGGGTCTTTAGACACTGGTCCAGATCCACCTCTATGCATGTGAAACAACTGGTAGGTGCAGGTGGGGATGTGACCCTCCAGATGATGTTAGGCTACAGCTCCCATTGGTCATGTTGGCTGGGGCTGATGGGAGCTGCAGTCCAACAATCTCTGGAAGGCCATACATTCCCTACCCCTGTTGCAAGGATGGCTTTAAAAAAATGCTGAAGAAAGCAAGCATTTTGCCCAGTACTACTGAAATATTCTGAAAAACTGACTCGTTTAGCTCGAGTCTAGTTTAAAACCCAGTGCTTGTTCCAGCAAGCATGAAAGGGATGTAGCTGTCCCAGCACTTGGCAGTTTCTCCCCTTGCTCTGCCATTGGAAGCATTTCATTTTGCAGACTTCTCGGTCACTAATAGGGGGAAAGTCTTTTTTTAAAAAAAATACACACATAACAACAATACCAACACATGCACAACAGAACTTGATATATACCAAGCCTTGGACTTATTCCTCTGAAAGATTCGTCCTTTCCTGGGAGGTTAGAAAGATTTCTCCATCTCTTTTTTAAAAATACAAAAACAGGAAAAGTTGTAACTTCCCCTCATGTAATGATACCTTTAGAGTTCTTCCTTCTCTTCTTCCCAAGTAGCATATCATTGTGACCTGGGAGGATCATCAACATACAACCAGTGCCATGTTGCTGCCCATTCAGGCTTTTTCCTCACTCTAGTTTTTCATTCTTTTTTTCTTCTTCTTTTGGAGATGGGGGAAGGCTAGGGCATGAGAGATACTCGGTAGAAACTGAGCCATCTCAGATTTCAGTCTAAAACAGCACAAGCCATTGTGTGAATCCCTGACAATTACCTGTCCTTGGATCCAAAACGGGTGTTCTCCATCAAGTCAGGTATAGTAGTTCAGAGCGAGGACAGACTTGTGTATACATTGTCATGGAGACGTTTAGGTAAAAGCAACAGCAGCTGCTCCTGCTAGGAAATGCTGAAGAGCTGCATATTATGGGATGTTTTGTCTTATCCTCTTTGCTGACACTTGCCTAAGGTGAAAGGAACACCTGAGCTGGCTTAATTGACTTCTTGTGAATGTGTTTTGAAAATCTCCTTCCTGCCTTGAGTGTTCTTCCCTTCCCTCTCTCTGTATGTTTGCTTCCAAACATGCTGTAGAAAAACCTCAGCCAACAAACTGACGTGGCTGGATGGAACTGCTGTGGTCTGGCCTGACTTGTGTTTGTTAAGGTTGTTCAAGTCTCTCTCTCTGTTGAACTGTGCAGTGAAGCCGCTTCAGCCTCCAGTGTAGCAACATACCAAACAGGTGAGCTTGCTTTGCTGCATAGCAGTCCACTCTGCAAACTCTGAAAGGAGACAGCTTATGTTCTGAGTTGTTTTCTGGCTAACTAGCAGGATAATGGGCTAGTTATTCTGCCTATTCTTACCCATTCTACTAGTACTACCTACACAATTACCCAGGATAAAAGCCTGACCCTACTACAGCCTTCCCCAACCTCAGGGCCGGTGCTACCATTAGGCCAACTAGGCAGCTGCCTAGGGCGCAGGGCTAAAGGAGGCGCCAGAAATGCCTTGAAAAAAAATACAGCGCTCTCAAGTGGGAAGGGGGCACGCTAAATATCTGATCTTGCCTAGGGCACCAAACTGCCTTGCACTGATCCTGCCCAACCTGGTGCCTTCCAGAGGTTTTGGACTACAACTCCCAGTGGTGGGCATGCAGGATCTGCTGCCCTTCCCAATCCACCCCGAGGCAGGGGATTCACTCTGCCTCATGGGTGGGCTGGCCCTGCCAAACCCAGTAATAGGTGGTGAGGAGGAGGCACTCATCACTTCTGTGTGACCCTGCCTCCTCCAGCACCCCTTGGTCCTCATTGGTCTGGCCTGGCTATAAATATTTTGGAGTGAACACTCTGCATTTTCCTGGGCAATAGCTTGCTCCTTCCTTTGCGTGTCCATCTCCCTTATGTCCTTGTGCATCCACCTGCCTGCTCCCTGTCCCAGCATCTCCAGCCTGCTGATTTTCTTCCAGCTCTTCTGTAAGCCATTCCCTCATATTTCTGCTTCTGCTTTCCTCAGACTCCTCTGGCTTGACCCCGGCCCTACGATAGTCCTTGCCTTCAGATTGCCTTTCCTTGCTGTGTTTGTGTGCACAGGCTTAGGGGATGAATGGGGATGAATGAGCAGGAAAAAAGCTCAGAAATTAATTTTGTATATTGCTATCAAAAATTATGTTTCAATTAGGTGAAAGGACTGTTGAAGCTCCCAGCCATCGTTCCAAGAATATTCAGGCATCATGTTCCCGAAATATAAAATGTTAAAAGAAATCACTAAGGAGGACTGCACAACTATTCAGTAGGGCTACAATGTTTAGTTGATAAATCAGTTTGATTAACTAAAAAGGCACTCTCAATTAATTGGGCAGCAGATTTTTTGTTTTTTTAATACCAGTACTTATAAATGCTGCGGATGGCAAACACCATCTTAGAAGAAGAAACAGCCCTTCCCATGTGTGAAAGAAAAATGCCCCTTCTAAAATGATGTGGACCTGCTGTGACACATGCATGCATTTTATAGAACAAAAGGAAGTACACTTATTTTCTTTAGATCAATTGCCTTTTTCACATGCAAATGTGATAAATGCTTCATTCCTATACACATATATCTGGGAGTAAGCCCTATTGAATGCAATGAGACTTACCTCGGAGTAGACATGTACTGTAAATCACCTAAAATGCATCAGATTAATCCATGATGATTTCTTTAATCAAGTGACGACCTTGACCTTTGTCTTTAGGGGCTAAGAAAGGGCTGGTGAACATTTGTGGACAGTAGTCTGAACATTAAGATGCCAGAAGTTATTGATCCTGTGACCGCATGCGAGAGCACATGCATGCTAAATAATGTGCAATCTTTTCCTGATATGTACTAGCTGACAGAATTGCTTGGACCATGTTGATATAAATTATGGTTCAGATGAATGTCTGAGGCTTTCTAATCCCATTAAGCATTTTTCTAAAGTTCCAGACATTATCTCCTGAAGATTTTGGCTAGCCACTAACGGATGGGATCTGCAGACACACCCTAAGATAGAAACGTCTCCTGATGATATTACATGAGTTGCACAATAATTGTATGGCACCCAGACTAAGCATGGATATTAGGGTGGTTATCTGCTGTTACATATGCTGAAACACAGACAAAGAGAAGCCCACTTTTTCCTAAAGTACATGGCTTTTTTAAAATCAAAATTTATGAGATGAAAGAGTAAAGCAATCTTTCTTAGCAAGCTTCCTACCAGGTAATTAAAAATCCATCACTCAAGAGTTAATTACATGGAGGCAGAAACATTACAATATATATTTCAGGTAAAAAAAAAAGAAAGCAGAAGTAATAAATCCCCATCACGTGAATTAAGTTCCAGATCGTCCTTCAGCCCAGAACAGTTGAATGTTTTCCTAGAGGAGTCGGAGGGTGTGAATTCACATTTGCAAGGGCAAGTGCGGTTGCGCAAAATGTTGCCTTCCGGGGAGGGAGGAGCTGCACTGGGTTAGCCCAGCCACCCTCCCAGATAGATAAGAAGATTCATTTGAGTGACGAGGCAAGGGTAAACTCAGTGCAGCACTCCAACATCTCCCCCACCACCCCAGATTAATAAATATTATTAATATTAATGTATCTAGTTTTTTAAAATTCTAGTAGCAGCTGTAGGGGTTCCTGATCAGGATCATGGCATGTGGAAAGGGGAATTAATCCTCCCCCCTCACACACACACACGCCACTGTCAAAATAAATCCCCCCCAACTTCGAAGCTGCTATTCACTTTGCAATCAAAGTTTAATTGCTGCCCATGGAACTTAAGGCTAATCTAAAAAAATGCAATATAAACATCGAGAACTGGGAAGCTCTGGCCCATCTAACTGGAGGTTGGCCTTTCACAAAGGTTCCATGGACTTTGAAGAAGCCCGAGTGCAAGGTGAAAGGGAGAAACGTGCAAAGCGAAAAGCACGTCAAACGAATCCTTTACAGGACCATCTTCCATCTGGTAACCTGTGTCCTCACTGTGGGGAGCTGTGTGGATCTAGAACTGGCCTCACTTATGGCCCCATCGCTAGAGTCTACTCAATTTTATACAATTTCCTCTTTATATAATTTTCTTTTTGCAATTTTATCCTGGAAGACAATTTTACTTGGTCACGAGTGATCGCCTACTACTATGGGGCTCCATATTCCAGTTTAGTTAATCCAGAGTAAAGAAGTATCCTCTCATATAAGGGGTAAGCAGCCCAGAGCTTTCAGACATCGCATCTACCACACTATCTCTACAAAAGCCAGTGGCAATAGGAATGTTTCCCCAGAAGCAGTGGGTGGAGTGTGGAGCTGCAGGAGCCTTCAATTTGCCTTTCATCACAGCCTTTTTTTTTTAATCCCTGAGGCTCAAACATCATGGGGGAGATATTGTCACACAGCAGATGAAAGACAAAAGACCGTGTTTCACCTGCAATGCTCAGTCCTCCAGCATTTCAACAGGTGGCACTTTGATGGCATCAAATATACCATGGTTTTATCTGGAAAAGAAACAAGAGTGTTATCAAATCCAAGTTATTTCTCTGGGCAAACTCTTGGAAAATACAATTGTTTTTGAGGAAAACCAGCTGTAGACGTTCTGAACAGGCATTTTTTTGACTGGAGTTTTGGTGGAGTTGTGACCTCAGGGACTTGTTTGGGTTGCTCTAGTTTCTGGTGTGTTTCAACCTAGTATTGCTGCCAGGTTGTGGAACCTAGGAAGTCCCAGGCTCTTGAGTTACCCAGATTGGGTGATGCCCGGGAAATAATCTTTTCAGTAACCTTTGCTGCACTGGAACCAGCCTCTGCACATTTTTCACTTTCTCAACGTTCTTGTGTCCAGAAAACAGTGGTAGCGGTAGCAGCTGCTGCCCCATTACAGTAATTGGGGTGTTTGATTACTGAAGGTTGTAGCTTTAAGTCTCACAGTCTGATCAGACAGGGTGGCAGTCACACACACACACACACACACACCATTTGCTCTTGTATGCAGTAGTCATGTGCATTGGTATGACTCCACTCCACTGCATCAGCTATGTGTTGCAGGTCAATCAGTACTCCAACAATGGCTTCAGCAGGTTTAAAAAGATATTTGCACAAATCTTTCATATTTACATAAAATACCCATCAGAAGCCAAATATCCAATATAATGTTATGCCCTTTTCCCTGTTTAATTAAGAAGCTCACATCATAGAATCAACTGTTTTCAAAGACTTACGCTTGGATCTAGAGATATCTACCTTACCTTGTGCAAAAGGAAGGCCAAATTCTTTTAATTTCTCCATCCTGCTGCCCCTTGCAAGGCTGCTTACATGCATCTTACACATGTTTACTCAGAAGTAAGTCCCACCATGGAGTTTACTGCATATTAAATGTGTTTAGGATTGCAACCTAAGTGTTTGTATATGCAGGCATACATGCACACAAACCTGATCAAAACAATAATCCAGAACTCCCAGTAATTTGAACTCATTATGTATTAATGTAGTCTTGAAGAGGAAGCACTCTCATTTGTCCCAATTTCTGATCATCTTAATTTTTCTTGGCTGCCTCCCAGACTATTTGAACAGATAAGGTTGTACTTGAATGTATTAAATCTCAGTTTTATCTACCCAGCCAAAGTATGAAATAGAAAGGGTTTGGGATGAGCTAAGTGGTTTATCAGTTCGCAGGATCTAGGGTTGGGTTGATTTAAGTCACTTGCCTCCAAGTGCTTGACAACTGTGTTATGTGATGAAATGTACTCCGAACAACTGCTTGCCTGGAAATGATTCTGCTGGCGTTCATTAATTCCACCAGCTGCCATGCAGAATTGCCACCCACAAACACGTTACTCATGGGGAAAATGGAAAGAGAGGAGAAAAAAGAAGTAGGGGAAGCAGGGCTAGAATTCAGAATGTTTCATCCCTCCCATTGCTCTGTTCACCAATGATATATTAACACCCCCCCCCCCGCTTTTTTGTCCCATCTTCCCAGGGAATTCCCTATGCAAATCCTCTCTGCCCATGTGGAGATGAAGTGGTAGAGTCTCTATCCCATGTACCGTACTTCTTTTTTGCAACTTCTATAGAGATGAGTGACTGAGACATATTGCACCTATTCTAAATAAATTCCCTGGAAGATCCTCTGACTGGTAGGTGATTTATTTATTAGCAGGTGCTAATAAATATATAACAGAGATTGTTGCAAAATTTTTATATTCAGCTGTTAAAATTCGTAAGACCATCCATCAGTCTCATGAGGTAACAACTGTTTGACAATATTCTACGATACTGTATATGTTTAGGTTTTAAATATTTTAAATAATAGTATGCTTTTGATTTACGTATTCTATTTTAAGGATCACCCTGTATTCTAAATAGTCTGTGAATATATAATAAAATGATGAGGATGATATTACTAATTTTATTACTGAGTAACCAAATTGTTCTGCTGTTATAATTTATAATCCCAACTTACTGTTTTAATAACTCTTTTAACAATAACTGTTCTAAAAACTGTTTTTAATGTATTATTGTTTTAATACCAATTTTTTTTAACAATTGTCTAAATACTTGTTTTTATGTATTAAGGGTCTGTGGACTAAATAAATAAAATAGATGAAATAAATAAATAAATAAGCTAAGTCCCATCTTCCCACTGTGTGATAGAATGTATGGAAGTGTTGTTTTTTGGGGGGTCAAACTTGCTGTTTCCATCTAATCTTTGCTTCATTAGGCAGCCACTCTGGGTATTCCCAGCACTGCCGGAGAGTGGACAATAAACTGGCAAACCCAGGACTGGGATGATCGAATTAACTTTGCACCTAGGTAAGAGTGGGCATGTCATTTATTTTCTCTTTGCAAGTATGTGAACATTTAACTTTTGGAAGGGTCAGAGGATGTTTTCATCTCTTACACCCAGGGCAATAATAACATGGAGCATTTAAATAGTGTGTTTTGCTTAGGTGCCAAATTCTCTTGAAGCTGTCTTTTTTAACCTGTAGGCAAAAGTGGATTGTGAGGTCAAGTGTCACTCAAAATTATTATGAATGTCTGTCTCCAGTGCAGTTATAAATGGAAACTTGAACCATGGGGCTGGGGAAGTCGGTCAGATATATATCACTCCCTTGCATATTACAGGCAATAGAAATACGTGCGTCTTGTCCATGGTAATGCAAATGGATTAGATGGTTTGGAACAGATTTTTTTTTCTTTTCCTTTTTCTAAAATGGAATAAACTTAAAAACAGCCTGTGATGATACAACTGCTGATAGCTACGTGGGAACATCTGGGCTAGCAAAGGAAATGGTTCTAGAACAGCTTTCCTCAATGTGGTGTCCTCCAGATGTTTTGGACTACAACTCCCATCACCCCTGACCATTGATCATGCTATCTGGGGCTGATGGGGGTGGTAGTCCAAAACATTTGGAGGGCATCACGCTGGGGAAGGCTGTTCTAGAAGAATGTAGAGTTGAACACATACTTAGCTGAATTCATAGCTAAGAAATTAGCATAATACGTCCTGCCCTTAGTGTAGGATAGTTAATGTTGCATCCACTGAAACTAGCTCCCTATGCAGAAGGGCTTAAATTTTAATTGAGTTATTTTAAAGAAAGATTTCTTTTGACTATTGGAGGCTTTCCCCCAAGATTTCATGGTGTTGAATTAATGCCCTGGTTTTCAAAAGGCTTCAGGAACCTTCAGTGCAATAATAAGGTTCCAGTTTTGAAAGAGCAGAACACTCAATATCTTTTTTGCCATCTATTCCCAGCACCAAATATCCTGTAAAAAATGTATTTGCAGTTGGCCTGCCCAGCAAAATAGTTCTCTTTTTTAAATCATGGGATTCTCTTCCCACCGTGAGGGACACTAGAACCTCAGTGTTATGAATATTATGTATGGCAACTGAGATTGTTCCCTTCTGCTGGTTATCTCCCCTCCATAATCAGCTCCGTACAATTGCATCAGTTTATACACCGTGTACACATCCTATCCTGTCTTCCCTACACACCCATTCTTGACCATGATCCAAATTGTCTCATTGAAGAATGTTCCCTCATATTCTAGGGTCTGTATATCTCTATTGTGATCTGTGTATCACAATACAACAACATTGGAGATACAAAATCTAGAAATATGAACCAATTCTTAAATGCACTCATTTTTTCCATGTTAAAACAAAACCAAAAATAAATGGGATTTTTTTTTTTTTACCTAAACCTATTCTCTATGTTACATCATTATGCTTCAATGTATATAGCACATTGTGGCTTGAGGCCACAGTATCTGAAGATGTTCCTCTTCCTATATATTCCTACCAGAGTCCTGAGATCATCATGAGAGGCTCTGCTCCAAAGACCCTTGGTATGCAGTGGTATGGCAGGTGGCTACTTGGGAACAGGCATTTTCAGTGGTGGCCCCCCAGTTATGGAATCCTCTCCCCAGAGGAGTTCACCTGGTGCCTACTTTGTTATCCTTTTGGTGCCAGGCAAATACCTTTTTATTATCTCAGGCCTTTTAATCATGTTATATTTCTGCTGCTATATTGTGTTTTTAAGTAGTTTTATTTCCATAATAGTTTTAATTTTCTCGAGATGCCTGTTTTAGCTGCTACCACTTTTAATTGATGGCTGCTTTTAATTGATCATTTTTAATTGATTGTGTTATAGTATTTGATTTATATGGATTTTATATTTGTTTTTATTGCATGTTCCCTGAGAGTTATTAGCTACAGGGTGACTAATAAATCTTAGAAATAAATACAAATTAATATAATATTCAAATTTGTTTTTTTTTAAAACCCACATCATTTTATATATTAAATGTATAAATGTATAAAATGTATAAAATGTATAAAGGTACATGTTACTTCAAAACATCTGCGATGCATAGCAAATAATAATAATAATAATAATAATAATAATAATAATAATATAACTCAATAAATAACACTAATAAAGTTACAGTGTCCTAACCTAGCAGTCAGGCAGAGCAATCGTATGGCCCCTAGACAGTCTCTAGGATTTTTGGGCATCTCAGCTCCAATATCAGAAAACAGCTTCGATGTCGGAGCTGGGACTCCGCGTTCCTCACAGCTGGTGAAGAAAGAACCACGCAGGCTGCTTCTCCAAGGTCGTAAGATCAACCTTGGAGAAGGGATTTACGGGGCATTCCGGGGGGTGGGGAGGGGAGGAGACGGGTGCTGCCAAGGTAGGGCATATCCTGGTGCTGCCTCAGCCTCCTTCCCTCCCCCTCTGAAGCATCACAGACAGACAAAATCGACTGTCTAGCTCAGGGCTCTCCAACCTTGGGTCCCCAGATGTTGCTGGCCTACAGCTCCCAGCATACCCAGCCAGCATGGCTAATGGCAAGGGATTCTGGGAGCTGTAGTCCAGCAACATCTGGGGACCCAAGGTTGGAGAGCCCTGGTCTAGCTGCTTTGCAGAATGGGAGGAGTGCGGGGGCAACCTTTGCCTCCGTGCTCCTCCCACCCTGCTTCGGATGCCTGTAATCCTCTGAGTTCGGAGCATCCTGGGCAGCCTAATTGGTTTGCGCCCTTAGATATATTAAAAACCAAAAAGGAACATCTAATACGGCATCTAGAGTAAAGTAAAATACAATTTAAACTTAATCTGGTGGGATTTGTAACTCCTAAGATTATAATCCAGAAATATAAATTGTGGATACCTTGGTGTTCTAGATTGTTTAAATAACTTAATAGTCTCTAGTTCTTAATACCTTAAATATTAAAGGGGTACAAGAGTGCCCCTTTACTTAAGGTGAGTCACCAAAAAAGAAAAGAAAAAAAGGTTCTGCCATTATAAGCCTCAAACGTCTACTGCTTATACAAATGACATCTGTTGAACTAATAACCTGAAACCTGGCATCGACAATCTACCTGATATGTGCTACAAGTGTGCAAAATTCCAAACCAATCTAATAAAAATTGCCACAGGTACTGCAAGTTAAAAAATGCTGCAAATTGACACTTGTCCTTTCTACTCCAGGCTGTGGCTCAGCATATCATGTATCTCTTACTGCTAGAAGAGGGTTCCCTCTCACTGTTCAACCCATCCTGCTGGCTACTGATGTAAGCAAGAAACTAGCCTGGGTTAACTCACAGGAGGATTCCTCTAGCAAAACAGTAAGGTGCAGATGCTTCATAAGGTGATAGAAGACCAGGACAGCATGGGGCATCTTTGCTGGTCGCAGGCACTCCATCCTCCCCATCTGGATTTCTGCCTGAAAGACCAAGAAAAAGTGTGGGTGCATTGACAAGCACAATTTCTGACATTGCAGAACATCATCATAACTGATCACAGGGCAAGTCTGTTAAGGTGGGGCGGCAGCCTTAGCTTCCAATTTGCTTGCCTTGTAGAGTTTGAGCCAACATGATAGCCTTAATCTGGTCTTAAACAGGCAGGTTTTTTTGTTTTTTTTAAATCATTGAATCTACCTTCATTCATTCATAACTGATGAGATACGTGGTGCCACTCTGGTTCCCTTGAACATCTTTACAGGGGTACTGAGGGGAGTCTTCTTTAGTAATTGACATTTTTTTACAATTGTCTTCATAGTCCCTGTTCAAGCTACATGTAGGATCTAAACAGGTAACTTTGCCAGTGCTAGTACTTTTCTATACTGTTCCCCTCTCCTTAAAACAGTCAGTGGTTTCCCTTTTTTAAAGTGGGAAACAGTAGCATTGTAAATTTCAGGGATGTGAGGATAAATGGGGGACTAGGAGAAATGGGGTGGAGAATCCCAGCTGGGTCCTCCTGATGCAACCTTCAGGGAGACAATCTCCATCTGTATGTGACTGAGCTGTTGATAAGATGGGGGTGTGGAAAGATGAGGAGGTATGAATTTAGGGCAATCCAATTCAAATAACCCTTTCCATGAATTTTTACAGGTTTCCACTTGTCTTCTATAATTACAGGATACGCTGAGTTGATTTGCTGTACCCAAAATAATAAGAGGTGTTGAGGTTAATAGCCAACAGGAAGTTGAAACCTTCTGCCAGATCACGAGGGACTTATTTTGTATGAAAGTGACACAAAGCAGGTAGGATTAGTGCTGTTATTTAGTAAATCACAGAGACCTTCCCTTGAGGAAGTTTGGGGAAGGGTTTGTGGGGGGTGGGCAGCGACCCTTCTTTGTAACTGTTTAAAACTTGGGTGCAATTACAAAAGCTTGCAAACTTTTAGATATGAAAAACATTGTGACTAATGTATATATACAATAAATGCAAAATCAATGCATAGTTTTATATTGACTATAGTCCAATTGTTCATTTTGTTGACAGAAGCCATATATATACCATATATAGTGTGTGTGTGTGTGTGTGTGTGTGTGCGCGCGCGCACGCGTGCACACCACTGAACTTGACGTTTCTTGAGGTAGGTTTAATTTAATTCCCCACACCAAAAACCCCTAAGTTATTAGATCATTATGGAATGATATCCTTATCTAGGATGATTAAATATTTTAAAGCCTTATGATTAATTTTGGAAATGTCTAAAAAAGATGTTCATGAAAAATGTTTGTAAATCTGCTCCCTCCCTGTTCTGAAGAATTGAATATTGCAGCATTTCAATTCCAATCAACAAAAAATATTTCATCAATTTATCAAAAGAAAAAAATGACTTGATAAATAAAATACTATAATTCTGCAAGCTCCATAGGATACATTTCTGTTTCTGTTTTTAATAAAGAGATGTTTATTTTGTTATGTTTTGTTCTCTTTATCTGCTACTTTAGCAGAAATTTTCCAATTATTATTATTTTATTTAATAGATTTATATACTGCTGTCCATATTTTAAAATTTCTTTAATTACAGGATGTGCTGGGTTGGTTTGCTGTACCAAAAATCAGAAGAGGTGTTGAGGTTAATAGCCAACAGGAAGTTGAAACCTTCTGTCAGATCACCAAAACTATTTTGTATGAAAGTGACACAAAGCAGGTAGGATTAGTGCTGTTATTTAGTAAATCACTGAGACCTTCCTGTGGGGAAGTCTGTGGGAGGTGGGGGACCCTTCTTCATAACTGTTTAAAACAGTTATTCTCAGGTTGCAATCCAAAACAGACTTACCAGGTACAATTCCCATTGAACATGGTGGGACTACCTTCTGGGTAAATAAGTCCAGAATTGCACTGTCAATATTTTTTAGCTAAGCAGCAATCCTATATACTCCCTTTTCTGCAAGTATGCACCATTGAGCTCAGCGGGACTTCCTTCTGAGGAGACATGTATAGGATTGCACTGTTTAGCAAAAATAGGTGTTGATGGTTTACAAACAGTGCAATCCAATGAACTTGGAGGATTATGGGCATCCTATGGAGGGCAGCCTGCAAAACACTTAGACGTCCAGTTTTGGCTGTCTTAAGTATCTTGCCCCAGAGTGCAAGGAGAGGAGGCTGAGGCGCCACCAGGATACTGCATATGCTGGCAGAGCCTGTCTTCTCTGCTCCGCACCCACAAAACTCCATCTCCGAGGTCATTCTGACAACCTCAGAACTGGCACAGTCCTTTCCGCGCTGGCTGTGAGGGTGGGGGTAGGGTGCTCTGAATTTGGAGTCCCAGCTCTGACCTTGCAACAAGTTTCCGAGGTCGGAGTTGGGACTCCGAATAATCCTATGTCTGTCTAGACTCTGTCCTGCGGCCATAGGATTGTGCCCTAAGACTTAAGTTTGGGTACATCAAAATATGCTATTGACTGACAGTCATCTGACACATGACAACAGTGTCGGCACCAGTCTCTTTGGCCAGTAGAATGATATTTTTTTGGTTAAGAGGCTACGTCAGTGTAACATCTCTATATAGCCATTGGTATGTGTCATCCTAAATATTTATGTGTTAGATCAGGTTGTAGGTGTGGGCCATAAGTATTGGAAAGAAGCATCTGTCTATCAAGGTATTGTGGAAGAATGATAGCAGGCACAGGACATAAGGGTGGCCATCTCTCCTACTTTACAGAGGACAGTCAGATATTTAACTGGCTGTCAAAGGACAATCCTTTATATGAAGATGTCCTCTACTTGAAGTGCTGTCTAGTCCAAGTCTGATTTAAAAATAAAGAACCATAAGAAGTGAGAGCAAGGGCCTTGAAGTGGCCGATCAACAGCACTATCAAAGGTCACCTGGTCACAGTCTTCCATACTATGGTGAGCTGTGTTGTGTTTCTATTTTAATTCTAGTTGTGAACCTATACATATAAATTAGCATATGCAAATGCATGTCCCCTTTTGTCCTTTTTTTTTTTGAGAATTGTATGTGGCCACCCTTGGGATGCATCAGTAATGGACCAAATCTTAAGACTTCTGTGGGCATAACGTATGCCTGAGCCAACAAGGGTGGTCTACTTAATGCATAACAATTTGCCTTCTTCCAAAAAGGAAGGTGTGTGTGTGGCTCATGATGAAATATTGGAGGGCAGGGCATTCCTAGTCTTAGGGTGCAATCCTATGACCGCTAGACGCTTTCTAGATGGCTATAGGAAAAGTCGCTCGGAGTCCCAGCTCCAACTTTGGGAAAGCGCTCCAGTGCGGTCCTTTCCATGCTGGCTGTGGCTCTGAAGATGGAAGGCTGACTTTGGAGCCAGGGCTGGAAGGCGTTCCAGGGGGAGGGGAGGAGAGAGGCACTGCCATCCTACAAGGAATATTGGCAGTGCCTACAGCTCCTTTCCTCACGAGCTGGTGTAAAACAGTAAGATGGCCGAAATTGGCTGTCTAAGTGTTTTGGCGGGTGAGGGAAGTGCAGAGGCAATCCATGCCTCCATGCTCCTCTTGCCCTCAATAGGACGCCCGTAATCCTCCCAAGTTCGGAGGGTTATGGACAGCGACACTGGATCGCGCTGCCCCTTTCCATAATCTTGAAGTAAATTTTCCTCCCATTTAAATTTGAGAAAAAAACACCCTCAAGTATTTGGGAAATGATGTTCTAAATGTGCATCCAGGCAAAACAAATTTGTTTTCAGTCCCTTCTATTTTAATAGGAGAAAGAAGCACACACTTAAAGAATGAAGTTTGAATAAATGGATCTTGATGTGTGTTTAACTTTGGCTGGATTATGCCCTAGATTGTTTTTTCTCCTTCTGTCATTCTTCCTCCACCCATGCCTTTGTGTCAGCTATCCACTTTATCTGCCAAAAAAAAAAAAAGTTTTAAAGAGTATAAAAAGACAGTAATCCAATTCCACAGTGACCTGTCTAATCCTGTTCCCTGCAACAGTATGAGCTGAAATACCTGTACAGCAAAACAATGGCTGAAAAACCGACAAAGCGGCAAGATGAGTATCTAGTCTTCTTTGCTTCCATTTCCTCATCGCCATTCACACTTTCTGGCAAAGACCCACCACCCTTTTGAAGGGTTGTTGTGCTGCACAGGTAAAAGAGGCCTCCATAATGTGTTATAACAATACAGATGAGGGAGGTACATTTGAAAGTGGGAAGTTCTACATTTCAGACACTGACTGGGTCCACACAGCACAATAAGCCATGGTGGCTTATAAGCCACATTTCTTTCAGAGTGGCTTGCCATGTTGTCTGAACCCATCAGCATGGTTTGTTAACCATGCACAAGCCACTCTGGCCGGGTTCAGACAACATGACAAGCCACTCTGAAACAAACATGGCTTATAAGCCACCATGGCTTATTGTGGTGTGTGAACCCAGTCATTGAATTTACAAAGAGCCAGCAAAATAGCATAAAATGATAATACTATTTTCGAAGAACACAAGACAGAATGAGGTGGATGGTACCACTCCAGACTGCAATGGAGAGGTATGCATGTTAAATGTGCCTCATGTAAATAGCTCCCTGCATGTAGCAAACTAGCATATTCAATAAGGTTTACCATAGCCTTCTCCTGATGGTATTAGTTTAGAACATGTAGGCGGCTTTTTTACTCAGAAAAGCATTCAAAATTATGATGACCCACCACTGGCAATCTGACATGCTACCTTTCAGAAACCTACCACCTCAGCCTACCTGCCACCTCATTCTGCACAATGAGCTTACAGAGGCAGCAAGGGTCTGTCCATCTCCATCAAGAAGCTCCCAAATTGCTCGAGCAATTTGAACCAGAGCTGTATGGAAATGTCTTCTTGACATTCTCCACCCTATTTGTGGGCAGAGAAATTCAAGGGACAATTTCACTGAATTTCTCCAGAGGGAGTAGAAATTCTCCAACAGTTTCTCACAGGTAGGGCTCACCAGTGGCACGTGTTGTAAGTTGTAACACAGTTCCTTTCTCCCCCCCCCCCAAGTATATATTTGTTTTTTTTTGCACCACCACTGCAAGTGGAAACAGCATCAATTGTGTTGGCAAGCTGGCCCCATTGTTTCAGGACATTGTGGAAGGGTGGGGCAAGAGGGAAGGCAGATCCCACCCAAAAATGGGGAAGAAAATTTGGAGAAAATTCTGCAAAGTAGTCTCTTATTTCCAGGGGGGGTAAGAAAAGACAAATCTCAACAGTGTTCTGAGAAAAATCTTGTCTCAGAAATTTTTGGGTCAGCTCTAGCTATCATTTTTCAGGATGCAGCACCTTCCCCAGGATCTTCCAAATGTTAAATTTTTGAGGAGTGATTGTGGAATATGCGAGCCCTGTAGTGGGTGTGGAGGGGCAGTGTTGTTTCCAGCTCCAGGGAAGAAGTGGAGCTAGTGGTGTGCCAAAATCTGACCTCCAATTTCCTGAAAGATTTCTTCCCACATGAAAGAGGCTTCCATTTTCTTCTGCCCCATTCTCAGGGCATTTTATAATTTATTTTGAATTTCTTTTGGAGGTTTTTTTGAGCTTACCTATTCACTGTGAGATGGCTAAAGGTAGTGTGTGTGTGTGTGTGTGTGTGTGTGTGTATGTATTTCTATTACACATCTCTCCATTAGTCTGCATTCTCCCAGGCTTCCTACACTTTCTGATCTGATAAAGCCCTATGGATGGAATTACCTCACGATGTCTTTCCCTGGACTTTAATTGAAGTGCAGGAAGCTGAGGAGGCTACAGCCTGCCAGAGAGATGATTGTACCATGAAAGACAAGACACTTGTACACAGCCCTTGGCTACCTCATAAGTAAAAATGGTGGAGGAGGGGAAATGTGGAAGAAATTTTCAACACAGCACTAATTTGAACCCAGCTGGTGCCATTTGAAAGCTGAAGGTGGGATGTAGGGAATACTTATTTCGCCTACATCTGTATTGTCACTGACCTTGGAATTCAAACTCTCAGGTTCTCCTCAGCACCTACCTGCCCAACCCCAAACTCCCAGATCCACCATGATTTCATAACAGTTGAGATTAGTGTTGTGCCAAAAATAGAAATTCTCATGGGTGGTGTTCAGGGTTTTGGTGCTTAACCTTACCTATGTGGTGGCTGAAGAGTGCGTCACGTGTCCTGTCTTTCTTTCATTGTGCAATCACCTCTCTCTCTGGCAGTCAGCAGCCTCCCTGCTTTCTGCACTTCAGTTGAAGCCCAGGGGAAGACATCCTGAGGTAATGCCTCCCTGAGGGCTTTTTCAGATCGGGAAGTGCAGGGAGCCTGGGAGGCCTCAGAACAACGGACAAATAATAGAAAGCAAAAACACACACAGCACATTTGGTCAAATCACAGTGATAAAGCACGCTTCAAAAACACCACAAAAGAAATTCAAAAGTAATTCTAAAGTGCTATGTGAATGAGGCAGAAAAACAGAAGCCCCTTTCAGGGGGGGGGGGAACCTTTGGGAACTGGAAGGAACACTTTCCCCTCCCTACACCTGCTATAGGACTTGCAAGGAAGGAGCAGTATTATAAGCATCTGCAGTAGAGGCAAGCTGGATCCCCAATCACCCCTGAGAAATTTAATGTTCAGGTGACCCAGGGTGCCTGGCAGGTGCCAAGAGAGTTGTCTGTGGGCACATCGAGGCTCCACGGGCACCACATTGGAGACCTGAGATTTGAGCATTTATCAACTTAAGATAAAGTTTTATTTGTAAGGGGAGAAGAAGAGACACAAGACTTCTTCGTCCTAACTTAGAGCCTGAGCCAGAGATTGAAGCCTGATGAAATGTGACAGTGGGCAATAAGAAAATCCCAACCTTACCCTTGCAGTGTTCTGCACAGCTTGCCTCTCATTTAAACCAGGTCACCTTGCCTACGCATGCTGCATTACCATGCCTGGGATCTGTGGGCCAGGCAGTTGCCATTCTGATGTGCTAATGCTACACATGTAGTGGCTGAGGGTCTGGCTTAAACATGAGGCTGGCCATGTGGAATGCTGTACATTTCCCCTTAAATTTTGACCATCCCATTTAAATTGGGCCTGAGAAGCTGAGCTGCAGAGGTTAAAAGCTTCATATATTGCTTTCCCTCCCAGCTGAGAAATATTCTCACGTCTTTTAAAACTCATGCTGTGGGCTCTTCCCATACCAAACTTTGCTCTCTGTCCTTAGTTGTTAAGCATATCTGCCTGGCCCTTTAATACAACTACCAACTCACCAGCCCTTCTGTATCAAGGCTCTCCCAACCAATATTTAAATTCCATATATCTAGATCATAAATAGAGGGAAAAGAATAGCCAGTTGTGCAGGCTGATGCCAAGTTTCACTGAACAGAGAGGATTTCTCATGGAGTTCACACAAACAAGAATCTGTAATGGAAACCCTGCCCCACCTTTAATGCTATAATATTAGTCATGGACACCTCAGTGGTAATTACCCTAGCCAAGTAGCAACTTCAGTTCACTTTGGCTGCAACCTAACAGGTTGCTCTCTGAGAGATGCCTCAGAGGCCGGATGTATTGGCTTCCCACCACAGGTAAAAAAGGTCAGACTGTGTTGGCACCCTGGGAACTTGTACAGGCCTTACAACATTTCTTATAATCTTCACTGAAAGTCACGTACTCCCTCATGCACAAGTGGTTATTAATTCTTATTTGACGTCAGTATGTAATGCAGAAGTCATGTTTATGACTGGGTGATACAAAGCAGAATAGAATCATCACAGAACTCTGACATAAATGGCTTTAGGATCAAACAGATGATGATGATGATGATGATTAAATATTTTTCTTAGCCACCATTCAAAACTGTAGTCTTTCCAAGGCAGCTATTCATAGTTTATTGAACTATGATTAAGCAATTGCTTATTAAACTATTATATAGCAGGGGTGTTGAACCTCTTTGAATTCAATTTCAGAGAAGCTCTCGGGGGCCACATTCCAGTGGTGGGGCGGGCTGAAGGCAAAAAGGGTGAGGCCAAAATACTAAATATACCAGCATATTTTATTTTAAAGTTCTTACTGCCAGAAACTAAGCCTTAGCAGAGGCATTTCACCCTTTTAAATTCATCTATTTTCTGCAATCATCAAAATAGTAATAATAAAATCATGATGTTCAGATGGGTCATTCATTGTGAGGAATATCTCATCTTTAAAGTATTGGGGGGCGGGGAATCTGCAATCCCTGTATATGTTTACCTGGAAGTAAATCCATTGAACTCAATGCATAGACATGCATAATAGGATTGTGCTGTAAGCGTCTCACAATCGCTTTGCAGCAGGTTCCCCAAGTCTCATGCCTCTCAGGACCTCAAGGAGAGGGGGGTGGCTGTGCTAAATCTCTAATGCTTGTCCCCACCATGAGAAATGGGCTCCAGAAAGGAGCTTGAAAATTCCCTTGCCTTGACGTCACAACAGCAAGGAATAATTCTGCCCCAGAGGACTGTTGTTTAAAGGAACAATCATAAAGGGAGACAAAGTCTGTATTTATAATGAAAACCAGAGCCCAAAGAATGTTACATCCTGAGAACAACTTCCACAGACATTACCCGGAGACTCAGTTGCTTTGCAGGTTTCAGACGGAGCCTGTGTTTTGAATGGAGAATGAAGTCTTGTTTCCCCCCCTCCGCATTTCAGGTGCTCTTCAAAGGTTGCCTTTTCCTCTTAGTGGGAGGTTTTCCTGAAGTTTGGCAGCTCCTAGAGAGATGTGTCAAGAGTGACACGGCGGCACCTCTTTTCACAAACACAGCAGACTTGCTTAATTCCCAGTGCAGATGGGGAAGGATCCAGCCTCTTCGAGACAAGTCTTCACCAGCTAGCAAATGACAACTTGATATGCTACTCTGGAATAAATATTAGGTTGCTACACCAAAGCGTTCACTAGTGATGGGATAATTTGGGGAGGGTTGTCTGTATGCCTTATTTATGGTGGCTTTGGCTGCAGACATGACATACACATTGCAACCAGAGCTTACTTATTGAGGCCCTAGAAGCTGCAATAAGACCTTTGTAGGTTTAAATATATTCAGGCTGCAATCCTATAGTCATTTACCTGAGTGTAAATTCCATTGAACTTGATGGGACTTGCTTCTGATAGATGTTATAGGACTGCATTGATGATCTTTTACTTATTCATTTTGCACACAGGACCACCACCCCCCAGCTTTATAGCCATGGTCCTTATTTCTATAGTCATCAGATTGTACCGTATGAGGAGCTCAGCCATGGTTGTGTGTTTGGTCAGTTTCTGCTGAACTCAAGTGTCAGGATCACTTCACATGTCAGACGGTTCATCCTTGTAGAAATTAAAATTAACCCTGACATTGATTTTAATTTACATTGGCCCTGAACTTGCATTCTGTGATGTGTATATGTGGGGAAAACAATCAAGCCTGTGTGTCAGTCTGTCTGTCTGTCTATCATTTTGTGTGGCATCCAGCATCATGGTTCTGCCAGTGGGTTGGGGGACCCTTCAGAGGAGATCTGGAGAGTGCACAGGGGGCTGCAGGGGGGAGGATAGGATGAAGAAGTCCTGTTCTGTCAGTGATAGCTTTCCACTGGAGAACCACAGTGCTGGATCCAACCAATATGTGGAGCAGACCAGGTGATGATTCCTCAAGGAGAATGCACTCAACTTTCCTCCAGTGACTACTAAAGGAGCACATTATCCATTCACTTCAGTGATCTTTAGGGAATGAGGTACACTTGATGCATTGTGTTCTAAAGTAGTGACAAGTACTTAACAAATCAGTAATAAATTCAGGGGAGACTGGTGACTCCTATGTTAGTGGGGTTCCTTATCTGTTGCAGCATTTATTCTGAGCTTTAAAGGAGCTATCCATGGTGCTGAACCTATTTTGGGGCTGGAGTGCAGCACCATGGATAGCTCCTATAAAGCTCAGAATAAAGGCTGCAATGGATGAGGAGCCCCACTGACATAGGTGTCACCAGCCTCCGCCCGCAATAATCACTGTTTGATGTAAAATCCCATAGCCCTTGAGGGTGGGCACCACTGATCTATAGGAAGGCCTTTTACATGTAGTAAGAGAAGCTATTTCTAATCCTGTGATCCAATGGTAGTCCTTCAGTTAAAAATGAATCTGCATAAATATTGTAAATGCCAGGGGGGGGGGAGGCCAGGGAAATCCCTAATGCGTTAGTAAATTGTATCTGCCCTGCAGCCTGGGCTATAGCCATTCTCAAAGTGGTTCTAGCTACTTCAGTGGCACCTCCACATGGAAGCTACCTCTGCTTGTGATGTGGCACGCTAAAGTGGGATGGCCAAATGCACCCCTGATAGAGGCACATGATGTTTCTGATCTCATGATATCTTCATGCTGACACCGCACCGCCAAATGAGATCCAGTGTGGCAGTGTGGCATAGTGGTTAGAGTGTTACACTGGGGAGACCTGGGTTCAACTCCCCATTTAGCCATGAAGCTCACTGGGTGACTTTGGACCAGTGATTGACTCTCAGCATGACCTACCTCTCAGGGTTGTTGTGAGGATAAAATGGAGAGGAGGAGGATCATGCAAGCCTCCTTGGGTTCCTTGCAAGAGGAATAGGCTATATAGAATTGTAACAAATATATTATGAATCAGTAGAAGGTTATATAGACTGAATGACATGTGCTAGTCTCCAATAAGCCCTTTTAGCTGTGTAGATGGGTAGGGGTCCAACAATGGCTGAAGCCCGCCTTCGCAATGCTTATGGATTGCTGGCACTACATGTATATTATAGGTGTGGATAATACAGAATTGAAGCAATTCACTGCTGAATTCAATGTGGGAGGAAGATAGGTACTGGATATGAATGGAATGTATACCTCCTGAACCCCTACACACAGATGTATGCCAAAGATCTACAGCATCCTTCCCAAATCTCATGCCCCCCTCCAGATGTTTTGGACTCCACTGACCATATTGGCTAGAGCTGATGGGCGTTGTAGTCAAAAACCATCTGTAGGCTTATCTACACTGACAGAGGAAAAAGACAAAAGATGGATGTGCTGCAGTTAGAGATTCATTTGAAGATCAGAGTTTGTACTAGTGGAATAACAAGGTTGTAATGCTGATCTCCCTGAGCAACACTTGAAGAAAAACAATTTAGGGTGCAATCCTGTGCAAGTTCAGACAGAAAAAGGCCTACATCTCCCAGCATGCCCCAGCCAGCATAGCTATGCTGGCTGGGGCATGCTGGGAGTTGTAGGCCCTTTTTCTTTTCTGAACTTGCACAGGATTTTATCTTTACTGACTTTCCTACTTTGTTCCAGCTGGGACCAGAAACTCTGTAAGTTAAAAGATGCCACCGTTTAGATATCTGTGTGTCCTTTTATTAAATGACTGCATGTTGTTAAGCAAAAAATAAAAAATAAACATCTACAATAAATGATTGCATTACCTTTGCATATAAAGTATGGGTAGCAAGGAAAAGATTAAGACGTGGGCCAGCCCAACCTTGATCATCTCCACCTCTCTGCCCTCAAGTTGCAGTTTTTATGTTGCATAATATCACATGCAGGCAGGCTTGGAACATCCATCATAGCTTATGCTGCGGTAAAGAGCAGGTTGTGGAGAAGGCTGGTTACCGTAATTTCTTTTTTAGTAGATGATAGGTCTTCAGCTTGGGTAATGCTTTACATTCATTTCCACGAAGAGTAAGCTGTAGCGCAGCTTGGTCATTCTGTCCTTCAAGGAATTCTAGTGGGATGGAGCTCCCAGCATTTCTGCTTTGAGAGAAATTAGTTAAGTGGGTTTGTGCACTACAGCTGAAAGAAATGCATTTAAATATGTTTCTCTGTCATTGAGACATGGAATTAGTTAAGTCTAATTATCTGGTTTTAATGAAGTTGTAGTTGTCTGACTGCATTATTTAGGCTACCTAAATATTCATTAGCTTTAGTTCAATTAAATCTTACTTGCATCTGAAAAGATGAGACATACCGTTTTGAAATTCATATAATGATGCAAATCCACAAAATTCAATTACGGTAACTCTCCATCGGCAGGTGCGGTCAAACATCCCCCAAGAGCACAGACCAAAACCTCTTGTGCCAGTCTTCCCCTCCTTCATGTACCAGGTAGCGCTCAGTCGTGAGGAAGTGTGAATTGCTATGTGGTGTTTTAGGGGTCTTGTGGTACAAGATGGCAAGACTATCCTACAAAGTCTGAAATGGTAAGACCTATACTCTGAAACGATAGTCTAGAGTCTAGACAAGCCACTAACTGAAGGCACAAACCTATGCAAGCTATGCAGAAAAAAAAGGCCTACAAGTCCCAGCATGCCCCAGCCAGCATAAATGGCTGGGGCATGCTGGGAATTATAGGCCTTTTTTCTGTCGAAACTTGCATAGGATTGTGCCCTGAACTGATTGACCTAGGGTGGTCATGTCTTATATTTGAAAGGCTGCCAGAGGACCATCCTCTACTTGAAGGTGTAGTCTGTTTGAGGTGCTGTCCTGTCCAATTCTGGTTTAAAGATAAAGAACACTTAAGAATTATTGCCCATCAACAGTTAGCTCCAGGACAGCAAATTGAATACACAGGCACAGAGGTCACCTGGTCACAGCTTTCCTGTAATTTATTTCTACTAAAATTTTAATAATTATTTCTAAATTTGCATCTGTACATATAAATTAGCATATGCAAATTTAATGCAAATTTGTGTCCTCTCTTGTCCTCTTTCTTGGTGATGCATTCCCTCTTTTTCATCAATTCATAAGTGGCCACCCTAAGTTAACCTGATAAAACTAGCAACATTGCTGTTAATTCAAACCTATTAGCCACTTCTGATAGAACTGTATCATTAATCACAGCACCACTCTTATTCCCTCAAAAATTCACCAGGTAACATATTTTTTAAAGCACAAAACTACAATCAACATGTACGGAGAGGAGCGCTGGTGCAATCAGTTGTCATCTTAAAGACTCTCTGGATACAGTCTACTTCAAACTTTTATTAGCAAAGCCCTTCTTATCTTGCCATTTGTCTCTTACAATTTGTGATCATTCTTCATCAATGGCATTTTCCAACAGTGGATAAAATGGGCCTGATTGTGAAACAGCCAAGATAAAAGTGGGGCTTGACTGCCCAGCTGCAGGGCCTTCTCAGTAGGTAGCCCTTCTCTTTTAATAAAGTCTTTACCTACTAGACGACTTCATTAAGGTAACCCTCCAAAGAGGGGGACACGGCTGTCAGATCAGGTTTATCAGAACATGGAGAGATTGCCTAGAGGAGATGTTGGAATTAGGGGCAAAGCAGAGGGCACCCAAGCAAAGCAACAGATTATTTTCCCCTGGTAACCTTTAACTGAAATGCCGAGTCAGCAAGGATAGCTTTTTACAAGTCTCTTCCCCCCCTTCTTTTATTTACTACTCCGACTTTCCTATCAGCATTGATGCTGGAGATGTGATGAGTTTGCATCATCATCTTCCATTGCATATTCTTTACTCACCTGAAAATACCATGTTCTCTGAATGCCTCCCCATCTCCACTAGGTAGCCGTACATTGGTATGGTGATATGGGCACAATTCTTCAGGAATTTCCACTGTATAACAAGCCGTATGAATAGGAATTGTGCACAAGTAAAGTAGGTAGGATGTACTGTAAGTCATTAGCACTCTCTTTCTTTCAAATATCTTGAATGTTTATGAGAGGGTATGGCCAAGTGAAATGGTAGATTATTTATTTGTTCAGGGCCTTGTCTTGTCTTGTACAGAGAGTATCTTGAAATAGCTATTCTTTACATCTAAAACCTTACTGAAAAATACAGCTCAACTAAAAATTAAAGGTCAAGAGCCTAGACAGCCATAACATGCTATGAGAGAAGTTTGTGTGCTGCCCTTTTGATTTTTTAAATATTTCTTTTGACAGCATTGGGGGGGGCAGAAGAGGCAAGATGTGGCCATTCCACAGGCTGATTGGCTGCAATAAAAACCTCTGAAATCTGGCTGTGTATTTCTCCCCTACCTGCAACATGGTTGTCTAGGACTGTAACCTTACAGCACAATTGTACATGTATAATTGAGAGAGAGAGAGAACTGGTAAAAGTGTTTTGGCACTAATAAAACATCAATTAAATGAAATAAATGGGGTGATAAAATGACACACATACTGCAAAGGTTATAGCGAATGTTAGTTTCAAATGGCAGCTCAGGTGAATTGGACCTTCCCCGTCCCCACTCACAGTAGTTATTCCACGCCCACTGGTGTAGATGGTATATAGTGGGATGTACAGATAGAAAAGATGCATTATTTTCAATAGTGTGAAAGGTCAACTGCAATTCTGCTTGTAGCAGGATGGAAAAGCAATGATTGGCTAGTGCAGGATTGGTCTCTTACAGATGAGCTGGTGGCAATAAAAGCTTATTGGCTGTGTTCCATGTGAAAAATCACATAGCATGAAATAAAATGGGGTTTCTGAATTGCACTTGAAATGTAAGATTGTAATTTTTTTTAATCTCTAGTGATTTTAAGAAAATCTCATGATTTATCTTGAAGCAAAGCTTTGATAATGTTGAAACAGAATGCTCATGCCAGCTGCGGTCCTCAATCTTACAAAGTGATACCAAATTCTCATGTAACGGCACAATCCTATGTCCCTGGGAGAGCATCCCAGGGACATAAGATTTTTCAGATCCTGCCTTCCAAAGCCATAGACTTCCACAACTTCAGGAGGGGGGCTTCAAGATTTGTTCCCTCCCCCATCCCTGCCACCTTGCAGCTGCCATGGAAAGAACTGCAGCACCTGCTTTCCAAAGTAGCAAAAGCAACCTTGGATGACCTCATAGAGGTTAAAAAGGGGGTGTTCTGGTGGGAAGGGAGAGGAAAGGCTGGCGTCTGCAAAATCCTATGGCTTCTCTAGCCCTTGGCAGCGTGATGGGCTCAGAGACCTGTCTAGAAAAAAAATTGTAAAAGGGAAGATGGAAAGGTGAAAGTTGCCTCCATCACTCCTCCCGCCCTGCTGGCAGCAGCCTAGCAGGACACAGGGAATCTCTCGGAAGCCTCCGAGATCAGAGGCTTCCATCTATTGGGTGGCAACCCAACAGGGTTGCGCCCTAAACCTATTAACATTTATTGGCCTGTTTTGGAGCAGGGGAATTATGGGTTGTTGTGAACACATTTGCTGGGCTCAGATTCCATAATTTAAGAATAAACCTCTTTCACATTTTTTGCCATGTCAGATTTGATACTACACACACACACACTCTTTCTCTTTTTTGGCAGCTTGCCCCCACATGTTTTCCCCCTCTGCTCCCCAGATGGTTTGCCAGTGAACAGAATTAAGGCCTTTCCCTCAGGAAATATTTTCCCCAGAAAGCAGACAAACACATAGCGAGCTATCCAGCAAGGGTGCTTCAAATTCAATATCCCCAGAGGTGTTCAGGTCAAATGCTGAATCTTGGTGGCGCAGCTAGGTAATTTTAGATCTTGGACTTACTACACTTGTAAAGCACATGACTAACATTTCTCTTCTCTACCCCACAACTGCCATCCCACACTTTACAAATGTTTCCACACTCCTGATATGTTAGAACAGCGCAACACAGCTGTTTGCCAACCTTGATCAAAACAAAACCCATTAAGCATGAGCAGTTTTGCATTTTAAATCATGGCACCATCATGACTATCGGTATAAAATGGAGTTTGCTTATGAAGCTGCTCTCTGGGTGGTCATTTGGGGTCATCCTGGGTGGTGGGACCCTGGACACTGGCCTCAAGGTCCAGCCCTAGCTGTACCACTGCTGAACCTGATGAAGCCTAGGTAGTGACACCCCCTTATCTTTTTGATGGTAGCTAGATTTAGGAATGTGATTCAAATTAATGTAAACATTAGGCAATATTATGCGTGGTTCACACAAGCATATTCATCACTTCATGACTGCTGCATCAAGCAGTGGCTTTCCCTGATTGCTTGAATGAGCTAACCTAGGCCAAGCAGGGAACCTTCAAATCCACCCCAAGTGCAACACTTCACAATAGAGTAAGTTTGTGGATTCAGCTGTGGGTTGTCCAAGTGTTGAGAAATCAGCCTGAATGTGTGAACTGCTGTGCCCTCAGAGATCTGCCAAGAAACATACATCCTTACTTCCCTTGTACAGACAGGTGAAAACCTACCTTTTCTCCCCAAGCATTTCCATCATTTGGCTAATGCTGCTGTTTGCTGCTGTTGGCTAAGGACTATTTTATGCAATTGTTTTAATTTTTAATTTTTTTGTTTTAAACAAATTTTTGTAAATTTTTATGTGGGGCAACTTGAGTATCAATCTTGTTCCATAGAAAGGTGGACAATAAATAGGATGACGACAACAACACCAACAACTGGCCTTTATTATTATTATTATTATTATTATTATTATTATTATTATTATTATTATTGATTTAGGGCAAAATCCCATGCATGTTTAGACAGAAAAAGTCCTCCAACTTCCAGCATTCCCCAGCCAGGCATGCTGGCTGGGGGATGCTGGAAGTTGTAGGATTTTTTCTGTCTAAACATGCATAGGATTGCACCTTTTCCTAACACTATTAGGAATATCTGGGTCAAAAGAAGGAATATTTTGTTTCAAATCCATCCTGTTTAAGGTGTGTGTGTGTGTGTGTGTGTGTTTGTGGAAGTAAGATACTGATCTTGATATTGTTCCTGAACAAGTGCCTTCTGCGCTGATTTCTTATTTGGAAGAGAGCGTACTTATAATTTACACACACACCTTCCAAAGGAACAAAATTATACAGTATCAGCAAGAATTGCCCATTCACACACACAGATTATATGAGAGACAATTCTTTTGGCTTTGCTCTGTGAAGGGGGGGGGGGGACATCTTTGAAAATTGCTTATTAAAGACCCATCATTCCAGCCCCTGCTCCAAATAATTGATCCTCCTGGAGGCAGAGCAAGTTGAATACAGTGGTTGAACTCCAGCCCTGTTTCCCTTCAACCCCATCCTAAACTCACCCGCCCCTTTTCCTCCCCAGCCCTGCCTTGCCCCTTTGTGGAGATTTATAGAGCTGAGTTGGGCTGAGAACAAATGAGCAGACATTAAGGGGAGATGTGTTCTGCATGCTAATGAGAAGACACTGCTTCTGTACCTCAGGGCAATGCAGGGTCAGGCCAGTTTAGCCATAAACTTTATTTATGTGCTTTATGTATTACACTGCAGCTGCAGTTGTCCAGCCTGGGCTATGGACTTAAAGATATGTCCAGCAATAAATTTAATTTTTCGAAAAATACACAGGGCCAGGAAGGGAGATATTAAGATCTGCAGCTCAATCCAAACACTTTGCTTGGAAGTAAGTCACATTGAATTCCACTTGAACGTATTTCCTGGTAAGTATGCCTGTGCACACTTTCCTGGGAGTAAGCCCTGCTGAATGCAGTGGGGTTTATTTCTGAATAAACAGGCATAGGATTGGACTGGTAATTGCTGACACTCTGAGTCTGGAGCAACAGGAAATGGGGAGGAAAAGAAAATATGTCCTGGAAGGGCAAAAATGCAGTTCTTTCTTTTCTACTAATAAGAAGGGAAGGGGAATTAGTTATATATTCCAGTGTCATCATAGTATTGTGCTACTTTTTCAGTAGTTGTAGGTATGGGATTATGATTCTCTTGGCTCCTGTCTTTAATTTCTTCCCATCTGAATCTCACAACAAAGATCAAATGATGTAGCTCTACCTTTACACACACACACACACACACACACACACACTGTTTTGAATGTTTTATTGAAATAACATTCATTTGTTTTTAGAATGTACAAAATATCCCTCCCTCCCACCCACTCCCAGGTATCTCAGCACCATGATACTGAAAATACATCTTTGCCATAGGCAAGGAGAACAGGTGAGTTATGACAAGTATGCATTTTGCAGGTGGAAAAATGTTTGGATCTGCTTGATTTGCATAATTTATATCAGTCGCCACACTGAGACAATTTAGAAAAGAATGGTAAGCCCTGTCTGCAGAAGCCTTGGGGTGCTGCTCTGTATGATTTGGCAGAGGACCATTTTCAGATGACTTCCTGAAGAGGAACCTTGGCTGGGCTTTGACTCATTCATAACATCATAAGACAGCAAAAGCAACTTTTATGTAACCAAATCAGTCAGCATTATTGTCCTCACTGAAGTGGTGGTGCCTGAAATAACAGATAATTTCTATTGTTATAGGTCTATGATGCCCTGAAATCATCATCATAATCACCACCACCACCACCACCACCACAACTTGGCTATTGGAAGCTAGCCACAGAGTCTAAAATTTCCTCCATTTCTGAAGAAAGATCATTCTGTATTTGCCACTCTCTGACCGCTGCAGTTTTAAGCTATATTTCATTTTTCATTAGTCAGCACGGTCCCTCTTATCTTGTTCTGTCATATAATGCAGTAGACAGTAGAGTACCAGTGGAGGCTGGTGGCTCCAATGTCAATGGAGTGGTGTATCACTCTGGGTTTTAGTCGGAACTTTAAATGGGGCTATCCATGGTGCTGAACCCTAGGGCCACCATAGGCTCAACACCATGGATAGCTCCTTAAACCGTCAGGCTACAACCCAGGGTGGATACACCACCCCACTGAGATTGGCGCAACCAGCCTCTGTTGTAGAGTACAGTCATGCCTTGGATTGAGAGCATAATTCGTTCCGGAAACGTGCTTGTAATCCAAAACACTCTTATATCAAAATGAAATCCCCCCCAAAAAAATTGTACAGAGATTTTTAATTTAAGCCGTACTACAGTTCTTGTATTGCAAGGCGTCGCTTGTATATCAAGTAAAAAAAAATTAAGTAAATATTTAAAAATTTGCTTGTCTTGCAAAAGGCTCTCAAACCAAGTTACTTGCAATCCAAGGTATTACTGTATACACTATTTTCCATTTTGAAAGCCATTTAAATAACTGGGGAAGGACCACAGTTCAGTAGTAAAGCAGACGATTTGCATGCAGGAGGTCCCAGGTTCGGCTCCACACATCTCCAGTTAAAAGATCTCTGTTGCTGCACATTCTCATTCACAGAGACATGTAACTTGGGTGTATATGTAGGTCTAAGGGGGCCTTTAACCAGAGGTGTGGTGTGCACTATGCTCTTACAAACTGTCACACCTCACATGGAAGAACCCTCTTCAAAGGATGAGTTGGTGCCTCCTGAGCCAGTTGCTCCTGGGGACCAAGATGCTTCAGGGGACCCTGGGGCTGACCAAGAAGCTCTTGGGCCCTCAGGAGAGAAGGCTTCAGATTTTGCCCCTCGAAAGATGGAAAGCCCTGCTTCTGAGTGAGAGGGAGATGCTGAGCCACCACCCAGCCCCTGAGAACACCTGAAGGTACAGGCTAAGACAGTGGCCAGGTGAAGGAGCGCCCACTTGCAGAAAAAGACTCCTCAAGGATAAAGGCCTCCTTGCGAGCAAGGCCCTCTTCATGAGTAGGACTTTTGCCAGAGGAACTGTGATGAACTTCAGCTGAGCCCTGGGTGGGGCTCTGGATACATACCGTAAGCCTTCAGTTTCAGCCTTGCCATACTGGAACAATGTATTTCTACTACTAGCCTCACTGCCTTGAATCCTTGCTTTGTGACTGATCCTCTGTGCTGCTGACCTTTGGACTTCTGCTAGACTCTGCTCTTTGGACTGCATTTGTGTTGTACTGCTTGCCTGTGTTTTGACCTTGTCCATGCTTTAGATCCTGCTCTTGGAATTCTCCTTTCTTGACCGGTAATACTGTGCTCTTGACCTTTTCCATGCCTACTGATTTCTTCTGCTTTTATCTACCCTTTTGTTGGACTGATAAAACTGTGCTTGACCTTTAGCCTGTCTGCTGACTTGCTATCAGATTTGCCCCATAGTTGGCCAGGGCTCAGCCAGCCATATAGCAAGACATGAATAGCGAATAGCTACACCTAAATTGGGAGGAAATTATCTTAAACACTAATTAAATTCTTTGTTACAGAAGAAAATAATGGCTTGATTACTATACCCACCTGCAAACACATGGGCAAGTACATTAGTTCTACTAGGCCAACCTATGAAAAGACAGAGTTCAGGGAACTTAGTGTTTGTGAAATAAGGAGGGGAAGGTAGTGCTGTTGAAATGGCAGAGCCTAGAAGCAGAAGGCTACACACATCATGGGAGCTTGGGTGCTGGTGACAGTGGTGGGCTATGGGGTGGAAATGGATAGTTCTGGGAGGAAAGGAAAAGAAATAGAGCAGGAGCAGCTATAATTACCTGACTTCAGAAGAAGGGAAGCCCAAAGGATTTCACTTCCTGGTTGGTTGCAGACAGGGCCGGTGCTACCATTAGGCCAAGTAGGCAGCTGCCTAGGGCATAGGGAGGGAGGGCTCAAGTGGGAAGGGGGGGGCACTAAATATCTGATCTTGCCTAGGGAACCAAACTGCCTTGCACCGGCCCTGGTTGCAGAAAGCTAGGAAAATGCTGTTGCATAGAGCACCTTTGGGTTTCTCGGCTTTAGTTCCAAATTCAAAAATGGGGCATGAGTACCAAGTTGTCCAAGGCCAGCCAATAAATGATAGATCCAGAGGGGGGCCTGACACAAGTGGCACTCAGAGACTGAACAGAGCCTAAACTGTTATTAGGGACCCCAGAGCCAACAGTGTTTTGTTGAAAATAGATTTAGATAGCAAGTCCAATAGGGCTTCTCCTTGGCGTTCCCAATATTTCAGAGATCATGCTTTCTCCTCAAGACTTTTTGGTATCTGCTTCCCCATACCTTAAGCTCGCTTCTTGGCCACTTCCCTTGACTTCAAAGCTGACAACTCACATGGAGGGTGCAGAGTGCCTGTGTGGCCTCACAGGTCAAATTGTGTCTATGTATGCATGGAAGCTGACTTTGGGGCTTGGTGGCCATTTACTGGGGCTCTCTTTCTGGCTGTGCAGGGTAATGAATCTCTCTGGGCAAAATGCAGCAAAAAGGTGCATTGAGCTGCCTTGAGCAGCATTAAATCCAAGAAATAAATAAGGTGGTTCAATTGGAAAGTGAAAGGGGGAAACACTGGCCTTGGAAATGTGGGATAGGCACCAGTCCAGAGTAGAACAGAGTGTGCAGTAGGGAGCCATGTTAGGGAAGTCATGAGGAATGACATTAAAGAGCTAGTGTGGTGTAGTGGTGAGAATGTTGGACTGGGACTTGGGAGATCCGGGTTCTAATCCCCACTTAGCCATGAAGCTCACTGGGTGACTTTGGGCCAGTCGCTGACTCTCAGCCTAACCTACCTCACAGGGTTGTTGTGAGGATAAAATGGAGAGAAGCCTTAGGTAAGCCGCCTTGGGCTCCTTGAAGGAAAAAAGGTGGGATTATTACTATTAATTTTATTTATATACCGCCCAACAGCCGAAGCGCTCTCAAATTAAGCCAGTCGGGACTCCAGGTTGTTCTCCGAGCTGAGACACACCAGCAAAAGGGATGCCCAAGCAGAATGAGCATTGACTGCCTGGACTCCAGTGCAGTTCTAGGCTTCAAAACAAAGGGTACAAAGAGCTTGATGGCTCAGAGGCTGGATCCAGGAAGGGTCAGCACAAAGGAAACAATACTTTGGTTCTGGGTAAGTAATGTCATACCCTCCAATTGCCCTGAATTTGCCAGGAAAGTCCTGCAAACACTTAAGCCATTACAAGGCTTCGTACTTTGTTATGCAGATTCCTGATTCGTTATGCAGAGCCCTGAATTTCCCTGCCTCCTCCAGCTAGCTGTTTAGCTTAGCTGCTATTTTGCCCATGGACCCTTTAAGCAGGAAGGGAACAGACTGAGGATGTCTGTGTGTGTTGCCTCTGACCAGCCCCACCCCACACCCGGGGTAAGTAAGACCCATTGAAGACATTTGTACTTACTCCTGAGTAACTGTGCATAGGATTGCACTGTTTGTTTTAACTTAATTCAAGTTAGTTAAATTCTGTAAGATTATTCGAGTTTAAGTGTTTCTTTAAATCTAAATTGTGTGAACAGAACACAAAAAGTGCTTTAAACTAGGGCCTTTCCACAATAACAAACAATAAAGCTGTTCAGCCCCTCAAAGTTACTCCTTGTGCTTAAAAACCAGGGATGTTGAAGAGTCCTTGGTCTCGAGTCACGAGTCTTTGGACCCGAGTCTCGAGTCCGAGTCCAAGTCCTTGGTCCAAAATGGTGACTCACGAGTCCCGAGTCACTCCCAAAGCTGACTCCACGAGTCCCTATTAAAATCAATGGGGTTCTTCCCCAACAAAATAAGGCTACTTCAGATGTGTGGCTTAAATAAATTCTAGGCACAAGTGTGCCTTTTTATCTCAAAACTCTGCCACTGATTTTGACAAGAACAGACCTGGCAGACAAACCCAAAATAACCAGGCAGGCAGAGGAGGCGGGGAACCACAAAGCAGGCAGGCAGAGGCATTTGTCTTGGACAATTCAAACTGTGGAACTGGTTAAGAAGAGACCAGGCAGGCAGAGGAGGCTGGGAACCCCAAACAGGCAGGCAGAGGCAGCCAAACCCAAAATGTCTGAAAGGTTGCATTAGGAAAATGATTTTAAAAAATAAACTTGGATTGTTACTGCAATTGGGTCCAGGCAGCACCTGCAGGTGGCATCAAGCAGGGATGTTGACGAGTCCTTGGTCTCGAGTCTCGAGTCCCATTAAAAATATTGGGACTCGAGTCCGAGTCGAGTCAGAGGGGGGACTCAGTCCGACTCACGAGTCGAGTCCGAGTCCCCATCCCTGTTAAAAATCAGAGCTGTAGAGGTGTTGGAGCAAAACGCTGAAGGGGCTCAAAACTCCAATGTGTCTTTTTGTATTTCCCCCATCCAAAAGCTCCCCCTCCTCTGCATCTCCTTTTCTTCTCCTTCTCCAACTGCCCAGAAAATGCTGGGACTAATCCTGACAATTTTAACACAAAAAGACATTGCACCGCAAGCACTGACACCCCCCCCCCCATGAGAAACACCAGATATCAACAATTAAAGGTTTAAGTAAGGTAAAAAAAATTTTTTTTACAAAAGCCACCAACAAAAATATTATAAAATGTATAATATAATAATTATAATATATAAGATTTTGTGTGTTTTCCTCTAATCAGTTTTGAACTGACTTTCATGCCCCTTTACAGTAACAGGTGGGTCCTTTTATAGGAACCAGTGCAACACTCAAATGAGTCCCCCATATCATTACATAGAAAGCTCCAGAAAGTTCCCTGCCCCTTGATTAATTTACCCCTCTCTGGCTATGTAGAGCAGCATGGTGTAATATTCCAAACAAAAGGTGTCATCAGGGCTGCTCAGGTAGGTAGGGCTGGCTGGCTGGCCGGCTGGCTGGCCCTTGCTGACCTGGTGGGGATGCTTCAGGACTGGGCCATTTTTCCCACCAGGGCTTTTGACTGGCCAATTCAAAGGTACCCTTTGGGGTTAGTCAGCTGGATGGTGGCATAGGAATTGGACACACATTTGCATGTTTCCATGGTTACAGGGAACAACTTCCCTAACCAAGGAGGAAACATGTATATTCTATGGCTCCTCTGCAGTAGTTCAGAGCCTTAATCACACTCCTGGCTGCTTTTCAGGCTGTGCTTTCTAGAACCAAAATACATCCTTGAGCCAAGGTGTCTGGGTAATGCCAGTTAAATATATAGCACACTGTACACATGTCAGGGAGCCAGCACCTCTGTAACAAAGTGGGGGTAGGGACTGGGAAAGCCCTTTCCCTGCTTGAGATATTAGAGATCCAGTCAGAGCAGACAGGACTGGGCTAGACAGACTGATTATCCGATTCAATACAAGGCTGCTCCACTTCATATATTCAAACATCTCTTTTTGGTGTTGGGTAACTAATGAGCTGTGTTGGGTAATGAGTGGAGACATCTAGATCTGTGTCACCATGGTATTTTGTGGAATGTGGAAATGACCCTTGCATTCCAAATCCAAACAGATGTTCCCAGAGGAACCCATGAGAGGAGGAGGAGAACCTGTGACTGACTAAAGGGGAGGAGACTGAGTAGAGAGGAAATGAACCTAAAAGGAGCTATCCCTTGCATCTTGACCCCCAATAAGACTGTCAGATCATAGGGTCATAGAGTTGGAAGGGGCCTATAAGGCTATTGAGTCCAACCCCCTGCTCAGTGCAAGAAACTAGAGGAGGGGGGTCTCCCATCCAAGTAATAACCAGGCCTGACCCTGCTTAGCTTTCCACACTCAGACAAGCTGAGCCAGCATGAGCCACATGTATTTTTAAAAATGAGGGTGAGGGGTGAGCGACAGTTTGAGGAGTGGGCTCTGTACTACAGAATTCAATGGAGTTGTTGTAAAAGAAGGGGAACCCAGCATGCTCTGTAGATTTCAAAGGGAAGAGCTTCCTAATGGCTAGGCAACATTACATAGAACTTTGCTACACGGAACTGGATTCATCTGCTTTGGCAGAAATGTGGGTAATATTCCTCCTCTTCCTTCTGTGTCAGTCGCAGTGGGCCTGCACATCCTGGAAAGCAAGGAGTAAACAATTGCAGATTGCAAGGAGGGAAGTGGCCAGTGGCTTGCCCTCCTCACCTCTTCATTTTCTCACCCACTGACTGTGCAGTTAAATATCAGCCCGTTGCCACCCACTGTTCTGAATCATTGCCTGGAAAGATTTCATCCATTCCTGACCCCAGTTAGGAGTGTGAGGAAGGGGACCGCCTCAAAGCAATTGCTTCATAATACTTTCAAAATCTCTTTTCATCTCGGTTGCTACAATTATTATTTCTTGATGTTATAATATGCAAAGGGGTGTGATGAAGTATCTGGTAGTGACGAGCTAAGGGACAAAGTAGATAAGATGGCAGGAGCTTTTTTTTTTTTTAATTAATCTTAAGAGCAGCCTCAGGGCCGTATGGTATGTGTATGTTTTTGCTGGTGGTGGCAAAACAGCAGTTTGGGGGGTGGGATTCAGATCAGGAAAATAATGGGGGATGGTTAAAAAAAACACCTCCCCCATCATTACAGCCTGTTGCTACATGCTCTCACGCACATGAACATGGCTCTAAGAGGGGCTTTCACTAGAGGTGTGTTGTGCGCATAGCAGATTTATGTACTGAGCTCCTGTCAAAGTGAGGAATAGCTACTTGATTCAGGACAGATAAAAAGAAGAACTTCTTCACCCAGCTCATAGTTAAACTGTGGAATTAGCTATCAATGGCTTCTGGGGGTGGGGGTGGTGCGGGGGCATGTTGTTCACCAGTATGTAAAATTCCCTTGATCAGAACCCTTCCTTTACGTCTGCATGCACTGGCATCATTTGCGAAACAAAACAACCACCCACTTGTCGGCTGAAACTTTCAGGGTTTCTCTCTCCTTCTAATCATCAACCATCCACAGCGCCCAAGGTTAATGTTTTGCCAGGATCCTGTTGAGTAATCATGTCACTTCTCTGAACTTCTCTTCCCATTGCTCCAGATCATCCAAGGGCTGCTTAAAAGTGGGCAGATTAGCTACTAGATTCAGACAGTTGGGACCTGTAGCAAAATGTTGCAGTGTGGATGGCTGCTGTTCAGGTTTCCAACCACTCCATTCCATTTCACCCCTAACCCTGGTTCTCTCTCTCTCTCTCCTGGATTTTCTTGTTTCTTTGTGTGTGTGTGTGTGTGTGTGTGTGTGTGTGTGTGTGTGTGTGTATGTCTGCAAACTTTGGGGTTCCCACGTGTATGCTAGTACCTCCCTCTTGTGCATGCCATTTTAACTATGTAAGGAACTCCACTGGTGCCTGAATATCAGAACTCGAGGGGAAAAGTGGGGTTCTGCAACAAATTATTGCAGCGTAGGTATTTCTGGTCGGAGTTGCAGCCACTCCATTCCCCCCTGCCCTGCATTTCATCATGCTCAGACTTCATTGGGCTGGTTTCCCCCTCACACCGAGGGCTCTTTTCTCAAGGTTTTTTTTTAATGCTTCTGCAAACCTCGATGTGCCTTGAAGTCTGCTGATACCAATGGGTGGACAGAGATGTTTTAGTTACACATGGACTGACACCTGAAGAACTGAGATCATTGTTACTATACATCTGCCTTCCCCAACCTGGTGCCCTCCAGATATTTTGGACTGCAACTCCCAGCAGCCCGAGCCACCGTACCTTCTGTCCTGGCTGTTCCTACAGGCCTTCCCCTCACCCTTTCTCATTTGTTCTAGCAATAGTTTTGCCTCACAGCAGATGGGGAAGAAAGGTGGGCCTGCTTGATGGGATGGTGGGGCAGGGATGGGGAAGGAGACACTGCAGCTGCATCCCTTCATTGTCATCAAGTTTTTAAAATGATGGTAAGAAGCCGCTCCAGGGTGAGTTTCTGCTGAGTTTTTGCTGAGTTTCTACTTGCTGCACAGCTGCTAAATGCTCTGCCAGAATGTAAGTTGGCAGCCCTAGAACGAAGAAGGGAAGGGAAGAGTGTAGTAGCCATTATGTCAGAACTGCAAGCCAAGGATCATGTTCGAATACTGCAAGCCAAAGATCATGTTCAAATTTGTCTTCCCTCTGCTAAGCCAGTGGTTCTTAACCTTTTTGGTGTCACACCTCCCTTGTATGACCCATGCCTCCCATGTGTTAACGGCCCCAAGTTTAGGCTTAGGCAGGACGAGTTTGCATTTTTTTAGTTTATGCTCTGTCTCTGGACTAAAAAAAAAAGCATATTCAATTAAATGAACGGCATAGCTCCCAAGATTAGTAGAAAGAAATAAGGTTGGGCCAACCGCCAAGCTGCGCTGCTATGTACTTGTAAAATAAACAATTTATAGTTGAGGGGCTACTCACACCTCCCCTGGAGTCAGTCCAAACCTCCCCTGGGGAGGCGTACCCCACAGGTTAAGAACCCCTGTGCTAAGCACACTCTCATGCACCCTTGCCCAATGATCCATCCTGGATGTCTGATTGCCCAGTATGGCAAATGATTCCACACTTATACAGCCAGGCAACCATATAAAAACAGAGTTATTCAAATAGTTGCATATCATTGGCCTAAATTACAGCATGATTCAAATAGGGGAATAAAGAAACAGCATGAGATTCAAATAACATAGCTGTTTTTTCCAAATCCAAATAGTGGCACTCCACAAATTCAAGGCTTGTCCAAAGTCTGGATGCCCCAATGAAAAATCTATCTTTAGTTTCTGTACTGTACTCACAATTCCCAAGATACAGTTGCTACCAAAATGCCCAGGTTTTTTTTCTTTTCAGGTGACCTCAAGTTGGGAGCATTGTTCATAGTTTGTCTGGCACTTACAGTACTGGAAAAGTGAGAAACTTTTCCCAAGGAACAAGAGTTATCTTGTGGCTAGTCAGATTCAGTTATGTGATGTCACTGAGGTCAAACAAAGCTACTTCAGAGTGAGGGTAATGCTTCCTCCATTATCCACATTCTGTATGGGTGAGGTACTATAGAAATATCTGTACTATTTGATTTTTTTTAACCATGGAAGCAGAGGTAGGCAACCATGACCTCTTCTCGGTCATCCCAGTTTGCAGGACACGGAATAATGGGCTCAAGTTACAGGAACCTAGATTCCACCTAAACATCAGGAAAAATTTCCTGACTGTCAGAGCAATAAGACAATGGAATCAACTACCTAGGGAGGTCGTGGGCTCTCCCACTCTGGAGGCATTCAAGGTGCAGCTGGACAGACATCTGTCAGAGATGCTTTGACCTAGATTCCTGCATTGAGCAGGGGGTTGGACTCGATGGCCTTGTAGGCCCCTTCCAACTCTACTTTTCTATGATTCTATGATTCTATGGTGCCAGTGGGCACCAATGTGCCCCCCCAGACACCTTTCTTGTTACCCACCAAAGTGCCCTACCCCTTCCACTTAAAAATAAAAATAACTCATTTTCTTATCGGCAGCTGGGATCGCGGTGAAAACTATGGGTTCAAAGGTGTTTACTGTGTTGGGGCTCAGATCTTTTCGGAAGGTTACTTGTCCTTTGCCATGCCTCTCATGGCAGCCATTTTGTGGTGGTGCCCAGGGCAGTTTTTCAAATTGCCAAATGTGCCCAGGGCCCCAAAAGGTTGTCTAGCCCTGCTGTAGAACATATAGGACCTTCAATGGAGAGATTTCATCAGAAAAATGGAAAGCATTAATCCCTTATACCAGCTCTGTAGTTCTTGCAAGCTCCTCTGCCCCTGAAATTGCTCTTTTTTAAAAACTGTATATCCTGATCAAGGATCTCCTAAATCACTTCTAGTTTGCCCCAAGTGAAAACAGGCCCATAGATTATTCCTACAGCAAAAGTATGTTGCTCTAGGGGCCAGCTATCTTCTCAGCAGGGGATCTGATCAAGATGCTAGAAAGTGGGCTCAGTGCTGCTGGGAACATTCAGGGTACTCAAAAACCTTCCATGCAATCAACACCTTAATTTTGGCACTGAGAAGAGGGAAAGTGCCCCTGAAGAGAAGGGTTAATATTTTTCAAGTCCGGAAATTCCCTTTTTTGTTGCTGGACACATTACTGATGGCAGCGATTAACATGCAAATATACTTTCATGCTTTTTTTTTTTTTTAATGTTTTACTTCTTGTAATTACCGAAACTGGTTGTAATTTCTGAGTTTGTCTGGCTTTCAGAAAGCTGTTTCTCTTAGGAAAGCAGCTGTCACTGTGTGTGTGTGTGTGTGTGTGTAAAACTGTCACTGAAACAGATCTCTAGAGATAAGAATTGTAGAAAAACTGTAACAGTGCAATCCTATGCACATTGGCCTAGGAGTAAGCACCACTGAACATTGTAAAATGTACTTCCAAGTGCCATGCTGTATCAGACTGAATTCCATCTAGTCCAGCATGCCGGGTAGTATCCAATGATAGTCCTACATAGAGTAGACCCACTGAAATAAATGAGACTTATGTTAGTCATTTCAATGGGTCTATTCTACATCGACTAACACTGGATACTTCCCTCTGTTTACACAGTGGCCAACCAACTGCCCATGGGAAACCCATAAGCAGGACATGAGTGCAATAGCACCCTCCCACCCATGTTCCCCAGCAAATACTGCCTCTGATACTGAGCATAGAACCATCAGGACTAGTAGCCGTTGATAGTGAATTCCAATGTTTACCTATGCACTGTGTGAAGCAGCACTTCCTTTTAGCTGTCTTGAATCACCCACCATTCAGCTTCATGGGATGACCCCACTGGGTTCTAGTATTATATGAGAGGGAGAAAAATGTCTCCCTATCCACTTTCTTTGCACCCCACATAATTTTTTTTACACCTCTATTGTGTCTCCTCTCACCTGCCTTTTCTCTAAGCTAAACAGTCCCAGATGTTGTGACATGCACAGGATTGTGCAGAAAAGGTGATCCTGTCCCTCACGCCCCACCCACACCACTTAATTATGGTGTGGAGGAAGGGGGGGCTGGCTGGCTGGCCGGCCCACCCACACCCCACCCTTTCCTACCCCAAAGGAACCAAGACCCCCAGAGATCTCAAGGTACCAGATTGCCAGCCTCAGCTGTCTGCAATCCTACTTGAATCTCTGCTCAGGGACTCGCCTTTAATTCTGTAACCTGGATTTAGATACTGAACCAAGCAGAGTGACTACAAAACCTATGTGGGGTAAAACCAAGATAAGGTTTATTCTGGTAGCATTTTACAACAAGATTAGGGAAATGAGAGAAGCACACAAAATAAAGAGAGAGACACTTTAGTACACAGTAAAGCTGCAAAACAATAAAACCTGATTCCTTAATATCTCTCAGGCATACACCTGCGGTATGTTACCTGAGGGTATTCTCTTCAAGGGTTAAATCCAGCACAGCCTTGCCGCCCGATGGAGAATTACCACACCTACCTGAAGGTCCGAGATGGGTAAACTCCTACAAGGCTTGCCTTCACCAGAGCCCTCATCCAGCTCATTTCACCAGGAGCTAACTGGGGTCGGATCCTGATGCCCCCCCCCAAAGGCTTGGGGCCTCTCTTTGGCTTGCCGCCATCACCCAATAGCCAGGGTAGCTGGTAGCCACGCGATCCAAAGACAGACAAAGACAGACCACGCTTTGGGAAATATATCTTCCCCCCCTCCCCTCCTCCCTGTAACTCTGCTGCCTCTCAGCCAATCAAGATCAACTTCACCTGGCCAGGCAGGGGGAGGGAGACTCATGAGTCATGGCTTACTGGGCGTGAACTACATCTGCATATGAAAGCCCTCAGCCTGGCTCCTCCAGACTTCCAGGCACCATCCCTTCTAGAGGAACTATGCACACCCCACCCCCAGCCTTTAGCCGGTTCACACATGAGGGTGTGTGTCTGTGTGTATGAACCCGCAAAGGCTCTTTTTCTCCACATATGGCTTAATTGTATTTGATAGGTTTGTTTAACCCAGCATGACTATCTAACCTAGGGGTTTGGAAGCTTCTTTACACTAAGCCACTTCGGCTGTAATCCACTCTGTACTCTCTTACCTGGGAGTAAGCTCCACTGAACACAGTAAGCCTTACTGCCAAGTAAGCATGCATAGGATTGTGCTGAAAGGGTGATCTAGTCCACCTGTGCCCCCAAACACTGAGGAGGGCTTACATACAATTTCATTATATATGACAGATTTGTTTAACCTATCATATCTATGGGGTCTGGAAGCTTCTTTGAGGAAAGGCACTTACAGTGCAATCCGAGGTGGGGGACTGTTGAAGCCCTGCCTGCTTGCGCCTGTCAAGGTGGGAGTTGTATGTGGGGCAGTTTTACCTTTTTCCAAACAATTCTCTAGCCCTATTCACATGAGGGGCCATGCCATTTTGAAGGAGGGGCAGAGATGTGCATTTAGCACCGCCCACAACATTGTGCATTGTTCAGCCTCTGATTTCCATGGGTTGAGCACGGTTGTTTGCAAAGCAGCCTCGATGTGTATGTGGCCGCACAGGGGTTGGATCCAGGATCTGCTTTCTGCAGGAGGAAGGGCTTCACTTGCAGAAGGTCCCTCTGCATAGTTTTTGGGGATCCCCCTCCCTCCCACATCACAGCTGAGCTCACCCCATCCAGGAGGGTATCCCGACTCTCTGTGTAGCATTTCCAGGTGGTGGAGGGGCTGCCCTCAGAAGAAGAGGGCAGGGAAGTCCATTTCCACCAGCGCAGTTGCTCCAGCTTAAACCTGGATCCAGCTCCAGCTCCACATGACTGGGGAACCTGATGGCAGAGCCATCCTGATTACATGAGCCCTGCACCCAAGCAGCTGCTTCCACATTGGGGCTCCTTGACAAACGATCACACAATGCGCAGGTAGCAGAGGACGGACTCATGACATCGGAGGTGGGGCTAAACATGCGATCCTGCTCCTCCTCCAACACGGTAAAGCTCTTCACACCAGTAAGGCATGGATAGGGCTCCCATGTATTTTTATTCTCTCCCCTGCCATTGGTTACAATGGGGAGACAAATAGTTGTGCTTGTGCCAGGTCCAGGCCAGGCTGGTGCAGAGAGTTCCTGCAATCCTGGGGCCGCCCTGGGGAATGAAAAGGCCTCGGATCTGCTAGATCCGTACTGTCCCACCCCCAAAATGCCCAGTTTTGGGGGCCTCCCACCAGTGGGAATACCATTGGTGGTACAGTTACAGCTGCAAAACTTTCAAGGGGCATAACTGGGGTTTCTGAGGCAGGTGCCCCTGCTCCACTGGCAGAGAAACACCGCTACTCCATCTAACCCTCCCACACACCGATGGCTGTCCAAGGGACTTTGGATTTCTCTAACAAATGTGCATTCACTTTAATTTAATTCGCTCCATCTAGGATCATTCTATAGCAAATGAATGGGTTGGTTATCCAGTGGTACAAGGGAAGTATCCCCTTCTTTTAGGGCACACATATTGATCCTAAACTGTACTGATGTTTGTGAGTGCAAAAAGAGGTCAGAAGGGAAGGCATATTCTCCATGAATTGACCTCGAGTTGAGGATCTGCCATTGTTCATCACAAAGGTCCAACAAAAACAGACACAACCTGGACAGAAGCACACCACTCTAAATGCAACCCTCGAAAGAGGCCCTGTTCTTCAGCTGGCAGCGCTTCTGTGCTCTGAAGAACTGAGTGTCCAAAGCCTATGGCGTGCTGACTGGATTAAGCTTGTGTCCCAGATCCAGAAACATTGATCCAAATCTCTTTGTTTCCTTCAGTGTATGGAGCTGCAGTGTTGCCTATCACATGAGCGGGATAAAGGGACAAAAGAATAGGCCCAGCGACTGCAGAGGGCATTTGGGATGAGTCAGCAAATGATTAAAGCAGTGACCGAGTGCCATAGTCAAAGTTACAGGGAGAAGCTCTCCACAAGAGCACAATGTGTGGGCAGTGCAGTCATGTGAATGGTGAGTCAAATTTGCAGGGCAGCTTTCCCCCTTCTTTTTCGGTCTCCAGCATTGAGTTCAACGGATAGACAAAGACCCATGATGTCACCTAGCTTGTTATTATCAGCATACCAGCCAATGCAGAACAGGGGCGTGTAATGAATACGTTGTTTAAACTACTATGTATAGATTCTTTCTGACTTTGAAATAATCTGTTTACCAGTATCCTCAGGTTAGAGCAATCACCTATGCTGTATATTGAATGTAGTGTGTTGGTTTGTACCATACAACATTTTGTAGCCCTGAGAGCCCATGTGATACAGTGGCTAGAATACTAGCAGGACTGGCCCTACCATTAGGTAGAGTGAGACAACTGCTTCAGGCAGCAGGTGCTGTGGAGGGCAGAAGTGGCAGCAGCCCCTCACCTGTTCCCCATAAACCCCACAGCCATACCCCCCTATTAGAGGACAGAGCTATGTGTGCCACACAGCCTGCCCTACACCCCCTATGCTAAGAGAGCCAGTGTGGGGTAGTGGTGAGAGTGTTGGACTGGGACTCGGGAGATCTGGGTTCTAATCCCCACTTGGCCATGAAGCTCACTGGGTGGCTTTGGGCCAGTCACTGACTCTCAGCCTAACCCACCTCATAGGGTTGTTGTGAGGATAACATGGAGGAAGAGGATTATGCAAGCCACCTTGGGTCCCTTGCAGGAAAAAAAAGAAGAAGAAGCAGGAAAAAAATAAATAAATAAGCCTGCTACCCTTCGGTGCAGTGGAGGAGGATACTATCCTATTGCCAGTATTGTAGTAAGATTCAACTGCCAGTCCAGACAGCTTCTGATCATGAAAGGGGTGGTGGTATCTTGTCCTTTGCCTCAGGCAGCAAAATGTTGGAATGTTTGTGGGAGCCTCTTGCTCAAATTAGCTGTCAGCCAGTAACCCAACAGTGTGGCTTTAGGTGTGTCACTGTTTCCCTGCCTCACCAACTTCACAGGTTTGTTGTGCAGATAAAATGCGCATATAACAAATTTAGGTGTTTGTTTACTGTTCATCTTGCAATGTGAGTTTATCACCCATGAACTCCAACTGGAAGCATGTCACGCCTGCTCTGACTGGATCTTGTATTCATTAGTGCTGGCATAGTTATTGCTCTTCCTTGCATTGCTTAGCGTTTTGGCCTCACTATGTTAAAAAAATGGTATTTCCCCCCTTTCCCCTGTGCTTGCAGTACACACACACACACACACACACACACAAACACACACACACACACACACCACTTCATGCATCTGATGAAGCAAGCTCTGTCCCATGTATTCATCTTTAAAATGTTCACGTTCACTGCCAAATCTGGGTTAGAGCACATGAAGAGACATTCACAAATATGCACCTACATTCTACCTGCATATCATCCGCTAAATGCATGATTCCAAAGTTGTATGATTGCTCTTAAATATAATGATTAATATTATCTGAGTTTCTTGTCTGCAGAATAAATGAGGGTGTAATGTATAGGCAGTCCCCGGGTTACGAACGAGATCTGTTCGTAAGTCTGTCTTTAAGTCGAATGTGTACGTAAGTTGGAACATCTGCTTCCAACTTCCTAACCATCCTAATCATCTGCTCCCATCGGTGGTTCATGCCTTGGTCTCCTCTCGCCTAGACTACTGTAATGCGCTCTACGTGGGGTTACCCTTGAAGACAGTTGGGAAGCTACAGCTGGTACAGAACGCGGCGGCTCGCCTGGTTAAAGGCAGCCGCCGGCGGGATCACATCACACCAGTGCTCAAGGAGCTGCACTGGCTACCAGCTGAGCCGAATTCAAGGTGTTGGTTTTGACCTTTAAAACCCTACACGGCTCCAGCCCAGTTTATCTCAAGGAGCGTCTCCAGCAACACCAAGTAGGCCGCTCAGCGAGATCTGCCACAAACGGCCTTCTCCTTGTCCCTTCAGCCAGAGCAGCTAGACTGGTGGGGACTAGGAAGAGGGCCTTTTCTGTGGCGGCTCCCATACTGTGGAACTCCCTCCCTAGTGACATCCGCCGTCGTGCCCCCTCTCTGTTGAGCTTCTGCCGCTCACTAAAAACATGGTTATTCAGGCGGGAATATGGGGTGGGTTAAGATTTTAAAAGTTATACTGTTTTATACTGTTTTAAATGATTTTATATCATGTATTTTAAATGTATTTTATCATGTTGTACATCGCCCAGAGTGGCTGGTTTGCTGGCCAGATGGGCGATTCAGAAATACAACAAATAAATAAATAAACAGAAGCCGTGCAATGTTTTCAGAGTGTTGCAAAGTATAGTGCGTGCGTGCCTGTGTTCGTTCGTAAGTACGAACCATTGTATTTAACTCAGATTTTTACATATATAGCAGTCTGTTCTTATGTATGAGTTGTCCGTAAGTCGGGACGTTCGTAACCCGGGGACTGCCTGTACTGAGCACGCGTACACACACACACACACACACACACACACACACACACACACGTAGTATACATGGCATACTTAGATTCATGCTGGAAACAATTATGATTATCTCTAGGAAAATGTCATAATTTCTCTGTTTCTCTGATTTTTTCTCTTTCCTCATGCTATATTGAGCAGCCGCTCCTCCTAGGGCCGGCCACTCACCACCCTGCTGTTCTCTTTGATCAGAGATAGCAGTGGGGATTCCCCTGAGCCAGGGGGGAAGTGGTAATCCCCGCTGTTTTCTCAAATCTCAGATCAGAAATAACAGTGGGGATTCCTCCATGAAGCGGGGCTTGGAGGCCAAGTCCTGCTCGCTGCAGGAACCCAAGGAGTCTCCACAGGCGGAATGAGGGATCTCTGTGGGCTGCATTAGGGCTCTTGGGCCAGAGGTTCTGCACCACTGTCTCATAGCCTTCAAGATGACAGCGTCGTCAGGGCTCTAGCATGAGTGCAGGAGAAGCTGGAAAAAAATGGTTCCTTTGCCTGCCTCTCTCGTGCTGAAGAGGCAGCTGTGCTGTGGGCACAGTGGAGGCAGGGTGTCATCAGGATGGTGGGTGGCTGCAGATAGGACAGCAGCTGTCCATCCTTTCCTGAGCCCCACCTCCATAAACCGGTGGCAGTGGAAGAGGGGATGGGGTTGTGCTGAAGGAAAGATGCACTGGAAGTTCAACTATGAACATTGCAATGCAGTGATGGCTGCCAACTTGGTTGGCTTTAAAAGGGCATTGGACAAATTCCTGGAGGAGAAGGCTATTGATGGCTACTAGTCCTGATGGCTATATGCTACCTCCAGTATTGGGGCAGCATGCCTCTGTACACCAGTTGCTGGGGAACATGGAAGGGGAAGTGCTGTTGCACTCATGTCCTGCTTGTGCAGGCCACTGTGTGAACAGAATGCTGGACTAGATGGACCCCTCGTCTGATTCAGCACGGCTTTTTTTATGTTCTTAAAATAGGGAGGGGGTTCCTTGTTGGGTGGGGCAAAGGAGAAATGAGTGCTTGGGGTTAAGTTAGATGAAGGGGAACTGGTTTGCAGGAATCTGTGTGAGAGATTAATTTGGGGAAAAATTGGCGGGATTTGAGTGTTTTGAGGTAAATTAATTGAAGGCATATTGTTTGCTGAAGGTTGAAATGCTTGTGACTTGTCACTTGTCTTCATCTTGTCCAGATTTCTGTTTCTGGCTGTGTTCAGCCAATCCCTCTGGGAAGCTCATAAGCAGGGTGTGAGGGCAATAGTGTTCCCTTCTTGTTTGTCTCCAGTATTTGGTACTTAGAGAACATGAACATGGAGGTTCCACTGAGCTATCATGGCTGAAGCTGGAGGGTGAGGAGGTAGGAGGAGCTTTGGATGGGTGGAGCTAGGAGGAAGTTTGGTGAGAGTAGCTTAGTGGGGTATGGAGGCATGTGGCATACCCACTTTGGAGTCCTTCAGCCATCCCTGCACAGCACTCACACTGGAGAGAGGTTTAGCCCACTGTGTGACTGATTACTGAAATAAATATATTTTACATGGTATTTAAGGGGCATTTGTACAGTGACTAGGCCTTTTTTAATACTGATAAGTAATTAATATGATTCAATAATTCATATGGATATACTGGGGCTGTCACACAATTAAGATATCTCAGTGGCGTAATGGCTACAGGAATTGGCATGATCAGTGCTTGCACTTCAAAATTTACCATTTTTTAAAATTTTATTATATTATACCTCGCCTTTTATCCTGCAAGGAACCCAACGCGGCTTACATAATCCTCCTCCTCTCCATTTTATCCTCACAACAACCCTGTGAGGTAGGTTAGGCTGAGAGTCAGTGACTGGCCCAAAGTCACCCTGTGCGTTTCGTGGCCGAGCGGGGACTAGAACCCGGATCGCCCAAGTCCCAGTCCAACACTCTCACCACTACGCCAAACTGGCTCCATGCCCCCGCTGCTGATTATATGAGTTTTACAGGGATATCCCATGGATCCCACAAGGTATGAGCAAATATTAAGTTTATGATAAAACAATAAAGAAACATGCAAAACTTTAATGCAATACTGCTAAGGTTTCTAAAAGATTATCGGGGTGGTGTGTGCTGAGAAACCAGGTCGCGTGGATGCACAGAAGAGCAATGGCATATCTGCTTCAACACACATCTAAGCTAAGGCCAACCACTACCCACTTTCTTCTAGCACACTGCCAGGTTTGTGCAAAGTGCAAACTGCCAATCAGATAAACAAAGTTTGGATAATAAATGGGTCTCCTGTATTGTAAACACAACATCTGCGAGTACCTTCCTAGTACTAATTAGCAATTACTGTTTAGCAAAGTTTACAACCTTGATGGCAAGTTTCTCCATTTGCAGCTATTATCATGAATCAACAGTCTTAACTCCCAAGATTGTATAGGCATGATCCCCTTTCTTACTACTACCATAGGACACACTAGTAGATTGTGGGGCATACATCTAGTCCACAAGAAATTATTATTATCCATAGCACTAGCTCCAGTTGTGTTAGTCTGTGGCATCAAAAAGATCCAAGGGGTTGTGTGACACCTTAGAAACTATTTTCACAATAGCATGTATTCCAGCTCAGTTATGTTGAAATGGCAACAGAAGTAGTTGTTTTAACAACACAGCCTTCTTTTTTTTTTCTTTTCTACTTGCGTACTGCGACACCTGATGTAGACCTTGGTCTAGTAAGGACCTCTGGAGTGGAAGAGATCGTTTATGCAACTTCCTATGGTGGTAGAACTACCTGCACAGTCACTGTAGCAGAACATAACCTCTTGTTATGCTTGGTCCCATCCAACTCACTGATTCTATAAGGCAGGGGTGGATAACCTGTGCCCACTCCTGCTATAAGGGCTGCTCTGGGCATGTTTCTGACCTGCATGCTTGGTGCAGTTTACACATTCTGGCCTCCATATAAACTGAGCTGGAGATGAACCAATAAGCTTCAACAACCTTCCCAGCCTGGCACCGCCCAAATGGGTTGGACTGCAGCACTGATCATTCCTAGCCAGCATGGCCAATGGAGGGGTGCCATGTTGGAGAAGGCTGCTCCTCACAGTCTTTTGCAAACATTTTTTGCCAGTGGCCCCCCTGCAAAAAGCCTCCTGTTAACAACCATTTTTTCTGCGTCTCTTGTGAAAATGTTTTGCTTATTCATTTTTATTGCCATCAGTGACATCATCACACAGTCCAATCTGATTGGTTACATAATGTTGTGACATCAACCCATTCACGTTGTGATCCCTGAGTGAGTAAAAATCACTCATGTGTCTGATCTAAGAAGAATGCTGCAGCAGCAGCTGGGGTGGGGTGGGGTGGGTGGGGTGGGAGGTGGAGAGAGGAACAGCTCTGCCGCCAAGGAAAACAATAGCTACTGAACAGGATTGAGAAAGGTCAGTACATACTTGATCTAAGTGTTTTTCAAGAAAGATTTCCACTCCACTGACATGTTTAGTTTTTACCCCAACATTGAAATGGGAGTATATTTGGTGCAGCACTGCTTTGAATCACTTTGTGTGATGGCTGTTAATATATCATAAGCTTGCCATGTGGATCTGATCCCTAATTCACTGCACACTTTTCTTTTCCATGTAGATCTGCCCTATAATGAGATGTGGGACTCTTTTGACATGACGTTGCCCAGCTTAAAATGGCCACTGCAGTCATGACCATACGTCCAGTATGGTGGGCATGCATTTACACCCTTTAAACCTGTTGAAGAATAGCTGTGTCTTAATTCACCTGCAGATTGTAAGTAGGCCCCAAAAAACATCTGGTGCAACCCTAACTGTAGGAATAAATGTGGTCATCTTGAGTTAAAGGAGCAGCATAGTGGCTAGGAGTAGGAACTATGAGATAGTTTAGATCTCACTTCAGCTATGAACTCACTAGGTAGCCTCAGGAAAGCCACTATTCTCTCGTTCAGTCTCCCCTACAAAATGGTGGTAGTGGTGGTAGTAGTAGTAGTAACAATGGCCTACTTTGGAGGACAGTTGTGAAGACTGCTGAGATAAAGTATTTGAAGCGCTCTGAACATTTGAAATGCCTTATATAAACAAGTAGTAGTAGCATTTTCACAGCACAATCCTGTTTGCTCAAAGCAAGCCCTACTGGGTCCAACGAGGCTTACTTTCATGTAAGTGGTTATAGGATTGCAGCCTTAAATACGGTACTCTACTCTAAAATGAACTGTGCATTGTTTCCAAAGGGCGTGACTTGAAAGTCCAGTACAGTTACAGGAAAAAGTGGCAAGCCCCTACAAAGAAAGACTGATAGAGAGCAAAAATAAACTAGCCAATCACTCACTGAACAGTGAAACCATTGGGTGCTTGGGATGGGGGAGAAATTCATTTGGTTTGCATTTTAATAAAAAATCAAGAAGTACAATCCTATGGCTCCTAGGCAGCATACAGATGGCAATAAGATTTTTTTGGAGTCCCAGCTCTGACCTTGGAAAATCGCCCCAAGGTCGGAGCTGGGACTCCAAACTCAGGACAGGAGCGCTCTCCCCTCCACTGGCAGCTGGCGTGGAAAGCACTGCACCAGCTGTGACTCTGAGGTTGCAAACCATGACCTTGGAGATGGGGTTTAAGGGGCATTCCAGGGGGGGGGAGGGGAGGGGAAGGGAGGAGACAGGTGCAACCCTGATATGAAGTATCCTGGCAGTGCCTCAGCTTCCTTCCTTCCCGCTCTGAGGCACCTCAGTTAGATAGCCAAAATTGGCCGTCCAGCTGAGTTGTAGGGCAGGGGGGAGCGTGGAGGCAACCTTCACCTCTGTGCTCCTCCCACCTTCCATAAAATGCCCATAATCCTCCAAGTTCAGAGGGCTACAGGTATCCCAACTGGATTACACCCTAATTTGCACTTCCCAAACTAATACGTGAACTGGAACTGGAGCAATTACGCTTCAGTTTTCTCACTTCTCTGAATTTTGCAATGTGGTTCTCCCAACAAAAAAATGTACAAAAATACATACAGTAGGGAAAATTGTGCATGTAATGTATGCATTTTTGCATGCATTTCTCCTCACATTTATTTATTATTTCATTTCATTTCTATACTGCCCAATAGCCAAAGCTCTCTGGGCGGTTTACAACAGTGCCTAGAACTAGACCGGATACAATGAAACATCTGTAAAAATTGTTCCACAATAAAGAAATTAAAAACCATTTAAGTGATTTTAAAAATAGTTTGGCCAGAGATAACAGTATTTAATACAGAATAGACCTGCTACAAACACCTGACATGCAGGCCCCATCAAGCCATTAAAAGCAACCCTAGATGTTCTTAAACGCCTCAGCACAGAGGGCAGTCTTAACCTGGCGCTGAAAGGATGACAAACTTGACGCCAGGTGGGCCTCAGTGGGGAGATCATTCCACAGTTGGGGGGCCACCACTGAGTAGGCCCTCCGTCTTGTTGTATTTGCATTTTTGTACACAATTATTCTAGCGGATGCATTTTTGTACCCTGTTCTCCTAATATATCTATCAGGAGTACCCATGTATCCATTAGGAAAAATGCATACTAAAATACTTACACCAGGAGAAATTCATACAAATTCATGCTTACATGAAGAGAAATGTGTACAAAAATGCATGTGAATTTTCATGCAGTTTTTAAAATCAAACATTTGCAAACTGATGTAGAAATGGGATGGAACCAAGTTGTGCTTCAAAACATTTGAAAGTTTGTCAAAACTGAAACAGACAGATTCCTCCATCCCTATTGGCGGCTCCCATTTTTGCAAAGGCAACCCACCAATGTTATGGCGTTTCTGTTCCAAGGCCCGCATACCTGCCCTCTGCACATTTCTGCCCTTTGTGTGCTTCCTGTCAAACACTGGCGCCTCTGCTCCTTCCTCTCTGGGTCTCAAACCAAGCCTGATTTTGCATTTCTCTGAACAAATAGTCAGGAGTTCCCTAGTTTAGAATTAGTGGAAAGATACTGCCTGAGGGATACCCAGGATCCCATTCCTGTCTGCCCAGTCTCCTTTCATACACAGAAGCTCCTGTGGCACAGGACTGTGCTCTGCCTTGCGATGGAGTAGCTGGCCTGTCAAAGGGTCTGAATGCCTCTCTGCACATTCAGGTAGATGCAGCCACACACCACCACCAGGCACAACACTTTGTCTGTGGCCTGCCTCCCTCTTCCCCCCTCCCCCCTGCCTTGACCAAGCCCACCCCAACCATTTTAACTTGTTTCCTTCCCTTCAGAGGAAACATGACTTCCCCACTGAGGGAATTCAGCAGCCAACAATGCCTAATGACACAATTCCCCACTCCAAACAGGCCTCAGCCTCTGGACCTGGGGAGAAGCCCTTTTGCTGAGACATCTGCATGACAATGTTGCCATTGGCGCTGCCCTTTGGCTATTAGCACCTAATGAAAATGTAACCATATTTCACCCCCCACGGTCCTAGATTAGTGAGAAAGGCGGCCTAAATGGATTTAATTCTTTTGTATGATGAGCATCAAACTCTTCATTTGGATTGCACCCTCCCTTCACCCTGCCCCCACGCTGCTCCACAGAGGGAGTGCGGTGGTGGTGGTGGTGGTGGTGGTGGTGGAGGGGAGGGAGAGATGGAGAGAGAGAGAGAGAGTCAGTAAAGCTAGCTGTGTATGGCTAACTCTATCCTCTCAGCTGTCTACTGCACAATAGGCAAAGTTATCCTTTGTGGCATTAACGGCTTTGGTGGAGGGGGGGCACTGGAAGAGGAGGAGAACAATATGTGAGAAGCTGAGGCTGCGGGTTTCCCACACGGCCCAATATGTCTCTCCGTGCCCCCCTCTGGGACAAGCAGATCCACAGCGAGCCAGCCTACAGCTGATCCTGGGCTGATTGGCTCCCCCCTCCACCTTCCTTCACTCTCCCCTCTTTGCATTGTGCTCTCAAGGAGTGAAAATCCTTTAGTGGCATGAAAGAAGAGGCGTGCCTGAAATCCTCTTCTTCTGATTGATTGGCCATGTCATATGATGGCCAAATCTCCCAGGATTAATGTGTGTTGTGTCTTGGTTGTGGGGGGGGGGGGGGGAAGCTGATGTCTGTCTCTCTCTCTATTTTTTCTATATTGATTCTGTGGGTTTTTCTTTTTTGCCTACATGTTTATTCATAATGCCTGCTAGTTGGCTGTTTCTTATCTGTCTGAAGGAATTTCATGTGGTTTCTCTTCTCTGTTTGCATAACTGTGGCAATTAAGGATTTTAAAAAGGGGACAATCTTCTGTGAAGTTCTCCTGAACACCCTCCCCTTTTCTTAATGGTTGTGCCCAAAGAGAGTTAAATGTCTGGGACAGTGGAAGCAGAGATATTTTCTCAAAGGTCATCTAGCTGTTTGCTCATAAATTTAAGCTCCAGAATAGAAATGGGGTGGGTTTGTAGTAACAATTTTCCTTGTGCTTCAGATTGTTGCTTCTATGCTTAGACAGAGGTTTCCATGTTCGCCTCTAGGAAATGTCTTTTATTGCACCAGTCAAGGCTGATGTAGGCTTTTGGAAGTTTTCGGGTTCCACAGAACAGTTAATCAGTCCTTTGTTTGCCCGATAATGAGTTATGTGAAACATGGAAGCTTTCATACTCCTACACTGATGGTACAATAAAAGCAACAGTGTTTGCATCTTATATTTCAGTAATGCTGACGCTTTTGAATGGGAAAGATCAGAAGTGGGCAGCGCAATCCTATGGCTGCAAGACAGTGTCTAAACAGCCATAGGATTTTTCAGAGTCCCAACTCCGACCTTGGAAACTCGCTCCGAGGTTGGAGCTGGGACTCCAGGCTCGGAGCACCTTCCCCACCCACACAGCCAGCGTGGACAGAACCGTGCCAGCTGCTTCTCCAAGGCCGCGTCAGAGAAGGGGTTTTGTAGGCATTCCAGGGGGTGGGGAGGGGAGGAGACGGGTGCCGCCACAATACGAGGTGTCCTGGCGGTGCCTCAGCCTCCTCCCCTCCCACTCCGAAGAGCTGCATCTAGATGGCTAAAATCTGCCATCTAATTGCTTTGCAGGGTGTGAGGAATGCAGAAGCGACCTTCACCTCCACCCTCCTCCCACCCTCCATAGGAAGCCCGTCAGCCTCTGAGTTCGGCGGGTTACAGGCATCCAGATTGGATTGCGCCCTTCCTGAGGTAAAAGCAAGAAACTTTGTCACTTTATTCCACACCTGTTGCATTCACTTTGAGCAAGTTCAGTTCTTCTGGCTGCTAACTTTGATTGATTGCCCCATCCTGTTAACTGGGATTCCTTTTAGCCAACATGGTTACACTTAGGCAGAGTGGCAGCCAAGCACCTATTCCTTAGGCAACTGGGTGGTGATATCTTATCAAAGACATTTCAATCAATTCTGGCATGGGAGGAAGATCAGTACCAAAGTTACAGAGAAGCTCCGGTCTTGTTTCTGAAGGGCATTAGGCAAATTATGTGTTGTGGAAAACCATCTCCTGAAATAGATAGCAAATTGAAGATAAGGGCTTGGATCCAGTGTCTTCCTTCCTCTGCAGAAGGCTTCCAATCCAGCAGAAAATCTCCACTGGCGGATTGGGGGAGGAGGCAATCTTTGTTGATTCTGCCCTCCCCCTGCAGTTCTATGTTCCCCCTGAACATTTGTTCCAGAACAGTGGTATTGGGGGCTGCAGAGGGAATTGGCAAAGATCGCTTCCTTCCTCTCTCCACTGGTGGGAGCATTCTGAACAGAACTCCATTCGAGGAATACTCCAGCCAGCGCGAAAGAAGCTGGATCTGACCCAAGGGTTGCAGGGAAGCTGTGTACATGGTAAACATATTGCTTGAATAGCAGGACTGAGTGGTAGGAGCTGTGAAAGATCCACTTCTGTGTGCGTGGGTAAGCATTGTGTACACATGTGTGAAGGTGGAAACTGAAAGCTGTTAACAGAGGCCTATGTATATATAACAGACCAGGACTCGCTGCTGGAAGGAACAGCCACCATCCTTTAGTGTAGGGGTGGGCAATTGGTGGCCCTCCAGATGTTTTGTCCTACAACTCCCATGATCCTTCACCATTGGCTGCGCTGACTAGGGCTGATGGTAGTTGTAGGTTAAAACATCTGAAGGGCCTCCAGTTGCCCACCCCTGCTTTAGTAGCATGGAAGAGGCTGCACTTGGGCTGCTCCTTCCCACTCTGCTTAGTAATGTTGACTGTCTTAAGTAGAAGGAGTCCACACTACAGCTCGTTTCCACCGCAGTGATATTTCTCTTGGGAACCAGAATACTGCTGATGTGCAAAGGAGTCATGGTTTGTGCTCTTCTCACATGACTTTGACTTTGAATGTCTGACAGTAGTATAAGTGGTACAGGAAAGAGCCCTTCTTTTTAGAAACGAATCACTGGTACTACCATACACTGGATCTAAAAACCCTTGGAGACCTTTTTTCTTTGCCAATTCACAACGTTTCTCAAAGTCTGGATCTTGAAGCAACATGCTATGAAAATGAAAGTGTCTTCCATAGACTTTGGCAGAGAGTCAGCCAGGGTAAGATTCAAATAGCAAAGTGTTGAAGAATGGAGTCGCTCATTTGTTTTAAAAACATACATTTGCAGCTATCACATACAGCCTCTTTGTTTCCAAACTCCATTGTGTCTTGCATTTCTCCAAGATAATAGGAGGAAAACTCACTCCTTTCAAATGAATCATAACATAAATGGGTCATGATCAGTGCTGGTATGAATCCACCCCAAAAGGTTCTAAGAATGAAATGTTACAAAGTTGTCTTTCTCTCTCTTAGGGTCAAACTACCAGTGTGTGTGTGTGTGTGTGTGTGTAGTATATGCAAATTTATAAATATTCCTGTAATTTAAACAGAACTACAATACATGAGGGAGAGTATGACCAGGTGGCCTGTGTGCAAACTGTAGAGGACACCTTCAGATGTAATTCCATTCATTCCATTTCTATACTACCCAGTAGCCAAAGCTACTGTTTGGCTGTTTACAAAGATTTAAAACCTTAAAAATACAAGACTGTATATAATATGAAAATTGTTTACACACAAACATATAGACAGCACACATGCACACACACCCCCATCCCAAACCATTTTAACAATTTCTCCCTGAAGCTGGGAGAGGTGCTTCATCAGGTACTGCGGTCCCAAGCCATGTAAGGCTTTATAGGTCAAAACAAGCACCTTGAATTGGGTCCAGAAACATACATGCAGCCAGTACAAGTGGGCCAGAGCTGATGTGTGTTTGGACCTGCTGATCCCTGTAATCAATCTGGCCACCTTAATTTTCACAAGCTGAAGCTTCTGAACCATCTCCAAAGGCAGCCTCATGGAGAGCATATTGCAGCAATCTAACTTGGAGTTTACCAGAGCATAGACAACTGAAACCAGGTTATCCTTGTCCAGATAGGGGCATAGCTGGGCTACCAATTGACACTGGTTGAACGCACTCCGTGCCACTGAGGCCACCTGAGCCTCAAGTGACATAGATGGCTCCAGGAAAACTCCCAAGCTATAAACATGCTCCTTCAGGGGGAGCGCAACTCCATCCAGAACAGGTTGAGCACCCTCCTGGATCCAGGGAAGGTTTCTTTCAGAGTGGTCTCACCACCGCCACTTTCAGGCAATCGAAGACCACTCCCTCTCTCGAGGAGGCATTGATAATCTCCTTGGTCCAGCTGGCTGTTCCTTCTCTGTAAGTTTTATAAGCCAAAAGGGGCAAGGATCCAATATGGAAGTGCTTGCATGAACCTGTCCAAGCACCTTGTCAATGTCCTCGAGCTGTACCAACTGAAACTCATCCAAGAGAACTGGACAAAGCTGTGCTCTGGGTACCTCACCTGATTCACCTGCTGTCACAGTGGCGTCTAAGTCCCAGTAGATGCAAGAGATTTTATCTTGGAAGTGCTTAGCAAGTATATTGCAGCAGGCTCAGATGGATCCACAGCATCCACAGAGCCAGTGTGGCGTAGTGGTGAGAGTGTTGGACTGGGACTCAGGAGATCCGGATTCTAGTCCCCGCTCAGCCATGAAACTCACTGGGTGACTTTGGGCCAGTCACTGACTCTCAGCCTAACCTATCTCACAGGGTTGTTGTGAGGATAACATGGAGAGGAGGAGGACTATGTAAGCCGCCTTGGGTTCCTTGCAGGGGAAAAAGGCGGGGTATAAATATAATAAATAAATAAATCCTCAGGCCCAGCACATAATAAGCTCCAGATGACCTTGAAAAGCTCTGCTGGGTGACACACAGAGGATTCAATAGTGGTAGTGAGATATTGTTTCTTTGCCACCGTCACTGCCCCTGAATATACGTGACCATAAGCACACACTAGTGCTCGATTGCATCCACTAGGGTTTTTTCTCCATCTGCACTCAAGTCACCTTCTATTCTGCTTCATTGCTCTCAGCTCTGGAGTATACCATGGAGCCATATGAGGTCTACTCTGGAGAGGGCACTCAGGAGCAATGGTATCAACTGTCCGGATCATTTCTGCATTCCACAGATCAGCCAGGGTTTTGTCAGGAGAGCCAGCCATATCAGCAGGACCCCACCCACCACCCAGAGCTCTCTGGAAACCATTTGGATCCATTTCCCTCCAGGGGCAGACCATCTTAATAGTTCCCCCCACCCTTTCAGAGGGGAAAAGCCACTGTAAGTCTAAATCTCAGCAGGCGATGATGATCTGACCATGACGAAGGGACTGATTCAAAGCCCCCCACCTTCAGATCACCATCTCCATGTCCAGCTGAAAAAAAACCAAGTCTAGAGTATGCTCTGCTACATGTGTTAGGCTGATGACATGTTTGAACAGTCCCATGGTTGTCGTGGAGACCACAAGATCCTGAGCCACTTCAGACAAGGTGTCTTTGGCATGAATGCTGACATCCCCCAGAACCAACAGTCTGGGAGACATCAGCAGCTCAACTGAGACCACCTCTGTCAGCTCAGGTATGGAGAGTGTTGAGCAGCAGGGTGGGCGGTACACCAACAGAACCCCCAGTTTGCTCCTCTAGCCTAACACAAGGTGGATTGACATGATATGAGATGATAATTTATTACGGTCAATTGACCTGCACAAACACAAGGTGCAAATACTCCAGACTAGCAGTCAGATATGGACAGGGAGCCTGGAGAGAGAGAGAGAGAGAGAGAGAGAGAATTCTTATAGACCACAGCAACCCCCTCTCCCCAGCACCAAAATCTACCCTGATGCAGAACCAAGTACCCTGGGAGGCACAGCTGGGAGAGACTAACTACTCCCTGCTCACCCACCCAGGTCTCAGTAATGCATTCCAGATTGGCCAACCCATCCACTATGAGGTCAAGAATGTGGGAGATCTTATTATGAATTTATCTGGCATTTAAAAGCAGCATCCAGAGACCCGAGGGCAGACTAATAGGACAAACACCAAACCTGTGGCTGGGGAGAGGACTGGAACACAGCACAGCCATTAGCTCTCTGGGCCATGTTCCCCTAACCTGGCTAGCCATTCTCCCAATGCCATATCTCCTTTGAGCCGTAACCACACTAATTGGGGCCCCCTCAGTTCCCTGGCATGGCTCTTTCCACGCCAGCTGCAAGGGCGGGGGAGGGTGCTCTGAGTTTCTGAGGTCAGAACTGGGACTTTGAACAATCCTATGGCCATCTAGACTTTGTCTAGCGGCCATAGGATTGCGCTGCCCGTTAAGTATCAAATAGGTTAAATAGCACATAACAGCAAATTTTATATATCTTCACACCAATAATTCAAGAAGTAACAAAACAAGTATATATATTAATTGCTACACAATACTTTTTCCAATATTCAGTAAAAGGTTTCTATTCCTCCATAAATTTGGGATTCTTTTGTCTACCATTTCTGTCTAACTACCCCACTAATTTTCAATAATTGTACAATTTGCCATACTTTAATAAACCATTCTTTACATGTGATTGGTTTTATATTTTCCCAGTTCTTGGCAATAATAATTTTTGCTGCTGCTAACAAAATAGATATCATTGGCTGATGAATTTTTGGGATCTTGAATTGGAAGAACTCTAACAACATTGTTTTGGGGCTAAAGGACAAGTTGTATCCAGTTATCCTGGTGACATACCTCTTCACTTGTTTCCAAAAATCTTGAATTTTTGGACAACTCCACCACATGTGCATATAATCAGCCGATTGCATCTCAAATTTCCAACATACACAATGATCCTTTCTATATATTTTATTTAATTTCTGAGGTGTTAGATACCAGCAATAAATCAATTTATAATAATTATCTTTTAAATTGACACAGATTGAATTGGTCATTCCTCTCATAAAAACTACTTCCCATTCTTCTTCACTAATTCTTGATGCTGTCATTGTCTCCTAACAGGTTTTTTAAAATAAAAAATTCTCCCTTGTTTAGGTCTTGATCTAACAATAAATAATGTATTCTTGTCAATAACCCTTAAAAACATTTCATCCCCACAATTAATTTTTCAAATTTAGATAACTGCATTCTTACAATGCCTGTCCTAGAGTATTTATGTAGTTCTTAATTTCCCAGTACTGGAACCACTGGGGCTGATCTGGTTGCATTCTTGTTCTTAACTCAGCCCAGCTCATACACTGTCTTTGTCTTAACATGTCCCAGTAAGTTATAATACTGTATTTTACCCACAAGGAATCTTTGCCAGTAACAGAAAACATTTTGTAATATATGAAGGAGGTTAAGGGGGATATAACTGGATTTAAGTATTCTTTTACTGTATCCCATGCTTTCATTATGACCAGAATAAAAGGGTTTTTGAAATTCAAAATTAGATTACTACTTTTACTAAAGTTTCTTCTGTAAACCCATGGCAAATGGGAAAGGGAAACCTTACAACTATTCTGTTCTATCATATAACAAGGTTTGGCATTGTTTACTATATTCCATCTTATTATCTCCTTTAATCTCATTGCTTGATAGTATTTTGCAATATTTGGACATCATACTCCACCTTGAGGTTCAGGTCTCTGTAATATTATTAAAGCTGTTTTGGGTTTCTTATTATCCTAATCTACATGTATGTGAAAAGATGACTGAGAATTCAAAGAGGCCAGGAATGATGGAGGTTTGTTTTGACTTGGGTCGGAGGGAGAAACCTGACCCCTTAAGCAATCTTGGGTCCTTCTTGGGCCTTGGGAGCAAAGTGCCGTTAGAGCCCCGGTGGGAGGAGGAGCAGGAGGGAGGCGAGGGGAGTGGGGTTGCTGATTGTGTGAATGTAGCCAGCGTATTGTTCTGCAGCTTTTATTCTCTCAGGCTTGATGGGGATGATTTAGAAATCCTAATCAGGGAGCAGTCTCAACGCCTTCCGAGTGAGCCACAACTTGAGCTGCTCCTGGGCCGCTTTTGTTCTCTAATGACAGCTGACTTCATGCAGCAGTGGGAACAGTTTGAGCATAACTCCACACTGCATGGGCTGGCAGCTGCAGACTTAACTCTTTCTTGCCCGCCTGCCTAGGTTTACTGGGGGATGGTTGTGCCGGTTGTTGCAGTGGGGAGAAACAATGAGACCAATCAAAAATGCAAACAAGGAGAGATGCTCTGATGCTTTAACAGAGGCTTAGGCTCTCTCCCCCTAATGAATAAATAGACACTTCTCTCCGTGGAGAGAGCATGGGACAAAGAAGAGATTGCTGGGAGCTCTGCAAAAGTGAGAAATGGCAGGGCTAAATGCAGCTTCCAGAGACAATATTTGCAACCGGAATCCTCCGGCATGGAGGTGGAACTAGACAATTGTGTTAACAATGCCCCTCCCCATTTCCCTTCCAGAAAGTAAAGATGCAGCGTTCCGATGAGACATCTCTTTGACATTTTGTTTTGTTTTTTTTAATTGGGAGGTGAAGGACAAGGACGTGTGTGTGTGTGTGTGTGGTGTGTGTGTGTGTGTGTGTGTGTGGTCACAGTGGATGATCAGAGCTTGTTCACGTGTTGGCTATCAGCAAATTATAACAATGTGTGAATGATGTTGCTTCTGCAGCTTGGGGCTAATTCACCATTTCCATATGGTGAATTAAAGTGATAGATGATGATGATGATGATGATGATGATGATGATGATTGATTTACAGTATTTGTAAAACAGATGATGATGATGATGATGATGATGATGATGATGATTTATGGTATTTGTAAAATTAGACAAAAACAGATTAAAGAAACAAAAACAATACACTGAAAACGAACTAAAATTACATTGGTGGTTGAAGAGAAGAGAAGACTTCCCAGAACAAGGAGGTCTTCAGCAGGTGCCGAAAGTAGCATAATGTCGGAGCCTGCCTGACCTCCAGAGGCAGGGAGTTCCACAGAAATGGAGCCATCACATTGAAGGCCTTTCTTCTGGTGGAAACCAATTGGACCAAAGGTCCATGAAGCCAGGAGCATGCCATCTGATGACCTCAGTGACCGGACAGGCTGGTATGGGAGGAGGCGCTCTCTCAGGTAACCGGGTCCCAAATTGTTTTGGGCTTTGTACACAAGTACCAGAACCTTAAACCTGACCAGGTAGCAAATACCGTAGGTAGCCAGTGCAGTTCCTTCAGCAAAGGAGTTGCATGCTGAAAAGGGGCAGCTCCTGACAATAGCCGGGCTGCTGCATTCTGCACTAGCTCCAGCTTCTGGAGCAGCCTTAAGGGCAGCCCCACATAGAGTGCATTGCAGTAATCCAGCCTTGAGATTACTAGTGCCTGTATCATGACGCCATCTGCAGAAGTCTCATTGCTTACAGATTCCACTGAGGGCAAGTTTGGAAAATAATGAGTTTAGAAAATTGTCTTATTGGCCCAGAGCCTTCATGGCAGCTTTTGAGCCTCCAAATAGCTTTGGGTGCTTCTGGTGCCTTAGCATCTCCTCCTCCCTTCTCCCCAGCCATCTCATCTAATACCCTTCACCCGCCATGTAGTTCCCCTAAAGGTGGAGTCAGCGGGCTCTCATGGTAACTGTTCCCTGACAGCTACTGCTGAGGGCCACTTTAAAGCTACGGATGTTGGAGAAATCCACAACAGATCAAAGTGACATCGGATTTCTATGAATCCAACCTGCAGAATCCGTGGTGGACCGACTTTTCCGAGTCGTGCAGATTCCGCGGACTTGAGGACCATTTTTTAACTTTCCGGAATTGTACACAAATTTGGTCATCCAAAATTATGAAAGTTGCTGTAAAATACACTAATGTAGATGCCATTTTTTTAAAATAAAAAGCACAATGTTTTATAGGTCTCCGATCTATCTTCAGCTTCTGCTGTGTAGCAATTTGTGTGTGTGTGTGTGTGCTCTGCTCATTGATTTTATGGCGAGCTAAGAAAAATATGCCAAATGTTACATACCAGCAAAAGTTCTGTAAATTGTGATGATTTTTCGGGGTGTACTTTTCCTAAGTTTATGTGTGTATGTGGATCCGAATCCATCAATGAGTGGATGATGGAGCATACGGGGCCGGATTAAACATGATCAGCACATCTCTACTTTAAACATTACAGCTCCCACATGGAGGCTGGCCAGTGTCCCATGTGGTGGGAATAACATTTAAAAGGCTCTTATGGCACCATCCAATGTGGCTGCCAGTAGCCCTCTAAACTCGGAGGATTACGGGCATCCAATTGAGTGCAAGAGGAGCGCTTTCACTCTGCAAAAGATCTAGACAACTGACTTTGGCTGTCTCTGTCTTTTGCCCCTGCCTGTGAGGAGAAGCGGCTGAGGCCCTGCCTCATATGTCATATCTTGGCAGAGCCTCACTCCTCCCCTGCCCTCAGAATGCCCCCCCCCCGCCCAGTGCTGGCTCTGAAGTTGCACGTGCAACTGCGGAGTCACAGCCGACGTGGAAAGAACCGCACCGGCTGCAAGGGCACAGGGAGGGTGCTCCACAGTCGGAGTCCCAGTTCCGACCTCGGAACACATTTCCGAGGTTGGAGCTGGGACTCTGACCTATCCTATGACCATCTAGACAGCGTCTAGGGGCCATAGGATTGTGCCCTTAACCTGTGTGCCCCAGCGGCATGCCACTATTGTATATCCAAGGTGATACAGATATGCACATGCACTTGCACCACACATGAACACCTCTACCTGTTTGCCAGTTGCTCGAGCAACATGTAGATGCCCTCCTATGGCAGCCACTCTTTCTTGCTTGCTTTTGAATAATCAGGGAAGGCCTCAGGAAAACTGAACCATATTATAATCCAAACATGACTAAGAGACAGAATATAGAATACATATAAGTTTAAAATGTCTGCTATGTATTTTTTTTGCCAGGTTTATCTGTAAAGTTAATGGGAATGAATAGTGGCATTTATTTTTTTATTTATTACATTTATACCCCGCCTTTTTTCCTACAAGGAACTCAAGGCGGCTTACATAATCCTCCTCCTCCTCTCCATTTTATCCTCACAACAACCCTGTGAGGTAGGTTAGGCTGAGAGTCAGTGACTGGCCCAAAGTCACCCAGTGCGTTTCATGGCTGAGCGGGGACTAGAACCTGGATCTCCCGAGTCCCAGTCCAGCACTCTCACCACTACGCCACACTGGCGTACTTACTACTTACTACTACTACTAACTACTTCAGGGTGACAAAAATTACTATTTATAATAATTTTAGTATTTGCAACGTCTCCATCCCTCAGCCTTGCCTTGAAGGGGGAAAAATAGTTTCTGCAGCCCCTCCCATTAATTATCTGTGCTGGTCTAATTAGCAATCGATCCATATTGACTTCTTAGCACCTGTGTCCCTTGTTGTACCCTTTCTTACTGACATTTCCTGGTTGCTCAACCATGGTCTGCTGAGATCTCCATGGCAATGGAAACAGAGGATGATACACAGTCCATTTGTCACCAATTGCGGCTGTTTTGTTCTCCTTGTATAAGAACTTGATTGTGTCATAGGAGAGGCAAAGAGGAGCCATAGGCCTGCCTCTATCATCCTTGGGCCTCCTGTTGGCAGGAAAATCTGGTTGATCAGCTTGTAGTAGCCAAAGGTGTGTGTGTAACCAGCCATTGTGACTCAGGGCTGCTTCTTCTGATAACTGAGTCCAAAACCATAAATACCTCGCATGCTAGGGGTGGAAAAGAATTTGGTTTCAGTTTGTTTTTGAAACAAAATCCAAACAAAAGAGTTAACCAAAATCCACAAATTTCTTCATATTTCAGATGGAAAGATTTAAAAATATTCAAATGTGAGAAGAACCGAAACTGACAGATTTGTCCATCCAGGCTCAGAACTTTGAGTGCTCTGCACTTTAAAGTCTTAACTTGAATTTCTGTTTATTCAGTCATGCTAGTGCGGAGTTATGGTTGCCACCTCTTTCTTTCTGACAGGCTCCTCATTTTTAATAGCTACATGGCAGGCAGGTACTACAACGTGATCCTTTCTGTGCTGGGAATAGCTGAACCTATTGACTGACCGGTGAAGATGGGTGGGAATTTTGCTTGATAGTTTTTGACAAGAATTTACCAATGTTCACTAATTTCTTCATAGTCAAGACAGAAAGAACCTGAGATTTACAAAAACTGAATGCTCGAGAAAGCGAAACTGACAGATTTGAACATCTCTAAGTCACAACAGGCACTTACTTGTATAACTTGTGGGGTTTGCAAGTGGGCAACCCAGACCTTGCATGATGCATTTTGAATGGGAAAGCTGTGAATTATACATGCTGTGGTAAAGCATGTATCATACTTTGGTGTTTATACCCAAATAAAAATCATATTGGAGGAAATGGCCCTCGGTTTGTATAACTAAAGGTCCAATCCTATGGAAGTTTAGACAGAAAGAAAGGCCTACAACTCCCAGCACTGGCCAGGGCATGCTGGGAGTTGTAGGCCTTTTTTTTCTACCTAAACTTCCTATAGGACTGTGCCCTTAGTATCGCAAAGTCTAGAGCATCCATTATACATCAATTGCAAATGCCAGCAGTCATGATGGAGCTTGTGCCAATGTAATCATATTCTGCTAAAATAAGACTGAAGGGTTAGCTTTTCACATGCAGGCAAATACCGTCATGGGGAAAACAGCTTCTCCTTGTGTAAGGAGCAAGGGGGAAGGAGGGTGACCCACCTTGAGGAAACTTGAGTAGCAGGTATATTTAGGTGGGAGTGGCCAACTAGACAGGAATCATTGCGCTCACTCTCTCTCTCTCTCTCTCTCTCTCTCTCTCTCTCACACACACACACACACCTGATCTGGCAACACAGCTAGAGCACAGGATGGAGGTGGAGCAGGGAGGAGATGCTGATGGGAATGAGATGGGTGTGGTGGTGCCCTGTAGGTCATTTGTCCAGTGTTTGACTGGTGTGCTGCAGGGCAAGTGTGAATGAACCAGTCAACAGCTGAGAGCTGAGGTCAGCAGAAGGTTTGGAGAGGCAGGACTGATTAGTTTCCCCGACTTTTGCTTCCACGTCCTCACTCACCAGGACTAAAGCTCCTACTGATGGCTGAGACAGAGGAATGTCTTTCTTGCTCAGTCACAGGGGATTAACCCTTGAGCTGCCAGGCGCACTGAGGTCTGATGTGTGCGCCTGTGGGGGGGCATGAAACTCTGACACAGAACAAGCATTCCCTCTTTTTCTCAGTCTTCATACAGGACGTCACTCTGTGGAGCAGTGCAAGATGGAAGGGTTTGAAATGTTGGTAGCAAGGGTTGCTTACCTTCAGTGGTAGAACATGCACTGTGGTGCAGCTGGTGCTGGACCTCAGGAACAAAGGCTAGGCCTTTGCAGCCCCGCCCCGCCCCGCCCCGCCCAACCCCGCCCCGCCCCCATATTATGGCCCAGAGGGGAGCAGGTGATGGGGTAGTGGCAAACTGGCCCACTATCAGCAGCTGTGCAGTGGAGGCTGGGGACTCCAGTGTCAATGGGGCGGTGTATCCACTCTGGGTTTCAGTCTGAACTTTTAAGGAGCTATCCATGGTGCCAAACTCTATCAACCAAAATAGATTCAGCACCACAGATAGCTCCTTCAGCGGTCAGATTGAAACCTGGAGTGGGTACACCACCCCACTGACATTGGAGCCACCAGCCACTGCTGGCAGCTGGGCTGGCATGGGCATGCCAGGGTACATCGAAGCTGATGCTGCTTGATGCAACATCTTTTCTTTCTTCCTATTAAAAAAAAAAACATTTTAGAGGCAGGGGACAGATGGGTGGGCATGTAACATGGTTACAGATGCTCATTTTATAATTTTTACTTTAATATATGTTTTATCCTTGTCTACTTGCTTATAGTAAATGTGTTTACCATCAGGCCATCTAAAGGTGGGTCCCTATAAGACCATGAAGTCCAGAGTCTAAGATTACCTAGCTGCACCATTGTACATGTGATCAACCCTTTACATGTGCCCATTAAAGATCAACAGTGAGAGAGGGTGATTGTGATGCAAACAGGCTGGTCTGGAATAGATTAGTTTTCTCTTCCCATAGAGAAATCACAGTCATGCCATGCTAGGGATATGGATAGGGAAGAGGGTTACTGAAGAAGGGAAAACAATAAAGCAGCTTTGTCCAACCTGGCACCCTCCATATGTTTTGGACTACAACTCCCATCATCCCAGACTGGGGATGATGGGAGCTGTAGTACAACACATATGGAGGGTGCCAGGTTGGGGAAGGCTGCAATAAGGAGCCTTGTGGCACTGTAAATATCAAAAATTTATTATAGCAATGGGAAGAGCAATCCTATGGTCCCTATTGTCAGTTGTCAGGTGTGTGTGTGTGTGTGTGTGTGTGTATATGGATGTAGAGCAGCCTAGCCTGATGCTCTCCAGATGTTTTGCACTACATCTCCCAGAGTTCCTAACCAGTGGCCATGCCAGATGTGGCTGATGGGAGTTGAAGTCCAAAACATCTGGAGGTCACCAGGTTGGGAAGACTGGTGTAGAGAGAAAAATGTGAACAGTCAGGTCAGGTGGAAATGAAAGGAAACGGGAGGGGGAATGCTCTGTGACAATTATGTTAAAGCTTAACATTGTAATCCTATACTGATGTACTTAAAAGCAAGTCCCACCAAGTGCAATGTGGCTTATTCCAAGGCAAGTGGGTGTAGGATTGCAGCCTTAATCTTTGCAATATAAGCACAGCAACCATTGATGTGGCTAAAAATGAGGAAACATAATTTCTATTTAAATATTTAAAGGGAATTTAGTGTGTATGAAAATGATCAATTTATCAACCATGGATAAGATATATCCTAATCATGTTTGCCTTTCCGGACATGTATTTTACAATATCATGCAGAAGTTTTCTCTTAGCCACTCATCAGCCACTCAGAACTTAGCCTTTTTAGAATTTTCCATGGCAGTATAGGTGCCTAACCCCTGTTCACATTAGATCAGCATTGGCTTTGATTTTGCAAGGTGGTGGGGAAACCCATGGGCATGTCTGCACAGGGATCCGGTGCTGCACTGATTCAGTCCATCCAGCCCTCACAGGTGTCACAATATCCCTGTGATCCCCCAGTTGTCTGAGCAGCAGTCTTTGAGAAGTGTTGTTCAATATAGTTATCTTGGCAGCAGGAATTACACGGGAGCTGTGCAGGAAATGTTGATCTCTTCAGGTAGCTAGAAAGGATTGGGAGTTTATGGCTTAGCACTAGCAGCCCCTTAGTTACTTTCCACCAAACACATGATGAGGGAAGTAGATGGTGGCTTGATGTAGCAAACTTCTGTTGTGGTTCTACTGATCTGATGGCTGAATAATCCTATTTTTGAAAAGCACAAGCTCAAATGCAAGGCCTGCCAAAGCCACAGTCTACACACTTTCCTTTTGCATATTTTCTTTTGGCCTCAACCCATTAATGGCAGAGTTCTGTATTCTGTGCCATCTAGCTCTGTTCTGGGTCTCTCGGGGCCAAAGCAGACATTACTTTGGCCCTGTTTACTGTTCTGTTTTACTCTATGGTAACCACAGGACCCCCACTATGGACTGGGACCACTGCGGTAGGGGGGAGGGTTGAAGCACATCATCATCATCATCATCATCATCATCATCATCATCATCATCATTTCTATACTGCCCAATAGCCTAAGCTCTCTGGGCAGTTAACAATTCAATACAAATACAATACAAACGGCATAAAAGTTTCAATACAGAATTTGAACAACTAAAATAAATTCCATATAACTGGACCTGTTAAGATAAAAAACAGCTGACATAAGCCCCCCATATGCCATTAGATGCCATTAAATGCCTTGGCATAGAGGGCAGTCTTAACCAGAAGGATAGCAGGGTTAGCACCAGGTGGGCCTCAGTGGAAAGATCATTCTAAAATTGGGGTGCCACCACTGAGAAGGCCCTCTTCCTTGTGCCACCATCCAAGCTTCCCTTGGAGGTGGCACTCTGAGGAAGGCCTCAGATGTTGAGTGTAGTGGCTGGTGTATCCAATCTGGATTGGGGGGCCTGCAATTACACTGGGGTAAAAAGCAAAAAACAAAAACAAAACAAGCTGCATCTTTAAAATAATGTCTGCTCAGCTGCCCACGTCGTTGGATCTAAGCAGTGCTTTTTTTCTGGAGAAAAAGGTACCGGAACTCTTGGATTACATTTCCTTGGGAGTAGATGGCGATTAAATTGTAATGCAATTAATAGAAGAAAAGGTGCTGGAACTCAGTTCCGGTGAGTTCCACCAGAAAAAAAGCCCTGGATCTAAGACCACATGATCTCAGATTAATTTTTAGATATCTAAGAACCAGTGTGATTTAGCAGCTGGATGTGCTAATCCCAAACTCAAATCCCTGCTTGGCTACAACTCTCACTGAGTGGCATAGAGCAAATCACTATATATCAGCAGGGCTACATCACAGGGTTGTTGTTATGCTACAGATCTGTGGTTGACTTGTGCCTTGAAGAAAGGGTGGGACAGAAATTGAACAAATGGAAGAAATAAGAAATTATCCATGCAGTGCTTCAGCTGTCCAATTGTCAGGGGGTGGGGCTTGAACTGGCAACCTTGTGATTAGCACCTAAGAGCCAATCCAGACCTGAAATAGGAGATCTGTAGTGAGGATCTTCTGTGGGGGTTTTTTCCTTCAAAAATATTAGTAACAGCTGCACGTGGGTGCCTGTGATTTGGTCTGGGGCTGCAGAGCTGCGGAGTGGGGGGTTAACCTGTGCCATTTCCCCATTCTGAATAGGGCACATTTACCCCTTGGGACAAATAGCAGCTCTGGTGCGCGGGAACACACACACACACACACACACACACACATATATAACACATGTCTGGTTTGCTTTTAGATTGGCAAATCTTCTCAAGCCTCACAGCCCCCTTCAGGTGAAGAAAGGAATAGGTCCCTGTGAATGACTGGCAGAATGAAGCCCTGGGATTGGCCAGGCGCTGGTTGTAAAAACCAGGAGCTAGGCCTTCTGGCTTTGCCTGGCTAACAGAGTAAGGGGTTCTGCACTTGGATAGCTGCCCTTTGTAAGAAGGCTGCTCTCCACTTCTTCCGAAGCTTGGGAGGAGGGGTGGGGGGTGCAGAGGGGAAGGAATGGCATTCTGGGCAGGTGTGCCTTTGAGCACAGAGATCTGAGGTTGCTAGTAGTTTCATTATGGGGAGCTAAGAACTGATTGTGATGATTTGACAATAAAAAAACAGACTAGTAAACCGTAGCAGTTTGTAAGCTGCCTTTTTAAAGTAACAAAAGCAAGGGTTCCCTTACCCTGAAATATAGCAGCAGCAACAGGTCTGTGACCACACCTCAGGGCTTGTGGCACAAAACTGTAGCTGAGGATATTGAGAGGATACCAGCCTTTGGGATTTGTAGTTAACACAGCTGAATTTTTACGACTTGCAATTATGGAGTGGGGTGAAGGCCTTTAGCAGCTGAAAGTGTATGTGAGGCTCAGGAAGAAGGCATTAAGCTCATTAGCAGGGGCACAGAAAGCTAAGCTGTTGATTACAAAGAGTGCTGCATGGCTCTTCCTTTAGCAGGTAACTTCCTTTAGGTTGGGGAAACCCCTGTCTGGGATGGGTTGGTAGCTTCTACCTCCTATTTCAAGGTAGGGGGCTGGAGAAGATGAACTCTTAAGGTACCTTCTACTACTGCTGTTCTGTAGTTAGGGAAAGGAGCAAAGCCCAGGAAGAGGGGATTTATGTAACCTCCTGTGCCAGATGGGCCTTAGTGTAGGAAAAATATGACCATTGCCGGGGAAAGCATTGTGCCTGCCTAAATGGGGGAAAGCAGGAAAAGAAGAGCAATTTGACTGAATGTGATTGCCAGGGTTTAGTGTTTGTTTGTTTTTTTAGAAAAAGAGACTGTTTCCGAAACCTAGGTTTACTGTGGCTGAAGCAGTAGCCCTGGGATAGGAGAGAAGGGGCAGGGTTGCTGTGTCCAAATGAAATACAGTAGTAAGCCGGCCAATGATCATGCACACTGGGAATTCTGGGAACTGCAGTCCAACACATCTGGAGGGCACCAGGTTGGGGAAGGCTGGCTTTTATAGGGGTGTCGAAGTGTCTGGCTGCCAGGAGTATCAGGCAGCAGTTTAACCAATGGACACCGCTGGAGTGAATTTAAAGAAGCACAACTGAACTTTTCTGAAAGTGGAGCTGGAGTATAGCATCACAACACTGCAGACTTGGAGGGATCCTGGCAGTCATCTGGTCCAATCCCCTGTTCAGTGCATGAATCTTGTAACTACAGCATCCCCATCAGGTGGGCATCCAGCTTCTGTTTAAATACCCCAAGCAAAAGAGAGCCCACCATCTCTGGAGGTAGTGTGTTCCACTGTCAAATTTCTCTTGCCCTTAGGGAGTGTCTCCTAATCTTTAGCCAAAATCTGCTTCCTGCATCTTCCACCTGTTGGTTCTAGTCCTGTTCTCTGAGGCATCAGAGAACAAGTCTGCTCCAGCTATTTGAAGACAGCTATTTTCTCCCAAACCTTATCCAGGTTAAACATATCCAGTTCTTTTAACCATTCCTCTTATGGCTTGGTTCCCGGACCCCGCAACATCCTGGTTGCCTTCCTCTGGGCATGTTCCATGACCAACCTGTAGACATGTCTACAACCTTCCTATAATGTGGTGTACCACTTGTTAAACACTGAAAAATGGGACTCTGACAAGCATTAAAATGCATCATTCTAAAATGATTTTAAAAACATAGTTGGGAGGAGAATTAAATGGTAAAAATAATAACCTGTGTTGGTTCCATTTTAAAATAAATGCTTTCCGTGTCATTTTTTTAAACATTGTTCCCTGAAAACCATCTTCGTTCACTTTGCCTAGGCCATTTGCTCCCCTGCTTCTATCCCTGATTCCTTGGGATATATTTTAATTTACAGGTTTTTCTACTATTTTAAAGTGCAGTTCCAGCTCATTCCTTCTCTTTACAGTGCTTCCCCTCTAGTCATCTTCACATTTGAACCTACATTTCCTGTGCCATCAGCACCCACACATTCTTTAGGATCTGCAGACACATTTCTTGCGCCAAGGCTGAGTCAAAAGAAAATTGATCAGTTGCGCTTTAATTGGCATGTATGAGTAGAGAAACCCTATGCAGCAGTTCCAACCAGAAATGTAGAATGGTAGTCAAAGGGGGAGGATATGCTGTTCCCACCACCACTGCACTTTCCTATATCATCATCACCAACAACATTCTTGTACTACTAACCATTGGCCTTGACAACTTCTAGATAATTTCCCATAGAAAATTTCCACTGCAAAAAGTTGTAATGAAATAAAACCCTGAAAATTGAATTAAAATTCCATTTACCCAGTATAATATCTTAATTTAAACTAAAAGGGTGTGTTCTCTATTATATCAAGAAGTCTCCTACACTAACTCTGCTGACCCGTTGCATTTATTTCACCCAGCTAAAGCAGCCTTTCCCAACCTTGTACCATGTTTCTCCTCAGGCAGATAGGGAAGAGGGGCATTGGCTAACCCTTTTGGCTCAGTGGGCACATTTGAAGTTTTGAGAGTGTTGTGGGCACTGTCACAAAATAGTTGCTATGGGGCGGAGGCTTGCTCATTCATAAAATGGCTGCCATGATGCATGGCTAAACATTCTTAGAAGGTAAATGGGTGAGTCTAAAAGAAAACTTGCCTAAGTACAAGGTAGAGGTGAGGTCTGAGCTCCAATTGATGCCCATGGACGCCATGTTGGAGACCTCAGGTTTAAACCATAGAGAGGCTTTTGGTGTGTTGCATATGTATTACCCACATCTTCTGTGCATACATTTGGGGCTCTGCTTGTACACTGTTTTATACTGGCACAGTGAATTACCTGGGCACTTTCCCATTGAGTACAACCCAGACTCCTCCTCCTCCTATAAGTCTCAGAAGCCCTGCTGCTAGTCTGCTCTAAGATCTCTGTCATGGAGCTACATATAAGCCTATTTTAATAATAAACCTGTTCATCATCATCCTGTTACATTACCAACAGCTGTGCAGAATCTGCTTTCAGTTGTCAAGGTTCAGCAGAGAACAGATTGCTTAAAGGGGACAGTGCACTGCTAATTCACTGTGCCTGCATGCAACACAGATGCTGATGGGCTTGTGGAGCTTGGATGTGCAACTTGAATGGCCCAGAACTGTACCCTGAGACACAGCGGAGATGGCTGCCTTTCTCACGTTGTCATCTGGAAGAGAATGAGCCCGCAACCGCTGGGCATCCAGTGGTGCTTATACCACAACACCATCCCGTCCATGTAAGTCGCCAAGGAGTTCTTTGTGTTGCTTATGCAGGGGTGGGGAATGTGTGGCCCTCCAGATGTGGTTGGACTGCAACTCTTATCGGCACTAGCCAGCATAGCCAGTGGCAATACATGGAGGGAGTTGCAGTTCTACAACATGGAGGGCCACATGGTCCTGATCCCTGGTTTATGACCTCTAGAAGTTGGTTTGTTTTTTAAAGAAAGGGATGGAGGCAAATGCTTGTTCTTTGCTTACAATGACATTTTTGTGTATGAGGGAAGAAAATTGTGACACCCCCCGCCCCCGTTTTTACACCATTAAAGGCATGAAACTGCATGCGGCCTTCCCAAACAAAATAAAAACAAGAGCATAGGTCTGGAAATGTCAGATGCTTTTTAAATAAGGAGGCTCCCAGCTGGGACCATATCCTCCCTCCACTGAGAAGCTGGAGTGGCTTCCCAGCAGTGTCTGAGGGGCAGCAGATCCCATGCCTTTGGTGCAGGAAGGAAGCTGGGGGGAAATGGAGGCTGAAAGCAATAACCTTCATATGATTCTCCCCTGGAATTTTTGTCCCTTTTGGCTGCGTATCTGATCTCCAGAGGAGCCAGAAGGCTTGGAACTGAAGGAGTTAATGTTCCTTAAGCAACTGTTTAGAGGAGGGAAATGTGTTTTACATATATTTGGTCAGATTACAAGAGCAGCAGGATACAATTAATGGCTGTGACCAGAAGATTGCTACAAGATGAGGACTAGTTTTGCCCTTGTTTATTCCTGCACTTTGGCTAAACTGTGAATTAGCAAAAATGTCCCCGCTGATATTAAAGGCAACGCTAGTCAGACATGATTTCTTTGTTCTTGTCCTGCACCATGCAAAAATTGAGCACAGAAAGGCCTCCAGTTCCAGAGAGAGAGAGAGAAATGAATCACAAGGCATTTATCTAGACATACACAATACATGCTCATTTTAACTTGAAGATTTTTGTTTGTTTGTTTATCAACAGTGTGATCATCACAAAATTGGAATGATGGTCTGGAAAGAATTTCTTCTGTTCTGCCCATAGGATTAATGATGCCAAACATAACCTTGTGAGATGTTTACCATTTCTTTTCATGATGGAACTGAATGCATAACTTGTGTGGAAACTAGAAGCCCCAAATCAATTACCGGTATTTGGTTAGCTGTTTCATTCCAATAAGTGCACATCAGCCTTCTTCATCTTCTTTGCTTCTGACCAGCTCGACTCGCTCTTCTCTGCCCATTTTCTCTTCCCAGCTTTCCTTCTCCTCACACTCTCCTTCTAATTGTGTCTAATTTATTTATTTTCAATATTTACACCCAGCCCAGAGATTTACAAAAACACACACATTAATCTTACAAGAAAAACAGAGTAAAACAAAAGCATTAAAGCCCTCCCTGTTTGAACTCTCCCTTCTTATGCCCCCTGTGATGGCCCAGGGATCCTTCAGAGTGTCCCCCTCTCTTTAACCTGGTACTCCATGATTGTTAAAGCAGGGATGGGGAATATGTGATCCTTCAGATGTTTTGGCCTACAGCTCAGATGATCCCTCACCATTGCTAAGCTGGCTAGGCCTGATGGGAGGTGCAATCCAACAACATTTGGAGGGCTACATGTTCCCCACTTTTGTGTTAAAGCAGGGGTGGGCAGCTTGTGGCCCTCCAGATGTTTTGGCCTACAACTCCCATCAGCATTGCCAATGGCGAGGGATTGTGGGAGTTGTGGGCCAAAACATCTGGAGGGGCGCAAGTTGTGTTCAAGCTCAACAGTGCAATCCTGGACAAGTCTACTCAGAAGTAAGCCCCACTGAGTTTAATGGGGCTTACTCCCAGAGAAGTGTGTATAGCAGCCTTCCCCAACTTGGTGCCCTCCAAATGTTTTGGACTTCAGTTCCCATCAGCCCAAGCCAGCATGGCCAATAGTTAGGAATTCTGGGAGTTGTAGTCCAAAACATCTGGAGGGCACCAGGTTGGGGAAGGCTGGTGCATAGGACTGCAGCCTTAGATGGGCACTTTATTACTTGAAGTTTATACCTCCCAGGGTTGTTGTGAGGATAAAATGGAGAGGAGGAGGAGGATCATGTAAGCAGCCTTGGGTTCCTTGCAGGAAAAAAGGCGGGATAGAAATATAATAAATAAATAAATACCAGTAAATAAGTAGCGATGCGGCTACTAAAAAAGCTCATGCAATCTTAGGCTCCATTAACAGAAGCATAGTGTCTGGATGACAGGATATAATAGTTTTGCTGGATTCTACTTTAGCCAGACCACATTTGGAGTACTGTGTCCAGTTCTGGGCATCATGATTTAAGAAGGACATTGATGAACTGGAGTGCTCAGAGAAGAGTGACCAGGATGATGAAGGGTCTGGAGTCCAAGTCCTATGAGGAGCAGTTGAAAGATCTGAGTGTGTTTAGCTTGGAGAGGAAAAGATTAAGGGAAGACATGATAGTGGTCTTCAAATCTCTGAAAGGCTGTCATGCAGAACATGGTGCAGAGTTGTTACCCATTGCTCCAAAGGGCAGGACTACAACCAGTGGGTGGAAGTTTCAGGGAAGCTGATTTTCTGCTTGACTGTCAGGAGAAACTTGCTAACGGTGAGGGCTGTTTGCTGTGGAACAGACTGCCTTGGGAGGTGGTGGGTTCTCCTTCCCCAGTGGCCTTTCAGTAGAGGCTGGATGGCCATCCATTAAGGATGTACAGCTGCATCCTGCACTGAGCAGGGAGTTGGGTTAGATGATCTCCAAGGTCCCTTCCAATTCTTTTTTCGCTTATGGTAATTTTTTATTTTGAAAGAAAAACAAAACAAACATCAAAAGTAAAAAACAAACACTACAAAAACAACAAAAACTAAACTAGAATGGACTTCCAATTTTTCCACAACAAAGTATAAGTAACATTAAATACTGTACTCTATAGTTACAAAGATATTTCTCTTTTTTCTATTGTCAACTATTCTTGTTCATCATCACAAGTTCACAAAGCATCATTTTAACCTTAAACATAGATACTAATTCTTCTAATTAAACAATATTAAAGATATCTAGGGATTTTTGCTAAAAATGAGTAGAAATCTTCCAATTCTGTGAATATCCACAAAGGCAATACCTGCCACCACCTACTGAGTTACCAGGCCAGTTGGACACATAGGCCTGACCCTACATAATACCTACCTAGGTAGCAAGTTACAACTCTGCCAGCTTCTTATCTTTGCCCAACCAACTCTAGAGGGCTGTTAGCGTAGCCATTCTGGCTGGGGATGATGGGAGCTGTAGTACAACACATCTGGAGGGCACTGAGTTGGGGGAGGCTGGCATACACCTTTGCAGTAGCCTGGCTGAGTGGACCAAGGAAGTAATGTCAGGTGAGATAAGGCAGACTATTCAGAATCCCCTTGGATCACAACACATGTGTCATTTAATATATATTTTTTTAAATTAAAAACTCAACAGACACAGAATTTTAGTCTATGAAAGAAATAGATAAAATGTTGGTTCTAAGTCTGAAGACTTGCATTAGCTTGTACAATGGGCAGAAATATCATAACTTACATGCCGCACAGGATCCATCAATTGAATCGAAAGCAGAAGTTTCTTTCTGTCCTCCTGGGCGAAGATGCATGGATTCCGGGGACCAGAGTTAGCTACCTCCAACTGAAGGCAGGCAGCAATAGCCTTGGTTGAACATTTATAGGACTTTGCCTGTAAAACTGACAGAATGGCATGAGCTGCTGTATGATACTGGGCAGGAACAAAACAAAGGTCAACCAGCCATGTCAATATGTACAGTACATTTGTCCCTAGAAAGGCAGGCAGGCAGCTTGGAGGTTTGTGTGAAACAAACGTTAACCAATAGAAGCGAGATACATGTTATGTATTTAGTACATTCATATCCTACTTTTTCCATCATAGAACTCAACCTCAATAGGAATCCCACTAGTGTGTTAAGACCAGTGATAAACGTGGGTGATTTCTCCCCTCCCTCCTGGAACTCCATACTCTTTTGCTGCTGCTTCAGGCTAGAGTGTCCCTGTTCACTTTCTCTTTTTCTTCTTGGCTCCTGAAAGAAGCAAAGGAGACATTTGGGCAAATTATGATTTGGCCATTCCCAGAAGGAGATGGCTTGGGGCTTAGTTCCAACCTTTTAAGAAAGCAATGAAAACACTATAAGCACTCTCCACTCCCCAGAGTAATGAAAAATCCAGGAGTCCTGCTGTAGGAAAGAGAGAGCACTGAAAACTTACATTAGCTTTGCGATATAATTTAGTTGCAAATATAAAAGCAGAGCATGTTGAAAGCATCCTACGGCAGGTGAATATCCTGCGACTTCTCCATGACAACATGACGGCAATGGTTTTGGACAACAACGGCTCTCATGGTGCTCCATTTAAAGTGGGATCAGGTGTTAAACAGGGATATGTTATCACCCCAACATTATTTGCTATTTTCATCGCCATGGTTTTACATCTTGTCAAGGGGAAACTTCCCCCTGGTGTGGGAATTATATATCGAACAGATGGAAAGCTTTTTAATCTCAGCAGGCTGAAAGCAAAAAGTAAGGTAATTACAACCTCCATTGTGGAACTTCAGTATGCTGATGATAATGTGGTCTCCGCACATCCAGAGGATGATCTCCAAACTATCCTAAATGCTTTTGCAGAAGCATACGGAAAAACTTGGTCTCTCACTTAACATCAAAAAAACCAAAGTGCTTCATCAGCAGGTGCAAGTTAACCCTTTGGTGATGCCATCTATCCAGCTTGGCGGGACAATACTGGAAAATGTCGATCATTTTCTCTATCTTGGCAGCTATCTTTCTGTTACAGCTAACATCGACAGTGAAATCCAGCATCGTCTGAGCTCCGCAAGTGCCGCATTTTCTCGAATGAAACATAGAGTGTTCGAGGATCGGGATATTTGTAAGAAGACCAAAACACTGGTTTATGAAGCCATTGTATTACCAACTTTATTGTATGCCTGCGAAACATGGACTATCTATAAACGTCACTTCCACCTCCTTGAAAGGTTTCATCAACGATGCCTCCGGAAAATCCTGCAAATTACTTGGGAAGATAGGCGAACAAATGTCAGTGTACTGGAAGAAGCAAAGACTACTAGCATTGAAAAAATGATCCTTCAACGCCAACTTCAGTGGACCGGTCATGTTGTTCGAATGCCTGACTGCCGTCTCCCAAAGCAGTTACTTTACTCCCAACTCAAGGATGGAAAGCGGAATATCGGTGGTCAATATAAGAGGTTTAAAGATGTTCATAAGGCTAATCTAAAAAAATGCAATATAAACATCGAAAACTGGGAAGCTCTGGCCCATGAACGATCTAAATGGAGGTTGGCCTTTCACAAAGGTTCCATGGACTTTGAAGAAGCCCGAGTGCAAGGTGAAAGGGAGAAACGTGCTAAGCGAAAAGCACGTCAAATGAATCCTTTACAGGACCATCTTCTATCTGGTAACCTGTGTCCTCACTGTGGGAAGCTGTGTGGATCTAGAATTGGCCTCCACAGTCACTTACGGACCCATCGCTAGAGTCTACACAATCTTCTTTAGAATTTCCTCCTTTTATCCCGGAAGACAATCTTACTCGGTCACGAGTGATCGCCTGATGATGATGTTCAGGAACAGGACTAGGAAGCCCAGGCTATACCAAACCTAAGCTGATAACATTGCAACACTAGTATTTCTTGAATGTTCTAGATCAGTGTTCTCCAACCTTGGGTCCCCAGATGTTTTTGGCCTACAACTCCCAGCATGCCCCAGCCAGCTATGCTGGGAGTTGTAGGCCAAAAACATCAAGGGACCCAAGGTTGGAGAACACTGTTCTAGATGAATAATTTTGAGAAGGGATGGGGGAATTATCAAGATTCCTGTACAAGGCAAAGCATCTTATTCCAAAGCATTAATTTCAGATGAAACAAGGGGAGAAGAGAAACTTGAATGAAGCTAGGAATGGAGAATCTCGCTCATGAGATATGGCTAAAAGGGCTAGAAGTGTTTAGCCTAGAAAGACTGAATGATGTAAAACGGGAATAGTGTTGTGTTATACCAAATGAAGATATTACTATCTCAAGTCTTTTGTATATTTGCTAGCTAAAGGCGCTTGTTTAATGGCTTTGATGGTTGGTTGCTAGTTGCTATTACCTACTGAGCATGGCTAATGGCAAGGGATTCTGGGAGCTGTAGTCCAGCAACAACTGGGGACCCAAGCTTGCTCTAAAGGCTTTTTGTTTGCTTTTGGGGAACTGATGCTGCTTTCAAGGTTAGCTCTTCTGTCTGGATACTTGCCTGCTCCCCCATGCTCAGCTTGTACATTTGTAAATAAACAGACATTAGAAAAGGACTACACATGTCTAATTGCTAAGACACTGACACTGCCGTAGCCTTCTACTATTTGGGAAAGTGGGAAGCATGAAACAATAGATGTTCTCCCAAATGTACAGGGAAAAGCAATATCTCATCCACACACTGCTGTTGGTCCTCACCATGTGCACATTTGGTGGAAGAAAGGCTAGCTCTTTTCATAGAATCATAGAATAGTAGAGTTGGAAGGGGCCTATTAGGCCATCGAGTCCAACCCCCTGCTCAGTGCAGGAATCCAAGTCATTTTCATTTTCATTTCATTTATTTCATTTATATACCGCCCCATAGCCGAAGCTCTCTGGGCGGTTCACAACACTCTATACATAAAAACAACATTAAAACATACAAAACAGTTTAAAAAATTAAAAACCAAATTTAAAAACACAGTTTAAAATAACAATACAAAAGCCAATAAAACTGAGCCTACAGGTGACAACCCCCCCCCCCCCGTGCTATTCCAAGCTCCTAACTAAATGCCTTGGCATAGAGGGAAGTCTTTACCTGGCGCCGAAAAGATAGTAAGGTTGGCGCCAGGCGGGTCTCAGTGGGGAGCTGATTCCATAACTGGGGGGCTACCACCGAGAAGGCCCCCCTCCTCGTTGCCACCAACCGAGCCTCTCTTGGAGGTGGCAGTCGGAGGAGGGCCCCAGATGTTGAGCGTAGTGTCCGGGTAGATAACGGTTGGGAGAGACGTTCCGTCAGGTATTGTGGTCCTAAGCCGTGTAGGGCTTTATCGGTTAAAACCAGCACCTTGAATTCGGCTCGGAAGCATATTGGCAGCCAGTGCAAGCGGGCCAGAACTGGTGTAATATGCTTGGACCTTCCGGTCCCTGCAATAAGCCTGGCTGCCGCATTTTGCACTAGCTGCAGCTTTCGAACAGTCTTCAAAGGCAGCCCCACGTAGAGTGCATTGCAGTAGTCTAGTTTAGAGATCACCAGAGCGTAGATTACTGAGACCAGGCTATCCCTCTCCAGATAGGGGCGTAGCTGGGCCACCAGCCGAAGCTGGTAAAAGGCACTCCTTGCCACTGAGCCCACTTGAGCCTCAAGTGACAAAGATGGCTCCAGGAGCACCCCCAAGCTACGGACCTTCTCCTTCAAGGGGAGTGCAACCCCATCCAGAACAGGTTGAACACCCTCCATCCAGTCAAAGGAACCATCCACTAACAGCATCTCAGTCTTGTCTGGATTGAGCCTCAGTTTGTTAGCCCTCATCCAGTCCATTGTCGCAGCCAGGCACCGGTTCAGCACATCCACAGCCTCACCTGCTGAAGATGAAAAGGAGAAATAGAGCTGCGTGTCATCAGCGTATTGATGGCAACGCACTCCAGAGCTCCGGATGACCCCACTCAGCGGTTTCATGTAGATATTAAATAGCATGGGGGATAAGACCGACCCCTGAGGAACCCCGTACTGGAGAGTCCATGGGGCCAAGCAACATTCCCCAAGCACCACTCTCTGGAGCTGGTCATCCAAGTAGGAGCGGAACCACTGCAATGCAGTGCCCCCCACCCCCAACTCAGACAGCCGCTCCAGAAGGATACCATGGTCGATGGTATCGAAAGCCGCTGAGAGATCCAGGAGTATCAACAGGGTCACACTCCCCCTGTCTCTCTCCCGACATAGGTCATCATACAGGGCGACCAAAGCCGTTTCCGTGCCAAAACCAGGCCTGCACCCCGACTGAAATGGATTCAGATAATCAGTCTCATCCAAGAGTGTCTGGAGCTGGTTGGCCACCACCCGCTCAAGGACCTTGCCCAGGAAAGGAACATTCACCACCGGCCTAAAGTTGTTAAGATCTTCCGGGTCCAGAGAGGGTTTCTTCAGGAATGGTCTCACCACCGCCTGTTTCAGGTGGCATGGGACCACTCCCTCTCGCAAGGAGGCATTGATCACCTCTCTGGCCCAGCCGGCCGTTCCCTCCCTGCTAGTTTTTATAAGCCAAGAGGGGCAAGGATCCAGAACAGACGTGGTTGCACGAACCCGTCCAAGCACCTTGTCAACATCCTCGAGCTGTACCAACTGAAACTCATCCAAAATAACTAGACCAGGCTGTGCTCCGGGTACCTCTCCTGATTCTACTGCTATAACATTGGAGTCTAAGTCCCTGCGGATGCAAGAGATTTTTTCCTGGAAGTGCCTAGCGAATATATCACAGCGGGCATCAGATGGGTCGATGATGTCCCTGGGGCCAGCGTATAACAGGCCCCGAATGACCCTAAAGAGCTCCGCTGGGCGGCAGAGAGATGTTTGGATAGAAGCAGTGAGATGTTGTCTCTTTGCCACCTTCACTGCCTCTAGGTATACCTGGCTATAGGCACATACCAGGGCTCGATTGCATCCACTAGGAGTTTTCCTCCACCTGCACTCAAGCCGTCTCCTGTTTTGCTTCATCACTCTCAGCTCCGGGGTATACCACGGAGCCGTACGAGCTCTACTACAGAGAGGGCGCTCAGGAGCGATCGTGTCAACCGCCCGGGTCATCTCCCTATTCCAGAGATCAACCAGGGATTCGACAGGACCGCCAGCCATATCAGCCGGAAAACCCGCAAGGGCCCTCTGGAAACCGGATCCATCAGCCTCCGGGGGCGGACCATCTTAATAGGTCCCCCACCCTTGCAGAGGGGGAAAACTGCCGTTAGCCTAAATCTCAGCAGATAGTGATCTGACCATGACAAGGGGACCGATTCAAAGTCCCCCACCTTCAGATCACTATCTCCATGTCCGGCTGAAAAAACCAGGTCTAGAGTGTGCCCTGCTACATGTGTTGGGCCGATGACATGTTGGGACAGTCCCATGGTTGTCATGGAGTCCATGAATTCCTGAGCCACACCAGACAAGGTGCCCTCAGCATGGATGTTAACATCCCCCAGGACCAACAGCCTGGGGGACCTCAGCATCGCCAGTGAGACCACCTCCGTCAGCTCAGCCAGGGAGTCTGTTGAGCAGCGGAGTGGGCGGTACACCAACAGAATCCCTAATCTGTCCCGCTGGCCCAACACAAGGTGCAAACACTCCAGACCAGTAGTCAGACGGACAGGGAGCCTGGAGAGAGAGAGAGAATTCCTATAGACCATGGCAACCCCCCCTCCCCGGCCCTCAGGTCTACCCTGATGCTGCACCAAGTACCCTGGTGGGCAAAGCTGGGAGAGACTAACTCCTCCCTGTTCTCCCACCCAGGTCTCGGTAATGCATGCCAGATCGGCCGCCTCATCCACTATTAAATCATGGATGAGGGAGGTTTTATTTTGCACCGATCTGGCATTTAGAAGCAGCATCCGGAGACCTGAGGGCAGGCTGATAGGGCAACCAACAAACCTGCGGGTGCGAGGAGGACCGGAACATGTCACAGCCATTAAGTGTCTGGGCCGTGTTCCCCTTACCTGGCTAGTCCTCCTCCCAATGCCATATCTCCCTCTACCCGTCACTACACTAATCGGGGCCCCCACAGAACCCCCCACTTGACCACATGACTCCCCTCCAAGGCACATGCTCAGGCCCTAGACAGGGAAAAAAAGCAATCCCCCCCCCACCAAGGGCACCGAGCAACAATAGCAACGTTAGGGGGGAGGCCCTTGCCCCTGTGGCTCCCCCCGAAGTGGCTCCCCCCAAAGGGGCGACCCCCCTTTGGTGTCGTCCCCTTCGGGGCCGTCGCCGCTGGGGTGTCGCCGCCCCGCTCCGGGCCGGCAGATAAAGGCCTGTGGAGCGTCCAGCAAGCCCAGGTGGCAGGCGTCTCAATCAGGCAGGCCTGGGGGAGTCGCCCTCCTCCTGCTGGCAGTGGAGCTTCTCCCAGGAGAGGGGCCCAATCCAGCCAGCAGCAGCAGCGTCAGCCAAGACAGAGGGCTGACGAGGTGGTAAGGCAGCTGGCAGGATGGTAGGAAGGCTGGCAGGATGGGAAAAAGGAAGTCAAAGCATCCCTGACAGATGGCTGTCCAGCTGCACCTTGAACGCCTCCAGAGTGGGAGAGCCCACTACCTCCCACGTACCTCCTCTAGTTTCCTGCATTGAGCAGGGGGCTGGACTCGATAGCCTTGTAGGCTCCTTCCAACTCTATGATCTATGAAATCTATGAAAACCTAACCATTTTGTATGGAGTGGGAGAGCAGGGCTGCACTCACTGGTCTTGCCTCCACCATTGTGTCCCCTGCCAACTCTCACGCCACACTGTCCACATGTTGGGGAGAAGTTCTGAAGAGGGGAAACTGCTCTATGGACACAGGTTCCCTCTGTGATTTAGGTTCTAAATCACAAGAGGAGCCTGTGCATTCAGAGTCCTCTCTTCAGACCTTCCCCACAACCCAAGGACAACAGTGGGACATGGTTGCTCTGCCCCCCCCACACACACATAATGTACTTAACTGTGTGTTTTTGAACTACTGAATAGGGCTTCTCTGTGAGCACAAACTGCATGTGCATAGGCTCCATCTTAATGATTCCAGACCCTTGGCACGGGCCATAATCATTCAGACAAAGGCTCAACACATACAGTTTGTATGTACATAGGCTCCTTCAGACCATGCACCAAATGCATGTTGCATGGGGGTCTGGCCAGCAGCCAGAAGTGGGCATGATCTTGCTCACTGCATACACACATTTCAGACAAACCTCTGAACAGTGCTTTTCCGTGCTCTGCCAATATATGAGAAAAGGAATGGGTAATTGTACATTGAGGGGTTAAGATGTTTAGCACATGATTGACCCCTCTATTCATTCAGAAATATGGAGATTCAATGCCATAGTTCTTGGCTGTGGGTTGTTGTTGTTTTTGTTTGTTTTTTTGTTAATGCTGTCTTCTTTTCTCTTAAATTGCCATTTTGAACTTTCTATTATTTTGGAAAATCTACAGTGTGTGTGTGTGTGAAGGACAGCTGTGGGAGCAAAAATAATGAACGAACTCGCTTTAAAATTAATACTGTGCTGAAGCAAGCCAGGCTCTAAAACTGGGCTTTGGTGAAACGCATGCCAAGCGCATGGGATAAAATGGTCTTCAGGGCAAACGAGTGATCAAAAGCTCTTCTGAACCTGTTTTCCTGCTTGCAATGAAGGCACATGTTGGCCTGCGTGAGTTGAGTTTGTTGGCACCGCTGGATAGGTGACAGCGGCTGTCCTATCGGAGAGGAAATATCAAGTGTGTGAAGCAACAACTTTATGGCGGCAGGATTTCATAAGCGCAAATCCTCTCTTGGCTGAAGTGTTTCCTCTTGGGGAAGAACAGGAGCGGGCACCCAGTAATTAAGCCAACTATATGACTGAAGCATTCCCCTCCCTCTCCCCCTCCTCTCTTCTTTCCCCAAGGGCGGGACGAGGGGGGGGGGAGGAAAGACTTTGGTTATTTGTGCTTGCATTATTCTAGACATTGGGTGTGGGAGGGGGGAGCATTTCTTTGTCCCTTTTCGCTCTTTGTGCCACCTGCAATGAGCTAATCAAGGGCCTGTCCTAGAATTCTGGTCAGGTTGGCACACACTCAGCGCAGCTGTCTGGGATTGTATGTATGCTGCCCGTTAACATGCAGTATCAGGAAAGACACGGAGGCGAGAGTGGGGGGTGGGCTTCTTCTTTGGAAAGGTTGGGGGAGGAGAGGGGAAGGACTGGCTGGAGGAACACTGCCCTGACATCTTGACAGGCGACGGGCAAAGTTGGAAAGGTCTCAATTTGCTAAACTGCTTTTTTTTTTTCCAGAGATGGGTGTGTGTGCGTGATGCGTGCCTGTGTGTGTGTATTCTCAAGCAGTTCCCCTTGAACTCACTTTAGATTGTTGGGTTGTACTGTACAAACACTAGGGCACTGGTTTGTTTTATATTTTGAATGTAAAGAAAGCCCATCAGAAAGTACCTTTTGAGCGACTTTCTCATAATGTGTGTGTGTTGCTTTTTTTTTAATGTTTGCATTGGTGTATTTTCCTTTTTTGGCATTGCATTGCTCTTATTCCTAAAGTGCAGCAGCTATGTGTGTTCTTTGATTTCTACAATGCTGAATCTCTATAGTTTGCAAAGAATGCAGCAGTTCACACAGGAAGCTGTTTTATACCAGTGTAGCATAATGGTTAGAGTGTTGGACTGGGACTCGGGAGATCCAGATTCTAGTCCCTACTCAGCCATGAAGCTCACTGGATGACTTCGGGCCAGTCATAGACTCTCAGCCTAACCTACCTCACAGGGTTGTTGTTACAGTAAGATGGAGAAGAAGAGGAGAATTATGTAAGCCGCCTTGGGTTCCTTGCAGGAAAAAAGGCAGGATGTAAATATAATAAATAAATAATACCAGCAGCTGTTATGTTGTCCAACTAGTGCAGTGTTGTCTACTACATCAACTATCAGTGGTTCTCCAGAGTCTTTGGCAGGTTTTTTTTGACACCGCATTGGAGATACCAGGGATTGAACCTGGGACCTTCAATATGTAAAGCATGCACTCTACCACTTATGCTATGACCCCTCTTAGGGAAACATAGACAGTTGTAGGAGCAGCCCAATTTCTCCCTAGTGTGTTCCTTGCTATGAATTGATAGACAGTATTGATCCACTCCCCAGTTCCTCCCAGTCACAGGAGGTCGTATGCCATATTTCTTGGGTTTATGTGGAGTGTGTTGTATGCATGTATACTAGTAATAAATACAGATAACATGCTGAAGTACAGGTACACTATATTATATTATTATATATATATATATATATACACACACACACACACATATATCCTAACTGATGAATGTTCTTGGAGTGGTTTACAGTCATGAAACCCCAAAACAGCAGTAAAATAAGAACCAACACAATAATGCAGCCAATGAAAATATCAAAAAATTAAGATATTAAAAGCATTAAAAATACTAACGAGCCTGCAGTAAAGCTGATAATAAAGACAGTAACTTAAAGATTAAGTGACTGCTGGAAGAGGAAGGCCTTTGCCTGGCATCTACAAATATGCAATGGAGACACCAGGTGGATCTGCCTGGGAAGGGCATTCCACAGATGCGGGAGCCACTACAGAGAAGTCTCTTTCCCTGCTAGTCACCTGTCGTACCATTGTGGATGGTGGCACCCAGGGAAGAGCCTCCTAAAATGATCTTAGCAATCAGGCAGGAACATATGGGAGAAGGTGCTCCTTCAGGTAGACTGGTCCCAACCAAGCCATTTAAAGGTCACCACCAATCGTTTGAATTGGGCCTAAAAACTGACTGGCATTCCTGGCTGCTGAATCCTCTCTGCACTGCTTAGGTAACGTTAAAAACTCAAGACTGTGGAGTCCATGACATGGTGTTCCACCCCATGCCAGTGTGCCTTTGCCCCCACAAATTGAAGCAATGCTGGCACAGGAAAGAGACATGTTGAGGAGGCATCGCATGTGAGCTGGAGCCTCTGATGTTACCTCCACTGGAGAGGCTCCAATGGCTACAAAGGTAATATCAGAAGAACTGCCCAGGTGTGTTGTGTGAAGGTGCAACAGTGCTCTCATAGCCCGGTATTCTGTCCCATGTGTGGTTTATCTTGCTCTGAGTTAGAGTCCTGTTATGAGATAAACTAAAGCCCTTTTCACCATCATCCAAGCACAGAATGTATGCATGTATAAGGGGGAACTGGTACACAGCCCTGGTCCTGCCCCAGCATTTGCTGAGCCATATAAGGGTGGCTTGTAGAGCAAAGGAAAACTCAGTGTGATTGGAGGGAGAAGGCTTGTATTTGTTTAGAACCTGGGGCCTTAAAATTGCTAGCCACTAGAGTGGTCGCTTACACATTTCCCAAAAAGGGGACACAATTTGCATAACATTTGCACATGCAGATTTATATGTACAGGTGCAAGTTTAGAAATAATAACTATTATTCCACTAGAAATACAAGACATCTCACCATAGTGGGGAGACTCACCAGGTGACCTGTGTGCCCACTTGCTCAGTCCACTGTCCAGGTGCAAACTGTTCTTAGGCAATTTCAAGGCCCCCGGACTCTCCCTGCTTAGGGTTCTTTATCTTTAAACCAGACTTGGACTGGCCATCTCCTTAAATAGACAAGCGTCCTCTACCAACTCTCTAAAACCGAGGACTGTCCTCTGTAACCCTAGCCACCCTTCGCCACGCCTCCTGCCCAGCCCCAGAGGGAGATGGGTTGATGACATGGCTGAGCTTCAGCAATGCCGCAACGTGATATTTCCAGGGCCTGGCGTGCAGCAGCAATTGTGCGTGTATTTGTCAGGACAGTGTGTGCATGGATGTGTGTGTTTTACCATCACAGTCAACCTGTAAAGACACGTGCAGCTCCTATTTACCAGGCAAAGCCCAGGGTGATATTTAATAGATTAGTTTCCCAAAGGATGTTGAGCGTCCTAGGGCTGTGTGTCTGCATGTTTATGGGGCTCAGAACTTCGCAGAGCCTCCCTCCCCCCCTCCCCCCTCTCTCCCTCCCTCTCCCTCCCTCCACTTGGCAGAGCCCGCTGTGAAGTTTGGTGACACTGAGAAAATGATAGGAGGAGAGCTTGAACAAAACTGTCACCTGTTAACAGCCCTGAGAATAAGGGGCAGGGTAGGAAATAGATGTTAGCCACAGGAACTTCCTTGTTAATGACAGAGCTTGACACATCGCTTAAGTTTAAAAGCAGCCAGATGAAGTTGGGTTTTTTCCTTCTTTCTTTTCACATGCTCCACCCAGAGAGGTCACCCAGGGATCTAGCACTGAGGCAGTGGTGAGAGTTCTCTTTAAACCCTCTCTTTAAAAAAAACAAACCCCCCCCCCCGTCCTCTGCTTAATTTCTAGAGGAAAAAAGTTATACTGAGGCTCAAGTCTGACTGAAAATTAGTTTGAGGTGGAGAAAGGACTTTACATTCTTTTAAAGAAGTCCTTAGGAAAGGTACTACATTGCAACGTTAATATTAGAAATTCCTGCACTTGGGTGGCAGGCTAAAGAACAGCTGCAGGTAGCTGATTCATTGCCCAAATCCCTGCAAAAAGAAGAAGAAGGGTGGGGGGGGGGGGAGAAAGAGCTGCAGGGCTCCCTGCCAAAAATGAGCAATGGTTTTTCAAGCTGGAAAAGGCCTCAGAATAAGACGGATGAGGGAGGTGGGGTGGGGAAGTGAAGTTCTGGAAGCTGGTGCATATTTAATAGGATTAGAGCACATGGGGTTTCAGGGATTCCTCAGACAGGACTTGTTAAACAGTCGATGTGCACTCGGTGCCTGCTCCTGAAGTGGGGACAAGGAGGTGCGAAGCGGAGAAGAAACAGATCTTATTCAGAAGGGCTTGTTTAAGCACAAGCAAGGAGGCGGCAAAAAGATATCACTTGCTCCCGGCCCTCCATTTGGAGATATCTGAATCTGGGGCCCAGCCCTGGAGCTGAGCATCTGTATCACCTAGGAACAATCACATCCCTCTGCCCCACCCCGGTTCACAAGTTCAGCTGGGCACAGTGCTGAAACAGCATGGTGGCGCAACAGCGCATACTCCTCCATTCCAACAGGTAGTAGAGAGTCCCCCTCCACTGGGAAGTCAGCCCTCCACATGAGTTCCATTGTGCATGGAGGCCCAGTTCATATGATTTCTACCCTTTCAAAAAAGGAGGGGAGGGGAGGGGAAATTGGGCTGTTGTGCTGTACACAGAGGACCCAGATCAGGTCAGGAGATTTCATAGATCATAGAGTTGGAAGGGGCCTACAAGGCCATCGAGTCCAACCCCCTGCCCAATGCAGGAAACTAGAGGAGGGGTCTCCCATCCAAGTAATAACCAGGCCCGACCCTGTCCAGCTCTCCACGCTCAGACAAGCTGAGCCAGCGTGAGCCACAGGCCTGTGATAAGGTGGCACTGCCAAGCAGAGGAATCGCATCACCACAAAAGAGGACACAAGTTGCATATCATTTGCGTATGCAAAGGTACATGTATAGGTGCAAATTTAGAAATAACTATAATTTAAACAAATCCATCTCACCATAGTGGCAAAGACTGTGACATGGTGATCTGTGTGCCTGCCTCCATCTGCTCTCCAGGTGCTAACTGTGGATGGGAAATTTCAAGGCTCCTGCTCTCCTTCCTTATGGTTCCTTAAACCAAACTTGGACTGGACAGCCCATCAAAAAGAGGACACCTTCAAGCAGAGGACTATTCTCTTGAAGTTCTCCAAAATAGAGGGCTGTCCCCTGTAAAGTAGGACACCTGCCCACCCTATGAAGCTGTCTGCATGGTGTAGGCGCAGAGCTTGTGCCACCCCCCCACCCCCGATGCTATTTCAGAACCATCCCCAAGCAAAGGAACAAAATATGGCTTACTATTTCTGGGCCTTTATTTCTTGTCCTGAAGATGGCTTTGCCAAAGGTTATAGCTTCACAGGTGTACAGTGTTCTCCAACCTTGGGTCCCCAGATGTCTTTGCCCTACAACTCCAAGCATGCCCCAGCCGGCTACGGACTGGGACTCAGGAGATCTGGGCTTTAGTCCCCGCTCGGCCATGAAACTCACTGGGTGACTTTGGGCCAGTCACTGACTCTCAGCCTAACTTACCTCACATGGTTGTTGTGAGGATAAAATGGAGAGGAGGAGGAGGAGGAGGATTATGTAAGCTGCCTTGGGTTCCTTGCAGGAAAAAAGGCGGGGTATAAATGTAATAAATAAAAATAAAAAAATAAAAAAAATTACCACTGACCGTTTTACCATTGTTGTTGTATGTTGGAGAACTCTGGTCTAGAGCTGTATGCAAATGTCTTCTTGAAGTCCTCCACCCTACTTGTGGGCAGAGAAATGGGGGGGGGGGCAATTTCACCAAACTTTTCCAGGGGGAACAGAACTTCTCAACAGTGCCTCACAGCCAGGGAGGACTCACCATTAGGCAAGGGGTTTTAGCACAGCTTCTTTCTTTCTCCCTAAGGTTTCTTGGTTTTACGTGCTGTCACTGCAAGTGGAAACAGCATCAATTGTGTTGGCAGGCTGGCTCCATACGTAGAATCATGCTGGGACACTGTGCAGGTGGGGAGAAGAGGGAGGGAAGGTGAACCCCACCCACAATTGGGGAAGAAGATTTGCAGGAAAATCTGCAAAGCGGCCTTTTATTTCTAGGGGCCAAAAGAAGACAAATCTCCGCAGTGTTCTGAGAAAAATGTCTTCTCAGAAATTTTGGCTCAGCTCTAGTTGTCATTCTTCAGGGTTCAGTAATTTCCACAGGATCCTCCAAATGTTAAATTTCTGAGGGGTGACTATGGATACATCTTGTCTCTAATGCAGGTGCTGATAACACTGCTCCTTCCCTGCAAGCCCTGTAGCAGGTGTGATGGGGGGCAGTGTTGTGTCCAGCTCTAGCGAAGAGGTGGAGCAAGTGCTGTGCCAAAATCTGACCTCCAATTTCCTGAAAGTTTTCTTCCCACATGAAGGAGGCTTCCATTTTTTTTTGCCCCATTCTCAGGGCATTTTATAATTATTTTGAATTTCTCACCTACTCAACATGAGGCCCTGGGTATTGTGTGTGTGTGTAATTTCTATTACACATCTCTCCATTGTTCCGCATTCTCCCAGGCTCCCTACACTTTCTGTTCTGAAAAAGCCCTCTGGGAGGAATTACCTCAGGATGTCTTCCTCCGGGCTTCAGTTGAAGTGCAGGAAGCTGGGAAGGCTACAGGATGCCAGAGAGATGATTGTACCATGAAAAACAGAACACTCCTACACACCACCACCACCTCATAAGCAAGGTAAGCACAAGAATCCTGAACCCAACCCACGAGAATTTCTCTGAAATTTCTTCTCCTTTGGATTTCTTTTTGAAAGCATCCCCCCTCCCCCATCTGATTGAATGAGAATATTCAAAAAAATGAAATTTTTGGCACAGCACTAGTTTTTTTTTTTAAAAAAATGGATTTTGATGTACAGCATGATTATGTTACTCACATCACTGTATGTTCAAGCAGAAGCTGGGGGTAAGAGACACGGAGCGCCGGCCTCTCTGTATCTCTTGGAACATCCCACTCTGCTTTAGGTTGCACTCCCAATAACAGCTAATGACTTATGGAAATAGTCTTAGAAGATATGCTGTATAATGCAGCAGCCCATTTTAGGACTGCTTCCCAGTGAACCCCTTAAGCTTTGACCATATATATATATATATATATCTGAGCCGGCCTGAGTTCACAGTCTGAATAATGCAAGCCAGCTCTTTCCACACACAATGTGAATCCAGACCTTAGTTATGCAGTTGACTTTGTTATTGAAGAATAAACATGGTTTCTCTTCCTGCTTGGCTGCCACAATGAATTTCGGCAAACAAATAGTTTAGTCAAGTTTTTTTTTTTTAAATAAAACCTTATGAAAAACACAGCTGACTCAGAATACGGCTGCCCCATATCTCCCATGACATATATGTCAAAACGCAACAAAATGTATATGATGAACACTTGCAGTATATGCCTACTGGTGACTGTTTGTAACGATAGTCCCAAGTAACACCTCTGTTTTGTTTTAGAGGCAGCATAGCCTTGAGTACCGGAATCTGGTAGTCAGAGGATGTGGACACTTCGTGCTGCTTTTGAACATCTCTAGAACGCAACAACATGAGCATGCACAGCTTCCTTGGGATTAAAACAAATCACCACTTCCCACATGGTCACTGATTAAAAGTGTCTCATATAGTAGATCAGCTTGGGAGCTGATCACTTGATCACCCACGGTGACTCGAGGCTTTCCACACCCTCTGCTGCTCTGTGGTTGTGGGAGCATAATTAAGCCGGCTCATGGTATGGCTGGAGTCCACAGATGCCCAGCTCCCTCTAGAGCAGGGGCACAGAACCTCAGGCCCAGTGTAAAATCTGGCCCTCCAGGGTTCCTCAGAGGGCCGCACACCCTTTCCCTGACCCCACCCCTTCAGTGGATGCAGAAGTGGCCACCCTGTGGCCGCCTCACTTTTAGGGAGCAGTTCTAGATGACTTGCTTTATTGCAGAGTTCTGAATGAGATGCCTCCACTACATCCCACAGGTCAGGGGTTGGGAGTCTCTGACCCAGGGGACAAATCTGGCCCTCCTGGGGTTCCAATCCAGCCTTCTGGGGTTCCCCAGATGGCCACGCCCCTTCCCCTGACCCCACCCCTTTCCCCCAACCACCAATCATTTGGTAGTTTTCCAGCTTTTGTGCAGTTTTCTCCCCTATTCTAAAAGGTTGAAATGCCTCTCCCGAGACTTAGCTACTGGCAGTAAGGGCTTGAAGCTCAGATATACTGGTACTTTGGGTTCCCCCCTTTTGCCTTTGGCCCTGCGCATCACTGGAATGTACCCCCCCAAAAGCTTATCTGAAATGGAATTCTGCCCTCCGACTGAAAGGGGTTCTGCACCTCTGCTCTAGAGCCATTACAGTAGCAGCCACGAGTGGTTCATCCTCTGATTTTCTGTCTGGAAAAAGTAATGGACAATGCTCCTTGGGGAAATAAGACTTCTACTGAATTATTCTTTCCACAATGTGTGCGTGGACAGTGACTATGACACCTAGGTTATTTTATTCTATAAAATAATGATATTGCATTTTATAATATGCATAAAATAAATAAGGTTTAAAAATCATGATGGTAATGATGACAAGATACTTGAAAAGCCCCTGGGAATATTATTTATAAACTCAGCTACAAACCGGTTAAACCACAGTACTTGACTTACTACCTGTCATCATGTTTATTGCCATTGACTTCAGGATGATAAATCCATTTAATTCCATGTTTGCTGATGTAACTGGTTCATAGATCCTAGAAACGGTTCCATTTTCATGTTTCCCTCAGACTACTAATGTGGGCAAGGGGCTCTTGCTGGGGAGAATATGTGGGCAGGAAAAGTGTGCTTCATCCTGTCCTTGCCCATTGATGCTTTGCTGCAAAGGCTCCCTCCCCAGCTGTTTTTGACTGATTTTTCCACAACCAGAATCCAACTGGAAGCAGCCTAGGTGTGACATTTCCAGAAGTGAATTGTCAGGCATGGGAGGGGTTAAACAACCTGCTTGCCCACTGATTTTCATTTAAGCCCCCCCCCCCTACATAGAACTGGCTCCAGGTTTTATGGGCACCAAACAGAGGATGCCTTCAAACAGGGGACTGTCCTCTGATAGCTCTTCAACTAAAGGACTGTCCTGGCCACTCTAAGTGCCCCATCCCCACTGTGCATGTGTGCCTACACACTCTTTCCACAGCAAGAGGTTGTGTAACTTCATACACACAAGGCTAAACAAAATGGCGGCATCTAGATGTCATTTAATTTGTGGTCTCTGTATAACTGAGTGTCCCCCAACCTGGTGGCTCCCTAGATTTTTTGGACGACAACTCCCAACATCCCTGACCATTGGCCATGCTGGCTGGGACTGATGGGAGTTGAAGTCCAAAACATCTGGAGGGCCCCAGGTTGGGGAAGGCTGATCTAGCCAGTAGAGGGCTGCCTGCCGGGACTGGGCCCCAACAGGTGGCCCTGATGTTGGTCCTGGTCTGCATTCCTGTTAACTTGGCAAACATGGATTTTGGAACTCACAGTTACTGAGATATTGTCTAGTTCAGCCCTGACAGTCATCATGCTGTCTGTTTGTGGAGTGCAGATCTACAGTACAATTTACAGAAAATTCTGCATTTTAGCTTTTCTGGGGATCTCACTCCCCCCCCCCCTCCATCAGTTGAATCTCATTTTACTGTGCAGGTTATACTTACCAGGCTGTCTGTCATTTGCATTCAGCTATCATTTTAGTTCAATGTGATGCTTGCATAAGGCTTTTAAAATTAGCACCGCCTTTCAAGCTGAGAGGGCCAGAACAGAGTTTGCAAGCCATAAAAAGCTTCTTATCAAAGCTTATTTCCTCAGACCTACCTTTCATCTTTTATAATATTTGCTTTGCAAATCCTTGAACTTAAAAGGATTAAACAGGTTAAAAAGAGAGAGAGAGAGAGAGACAGCTAGGATGCATTGAATTTAGATTGTCAGTGGCCTGTAAAAAGTTGTAGATAAGGATTAAGCAATTTGAGGCACTTGTGCTTTCAGAATCACTGAACGCTTATAGTAAGTTTGAAACTGTCTGTTGAAATGATAAAGGGTAGAGGATGCTCTTGCACTACGGCTGATGAAAGTAATCCATCTAATTTGCTTGGGCATAAGCAGGGAAGGATCATAGCTCATTGTCAGAGTACATGCTTTGCACCCAAAAGGTTCCAGGTTCAATCCCTCCCAACTCCAGGTAGGGCTGGAAAGGATGTCTGTCTAACATCTTGGAGGGTCACTGCCAGTAGCATAGACAATGCTGAGTTAGATGGACCAACAATCTGACTTGGTAATGTGGTTGTGGTTTGTCAGAAACTGAGGGCTTCAAAATCTGGCCAACACATTCCCAGGCTTCAACTGCACCACTGGCTTCTGAGCAGCTATATCTAACAAGCACCATCAGTAGGTACTCCCAGCCTCTTGCTAAAACATGCTGGGTTCACACAACACAATAAACCATGGTGGCTTATAAAATAGGGTGGCTTATTGTGTAGTGTGAACCCAGGCCGCTGTGTTAGATGACTTGTAGTAGCAATCCTCCAGTCGGCTCCCAGATACAATAATCCTATTCCTGACCATACCCCTTTGTCTGAGCAGCTGCCATTTCTCTGATATGTTGATGTCTTAGTACCCACCTGTAATCTGCCTTGCTGTGCTTGTTTATGTTGGTGGTGGTTGTTTCAGCATGCCATGCCACATCTATGATCTGACATCCCTTTACCTTCCTAAGTGGAGCTTGATAATACTGCCTTTGCCTTGGATCCTTGTTACTTATGAACTGATTTTTACCAGCATTTTTATTTATTTATTATATTTATACCCCACCTTTTTTCCTGCAAGGAACCCAAGGCGACTTACATAATCCTCCTCCTCCTCCTCCTCCTCTCCATTTTATCCTCACCACAACCCTGTGAGGTAGGTTAGGCTGAGAGGCAGTGACTGGCCCAAAGTCACCCAGTGAGTTTCATGGCTGAGTGGGGACTAGAACCCGGATCTCCCGAGTCCCAGTCCAACACTCTCACCACTACGCCACACTGGCTCTCAACAAGGCTTTTATCCTTGTTGACCATGTGTATGGCATTCACTGCTGACTTGGGTACTAGTGATGTTTCTGCAAAGGCCTGGCTTGTTCGGGCCATGTTGACTGCTTGCATCTCAATGGAGTTCTCCTCCTTCCCCCCAACTCCAGTCCTTAAGATTAGCATGCAGTTGCAGTAGTCTTCAGTGGTGCATACTAGGCACTAAAAGTCACCTTTGTTGTGTTATACTCTGACAGTGGGTCCAGCCGTGCCCCATAAACTTCCATCTCCCTCAAACACTCAGTCTCTTAATATTTAGCAGGGGGAGAATGTTGGTACTCCAGTGATGTCTCTTTCAGAACAGGAGATTGGAACGATGCGTCCTTGTGAAATCTCTCTGTCATCATCATCATTTCTAGGAAAGCAATACATACTGCGCACAGTTTGGGAAGCTCATCACATGTTTTCCATTTGCTCAGTGTAATTACATCTGACTTCCAGCAAACTACGAAGTCATCCAAGTGAAACTATTAGTGTATTTTATGCACAGATTTCTAGCAGCTCAAATGCAATGCCAGAAAAAGTGCTTTCTGCAGACTCCTGTGCCCTTTTATTAAATTGGGGGGGGGGGCAGGGGATTCCCCTATTTTAAAGAGCTGCTTTTTACGCTGGCTCAGCTTGTCTGAGCATGGAAAGCTAAGCAGGGTCAGGCCTGGTTATTACTTGGATGGGAGACCCCTCCTCTAGTTTCCTGCATTGAGCAGGGGGTTGGACTTCATGGCCTTGTAGCCTCCTTCCAACTCTATGATGTATGAAATCTATGAGATGATAGTGATGGTGCAGCAAAGCTCCATAGATTGAACTGAATGTCCTTTATTTTCAAACATTTCAACATTGGGGGAGCTTTGCTGCCTTTCTGAATAGCTTTCTTAGGTTTAATTTAACATATTAATCTGAAAATCCTAACCCTTCCAACCACCCTTTCTGCAGCAACAGGTGTGATAGCACACCAGTGTTTGTTTACACACAAGGATGGGGAAGGTAATTCTAGGGAGCTTTGCAAGGTGCTCTGGATTAATGATTAATCACAAACTCTATTCTTCAGCTTCTCTCTGTGGATTTACCCTCTCCTTAAAAAATGTTTTGAAGTAGCCGCATTTATAGTAACAGGCCAAATGTGGATGAAGAACAGGCAGCGGTGCAGTTACACGATAGCAATAGGACATGTCGTTCACGGCTACTTCTATGCCAGGGTTCTCCAACCTTGGGTTCCCAGATGTTTTTGGCCTACAACTCCCAGCATGCCCCAGCTGCTGGGAGTTGTAGGCCAAAAACATCTGAGGACCCAAGGTTGGAGAACACTGTTCTATGCCTTTGGGTGGTCACGAATCACTTAGACACATGCAGAACTTCCAGCTGAACACATCTTACTGATCAGACAAAGAGTGGGTTAGTTGAGGGTGTGTAGTCTCATAACGCAGAGGTGTTGAACCTCTTTCAGCCCCGGGGCCCGAATTCCATTCGGAGAAGCTCTCAGGAGCTGCATCCCAGTGGTGGGTGGGGCTGAAGGCAAAGGGGGCGGGGCCAAAATACCTGCATATTACAGCTTTAAGCCCTGACTGCCAGCAACTAAGCCATAGGAGGGGCATTTCAGAATGCACAAAAGCTAGGAAACCACCAAACGATTGGTGGTCAGGGAAAGGGTGTGTGGCCATTTGGGGACCCCTGGAGGGCCAGATTGGTAACCCAGGTGGGCCGGATTTGTTCCCAGGCCTGAGGTTTTGGACCCCTGCTGTTTGGCTGTGTAAGTCGATGTGACATATTGAAAATGAAATGTGCACAGTTGCAGTCCCATAATACCCCAGTGCAGATAGTCTCACTTTAACTGATGCTCCTTCACATACTATGCCCCCAGCTTCAAGAGACTTCCCCATTTCGTTGATAATTACAGCATATTTATTTATTTGAGCATTCCTATCCTGCCTTTTTGTTTTAATAAAATACCCGAGGCGGCTAACATGCATGCTTTTAAAACACTCACATTTAAACAAAACTAGACCAGAACCAAGTTTAAAACAGACAGGAGCAGCAGCTTAAAAGTACCAGCAGTGAGATAGCCAGCTATAATCACTCCAGTCCAGTCAAAAGCCTGCTGGAAGGAACAAATGACATCAGGCAATGCTGGGATATTATCAGGGAAAGGACCAGATAGATCTGCTGGGGCAAGGAGTTCTACAAGCTGGGCACCATAGTGGAGAAGACCTTTTCATGTGTTCCTGCCAATCATAGTTCAGATGCTGCAGGGCACACAAAAAAGCCCCCCTGGTTGATCTCAGTGGACAGACAGGAGCAGATGGGAGGAGACAGGCCTTTATTGTAGACTGAAGAACTGAATGAGGAGATAATGAGACAAGAACCAGACTGGCCCCCCACAAACATGTCACATATGTCACACTCAGTGTGGCACTACAAGCCATGATCATAAGGATAGTAATAAGTAATGTGAATCAACGGTGGGCAGAAGGTAGATCAGGATGAACCAGGAGATCTCTGGGTGTTTTGCTTGGCAAGAGCAGCAAGTGGCTCTGGTCAAGAGCCGATGACAGCGGCCCAAAATGTCAAAGCGGCACTTGGGGATGGCTGTCAGAGGCTCCCCCCACACCGCCGTGGCCACCAGCCAAAAGGGCTCGTGGTGGCATGGGGTAAGCCGCGCTTTGCGCAGCCTACTCTGGAGAAGCTGAGCACAGCACGGCTCAGCTCCCCCCACCCCCAATCTGGTGCCACTGGAGCCACAAGCCGAAAGAGCTGGCGGCTGCAGCAGCGCAGGGCAGGCCACACTCTGCTCAGCCTATTCCAGATTAGGCCAAGCAGTGCATGGCTTGGTCCCCCCCCCCATCCAGCACTGTAACAGCTTGCTCATGAGATCAGCAGCAGCACCAGCACCAGCAGCTGCCACCATGGCTCGCAAGGTCTCCTCACAAGTTGGGGTGAGGGCAGTCAGTGATCCCTGCTCCCCTCTCCTCACACCTGCTGAGAAGTGGTGGCTGGGAGCGGGGAAACCTCGATGCTCCCGCGCGGTGTCCCATGAGATACCTGTGGGAAGACCAAAGGGGGAGGAGGGGGAGGTATGGTGCACCCTACCCTCGATGCGCCCAATCGTCTGCCAGGCGCATTGGGGGATAGGTTGGCTTATTTATTTATTTGTTTGTTTGTTTGTTTGTTTAATACATTTTTATACCGCCGAATAGCTGAAGCTCTCTGGGTGGTTTACAACAGTTAAAATCATAAAATACAATAGAAAATATAAAATTTAAAACCACAGATTTTAAAAAAAACAGCAGAGCTAGCAGCAGCAGTTACAATAATGGAATTAAAAACAGCTACAAGATTAAAATGATTAAGATGATTAAAATGCCTGGGAGAACAGAAAGGTCTTTACCTGGCGCCGGAAAGAACACAAAGTAGGCACCAGGCGAACCTGTTTGGGGAGCTCATTCCATAACCGGGGTGCCACAGCAGAAAAGGCCCTCCTCTCCAGTCTCCTTCCCTTCCCATACGAAGCGCTGCACCTAAACAGCCAAAATCAGCTGTCTAGCTAATTTGCAGGGTGTCCTGCATAGGGTCCTCATCATCCTCCGAGTTCAGAGGCTTAGGGGCATCCCCACTGGATAGCGCTCTAAGCCGTATAGCAGCAGCACAAGAGAATACCATATAGCAGCATTATATATACCGTATAACTGCATAGCCGCAGCACAAGATAAGGCGTTGTTTAAAATAATACTTTTTAATCTATTTTATTACTGGTTTTTTAAAATCATTGGTTGTATTGTTTTTACTTTTATGATGTATATTGCCCTGAGAGCTTCAGCTATAGGGTGACTCAAAAACTGAGTTAATAAGGGAACGATCCTATGGCCCCTAGACATTGTCTGAGAGGCCATAGGATAGTTTGGATTCCCAGCTCCGAAGTCGGAGATAGCGCTCCGACCTCCAAGCTGGAAATTGGAGCTCTTGTCCCCTCGTAGCCAGCATGGAAAGAACTGCACCTGGCTGCACTCTGAGGTCAGGAATGTGACCCTGGAGAGGGGTTAAAGGGGGTGTTATTTGGGGGGGGTTGTGAGGAGACTAGGGTGGCCAGGATATGAGGTATCCTGAAGCCGCTCCAGCCTCCTTCCCTCCTCCTCCAAGATGTTGTTGCTGGATGGCTGAAAAAGGCCGTCTAGCAAAGATGTAGAGTGGGAGGAGCAGGGAGGCAAGGTTGCCTCTGCCACCCTTCCCGCTCTGCACTAGATAACAATGAGCCTTCAAGTTCTGGGTTTATGTTCATCTCCATAGGATTACACTCTAAATAAATATAGATCATTGTAAATTTAATGAGGGATTAATTAATTGTGCTTCATTGCATGCCCGGCCATTCTTACACCTCTCTAGGGAATTTAAAATAAACTGAGGTGTGGCCTTGACAAAGGTGTGGCAGAGAGGCCGTGGCAGAGACAGGTATGAAAATGGTGTTTTTGGTTGCCTCATCATCATCAGGCGATCACTCGTGACCGAGTAAGATTGTCTTCCGGGATAAAAGGAGGAAATTCTAAAGAAGATTGTGTAGACTCTAGCGATGGGTCTGTAAGTGACTGTGGAGGCCAATTCTAGATCCACACAGCTTCCCACAGTGAGGACACAGGTTACCAGATAGAAGATGGTCCTGTAAAGGATTCATTTGACGTGCTTTTCGCTTAGCACGTTTCTCCCTTTCACCTTGCACTCAGGCTTCTTCAAAGTCCATGGAGCCTTTGTGAAAGGCCAACCTCCATTTAGATCGTTCATGGGCCAGAGCTTCCCAGTTTTCGATGTTTATATTGCATTTTTTTTAGATTAGCCTTATGAACATCTTTAAACCTCTTATATTGACCACCGATATTCCGCTTTCCATCCTTGAGTTGGGAGTAAAGTAACTGCTTTGGGAGACGGCAGTCAGGCATTCGAACAACATGACCGGCCCACTGAAGTTGGCGTTGAAGGATCATTTTTTCAGTGCTAGTAGTCTTTGCTTCTTCCAGTACACTGACATTTGTTCGCCTATCTTCCCAAGTAATTCGCAGGATTTTCCGGAGGCAACGTTGATGAAACCTTTCAAGGAGGTGGAAGTGACGTTTATAGATAGTCCATGTTTCGCAGGCATACAATAAAGTTGGTAATACAATGGCTTCATAAACCAGTGTTTTGGTCTTCTTACAAATATCCCGATCCTCGAACACTCTATGTTTCATTCGAGAAAATGCGGCACTTGCGGAGCTCAGACGATGCTGGATTTCACTGTCGATGTTAGCTGTAACAGAAAGATAGCTGCCAAGACAGAGAAAATGATCAACATTTTCCAGTATTGTCCCGCCAAGCTGGATAGATGGCATCACCAAAGGGTTGGCTTGCACTTGCTGATGAAGCACTTTGGGTTTTTTGATGTTAAGTGAGAGACCAAGTTTTTCGTATGCTTCTGCAAAAGCATTTAGGATAGTTTGGGGATCATCCTCTGAATGTGCGGAGACCACATTATCATCAGCATACTGAAGTTCCACAACGGAGGTTGTAATTACCTTACTTTTTGCTTTCAGCCTGCTGAGATTAAAAAGCTTTCCATCTGTTCGATATATAATTCCCACAACAGTGGGAAGTTTCCCCTTGACAAGATGTAAAACCATGGCGATGAAAATGGCAAATAATGTTGGGGCGATAACACATCCCTGTTTAACACCTGATCCCACTTTAAATGGAGCACCATGAGAGCCGTTGTTGTCCAAAACCGTTGCCATCATGTTGTCATGGAGAAGTCGCAAGATATTCACAAATTTATTGGGGCATAAATTTTTATGGGGCATAACTGGAAGCTGATTTATTGGGGCATAACTGGAAGCTGATTGTGAGGAGGCACCTTTTATGTACAGGGTGGTCATCTGAATGGATTATCCTTAAAGAGTCCTTAGAGCTTTAATGCTGATTGACTGACCAGTTGATTGGCTGATGGAGGAAACAGATCCATCAGTTTAGGTACTCCTTATGGTTGCTAAAAATAGCCATGCAGTAGCTGTTAAGCTAAATGGTGAAAAATGACAGCCTGCTTTGAAGTAAAGTGACTTAATTCCACCAGCCGCTGTTGACTCGAGCTTCCTGCACCCCCAGTACATACAGAAACTTACTTCTTCCCATGTCTCCTTTGCCCCTCCCCACAGCTTTCCGCAGCCATCTCCCTAGGCGAAACACAGGAAGTTGTGATCACCCTGCACATTCAAGGCCGAAAAAGGTCAAAAGCTGATTCTGATTGGAGTTTCCCAGTGTGTTTGCTTTGCATGCCCCATGGACCTTCTGACAGAAAGAGAGTCAGACTCTGACCCTTCTGGTGACCCATAACTGGGCCATCCAAGCTCCTGATTGCAACCTTCTGGGTGACGTAAGAGATTTAATAGAATCCTCTTGAGGTCAGGCACTCCAAAGGAAACTTCCAGAGTCCATCATTGCGGCAAAAGAGCTTCCCCTTTTACCCAGGTAAAAAATAATAATCATAGAGTAATACACTAAGAAACCATTATCCCATGCCATATTCTGAGATCCTTTTAATTAGAGCCGAACCCAGTATAATTTTACAGCAATCTGCAAATGCAGGCAGTTTGCATTTAACCCATCTGGTGACGATCATTCCTAGTGCTGTTCAGGATTCCTTTTTGCCCTGCACAAACAAAATCATGGGACAAAAAAAAGGAATCTTGATGCAATCATGTGATTACATAAATATTTCTCTTTGCCCCTTGATTAAGGTTGCAATTCTGTACACACCTGGGAGTAAGATCCACTGAACTCAGTAGGGCTTACTTCTCAGTAGACATGCATAGAATGGATCACACTGTTAACTGCTCATGCACATCGATAATCTGAACTTTAAAAATAAATAAATTATCCTAATGGAAAACAGTGGCAAAAAACCCTGCATGCATATTGGTCTGAACAAAGTCAAGAAATTGTGGAATGCTAACTCATTAGGACCACACTGCAAAAAGGAGCTGGATCCCTCCAAATCTAAGGAGAAACTCAGATATGGAATTTTTTTTTGAAAGGATGCTCTAGTTTACAGACAAAATGAGGCTGAGGGCCCCCAGAATATATTGTTTGGCACAGGGCTCCTTTGTTTTTGAATCTGCCCTTGGCATTTCTTTTCTAATCTAGCCACTGTTTCTCTGGTTTTATACTGGAGGTTTTCAAAGCAGAATATTTCTTTAGCACTGCCCTATAGAACAGGGGTGGGGAACTGCAGGCCCAGGAGCCATAACTGCCTCTCCTGGGGTCCCAGTCTGGCCCTCTGGGATTCCCCAGAAGGCCTCAACCCTTTCCCTGAACCACCAAAAACATAGTGGTTTCCCAGCTTTTGTGCAGGTTCCCCCCCCCCCCCCAAATCTAAAAGGCTGAAATGCCTCTCCTAAGGCTTAGTTACCGGCAGTAAGAAGCTACAGTAAGAAGCTTGAAGCTACAATAGGCTGGTGTTTTTTGTATTTTTGTCCCCACCCCTTTTGCCTGCAGCCACACCCACCACTGGAATGTGGCCCACGAGAGCTTCTCTGAAATAGAATTTGGCCCTTGGGCTGAAAGAGGTTCCCCACCCCTGCTATAGCAGAACTAAAGGGGAAGAACCACAGTTCAGTGGCAGAGCCCCTGCTCTGCATGTAGAAGGTCCCAGGCTCAACCTCTGGGTAAGACTGGGAAGGACTCCCATTTGAAAGCTGCAACCAGTCTTTGTAGCTGATACTGAACTAGATGGATCATGGTCTGACTTAGTATAAGGCCGCTTTCTGTGGCATTCCCAATGGTAGTATACTAGTAGCATATCAACATTTCCCCAGTCCCAGAAGGACAACCGTCAGCCTATCAGAACAGACTTCTCTGTGTGGCCTCCCCTTCTGGAACAGGCCCAAGGGTGATGCATGGGGGCAAACCTCCTGCATCCAGCACCCATGGCGGTATACATGGTTCCTTTTCCTAGGTTGGGGCCATATACACATATGCCAGCCATCAGCTGATCTCCCAGTCCCCATTGCTTTTTTTTACACACACATTTAAGACAACAGATGTCTCTGTGGTGTATGTATCTGCTGAAGTAGCGCAAAGGGGGGAAAAGGAGGTGTATACATCTGTTACCTGATACAAAAAGGCTAAGGGAAAAGCAGACACTGCCTGTTTCTTCACTTAACACAGTGACATACAGCAGGGTGTGTGATCAGAATGGTACTCCTGATCCCCCTAATGCAGTCTCAAGAAGGCTAAATGGGAGTACTGGATTCTATTGGCTCTTAACGTTATGTTGTCCCATGCTGGGCTGATTGGCACGTGTTGCAATACAGAATGTGCCCCCGGGGAAGAATCAAAGGCATGGATGCTCCTCAGGGTCACCATCAAAGCCTTCTTTCCTCTCTACACTGGCCACTGATGTCCTTTTACTGTTGTTCAGCAGGATGGATTACTGGAGAGAGGAAGAAAGCAGAATTCACATTGTGCTGTCTTCCTGCTTTGCAGCATTAGTTGAATGCACCTGTTTATGGAGTCATCTGAGCTCAGTTTTCATACTTGGTGGCCCATATTCCTCTGAGGTTTTTGTTGTTGGTGGGCAACTCTCAGTGCTTTAGTGGTCAACTGACTGATGGATGGGCTGAGCAAGCAGACCCATCGATTTAATATTCATAAAGACATATAAAGTGTGCCTCTATACCACAAATACTCCCTTAGAAAACCTTTTTCAAAATCTGGAGTAATTTTCCTGGTCAAATTGCATGTGCATACACACACACACACACACACACACACACAGACAGACACACACACCACACACACACACACACACACACACACACACACACACCCATCAGGTGCTGTGGCCACTGGACTGCACTCAGAAAGCTTGGCTTCCATTCTTCTCGGTGATAGATAGTAAAGAAGTCACCAGTCGAAGTCATTGGATTCTACATTGCTCTTCATAGGGATGGCATTTCTCACCTGTTCTCATGAGGACTAGCTTCTCTAGGGTTCTAAAACTCAGTGGTTTGAGGACATTGTCTAAGCATTCATATGCCACCTCTCAGGGCAAGCCCTCCCAAGCTAGCTGAAAATGTAAAATTCCTTACAAGATACTATAATCTATCATAATACATCAGTAGCAGTTAAAACAATATAACACAAGAAGACATTGTAAATATTGAATGGGCAACTAAAATGAGAGATTTAAAAGAAGCAGTTAAACATTAGTTAAAAGCAGATTGGAAAAGAAAATTCCTCAAGACCCACTTAAAAGTTGGCAGCGTAGGGGCCATACATCTTGGGAGAGGCTTCCATAAACACAGGGCAGCCGCTGAAAAGACCCTGTCTCTATTACCCTCCAATCTAATACGCCATGAGTAGTACTTCAGAGACTGATTGTAAGGTACAGGCACGTTTGTACAGGTGCAGGTGGTCCTTAAAATAACTAGGTCGCGTGCTCGCTTCGGCAGCACATATACTAAAATTGGAACGATAAAGAGAAGATTAGCATGGCCCCTGCGCAAGGATGTCATGCAAATTTGTGAAGCGTTCCATATTTGTTTTAAAAAATAACTAGGTCGCAAACCATTTGGAGCTTTAAAGGTAACCATCAGCACTTTAAATGGGCCCCAGAAATAAACAGGTAGCCAATATAGCTGGGACAGTATAGGTGTCATGTGCTCTGACCACTTGGCCCCCACCAGCATCTGAGCCACTGCATTCCGTACAAGCTGAAGCTTCCAAATCATTTTAAAAGGCAGCCCCACATAGAGAATGTTACAGTAATCCAGCCTGGATATGACCAGGGTATATATAACTGTGGCAAGGTCCACTGTCTCTAATAGGGTTGCAGCTGGTGAATCAGCCTAAGTTGATAAAAGGCACTCCTCGCCTTTGTAGTTCTTTGCGGGGTAGGGTTGAGTAGGAGGAATGAACAATAGAAACAGGAAGATACATTCTTCAAGATTATTATTGATTTATACAGTGGAGCTGAAAATTAAATAATCAATTTATTCATGCTGGAAAGATCTGTGTGTGGGAGCAAACATCTATGCATTCACCTAGTGCATCCGCAGATCTGAATCTAGCTGCGCATTAATGTGCGCATCACAAAGCCTCTATTGAACTGATTAAATGGTGCATCTTTTGATGTGGAGGGGAATTGTGGTATTATGGCAGAACTGCATGCTGGGAGTTGGGAATGTACACCCATATGCTGTTGCATGCGACTATGGCTGGATCAGGGCCAGAAGTTTTCTTACCCTGATCCAGTTAACTTGGTCTCTCCTGCTGACCCTTTCCTTATGCTGCAGGTACCTGATGGGTACCCTTGGTATGTAGGAAGCGCCAACTGTGGTATGCTTTAGGCACCAGTTAAAGACCCACCTTTTCACCCAGGTCTTCCTTGACTGAGAGTATTGCCTTGTTTGTTGGTTGATAGTTCTCTGATTTTGAATGTTTTAGTTGAGGATTTTATCTTTTGATTTTAAATGTTTTTAACTGAGATGTTTTGTATTGTCTGTTTTGAAAAGTTTTACCTGTGGACATTTTGTATTTTAAATGTGTATGTTGTAAACCACTTCAAGAAATCTTTTAGATGTAGTCAATCAGTCTAGAAATCGATTGAGTAAATAAATAAAAATGTGCAGCCTTACCATTGCTCCCTGCCTCTGTCTGGAGCCTCTGCTCTTGTCGCCATGCCTTTTGAAGTGCCACCAACATATTTGACCATGGATTTGAGTGCTTCAGAGAGTAAAGGGATTATCGAAGCCAAGGAGTTGCTGTCTCATGAGTTAGACACTTTCGAGTGTTTGCCTTTCCTCTAAGCGCAAAATTGAAATTTGAGACTGGGGACTTGGTGCCTGCCGAGCGCGCTGATTCTAGCATGAAGGTCAGTAGCAGCAACCGAGTTACAGCCAGATGTCATTCAGTTCAGCTTAGCTCCATGTTTGAATCACAATTATTTGCCCTGTGCTGGAATGGAGGGAAATCCTAGAATTCTTCTCATGATGATGATGATGATGATGATGATGATGATGATGATGATGATAAGAATGTGGAGGATATATTTATATACTGCTCCACATCAAGCAGATTCCGGAGCAGTGATTCATCATCAAGAGAAGAAGCTGCCTGCCAGTAGGTCTTTGAAGCACTTCTCGCTCACCCCTACTGAGCTTTGGCAAGCCCCAGCACAGGGAAATCCTGATAGATATTTAGTATGGCAACAGTTCCGTCATATGTTTACGTCAGAATATGTTAGCAGAAAACACATTTGTCAGCCTTTTACTATGTTTCTTTCTTTATCTTGCTAACCACCTTATGAAAGGTACAATGGAAGAATTGGCTGTTTATAACAGTTTGCAGTGGGGAGACAGCCCTATTCATGGGGGCTCCCTGTGCAATTGATAAGAATCCTGGAAGATCAGGATTCTAAATTGCACAGGGAGCCTACACAACTAAGGGTGTCTCCCTGCCGGAGACGTTACCCCTCCGACACATGGGGGTCTGTGGGGCCGGGGACAAGCAACAAGAGATGCAACAGACCGGGGTCAATGGGCTCACCCCTAGTGATGTCACGGTACATTCTGAAGGGCAGGCGCTCATCATGACAGTCCCCCATAGCCACGCCCCCAAGGAAAGTCCGAAGCTATTCAGGCAACTGTGTTGGTCCATATCAACAAATCAGTTCTAACAGCTTTCATCTCCATCAGGGACAGGTCTTTTGCAAAGCTAATGGGTCTTAATTGTCCAATCAAGACCAAGCCACTGCAGAATACTTTCCATTACAACAGGGAAGAATATATTGTTGTTGGGAACATTCATAGAATAGTAGAGTTGGTCATCCCCCCCCCAACCCCTGGTCCACGGCCTCTTAAGAACTGGCTGCCACACCGCCCAGCCACTGCACTGCCCGGCCGCCGCGCCACCCAGTTTTACAATAATGCTCGTCGGGGAGGCGAGCAGAGGGACGAGTGGCGGGGGGTGCTCGCCGGAGCTCTCGAGCACCCCAAGAGCCAGGACGGGGTGCTTGGCGTGCAGTGCAGCAGCCGGGTGCGGTGCGCACCGCCTGCCGGGACGCGCTGCAAGCCGCCTGCTGGGACGCGCCGCAAGCAGCCTGTCCTGGCTCTCGGGGTGCTCGCGAGCTATGGCGAGCACCCCCCCCGCCGCTCATCCCTCTGCTTGCCTCTCCGATGAGCATTTTAGTAAAGTGACGTCTCCCGTCACGTCACTTCCTGGTTCTGTGGTGCTGCCGCCCAGGCCGCACAGCAGGTAAGTGGTGGGCGACCCCCCTCCCTGGTCCGTGGAAAAATTTATTCCACGGGACCCGGTCCCTGGTCCCAAAAAGGTTGGGGACCGCTGTGCTATACCACTGCTCATCCCTGCTCTCACATGATTTTAATTGCATGATGGGGGTGAACCTCTGAATAGGTCTTGTGAAGCTGTTTCTCTTCACACATCCCCGTCTGTGATAGCCTGGGATATCCTCTACAAACTCATGTGTGTAGAGGAAACGTTCTTTCTCTGGCACTGTACTGCTAAACTACACTCACATCTGCTCAGCTATGCGAAAACTGTATTGGATACTCATTGAATACTCAAGTGGCACTTTGCTGTGGTTTTTCCAAGTACAGAGCATGACATTGGTGGTGGTGGTGTGTGGGGAGAGATGAGCTGCCTTGATACATTTAATGGTTATATCCCACAGGGGACCATGGAGTGTTTTAGTCTAGATACATATTTCCCCTACAATTGCAGATGCGTGGGTGGGGGAGGTTAAAATATACGCCCATATTGCAGGGAAAGGGGGTGTGGGGCTAAAGCTGAGAAAGTGGTGCATAACAACTGTAATATAGTCCACTGTTAAATATCCTCATATTACAGATTGGGGTGGTGGTTATAACTTCTAATAACATCCCCATATTTCAGATGGAGCCTGAGGTTAAGAACTTGTTTGTTTGTTTGTTTTGTACCCCACCTTTCTACAATTAAAATAGATTAAAGCAATAAAACAATACATTAAAATACAATAGAACATAACAATTACAGAGGATGACTATGAAGATGATCACCCAAATCAACAGACTCACTTACAGGCAAAAGGCCCGCTTGAATAAAGTGGTCTTTGCTTGCTGGCTGAAGGAGAACAGAGAGGGAATGAACCCAGTCTCCATCCGGAGGGAGTTCCACAGTCTGGGAACAACCACTGAGAAGGTCCTCTCTCAGGTCACCACCAAGCATGCCTCTGAAGGTGGGGGTCTTGAAAGAAGGGCCTCTCCTGAGGACCCTAAGAACTGGGCAGACTCATATGGGAGAAGGTCTGGTCCCAAGCCATATAGGGCTTTATAGGTCATAACCAGCACTTTGAATTCTGCCTGGGAACAGACCAGTAGACACTGAAGTTGCTGTAACAAGGGAGTCATGTGCTTACATAAGTAATAGAAGCCCTGCTGAATCAGACCAAAGTCTTATCCTATTTAGTCCAGCATACTGTTTCCCAAAGGAGCCAGCCAGATCCCCCAGGGAAGCCCATCAGAAGCAGGAATTGAGGGCAACAACCCTTTCCCACTGTTGTACCCTAGCAACTACCTCTGACACTGCTGCCTCTGTCACTGGAGGTAGCATATAGACATCATGACTAGTAGCAATTGACAGTCTTCTCCTCCATGGATTTGCTTAACCCCCTTTTAAAGGTTGATAGATAGTGGCTTACAGCTCTCTAATAAGAACTGTCACTTACTCCCATCTTTATTGGTGAATTACAGGGCATTCTCCATTGTGGAAATGAACACAAAGAGCATCATTTTCCTGCTAGCGATGCTGGGAATTGTTGTCCCAGGCCCATCTGTGGCAGGAATGGATGCTGTACCAGGGAGCTGGAGCAGCTGCTCCCTCCCTTCCTGCCCAGCAGTGCAGCTCGGGAATGTTAAACCTTGGACCTAATGGTCTTATGGGGGACCCCTTCAGAGATGCCCCCCCCCCGCGCCAACTTCAATCAGAGTTCCATACTTTACAACTGCTTTTACATTCCTGATACGTTTGAAGAGACTGTTTGCCAGCCCTGATTTAGAAGCAAAATACTATGAGCATGTGCGGTTTTGCATTTTAAACTCACTTAAATCGTAGCACCATCATGACTACTAGAATAAGATGGAGTTTGCTTCTGCTGCCTTGATGCTCGATCGTCGCCTGCCACTTTCTGGGTGGTCATTTGGGGGGCTGCTGGGCTGCAGGACCCTGGACTTTGGCTGCCCCATTGCTCCTGCCTCTGCTGCCTTCCTGCCACCACAGGTAAGTTGCAGACCCTGGGAAGAGGCAGGGGGCTGCAGAAGGGGCAGAAATGGGCACCCTGTAAGTACTCTGGATACTTTTGTCAGCACTCAGACTGGGTGCTGGCAAAAGGCATGAACTTCATGAGTTCTCAACTCCAGCACTCTCTTCCGGTTGAACATCCCCATCTGAGTTAGATGGACAAATAGTCTGACTGAAATAAGGCTGCTACTTCTGCTTTTTGTTTTGAGTGACAGGGAACTATTCCCCCCCACCCCCTGCAAGTGCTCCTGTTCTCATTTGAGTTAGGAGACATTTAAAGGACTGATTTTTGGGGGGAAGAAGTTTCTTTCTCTCACATACAAACACATTGATCTTTAAAGGGACCCCTTTTGGGCAGCTGGGATCGGAAGCATGCCACGAGTGGGTGCAAGCATCCCCAACCGTCCCCAATTAATTAATTTTGAAACTATGCGGAGGGCCAGTTTGCATTGGCGAAAACTGTGTGAGAAAGTGTCTCCCTGCATTTCTGTGTTGTCCAGGATGCAGTTTTGTCATCTGAGGCTGCTTTGCATAACAATATGCCAAGCTCTAATTATGCACAAGGGATGCTAATGGGCCCTGGGCATGTTGTATCGCCCTGGGAAAAGTATCTCTCTGGGAGAGAGAGAGAGAGAGAGAGAGAGAAGAAAGAAAGAAAGAAAGAAAGAAAGAAAGAAAGAAATCTACCCATTGAGACAAAACCACAATGTGGAATGGGGGTTGGAAGGAGAAGGGAGTGTTGCATGGTATTAATGTAACAAATCAAATTATTATTGCTATTATTTCTATAGTGCAATCAAAGTGTATGGTTCTATACACAGTCACATAAGCAGAAGACAGATTTCTGCCTCAAGAAGATTAGAATATATACGGTATGTAGACGGTATGGGAGAGAAAAGGTGGTCTGGGAGGAAAGGAAGAAAGGGAGGCCAGAGCTAGGTATTATGGGAAAGGAAGAAAGGAGGCCAGAACTAGGTATTATGGGAAAGGAAGAAAGGGAGGCCAGAGCTAGGTATTATGGAGGATACATGGCTGCTATCATAAACAGCAACACTGGGTCTCCTCTTCCTCTCTCCCCTGTAACTTCTAATACAAAATGTGCAAGGTAACACCAGTGTGTTCTGGGTTTCCCCTGCAAGCAACAGCCAAAGGTGGAACAAGGTTGGGGGAAATCAAAGCATAATGATGTCATTTTAAAAAATTACTACAAGGTATTACCAGTTAGAATGAAGATGTGGCGTGGCTAGTTTTGGTGGCAACTTTGCATCCTTCATTATAGCCAGGTTCGCATGATCACCAGGGAAAAGAAGCCGTGGTGGCTTCTTCTCCTCGCCCTGCGCAATTTGCCATTTTACCCTTGCGGCACACAGCTTGCCATGTCGTCCGAACCGGGCGAAGTGCACGGCAGGGGGTGGCTTCAAAACCACCCTGGACCCTACAACAAGCCACGGGTTCTGGGGTGGTTTGGAACCCACCCCCCACCATGCACTTCGCTGTGTTCGGACGACATGGCAACCCATGAGGGCGATTAGGCAAATCGTGCAGCTCGTGACCAGCACATGCCAGGGTGGGGAAATTAAGCCACCATGGTTTCTTTTCCCCGGTGATCGTGGAAACCTGGCCAGTGTCTTGTTCCATCCAGAGAGAAGAGTAGAACAAGGGACACATGTAAGTCCTGATGTTCTCAGGCCTGTGGCTCACGCTGGCTCAGCTTGTCTTAGCATGGAAAGCTAAGCGGGGTCAGGCCTGGTTATTACTTGGATGGGAGACCCCTCCTCTAGTTTCCTGCATTGAGCAGGGGGTTGGACTCGATGGCCTTGTAGGCCCCTTCCAACTCTATGATCTATGAAATCTATGAATCTGATGTACCCACACTGGGTAGACCCATCTTTATTAGTGCTCCATCTTTAAGATTTTCTTCTCACCCCCTTACAGTTATACGACAGAGTCATCTGTGCTTCAAAACATAAATGCTTTCGAAAATGCTCTTCCAGCTCAGCTCGACTGATTAATTAATTTATCAACTAAATCATTGTCTGATTCATACCCTGATTAAAATTTGGCAGCCCCAGTTGCATCACACCTTTCAGGTTTGTCGGGGGGGGGGGGGGGCAGTGAAAGTATTTCACAGTCCTTTGAGCGCTCAATATTGTTAGTACTTGGTAGCCTCCGGAATCTGGGACAAAGACTGCCATGGGACTGCTCTGGCACTTGAAAACAGGAATGGGGGTGGGAAGGGGGGAGGAGGAGAGAGAAGAGTGAGAGCTGGAATTTGAGAAGCCATCATATTTGAATGTGGTGACTCTGGGCTTTTCTCTGAGAAAAACAACAACTTCGCTCCCCCTGAGGACAGTCCAAGTTAGCAAGCACTCTGGCCCCCCTCCTACTGTGCTCAGAGATGCTTATTGTTTGATTGGGCTGTGAGACAGATTAGAGGCCCCAGGTGGAAAGTCATCATAATCTGCATTTAAATGGACCAGTTATAAAAGGTAGGGAGCCCAGGAGCCCATGGCATTATGCTGCCTTCTCTAGGCTCAGTAATCACTCTTTATTTTCCCTGTAGTCTGACCTGGGGGCACAGCTTCTAATTGCCAGGTCGCTCCCGGCTAATATTGTCATTTCCAGCCAGTGAGTGCGAAACCATGGCAACACCACATTTCCTTCCAAGTATCTAGAAGAATGAAATTTCCCTTCACATCACAGAAAATGGCTGGGCCAGGGCTGGGCTGGGCTTTCTTTCACTTCTACATTGCTCCCATCCCATCCAGTCCCTCAGCCCCTGCAGCCTTGTGGCTTCTGGGATTGTTCAAGGGGCTTCCTACATAGGTGAAACATCAGTACATGCTTTAGTTTCCAATTGACAAGCAAGCAAGCAAGCAAGCAAGCAACAAATCCAGTGTCTAACTATCACCTAATTTGATGTTGTCCTACTGAAATATATGAAAAGGAGAAGCTACTGGTGGGGGGGGGCAAGGTGAAACTGGGGAGCAGTTCTTCCCCAGTTATTGCTGGTATTTCGGCATTATTCATTAGGCTGTTCTGTGCATGTGTAGGCTTTACAGCAACCGTACTTTTATTAGGACTTTGTTATAGTTGGATATTAAGCAAGCACACGCACACACACACACACACACACACACACAGGCGGGATGAGAAGAAAGGAAAAAGTTGTTGTTGGTAATGGACATAGTGGATGCCCCTCTGATTACTAGGAAAAGTCTGAAAACAGGACAGTTGAAAATCTCTCCCTTGAAACAGGGGGCTCAAAGGATACCCCCAAAGGACTATGCACTGACTAAAAAGCTTAAATTTGGTACACATATCATCCAGGATACACTGATGACTATAATGGCATATTTCCCCCTCCCTCCTGCAAACCTTGGGACATAAATCTGCCTCATAAGCATGTCCAATAAGCAGCAAGTGAACCAGACCTCCAATAGAATGCAGGCTTGTAGGACATCAAATCCTTCCACAGCCTTAAAATGGAAACCAAGAAGTCTTTGGGCCAGACTGCACACAGCACTGGAAGATCTGTGACTTGTCTCCCATTTTTATTTTTATTTTTGCTAAATGCAGCCCCAGTGATTGGGTTTGTACAACACAACAACCAACCATTGACTGTTGTCATTGGTTGGTTGCTGTGTTGTGCGAACCCACTTTTGGTTAGCAACCATTGGTTCTTATTATGGTTGGCAACCATGATAAGAACCAACGGTTTGTTGTAGGGTTTGTTTTACACACAATGGGTTGTTGTGTTGTCCAAACCCGGATGACACAATCCATTGTGGGTCAAGCCCTACAGCAAGTGAGCCACTTGGCAAGAGCGACAAAATGCCCTTGCCGCTCTTGCCAAGTGGCTAGCCAGCGAGTGCCACTGAGAGCCGCCCTCAAAGTGCCCAAGCAGCATTGGGGGGGCGGCTGCCAGAGGCTTCCCCGATCTCCTCTCGAGCCAGAGGCAGGGATGCCCCCTCTGCTCTGAGCTGCCACCCCATGCTTGGAGCTGTGGTTCGGAGTGGACAGGGCATCCCCACCTCTGGCTTGAGAAGTCTTTTCCTGAGCCAGAGGCAGGGATCCGGTGCATGCTGCTACTGTGAGCCAAAAGGGCTCGCCTCAGTGGCGCAGGGTGGAGATCAGGCCAGTCGACTCGCAAGTTGGCCAATCTGATCCTGGTTGTGCCACCTCGCGGCCGAAGGCAGCACAGAGTAAACATTGCTCCAGCTGGCTGTCAAGTGATGTCTGCGCCCCTGTTGCACTTCAGGGAGTGAGTGAGCCCTCTTTGTGCAATGGGGACCAATAGGATGATGATGATGATGATGATGATGATGATGATGATGATGATGATGATGATGATTTGTCCCTGTTGTGCAAACAGGGCTCGTTCCTTGAAGCTCAGCTGGGGCAACTTCCAGGCCTGGCTGGAGAAAGGGGACTTGTTTTGTTGCTTCCACAGTGCCCCGGCGGGGATGCTGCCAGGTAGAACAAGGGGGAAAGATGGGGGGAGGGAGTGAAGCACCCACGATGAGCCCGATCATCTGTCAGGCTCTCGTGGTGGGTGCTTTGCGGGTTCCTGTCCTGTGTGTGTGTCTGTGTGTGTGCTTGGGTGTGCTTTTGCTAATTAGGGAAGGCACATGGGAGCTGCTGGTGTTTAACCATATTCTTAATCACCATCCCACCGCCCTCCAAAGCTTCTGTTTGCTCCATGCAGGGGGAAAAAATAAATAAATAGAGGTATGTTACAAACACCTGTATTTTCTTCCTAGTTAGCAAATAACAGCTGGATTGGGATGGGGGGGATTTAGATCAGGAAAATAGCACAGCAGGAAGGCTAATTCCTGCAAACCCTTACACTGCTTTTCTGATCAGCTTAGCAGCCCTTGCTCCCATGGCTGCATTTATTGAGAGATCAGTCATGAATCTCCCAGCATAACACATAGCTTGGCCTTTAGGCTTAGGGCAGCCTTCCTCAACCTGGTGCCCCACACATGTGTTGGACTCCAAATCTCATCCTCCCCAGCCAGTGTGGGCACCAGGTTGGGGAAGGCTGCCTTGGGGTCTTCCACTAATTATCTGTTTGTTTCTGAGCTTTCCAAGTGAGCTCAAGGTCCTGCTCTGTGTTTGGATGTGTACTTTACTCCGTTTCAACTGGACCAAAATGTGTGAAGACACAAACCTGGAATCACATTCATTGATTTTCCAGCTGAAAGGAGTAAGTTAATTTTAAACTGCCCACTGAAGCTTTAAAACCCCTGTCCAGCCTTATTATTAGCAGCTTAAAATTTATGGAGTGAGACTCTACTTGGTCATAGCAGTGTGGTGGTCATGAAACTCGGAGGAATTAGTCCCTGCACCTAGGGAAGAAAACCCAATTTGACACTGCATCCATTTCAAAGCACACTCTGCTGGGCCCAAGATGCACAGGGCTCTAGGTCTGTTGTGAAATCTCAAGGGGATTAAATTGTGTGGTGCAATGGATGGGATGCTAGGCTTGTGCTGGGGGCGGGGGGGGGGGGGAGCATTATTTATTTATTTATTTATTTACAGTATTTGTATACTGCTCCATATCTAAGTAGATTCCGGAGTTGTGAACAATAAAAAGATAAAAACAGATAAAAGAAACAAAAACAATACATTGAAAACAAAGTAACATTACAAGAGTTCAGATTCTTGTCCTGGACCAAACTAGAAGCGGCATGGAAGACATGTGTACCCATTTATTTATTTGTTTGTTTGTTTATTTTTAACGGAAAAGCTGCCATGGAGAAACAAAATGGCAGCCAACAAGGGCAAATGCGCTCGGCTGCATTTTGCACCTGCCTAGCTGGTGGCTGCTTTGTAACTGGGTGCCATTCCCCTCTGAATTGTGCCCTGTGAATGTAATGTGGTTAACTGAAAGTGTCCATTGTGCAGAATGAGAGAGCTTCATCATCATTTTTTGTCAGTGAGCACAATGGCACTGGGTAGGATTTTGCTGAAGTGCAGCCAAGGGCTGAAGAAGGTTATTTTGGGTGCTGCTGTAGACTGGAAAGAGAATGGAGAATGAAGGAAGATGAGAGAGAAAGAATCTGTGCTGTGAAGTAATGCATTATTATTGGGTAGTTGCAGCATTGTTAAAGGATGGCATTTGCTAGGAGAAGATGTGGAGATGGCCACCAACTTGGACAGATTGAAAAGGGGATTAGGCAAATTCATGGAGGAGAAGGCTCTTAATGGCTATTAGTCATCATGGTGGCTGTATATTACTAGAGCTGTTTGCAAATATCCTCTTGATATTATCCACCCTATTTGTGGGCAGAGAAATTTCACCACATTTCTCCAGGGGGAGGAGAAATTCTCCAACAGTTTCTCACAAGTAGGCTCACCATTGGCAGGGGTTGTAGCGCAGCCTCTTTCATCTTTCATAGGATTTCTGGGTTTTATGTGCCGCCGCTGAAAGTGGCAACAGCATCAACTGTGTTGGCAGGCTGGCCCTCATTTTGCATCCACCACATTTTGCAGGGGTGAGGGGGGCAGTGTTGTGTCTGGCTCCAGGGAAGAGATGGGCCTAATGCTGTGTCAAAATCTATCCTCCAATTTCCTGCAAGTTTTCTCCCCCCCCCCCCCAAATGAAAGAGGCTTCCATTGTTCTGCCTCATTTTCAGGGCATTTTATAATTTATTTTTGTGATGTTTTTGAGCTTTCCTAATCACTGTGAGGCAGCTAGCGGTGCTGTGTGTGTGTGTGTGTGTGTGTGTGTGCGTTTTCTTTCTATTACACATTTCTCCTTTGCTGTGTAGCCTCCCAGGCTGCCTGCGCTTCCTTATCTGAAAAGCCCTATAGGACAGTGTTCTCCAACCTTGGGTCCCCAGATGTTTTTGGCCTACAACTAGCCAGCGTAGCTATAGGAGGAATTACCTCATGATGTCTTCCATTGGGCTTTAATTGAAATGTATAATGTTGAGGATGCCATAGGCTGCTGGAGAGGTGATTGTACAATGAAAAACGGGGCACTCTCACACACTCCTTGGCCATCTCCTAAGTAAGGTAAGGACAAGAAACCAGAACCCAAGCCATGAGGATTTCTCCGAAATTTTCTTCTCCTTTGAATTTATTTTCTATTAAATTGAATGAGAATGGTAGAAAACAAACGTGACAGATTCAGCACAGCACTATATATTATTTCCAGTATCAGTATGACTCTCAATACTAGCTGCTGGGGAACACAAGTGGGAGGGTACTGTGGTGCTCATGTCCTGCTTGTGGGTTTTCCCACTGGAGCATCTGATTGGCCACTGTATGAACAGAATGGTGGACTGGTTTGGCCTTTGGTCTGATCCAGCATGGCTCCTCTTCTCATGTTCTTATTGCATCCTAGGTGTAATCTGGTGCCATTCAGATGCAGACATGTGTGAAGAAGCAATCACATATGGATGGCAGCTGCATGTAAACGGCACAAGCACTTGGGCAGGGGTTTTGCACCATTTATTTATTTATTTATTTCATTTCTATACTGCCCAATAGCTGGAGTTCCCTGTGTGGTTCACCACAGTGCCTAAAACAAGGCCAAGATACAATAAAACAGCATAAAATAATTCTACAATAAAGAAGTTAAAACCAGTATAAAAGATTCAATAACAATTTGGCCAGAAATAATAATATGTAATATAGAATAGCCCTGTACGAACACCTGACATGCATGCCCCATCAAGCCATTACAAATAACCTTAGATGTTCTTAAATGCCTCGGCGCAGTGGGCTGTCTTCACCTGGTGCCGAAAAGATGACAAAGATGGTGCCAGGTGGGCCTCAGTGGGGAGATCATTCCACAGTTGGGGGGGCACCACTGAGAAGGACCTCTCCCCTTGTGGCCACCCTTTGAGCCTCCCTCGGAGGAGGCACTCAGAGGAAGGCCTCGGAGGCTGAGTGTGTAGTCCGGGTAGATTGTGGTTGAGAGAGGCCATTGGCTCCACCCATGTGGTTGCATCATTCATATCAGATCACATCACAGTAACATGGCTCCTATTGTATTAAAGTTCTCTTAAATTCTTGTTCTCTGGTCAGTTCAGCTCACACTGCCAATCTACCATATTCAGAAATGCCATTCCTGAGCTGGAGCCATTGTTAGTCTGTTACAGCATGCACATGAAACGAGTCTCCTTGCATCTTAAAAGGTAACAGATTTACTGTGACACGGGCTTTCATGGACAGGGCCATCCCTACATTAGGCACAGTGAGGTGGCTGCCTGAGGAAGCAGATTTGGGGTGTCATGAAAGGGCAGCAAATTGTCAGTTATTTAATTTATTTTTATTGTATTTGTTTTAATCCCAGGGACATGCTTTTGTGGGGGGGGGGGGGTTCTGCCTCAGAGTATTATGCACCTAGACATGGGGGGGGGGAGCACGGCACCATGTGCTGATCCACCTCAGGCAGCAAAATATCTTGGGCTGACCTTGTTCTAGACTGCCTCCTCTTCCCATCCTCCATTTCCCATCCATGCAATATTTTGACTGATCTTCACCAAAAGCTTTTGTAGCCTAGATACATGGTAGCTATTTTTCTTTCAACAGGCACCTGCAGTGGAACTATCATCCTCCACATAACAGACAGCAGGCACAGGTGTCACCGCACCGTCAGGCATAGATGCGGCTGAAGGACCCAGCAGAACAGGTGTTTGCTTCAAACTTTAGGAGGGTCGGGACGTGTGTCCATTCACAGCCTGGAACGTCTTTTGTGTTTTCCCCCAACTTGCTTGAAACTGGGAAGGTTATTGTGTGCATCTGTGCACGTGTGTCTCAGCTAGTGATTAAATGTCAGTTCCAAATGTCATTTTAAAAGGAGCGGAGTTAATGCGAAAGCCTTTAACCTTTGTGTTGAAAGGTGGATCCAATCCTGAATGTACATTTCTCAGGAATGCATCCGTCAGTGTCACAATCCCCCAGAGAGAGGCAGTTTGAAAAGTCTTGGCTCAGCCTATGCCTGGGATGAGAAAAGCAGCAGGTGTTTCAGGTTAGGGGCTAAAGCTTTCTCCACAAAATCAACATGGGGGTTGCTTATTCCAGAGTACAGAACAAACTACTGGTACATGTTTTAGATGGGAAGATTTCAGAAATCTTTCCGGGGCTACAGACCCAGGCTCTAAGTTGTGGGCTGTGTGGGGAGTCCTATGGAAGGAACCCTCTTTGATTTCATAAAGGGGAGGGCTGTAACTCAGTGGCCGAGCACGTGCTTTGTGTGCAAAAGGTCCCAGTTTCAATCCCCTGCATCTCCAGGTTGGACTGGAAGACTTCTGTCTAAAAGCCCAGAGAGGCCCTGCCTCGCAGTATAAACCAGGGATAGGCAACTTCCAGGGGTTGGGGGGCCATATTGCCCCCCGAACCTCCCATGGGCCACACCTTACTCCCACCACCACCAAAATGGCCACCGCCGAATTTGCTGCTGAATTTATTTATTTATTTATTTATTATATTTATTAATCACCCATCTGGCTGGTCACCTGGTTACCACGGCAAATCACGACAATTTTGCAAGGAAATTTTGTTTCCTTAGAAAAATGCTGTGATTTTTGCTGCCACCACTGTGGCAGCCATGATCAATGGTCAGGGATTATGGGAGTTGTAGTCCAAAACATCTGGAGGGCACCCCTGGTGTAGACATTACTGGGCTAGATGGATCAACGGTCTGACTTAGTATAAGGCAACTTCCTTCCTATCAACACAGAGTCAGAGATTAACCATCCCTTGGCACAATTAGCCATTCTCTTGCACTTACAGTCAGGGTTGTGAAATATGGCTCACTTTTAACCCTTTCTTGAATGAACTGGGAATTGCAATAAATGCCGATGGTGGTGAGTATGGCACCAAGGTGAGGGGCTCAGAAAGATAAGGTGGTCAAGTTGGATGTAAAATGGAATGTTGTAAAAACAAAATGGAAAACAATACATTTATTTAGTAGAGGTGGGATGCCAGATGTAGCCTGTGGTTGAAATAGAGTCTTAGATGGTATAAAGGTTAAAGGACAGTCAATTGTTAGTTGGTAGATTTTGCCAAGCTAGTTGAACTTAACTTTTAGTAAAGTTTTATTTTTTAGGTCACTTAAAGTGCAGTCCTCCATGAGACTTACTCCCAGGAAAGTGTGTAGAGGATTGCAGTCTTACAGCACAATTCTATGCATGTCTACTCAGAAGTAAATTCCATTGAGTTCAACGGGGCTTACTCCCAAGTAAGTAGGTATAAGATTGCAACCTATGTTATGTAGAAAAATCTCATGCCATTTTCACCAAATACATTGCTGAGATGGAGCCCCGGCCAACAGAAGTGGAACCAGACGTCAGGAAGAGCAGAGGTAGGCAACATGGTGCCCATGGGCATCAGTGCACCCTTGAATACTTTTCTTGACACCTGCTAAGGTGCCCTACCCATTATTATTATTATTATTATTATTATTATTATTGATAATAATACAATTTCTAATACTTATAAATATTTTGGGGGAGAAATATAACTTGGTCCCAAGAGGTGGGGGGTGCACAATGTTTATGTTGTATTTTTGTTGTATTCATTAGTAGATGTAAGATTTGAAAAAAATTAATAAAACATATTTAAAAAATAAAAATAGATAATAATACAATTTCTTACTGGCACCTGGGATCGCTTCAAAGCAAAGTGAGGGCTTCTAGCTGCTCCCATATCCTTTTCCCATAAATGCCTCTGGGTCACATGTGGGGTTGAGAGACCGTCTTAGGAAATGAAGATGACAGGCCAATGCCTTCATCTGCAGCACACCCATATTATGTGTCCATGCTAGAAAATACAAATGGTAAAATTATATTCTTACTTTCACTTCAGCGTGGCCAGCCAAATTTAATGGAGCTGGCTTTCTTTGATAGCTGCAAAGTATCTTAATTTCTACCTGCATGAGAAGGGCTTTGGATGTCACAGAGAAGCACAGCCAGCTCCATGTGTGTGGTGATTCCTGCAGTGGAATGGTGATCCTTATTCATCTCATCAGAAGGGGATAATGCATAGAGGGTCTGGGTCCCCTTTGGATGAGATAAACGAGCATTGTCCACCTGAGGTAGAAATGACCACTGCACTCATTGCTGTGATGCTTTTGGCACATCCAAAGCTGCACATATTCTCTTTAGTTATGTATAGCATTTTTATGTCCCTGTATGATCTATTCTCAGTGTACTTCAATTCCTATTGGTTATTAAACATCTATTATTATTATTGGAAACTTGGATTTTTTTCTCAAAACTTGTTTTTGAATGTATTGAGTCTTCTACCATCTTAGGATATTCAGTGTGGTGTAGTGGTGAGAGTGTTGGACTGGGACTCAGGAGATCCAGGTTCTAGTCCCCGCTCGGCCATGAAACTCACTGGGTGACTTTGGGCCAGTCACTGACGCTCAGCCTAACCTACCTCACAGGGTTGTTGTGAGGATAAAATGGAGGAGTGGAGAAGGAGGATTATGTAAGCTGCCTTGGGTTCCTTGCAGGAAAAAAGGTGGGGTATAAATGATAGCCTTATAGGCTCCTTCCAACTCTATGATCTATGAAATCTATGAAATAAATATAATAAATAAATAAATAAATAAAATGTTATTTAAAAATCTATTCCTGGTGTCTGTCTGTCATGTACCTGAACCTAATGTGGAACAGAGCTAAGAGTGTCTATCCCCAAATCCAGGATGCCATTTGTTTGAAACTCATCTATCCCATATTTTTAAAAATGAAATCAAGGCAAACCTGAAAGGTGCACAAAACATAGTCAATAACAGCGAAACCAAAATTAAGCAGAATTGGAGACACTAAAAACATGGCATCAAATCTGGGTCATTGACTGCTGGCTTGAATAAGAAAAAAATGTTGTTCTTGTTTCCTAAACTGCTAATGTTAATATCTGGCTGCAAAGGGGCTTGAGCCCTGAGGGTTCTACTGCAGTGCATGGATGGAAACCGCAGCTGGGACCACCTCCTGGTTTGTAAGAGGGGGACAAATGTCTCTCTATTTTAACATACCACACAATAAAAATGTGTGTGAGCAGAAATCCCATCAATAGCTGTGTGTGTGTGTGTGTGTGTGTGTGTGTGTCAGAGAGAGAGAGATAGAGATGTGAGGGAGAGCAGCAAAGCTGGGGCTTGAACATAGAGGTTCAGGGAATGATTTCATCTATTTGATTTGCTGGAGAGGACCTGAGAGTCAATATGATCTTGAAAACTCCCCAGGTGATTCACGCCAAAGCAAACAGTCTACCTCGCATCCTTCCTCCATCACGCTTGAACCACCCATGCCACGTTCGCACGTGACTTATTCAATTTTCTTTTTCAGGCCACAACCCAGGATAAAGTTAGGTGTGCACAAGTCTATTGGAATCAGAGAGACAAAGCATCTATAATGCCATGTTAAATTATAGCTTCTGTGTGCAGAAGCACCTTCTACTCCTCATCTAGTTCATCCCCACATTGGCCTTATGAAGTAAGTCTTTTTACAAATGGGAATAGAGGTTGCCAGGCATGATGTGCCCAAGACCACCACGGGGTTTCTTCATGGAGCTTCATCAGGACTCCAAGGCCCAAGCCTATACCATGCAACCACTGTGTTGTGCATCATAATGTCCACCTCTTGGCTCTATATGCTTGCTATAGCCTTGGTGTCTTGGCCCCCCTTTCTTTTTCCAGATGACAAACAGCCGAGGCTTCTAACCTTTTTTTCTTAATCTGATAGCATGGGAAGATGTGAAAAGGCTAGCTTCAGTTGAAATGCTAGCATGCCTAAAGTGCCCCAACAGCTTTTAAAAATAAATAAAGCCAGTTCAGGAGGGAAATAAAAGTGAAGAACTGTTAAGGGAAGAATGGTGTGTGTGTGTGTGTGTGTGTGTGTGTGTGTGTGTGTGAGAGAGAGAGAGAGAGAGAGAACACAATGGAATGTTGAGCAAGCAGAATAAAAACCTGGAGTATTGGGAGTATTTTCCCTTGGCCATTAGAAGAACAAATGCTCTGATGTCCAGTAGTCTATTCTACCTGTCTTGGTCAGCCAGCAGTTTAACTAGCCAGGCTTGGACTGGGAGTTGGTCCCATGTAGGAAGTGGCAGGAGGATATGACTAGCTGTTATTTCTATGATTTGGAAACTCTGTGCCCATTTCAGGGTTTGGCAACTCTGCTACTACTAGAGTATTCTCAGGAGCAAACCAGGTGACACCTCAATGAGATTAGCTCTGTACATGTAGGGACATGAAAGGTCCTAGAAAGACCTGAAGTGAGTTCCATCTCCCTTAATCTGCTCTGCAGGGTGTACCTATAGTATAATTATGCCTATATGGGGGGTGGGGTGGGGAGGGATTAATCCATCTGTTTTAAGAGCATTATGAGTGGGTTACAAGGTTGCTGTGTCAGAACTGGATACCATTTGGGAACGGGGGAATCCAGATGTGTTGGGTCTCTGGTAGGTGTGCCTTGATCAAAGACAAAAATAATTGGTGCATCCTTACTTTAAAAAAAATTGAGATAACATTGGCTTAGCAATAGATATCATAGTTAAACAAGCTCAATTTCATTTAAAGTTTAATACAATGTATATTTATTGCAAACAATAATATACAAAAAAGGGTAAATTTTACAGAGAACCAAAGGGATTTGCAAACAAAATGACCAAAAACAAACAAACAAACACCTTACCTAAAACTGATTTTTTAAAGGACAGGTCTTTTAAGTTACAGAAATACTTTAAAAAGATCTGCTTTTTAATATAGAAATAGAAAAGATACCATATTATAAGAGTGCTTTAAGATTTTCTTCTACTGAATTCCCTACAAAACTGTTAACAAATATATCTTTTTTTTTTAAATAAAAAAATTGGCTATCTTTTAAAAAAATCAATCCTTAACTGTTCAGCCACATCTTCACCAATGTCAGTGTCTCCACAACCCTTTCACCCAAATCAAGTAGCATGAAGAAGTGGAAGGGTATCAGGGCACATTGGGAGCTTCTCCATCCAGTACTGCTGCTCTGCAGCTTCCATTCATTTCTGTGGGGCTTTCATGGGACTAATAAAAGCCCTATGGAAATGTGCAAGCCCCATGAAAAAGAAGAGGGCTTGTAGAGCAGCAATGCTGGACTGATGCGCCCACTGTTCTCTTGGACTGACCAAGCCCTGGCCTACATATGCAGCAGAATGAGGCAGGGGAACCTTGAGATAGCAGTGTGGATTGTACCACTTTCATCTGCAAGTCAGGGATGTCATTTTTTGAGAGTTCCCCCATGTAAAAGAACTTCCTGCAATTAAAAACAAAACAAAAACAAAGGAAGTTTATTTTTATTCATCTTTAACCTGGGGAAGATAGCACCCCCTATCTTTAGTGGTACAGTCCATTCTACCTCCTCATAATCTCCCTATTCTGCTGCATGTGTAGACCCAGGTCCAAGTCATGAGTCCAGAAGAGCTGAGGCAGAAAACTCAGTGACACACTACATTTGCAATCTTTTGTTTGTACAATGAGAAAAACGAGAAAAAAAGAAGAGCTTTCCAGTTTATTCTTAAACAAAAGAAAAACAAAGAAAAACAAAATGAAGTAGATGTATTTGTACAAACCTAAGACACATTCTGAAGGAATAATAATAATTAATAATAATTAAGAAAAATACCCCCCCCCCAAAAGAACGAGAGAGATAAATAAGGGGTTATTGATTTAGACCATAATTTAACGATTAGGCACCATATACCCTCTGAGTAAGACTCTGGCACTTCTGTTTACATTACAAGAACTTCTAATGTGGGAGGGGGGAAATGGAAGAAAATATCTTGATTTAAAAACCTCTTTTTTCACAAAATAAATATATATATATATATAATATTTTTTTAAAAAAAGAACACCAATGCTGTCTGTCATCAATGAACCTTGCTAAATTGATATTTCCCACTGCCACCCCCTCTTCCCCCTGCAAATGGGTTTCTTGGAATATAGAATCTTGTTCCTAATGGAATTTGCAAGGGAGGTGGTTTTTGGACTGTCAGCATCTGTCTTACACATGGGGGCTCAGTGTCGGACACTGAAGAAAGGGAGTCAGGGAAGGGAATGCTGGTTTGTGGCTTTCTAATCTGCTGCTGGTGGTTGCCAAGAATATATATTTTTAAAAGCTTCTGACCTTAAAAACTGAGCTCTCTTCTTTTAGAACCTCATCTTTTCCCTTGGCAGCGAGGGAAATAATTGTGCAAGTCTCTTGGAAGATATCACAGGGTTGTTCTTTAAGGCTTTTTGTTAGTGTTACTTTAAGGCTCACGGTGTTATTGTCCCCCCCCCTTTAAATTCCCCCCTCAAGACATCTCTTACTTCCAAGCTAGAAAAATAAAGTCTCTTTCCAGATCTCCATAATCACATTGAGCAACTGACCACTGGTTAGCAAGGAGCTGTTTTCTCTCTCTCTTCTTCTTCTCCGTTTTCTTTGACTTAATGCATTCATCTTTGCTTTCTACAAGCGAAAGGCAATTAACTATACAAAAATACCTCTGACAGCAAGGAAAAGGGCTAAGGCATACTGTTTTGCTAAGTGTTGTTTAACTGTCAAAAGAAGAAGGAAGGAGCATTTTTTTTTAAGTTTCTCTAAACACAAGAAGTAAAATTACATATAAACCCCTCAAATTGGTAATGAATCATACACAGTACATACTAAAAAAATATTTAAAATAGAGAATATTCCTCACAGAGGAATACTTTTGAGTTTTGTAATATGTCTTTTCTTTTTTTTTTCTTTTTTAGTTATTGTTAAAAAATAATTACCAAGTCCATACCTAGGCAAACTAAGTTGGCTGTATGAAGAATTTTTTTAAAAATCGCCTTCAAATCAAGGTTTTTTTAAAAGTCCATCGTGGAATGTTTGTTTACTAAGCAGAATGGTCTGGCTGATTTCAAAAAGATGCTGTAGTGCACAAGGCATTCTGGGATTTTTTTTGGTCCTCATTCATTCACTTTTAGCTTCTTCTTCTTCTTCTTCTTTTTTAAACTTGCATAAGTCTGAAAGGAAATGTGACCGTCACTCAAAACCTTATGGTCTGGTGAGCTGTGTGTAGACGGGCTGTTCCCAGTGCTGTGGGCTGTGGGTCTGAGGAATGGAAGGCACCCCTGTAGTGTCTGCAATGGGCGTGTACATTGGCCTCTGGGTGGGGTTCATGTACGTGAATGTGGAATAGAGGCTGGCACTCTGGCTGGCAGCATGGCTGTAGTAGGAGTTGGAGCTCTGGTGGTCTGTGTAGTCATACTGCGAGCGAGTGATGGTTGGGTAAGAGGAGCTGTAGTGCTGAAGGTTGAAGGAACTGTAGCTGATCTGCTGGGGCGAATGCTGCTGCTGCTCGCTGTAATGGCTGGGACTGAGCTGCTCGGTCTTGATGTGTGTCCTCTGCTGGGCCTGCCCTGGCTCATTACTCAGGGTGGTGAGGGCATGCTGCTGGGGCTGTGGCGGCGGCGGTGGCGGCGGCTGAGCTTGGGATGGTGGCTGTTGAGATGGTGGCGGCTGTGGTGGCTGCGGCTGCGGCTGCGGCGGCTTGGACATCCAGACGTGCCCAGTACCAGCTGGAGTAGCGGTTGTACTGCTGATTCCGTAGCTGCCGGTATAGGTGACTTGGCCAGGCTGGCCATGGGTGGCTGGAACACCTGGATGGCCATTGGGTGGGAGATACTGGTCAAACTCATTGACATCAAAAGTCTCGATGTTGGAGATGACGTCGCTGCTGAGCTCCCCGATGTCCACATCTCGGAAGTCAATATGGGGTGGCTGTCTCCCGCCTTCTTGCAGGGGGCGACCCTCTCGCTTTAGGTCCTGCTTACCGGGCTGGACATCTGTTTTCGGGGTGGTGGGAGGGGTAGGAGGCCCTTGAGATTGCCCTGTAGGGAATACAAAGAAAACAGCACATGTTATAGCAAGTGTGCTATGTTTTATGCCTTTGAAGTCAAATTGCAGGCAAGCTGCACCTGGGCCTATCTTGCCCAACTGATACGGGCACAGACAGAGTGCCATAAAGCTCTGGAAATCTAATGGCGGCCATTTTTAATAAGCAGGAGGTGTTGTATTACAGTGATAATTCCGTTAATGGTTAACTTTGGCTGGAGGTGAGTGAAAGGAGAGGATGGAGAGCTGACCAATGAGAATGAATTGCCATTGATAGTTGCACAAATCAGTTGTTTTGTTGAGCCAAAGTGATGTGTGTTTGTGATCTACAGGAGATGGTGATCCATCAAAAAGAGAATAGCGCTGCCTATACGATTGGTTTGCAAAGCAGCACACTAGATTTTGAAGTGTTGCCTTAGACCAAGAAGGAGACTTTTGAATGTGTTGTGTGTAAACAATACTGTGTGCTATTGTCTGTGCATATCTGTTTCCCATTAAAAAGTATCTGGCTGTGAGGGCACAATGATTCTTGAAGACATGTCATACCCTTGCATCTACTTTGTTTGTACCTATAGCTCAGCCTTCCCCAGCCTGGTGACCTCCAGTTGTATTGGACTACAACTCCCATAATTCCCAGCCATAAATCCCAGCCAGCATTGGCCCTGCTGTCTGGTAATGATGGGGGTTGTAGTCCAGTACAATTGGAGGACACTAGGTTGGGGGAAGGCAGCTTGAACTGTCTTGTCCCCTGTAATCTCTGGTCTGTACAATGCTCCAGGATGCTCCAGGAGAGCCAGTGTGGCGTCGTGGTGAGAGTGTTGGACTGGGACTCAGGAGATCTGGGTTCTAGTCCCCGCTCTGCCATGAAACTCACTGGTTGACTCTGGACCAGTCACTGACTCTCAGCCTAACCTACCTCACAGGGTTGTTGTGAGGATAAAATGGAGAGGAGGAGGAGGGCTATGTAAGCCGCCTTGGGTTCCTTGCAGGAAAAAAGGCGGGGTATAAGTATAATAAATTAAATAAATAAATATTATAGATTGGTCAACCAACTCACTGGATGACTTTGGGCCAGTCACTGCCTCTCAGCCTAACCTACCTCACAGGGTTGTTTGGAGGATAAAATGGAGAGGAGGAGGAGGATTATGTAAGCCGCCTTGAGTTCCTTGTAGGAAAAAAGGTGGGGTATAAATGTAATAAATACATAAATACATAAAGAGATCACTAATTGTGCTGTGCGATGCAGCTCTTTCTGCATGTTTGTTTGCGTGGGCACGTCTTTGTTTTCTTTTGCAAGTAGAATGGTAGAAGCTGGCACACTTACCAGAATGCTCTCCAGGGGAATGTACTTCGCTCATGCTGGATGAAGACTGGGGAGAATCGGCCTGCAGGGCCTTGAAGATGGCATTAGGAGAGATGTGGGTTTGCTCAGATCCTTCCTCTTGCTCAGCTTGCCCATTCTTGACTGACTTTCTCCTTCGTGGCTGATACTTATAGTCTGGATGGTCTTTTTTATGCTGTACCCTCAGCCGCTCAGCCTCCTCCACAAATGGGCGTTTCTCACTCTCATTCAATAACCTGAGCAAGACAAGGGCAAAACAGAAAGGGCCTTGTGATTACTTACGGGGTTATACCTAAAGCTGAGATTTCCAGAATATGACACTTAGACCAGGTTTTTAAATTTTATTCTATTTTATTTCATTAAAAAGCTGGGTTGTTTATAGCCAGCACTCTCCCAGGCAGCTGTTGGAGGCTAAGCGTTTGTGCAAAATGAGCCGCTGGTCATAGAAAGGTCAAGATCCAGACAAATGTGCAAGTATGATATTATGCCAAAATGTCAGAGAGACATAATAAAGCTGGCAGGCACCAGCAGGCAATATAGTTTTCAGACATCTTGCCATCCCAGTTTTGCTCTCCTGTCTAGAAGTTGATTGGAACCTTCCCCAGGGACCTCTAGGCATTGCAAGGAAAAGGACTTCTTGTCCAATCTTCCCACTTCCCAGGTGTCCTTGCTCTTGTCCCTTTTCTGCACTGGTCCATCCTAATCAGCTGGGGGCCCCTTCTAGATCTCCTCTCATTCACCAAGAAATTAGAGGACTGTTTTGGTGGCCCAATGAGACATAACAAACAAACAGGAGCCAATGCATGGACTCTCTTCTGTTCCCCTTGACCAGAGAGCTGACCCCCCACCCCACCCTTCCCACATACCCAAGGCACATGCACATGAACACAGATTCAATAACAGATTAGGTGACTGACACTTGGGATACCTCCAGGCACCCAAACCGTCCATAGTTCAACAAAAAACCCTTCTTCATTTGCAAATGTAGTGTAAGCTTCCAGCCCACCCTCTCCCCCCTTTCCTTTCACAAGTCACAAGCTTATGCTTCAGCCAGGTGACTCACTTTTTCTTCAACTGCTCTCCCCCCACCCCTCCTGCTTCTGTTGCAAGTCATCCTTCCTACCCAACCTCCCATTGGTCCATGGCATGCCAACTTATGCCAATAACCATCACACCCAATGTGCGCCATTCATGTTTTGCCCCAGAACAGGTCTTGATTTGGGTCAGGGGCAGGGCTCAGCCTCCTGGTTTGTTTTTCCAATAGTCCTGTGGTGCGTGAAGTTAATAATGATGAGAAATTACCTCTGGGCACTGAAATTACCTTCAGTGTAACCATAGAGTATCTGTACACACTAACAGCGGAATCCTATACATGTCTACTCAGAAGTAAGTACCATTTAGGTCAACGGGGCTTACTCCCAGAGAAACGGGTTACAGGGTTGCAGCTTTAGAGAGATTAAAAAGCACTTGTTTCAGGCCATATGGTATGATAGCTTCCTAGCAGGCTTGATCTCAACCCCCCCCCCTTTCTTTTCTTAAATGAGATTTAACGCTGCCCCTCCTTAGAAGCGGGCGGCCTCGCTTTTTAGCTGCACTTATATCCCTTCTCGGATTCGAATCTAACGCAGAACGCCGTCCTGCAGACCAGGAACAGAGTCCGTCGCCCCCTCCCCTGAGCTAAAAGAGGCCTGAAAATACGGACAGATGTCCCAAGCCGACAAGATTTCGATCCAGAACCCTTCTTTCAGCCCGACCTTCCCTACGAACTCGGGAGCAAGCCCCGCGAGTTCAACGGCACGCACTCCCAAGCTTACGTGCATCGGACTGCCGCCGAAGGGCTCTCGTACCCCCACCCTCCTGCAGGAGCTGGGCTTTCGCTCGCCCTCCAGGCTACCAGGAGCAGGCGCTCGATTTTGAAGCTGCTCCTCTGTTCCCGGAGAGGTAAGACTGGGCAGTCCATGCAAGGAGTCGTGCCAAACAAGCAAACTATCGCGATCGCCCTCCGGCCTCGGGCTGCCACCCTCTCAGCCGCACACTTTCTCCCGGGAAGGCAGCCCCACTGAACCCAGCGGGGCTGACTTCCGCGTCGAGATTCTTACGCGCGGGGCTGAGCTCCACGCACGCCTGTTTCTGTCTGTTTGGCTTACCTCCAGAGTTTCCCCAGCGTCTTGCTCAGCTCCGCGTTGTGCAGGTGGGGATATTGGTCCGCGAGCTTCCTCCGGGCGGCCTGTGCCCACACCATGAAGGCGTTCATGGGTCGCTTGACGTGCGGCTTGTTTTTACTGGATCCGTTCACCCGCACCGGCATGGGCACCAGGGTCCAGTCGTAACCCTTCAGGACCTGGCTGACGGCTTCTCGGATGCAAACCGGGAACTTGTCCTCGTCGCTCTCTTTCTTCAGGTCCTGGTCGTTTTTGGGGAAGGTGTTCTCTTGGGGTCTGGTGTTCTCCGTGTCCGATCCGGACCCCGAAGGGCAAGGAGACCCAGCGGAGTCGTCCGACATGGTGGGGCTGGGAGCGCCGGACAGACACTTCTCCTGCTCTTCTGTCATCTTCATGAAGGGGTCGAGGAGATTCATGCGAGAAAACGGCGGAGCAAAAATATTGGGGGGAAATGAAAATCGAGGAGAGGGGGGAAAGGGGGTGGGGGAGGAGGAGAAATGGGGAGGGGTTAAAAATCGACAGAAGCACCGTTGCTTAATACAGCATGAAATAAACAAGTAGGGCAGCAAAAAAGAGAAAATTCTGTAAAGGCAAAAAAGTAGTAATATATGTTTTGTCTGGTTTGCAGAAACTTGGATGAGGAAAAGGCGAACTTGGACCGCGGGCGCGTTGCAAAGTCGCTGCTGCAGATATTTGCTCTCAAGAAATGGACATGTGGGCCAGAGCTGGTCTGTCCGTGGACGGTCTAGGAGGAGCTGGCCGGACTGCAATCGGAGTTGAATGGGGTATATTTTTGCCCCTTTCAAAAGAAGAAGAAAAAGTTCCTCGGCGTTTGGAGAAGGGATGGGGGGAGGAGAAGAAGAAGGAAAAATAGTTTGTTTTTAAGGCTCCCAAAATCACCTAGTCAGTTTCAAGCTCAGCTCTCCTAACTCTCTCTCTGGGTCTCTTTAATAAATACTCTCCTCTGCCTTAGAAACTTTCAGCCAATGGCAGCCCTGCCTCTGGAAGGCTGGCATACAGTTGATTGGCTGAAAGGTATTTTTTTATTTCTCCTTCTTTGAAGGGAGGGGAGAAATGAGCGCAAAGCGAAAAGGAGGGGGGGGAGAGAGAAAGGGAAAAGAGAGAGAGAGAGAGAGAAAGTTCGCCGCGCGCTGGGGTTGTGCCTTTGTACTTCAAAACTCTTGTGATATATACCTCCGACGAGTACATTTCTCCTTTCTTTTTTACTGGTTGACCTAGCAGATCTCTCTTGTTACATTTCGAATGAAGAAAGGGCATGAAATCTTCCCTAACAGATAACTGCACAGCAAATCCTGCCCCCCCCCAGCTCTCTCTCCCTCGATCCCAGAAAGAATTTACGCGCTTCTCTGTGTCTCATCCTCCCCCCCCCCGCTTTGAAGTCAGTGATTTTGTGACTCACCTCTCCTATGGGAGGGTTTTGTTTTGATTTTGCTCGTCCTAATGCTTTATCCATGCTTAAAAGTTTCAGGAAGAAGGCAACAGTTGACTTTTTTAGCGCTGGGCTACGATTCACGGAAGGGAGGGAAAAGGCGGGGTCGGATCTCTGGTTTGTTTTAAGTGCCTGATTTGTTTTAAGTAACTTGGCATTTTTCTAGGCTGTATACTTAGGACAACTCCATTTGGGGTGGTGGTGTTATCGTTTAACCCTCTCTCAGTCCCCATATTGTGCAAATAAAGTCAGTGGTTTATTTTTCATATTTTTTAAATAACATCACCCTCCCCCCAAATAGCTTACTGAGAGTGTTCTGCTGTCGGAACTTACATCGCCAGATTTCCCTTTCAGGTGAACTCGACTTAGAATTTCCACAATAAAAATCAATAGGAACGTTGAGGCTAGACTTCTCTCCACGCTTAACTTGGGAGTGAAAGCCCCATTGAAAACCGTGGGGTTGACCTTCTCAATTAACCAGTACAGGACTCGGGCTGTGCATCTTTCAAAGGAGGAATCTATGGGAATGACAGTCAGTTATACCATCAAGTCCCCGTGTCAATGACCTGGACTAACAGGTTTTTCTTCTCTAAGCGTGGGCCTTTATCATAAAGACAAGACCGGAATTTAGGTGTTCGGTTTACTGACAAACTATTCCAAGGCCAGGATTTCAAGCGGACGCAGCGAAGGCAGTATAACCGATCTCCCCCAAACCGCTCTTACTTCGTTCGAGAAGAAAAATAGCAAGTTTTCTTCTTTATTATTAAAGGGGAAGAGGAATGTCTGTTGTGAGTGGTCAGCTTTTTTTTTTTTTTTTAGGTGAGCTGTCAATTTGTTTTTGTTTTAAATCTGATGTTAATTCTACTAACCTCGGCTCTCTCCTTTTTTTTTAACTTATTGCCTGGGCAGCGTTTCCAAAAATTCTCCCTCCCCGCCTCCCTCTAAAAGTAGGTGACACAGAGAAGGGGGGGGGGGATACGGCAATGAATGTAACGTTAGATATAAATATATTCCTACGGTGGTGCTTGCTGGCAGAACTGCACGAGTTGACTGAGCAATACAAATGGCAAAGCAAAGAAATTAGGCATACCTTGTGATTGATTAATCTTTTGATAATCACATCGCACACGCACGCAAGCACGCGCGCCCAGTCTCTCTTAGTAATTTGGGAGACGGTCAGCAGTGGGCGCTTCCGGCATTGTAAACTCTTTAAATTATTAGCTGTCATGTTGTCTTGCAGAGGAGGACAGACGCCTTTCCATGGCTTGGCTTTCCGTGCGTTTTTTCCACTCTCTTTTCAGTCTCGTTTCTTTTCTTGGCACTTTTACAGTTACTTCTATATAAACAAATCACCTTTAATGCAGATAACGTGTAATTCTCATTTTTATCCAGAGGGGGCACCATAGGCTCAGAAACTAACCCCGAAGTGTGCAAGCAACAAGCAAGGCTGTTAGAAGTTTCTTCAAGGTAGTTAAAACACGCGCGCGTGCGCGCACCCACACAAACACGCACAACCGCCCCCCCCCCCCCGCCCCGTAGATACACCCACACATGGATTAGTCTCTGGCAATTTGATTGATCAGTGCTTCAGTCATTATATGACACCCCCCCACACACAAACATCTCCCATCTTTCACCACCCAACAGTAATTAGCTTAGCCAGCCTCCGATGAATTCGCTTCAGAGTCAATAAAACTGATCAACATATCAAAGAGTTTCTGAGAGACAGTTCGATTTCTGTTTTTAAATCTTTTGAGGTGGGATTTTCATCTTGCTATGAGGCTGCTTCAGTGCATCTCGCCCTGTCCCCTTCCCCCTCCCGGCGTTTTCGCTCATACCGCACAATTGCTTTCTTTGCCTGTTGTATTTATCTTCTCCCCCCCCCCGCCCCTCCAGTTTAAAATAAAAAAGGTAAAGAAAATCAAGGCTTCCATCCTATGCGACTGTCTATTGCACGCATGGCACATACGTCAAAGGAAACATCGGATTTGCCCTGCCCCACTGAATGTCCAAGGCTGCATGTGCATACTTACCTCTGCATCCAATGGGACTTGATTCCGAATAACCATGCTCAGGATTGCGCTGCTAGGCTGCAACCCGCGCTTGGATAGAGCCAGTGTGGCGTAGTGGTGAGAGTGTTGGACTGGGACGCAGGAGATCTGGGTTCTAGTCCCCGCTCGGCCATGAAACTCACTGGGTGACTTTGGGCCAGTCACTGACTCTCAGCCTAACCTACCTCACAGGGTTGTTGTGAGGATAAAATGGAGAGGAGGAAGAGGATTATGTAAGCCGCCTTGGGTTCCTTTCAGGAAAAAAGGCGGGGTATAAATATAATTAATAAATAATAAATAATAAATTGACCTCAGAGGGGCTTTGCTCCCAGCCTAGATGGCACCAGAGGAAGGGGCAGGAGGGCAAGTGCCCCGCCAGGCAAGTAGTGCCCCCCTCCTGCCCCTTTACTAGGTCCCTTGTAGTTACTTGAAGGAAAAGCACTCCTCAAGTGCTCTCCCTCCGCAATGCATTTTGCCCCTTCTGTGCCCTCCCCGCATTTCCCCCCTCCTGATGCCAACCCTTGCTTCCCAGTATGCATGGATAGGATCGGGCTGCCCACATGTGTTTTGAGGTTCAGGTTGAAAGGAATATATACATGCATTTCCCCAAGAATCCCGATAGGACTTGATCGAGGCTATTGCCTTGCTGCCTTTAGGCAAGGGACCAGCATGTGTTTGCACTTAGTTTCACTCCGCGTGCTGCAAATTCTCCTAGCCTGAACCAAAGTAGGCACAGAGCTTGTCAAGGGGCTTTGCATGCTTCCCGCGGGGGATTTCCGAGATGTTCCGTTTTCGAAAGGGTTGTCATTGCAGTGATCAGGCTGAGACGGCCCTGCTCTTCCTGAAACCGTTTGCCAGATCACCTCAGCATCAACACTCACTCTCAACTCACAGGCTTTCCTTTTAAACGAAGTGCCTTTCGAGATGTTATTTTTGAAAGAAGCAGCAAAGAAATTATTGATAGTATTATTATTAATGATAATAATTTAAAACCATGCAACTTTTTCTTCTTCTTTTGTCTCGGCTGCGTTTTGATTTGTTTCCTGCTCTTCAGTTAATGTCCGAGATGGGGAGACAGTTTACCTCCGCGTAAAAGCTTCCAAGATCAGCCACTGGTTTCCTAGCAGAACTGGGCTGACCCAGCCTGTATGCCAATTAGTCTATAATCCTATAGCCACTTACCTGGGAGCAAGTCCCATTGAACTCAGTGGGGCTTACTTCTGAGTAGACATATATGGGCTTGCACTGTGAGGGACCGAATCCCCTCTCCTTCCACACAACCCATTCGTTATCGGGGCCTTCCTGATGAAACCACACACTTGCCTGCCCGATTCTGCATTCCAGTTCCATTGCTTGAAACCTTGTTTCTTCTTTTTCCTCCCTCAACCCTGTTTGTGCTGCTAAGCAATTCTCAGAGGACTCTCGTTTTCTGTGAGAATGCGAGTCTTTATCTTTTAAAGGAATGCATGCTTTCAGTATTAGATTAGAAATTATACATGCGATATATATTAAAGGGATGAGGTCCAGGATATACGTATGTGAGATCCGTTTTCCTCTGCTGCCTTCCCAACAAAAGAGTTTCTCCTAAAATCTTTCGAAATAGCCAACACTGGAAAAGGTTAAAAGATAAACGAGTAATTGGGGGGGGGGGGTAGCGCGCGCGCGGGGGGAGGGGCTTTATCAGAAATGACTTGATGGAGGAACTAATGTTTTATAGAAGATAATATAATCTTATCCTTTGCAACACTTAACAGTACATTTCACTCCCTCAGAGCGAAACAAATGATTAGTTTTGCACATTATGTACCAGTAGTTTTTTGTTTTTTTTAATCTAGATCCAAATTTTGAGTAGGAAATGGAAAGGAAAACATTCTTTTTTATGAATGACTTTCGGACAAAGGATTTTTCTTTAGTCGAGAAGATGGTTTGTTTCTGCGCTAAACTTCAGGCAGAACGTTCGTTTATATCGAAGGGGGGGATTTCTATCTCCTACTTGGGCGGGGGGGGGACTACTACTACTACTACAACAACGGACTTTGCTGAAAACTGAGTAGATCGGTCGGGACAGACAATAGATCGATGGGCCTTATTTATGGGTGGCGGGCAGAAATAAACAAAGCAACAACAATCGTTTTGTTGGGTAAAATTAAGGAAACATGACTGGCTATTTAGGCATGGTTTCGTTCTGAAAGATAATTTGTCTAAAAGGGTGGGGGGAGTCATTCCTCGACAGCTTAAATTTTTAAAAATAATAATAATAAAGCAAAATCGTTTCACAAGACTGTGTGATATAACCGTTACCCAATATCAATACAACAGGGTCGTCTGAAATGTGTTGGTCATCATTTCTTCACAGTGTCGTCCTTATTATCCATGCGGAGAACAATCTCAACAGCCCTCCTCGTTTAATGTTTTTTTTTTTTTGTTTTTTTAAACCCTCGTTTTTCGGACGCGCGCGCGCACCCTGAAAAGCTGCGCGAATAACAGCGAGCGTTCCAAGCGAGCAGCGGAAGCGAGCGCGCGGTTTCATCCGAAAGGGGGCGGGGGTTGCCTTGGCGGCGTCTCTAGCGTTAATTTGGAGGGCTTCCCCGTTGTGCTAATTCAGGTCAGTCGGCGAGCGATTCGGGGGCGAGGCGGGAGTTCGATCTCTCCGTTTCACAAGCCCCCGAAGCAGGGAAATGAATCCCATTCCCAGGGAGGCCGAGAGCGGTTCTCTTTCTATGGATCTGCTTCACACACCCTCCGATCGTCGAACGGTTGCGCTTGGGGCAGCATCTCTAGCAGAAGTGTAACCGCAACAGAGCAACCTAAGCGCATGCAAAGATCTCCCGCCGCCGCCAACTCCTGTGTGTGTGTGTGTGTGTGTGTGTTCTGATTTGTTTTCGTTTCCTGCAAAGTTTAGTGATTTCTAAAGCCCCTTTGTAACGTCCCTCTTCTTTTCCACCCCGTTCAGCCTGTATGATCATTCAACACGTTGAAATTTCAGGCACCCCAGAGCTGGAGTTTGCAACGTGTGATGTCACCCGCGGATGCCGGTGACGGAGCTTTGGATAGGTTTAATCAAACGAAAAAGCAGGGACGGGCGGCGGCGGCGGCGGCGTGGGTGTGTGTTAGCCAATTGGGGGAAGATGCTGCCTGTTTTGTGTCTGAGGGGGGGAGGGAAGGAGGCGGTGAGGGGGATTTTTATCCTACTGCGGTACGAAACATGATTTTCTAACTGCTGCCTAATGACCACTTTTCTAGAGGAATAAAATGCAATGGAATAATTCGAGATACATCCCCATTATTTTGCAGGCACACTAGAAGCAGCTTTTAAACACGCACATGCACGCACCGAGCAAGAAGGTAATGGGAAAAGGACCCCTGAATCCGGCTTTATGCAAATCTCTCCTAACTAATGCATTCCACGAAAGCAAATCACGTATGAGACTATACCATTTTATTCCCCCCAGTATTTCCTCGGCATGCAAATCCAATTTTAAATAAAATATATTATGGGGATTATTATTATTTTTTATAAAGCCCACCTTTAATCTTTTCAATTGCTTTTAAGAAAGATAATTTGAGTCATCTCATATCTCTTCGTAATGTTTTATTTATCCCACCTACCCACCTCAGGGGAGGAGCTGGAAATATGTTAGATATAAATCCCAAAGGCCTTGATTGAGTTTTGCTCAACTGACGAAGGGTTTTAATGTTCTCATGGAGGATATAATATTTCTATCCCATTCTTTTGATTGTTTTAAATTCAGAGAGATCACAGGAGTGTGGGATGTTGTACATTCCTGGCTCACCCCCCCCCCCAATAAACAACATCATATTACAAATAAAAAGTGACAGATCCATCCATATAATTTAAAGGCAGGCAGGGGCTAGAACCTTCCTTGAAATTAAGAAGTTACATTTATGCCTGTTAAGGCTGACACCGCTCTTACCAGTATGGGAGAAAACAACAAGATCAGTGTGGCCTGAGGGATAGACATGGATGTTTTATTATAGTGTAGTGTGGCATGTTTGGATCACTAAAATTGTTTTGTAGCTGTAGAAATACAGTAGAACTGCCTCTCCTTATCAGATGTTTCTTGAGCAACCCCAATCATTAACACTTATACTAGAATCCCCTAGCTAAGCTGTACCCAGTCAGTAGTTCTAAATTCTATCTTTATGGTTTAAATCTGGGTCTGGGATGGGCAGAAAGTAGAGCAGGATTTACTAGGAGATCCCTGACTAATTTGCACTGGATTGGCAAGGATTTTTGACTCCCAATGGTTTAACAATAGCAAGTAAAATTGAAAGTAAAAACAAAATCTCAGTCATGGCTGGCCTTGTGGTAATAAGCCTCTGGTTTACTCACAGGTAAAGTATGTGTATTGATGGCTTGTCTTTCAGCAGGTTTTTGTGCAGCTCTACTGGCCACTTTGTGTTTTGTGTTAGAATCCCTGATCTATAGTAATTCAGATGTAGATTTGTATTTGAATATAGGCGTATGGCTCATGGGGTGTGGTAGGTAGTTGCCTCTGTCCCCACTCACTCAGCTATTTTGTACCTGGCTCTGCTTCATAAACTTTAGGGTTCTAGTAAAAAACAAAGTTCACCCCACTAGCCCAAAGTCTGTGGACCCCTGGTTTAAATGACTTGTGCATTGAAGCTAGCAACATCCCTTATTTTCTACCCACTCTATTTCTTCTGCAAGGGCTTAAAATATCTGCGTCCCTTTCCAAGTTCTACCACTTCCCCAAGTGATGCATCTGTGGGTGGGGGAATAAGGGTAGTTAACATTTTGGTGCAATGATTGTTTGATTTTGATTTTTTAAAAAGTTTTTTTAAAAAAATGCTATGCATATAAGCCACGTTGAAAGTTCTCTGAGCTGGCACAGTATAAATATAATATATCAAACAAGTAAAACACAATGATTTAGGACCCTGAAAAGAGAAAGGTCCTCCTGAATTGCACCATTCCATAATATACACTATTTGTCAAAAGCAAACTTTAAAAGACCATGTGTCTAAGTAATTCCTTACATGGGATTTTCATGATGATTTCTGCAACTAAGGACACAATCCAGCTAGAATGAAGGACTTCTGCATCCTGCTGATTTCAGTGGGAGAATTAAGCATGTGCTTCACTCTCTTCTATTGCAAACAGCGGCTCTAGAAGTGCTTACCTTTGGCTAACTGAATCACAGTTCACCACCAGGGTGTTCTGGTTGAATCCATGTAAATTGCACTTCCATGAGTCTGGCTCTCTGATTATCTGGTGTTTTGGGATACATTGCCCTAGAGATATAAATGAGGTTGTAGTTGCTGTTATGTGAAATCTAGTGATGTGAAAATGAGAGCCAGACCACTTGTGTCTCTTGATCTTGTGCTTATATATATTAAAACAAAAGAGACACAATTCTGGCTTTACTGCTTGAAGGGTGCCTTTATATGCACAGCATCACTCCCTGGGAGTATATTACTCTTTGTACTTGTTATATCCAGAAAAAGGGATACTGTAACTGTAACATATTGATGAAGTAGAGGATGAAAAAAAATGTAACAAACTCTTTTAAAATTAAAGCCCACATTTTCTAACAAAATGTAAGTTATACTTTTTAGCAATATTTCTGAACAATTTTCCCCATACCTCATCCATAACATCACAGTAACTGTTTCAGGGTTATTCTTACTCTGAAAAAGGATTATGTTCAGTTATTCAAAAACAGAAATATATGTGCACCATTTATTAATGAGCAGGATAAACTATTGCATTTAAAGAGGGATATGTTGGTAGATTTAATTGTGTTCCTTATTTATTGGGCAGGAGGTTCAGCTTGATGCACGCGTGTTCTGCAAAATGGCAAAGGGAGGCTAGTGAGGGATTTTTAAATCACTGCCTCTAAGCAAATTGGGAATCTCACAACACAACACTGAAATGTTAACTCAAAGTCTTAACATCAGATTGATCCCATCCTATAACTTGTTTCCACAAAAGTTTAGAAAGTTTAAATAGTTCTTATGCCCTACTCTCAGTCTAGAGGAGGTTTCAGTTATCTGGCTTAGAGGAAATCTAGAACAGCAAAATAATCAGAAGTTTAGATAAGTCAGAATGTATTTTTCCTAGGGCTTTTTGTTTTTACATGTGGAGGAGAGGCACACACTGAATCTAAGAATTTTGAATAACTAAGATGAAGCTCATGGAGGTTTAATGCTCATTCAGTATATATGATTTTCTGCTTCGTTCATCCTTACAAACAATAAAGCTGCCAACTATTTACAATTTGTGTGGATTTTTTAAAAAAATATTTTTTGGGAGGGTTAATGCAGATAATTTCTTTCACACAATGGCCTAGCTGAGCTTGTGCCATAAAACACTTACAGTAAATGGCTTAGTCAAATAGGCAAAACTGGTTCTTTGATAAATACTTCAAAACACATTGGGCACAATCTAGCAAAACTGCAGCATGATGTGCAAAGTTAAGTAAGACACATTTCCATTGGACCTAGTTGTTACTGACCTTTGCAGGACCATTGGGCCCATCATTTCTTGAACTGAAAACTTACATTGTATATCATAACAGATCCACAGTTAACTGCATCAATTAATCCTCTCAGCTGTACTTTATAACATTTTCTGAGAATACCTGTATTTTAAAAGTTGTCTTCAGGCTAAGTATAATCATGCAACTAAGGTTGTTCAATAAAACTTAAGGTGCCAAACTATAATATTTCACCTAATGAGAGAGCCAGTGGGGCATAGTGGTTAGAGTGTTAGACTGGGACTCGGAAAATCCAGCTTCTAGTCCCCACTTGGCCATGAAGCTCACTGGGTGACTTTGGGCCAGTCACTGACTGTCAGCCTAACCTACTTCACAGGGTTGTTGTGAGGATAAAATGGAGAGCCGCCTTGGGTTCCTTGCAGGGATATAAATATATTAAATAAATAAATAAAGAGAGAGTGCAACTATACTTTTGCAATATTCTCTTTTAAAGTCTATCTCTCCACCATCCTTCAAAACCATGCTTGAATGCCTGTATATCTCTCAGTACTTTCAAGCCCCATCCTTGGCTGGTCCTTGATTCTGCTGATGTGGACTGTCATATTCTTCTCCTCTTGCAATCCCCCTAGAGGACAGCTTGACCAGTATTCTAAGATTCATAATCCAACACCAAAATAACAACAACAGCAATACTAACAAAAAAGAAATCCTGACATTGCCTTCTGCTCTGAATTAACAGTGAATTCTTAAAAGGATTCTGAAAAGGCACTGATCTAATAAGTTTTGCTCATTATTCATCTCACATTATTTCTCTCCTTGGAACAGATTTTTTCTTGAGAAGAAATAATGGACTAGAATCACTTGCTAAAATGCACCAATCTGCCTTAACTCTTTCTCTCTCTCTCATATATGAAAAGGTAACCTTCCATGAAAACTTTGGAAATTATGCTTTAAAAGGAGGGCTGTAGATCATTTAAAATATAAATTGTCTTGCTTTTAATCATGAAACCAATCAAAACACTTATCACAATATCTAAATACAGGCAATGTTGAAATGATTCTGGTGATAATTTGTGGATTCATCACAATCAAGATGGCAGCTAACAAAGATAGCAGATGCTTTTCACTAAATAAAAATTACTATTGATGGGTTGTATCCAATGTTAGTCTATCTTAAGTCTCATTAATTTCAGTGGGCCTACTCTATGTAGGACTAACATTCCATTGTTTTTAATGGGCATCATCCAGCCAACATTAACCACTTTTAGTTCCCATTTATTTAAATGAAATTAGTGGGTTGTAAAAGTTCCCAGCTGTGGCTGGATTGTGCCTATTATTACTATTATTGGTAGTAAAAACCTGCTACACATTTGTCTGATCCAGTGATTGCTGTGTGCATAGCAGGTCTAATGCACACACACAGATCTCTGGTGTGCAAGGGCTTCCTCATTCACAAGGGGCAATAAACATAGCTTATTTACTACTTATTTACTGCTGCAGTAAATGATAAATATTTGCTTCCATGGAAGCATCCAGAGTACTTTGGAGCAGGGAAGGGCAGAAGGTTCAAAACTCCAGAAGTTTTGGATTTAATTTAATTTATTTATTCATTATATCTATTCCCTGCCTTTTTTCCTGCAAGGAACCCAAGGCAACTTACATAGTCCTCCTCCTCCTCCTCCTCCTCTCCATTTTATCCTCACAACAACCCTGTGAGGTAGGTTAGGCTGAGAGTCAGTGACTGACCCAAAGTCACCCAGTGAGTTTCATGGCCAAGTGGGGACTAGAACCCGGATCTCAGGAATGCTGAGAGTTGAAGTCCCAAACATTAAGAGATCTACTTTCTGCCCACCCCTGCTTTGGAGGATCTGAAGGACTCTGGTCTTGAGGGTACTGGGGTTCTAGGATAACATCCTTTTTTAGGTCTTTTTTGAAGTCTCATTCATTTCAGTGGGGCTTGTGGAGGAGAAATTCCCAGTGGGTTGCATCCCTGTTTGAATCAAACATTATAGATTACTTACAACTAAGCTATCAGTAAGAATGTCTCCTCACAGAGACAAGAATCCACTTAATATTAGCTGATTATTTTATTCTGAAGGTATAGTCTAAAGCTGCACAGTTAAATCTTACTGGCTCCTATTCATCCAAAGGAAGTTAATTATGTCTAAGTCCTGTTGAAGTCAGTGGGGGCAAGGTAGTTCATTATAACTGTCTTAAATCCCATTGATTTCAAGGCAATGTAGGTACAACTGACTTTCTCTGGTTTGGGGTCATTGACTTTGGTGGTATTTAATCATTCTAACTGTGTGCAGGATTGCTGTCTAAACTATTATTAAGCCAGGGAAAGGCATTAGTATTATTTAGTAAATCAGTCACAGCAAGGATATAATGGTAACATTGAAATTATAATTTCTGTTCCCTAATGTTTAACTCTTCTGTTGCTTTAACGTTTCCTTTTTAACTAGTTCAATTCACTTTCCAGCTTTAGGTTAAGCCCCTACATTTGCTTTCAGCATTTGTCCCACGCAAATATATTATACAGATCGAAGTATTCTCAGTGGCAATTCACGCATGAAAACATGCAGTGCAATCATATGTATGTCTACTCAGAAGTAAGTTCTATTGAATTCAATAGGATTTGCTGTCAGTTAAGTGTTTGTATGATTGCAGCAGCCTTACATGTGATTTGAGTTTCTCAGTACAAGAAATTTTATACAGTTCCTCAATACAAAACAAGGAATTGCTAACTACTACTTCTTTTGTCAGAATAGTGTAATTAAACCATTCTGTTTTACATTTACACCCATCATCTTCTTCTTCATCATCATTGTTTATTATTATTATTATTATTATTATTATTATTATTATTACTACTACTATTGCTACCCCTGGTGGGATTTTTTTTAAAAGAACCCCGCACCGTATTTTTGCAAGCAGCTGTTTAATTATGACATGTACGTCAAAGCTAACATGCGGTGAAAATTATACATGATGTTTCATAGTACATACAGATAAATAAATGACAGTAAGTTAAAACTAGCCCTATTCTGTTTAGGAACCTGGCTAGTTTTAAATTACTGCCAAGGAATAGTTCAAATTACACGGCCAAGCTACGGCTTACAAGAAATCCATCAGAATTGGAAGAGAGAATAGAACAGCCATTCTCTCTACCTGTTTGTGTAGCTCCTTGCTAATGCAGTACAAGCCAGACTGTTTATTTGGAGAAGTAAAGTTGTGGAAATATACTTGCAGGGTGTAATATGGACAGCACGTGTTCTTATGAGCTACCTGAAGTCTGTGTCCTAATAGTTTGCAGATGTCCCTGGGTCATTGATTTCCTATGGGCCAAAGAGCACAGCCCTCTCCCTCCTCTTCCCTCCCAGGTCTTCAAATTAAAAGTGAGAGGGAGAGAGAAGGGGGAGCAGGGAAGTATTCACTTCTGGAACTTGTAAAATTGTTTGTTTGAGTTGTTTCGAACACTGCATCAAATATTGAATCATTTGGAAATTCTAACTGCCAGGACCATGCTCATTTGGAGCAATGATTTATTTGAAAAATAGAGAAATCTGCTCTGGGATCGCTTGAAGTTTGCTCAAGGTGGGGAGTTTATTTACACTGGGGAAATTTATTTTAAAATCTCAGCTTTGCTCTACTGCACAATAAACAAGGATTCTCAAGTATGTGGCTATTTATATGTGTGTGCACATGCAGATGTACACGCAGACAAGCTTCTGTGCTTAGGTACACTGGTACACATATATGTGCACACACACAATTTAAAAAAGTATATGTGATAACTCGATATTCCCATTGGTTTACTTCCCCCACACATATAGATTAGGTGTGTGTGTGTGTGTATGCACACACTTCTATAAAGATGCTTGGGTTTCCTTGAAGGAATGACTAGACATATGGAGGTATCAAAACTGTAAGGGAATGTCTACCACAGATAATAGCCAGATTAAATTAGTACCCACACAGTTCAAGACCCTGAAATTTCTGAAAATGTGATACTTTTAGGCCTCTTGACCAAAACTTTAATAATAATAATAATAATAATAATAATAATAATAATAATAGAATTCTAGTCCAATACTTCAGCAGACAACAGACTAGCCCACAGAGTGCATGGTAGTGAGACTTTTCTTTCACAAATTTCAACAATTATGTATATATTACATTTTAATTCCACTCTTTCTCCAAGGAGTTCAGGGTGGCATACATGATTCTCCTCCCACACCCCTTTTATTTGCATAACAAACCTTTGGGGTAGTTTAGGCTGAAAGAGAGCAACTGACCCAAGGTCACCTACCAAGCCTCTTGGCAGAGTGAGGATTTGAACCTCGCCCTCTCCGATCCTGGTCTCTGACCCCCCCCTAACCACTGCTCTGCACTGGCAATTCTTGGATTAGGTACATGAAGATTTCCTGTGGCAATCCAAAACATATCTATACATGCAGAATATGAGCACTAGTATTTACATAGTAGTGTATAAATGCATTTCTTTGCGTGTACTCTGTGACAGACCAGCACTCGGGGCTTGATCCGGTCCCACTGTGCAGCATCCACATGCACAGTGAGATTTTATTTTATTTATTTATTTATTTATTTATTTATTTATTTATTTAATACATTTGTTTTATTTATTTAATACATTTTTATACTGCCCCTGTTTCCATTCCCCTCTCCCTGTGGAGTATGCAAATAGACACTCAGTATACTGCTAGGCTGTTGTGGGGAGGTGCCCACAGGCCTCCCATTCTCCATAATGGTCTGGTGGGGTGCCTGCAGACATGCACAAGCTGATGACAGAAGGGTGAGGGCTCTGTTATGCCCTAGGCTGTGCTCACAGTAGGACTGGATCACACCCTCCGTATTTTAGAAGGAGATGCACAAATCCTGCTGATTAGAAAACTTGGACAAAAATATCCCATGGAAATATCATTCTGATCCACAATCAAACATGATCTAAACCTGACCCGCAATGTTTTCTCTTCTTCTTCACAATTAGGCAGCATTTACAATTATAGCTGCAGATGTCCATCATCCACAGATTTATATCTATCTATCTATCTATCTATCTATCTATATTCTGTAGAAGTAGATGCATAAATACATCTATGTTTGTTCATGAATGCGTGTGAATGGAAAACATATGAGTGCATGTGTGTTTGCTTATGTCTGCCCTTCTTGCCTTCCCGTATTTTGCTAGGTGGAGAAATTTCATTCAGAGAAAAGCACAGACGTAGTCCATAAAATGGCGGCGGCAGCATTGAACAAACTGAACACTCCATCAAAGGGTATGATTGCACCTTCTATTGAAAGAGGTCTGTTTGTTACAAATCCTTTGCAGAAGAGTACACATTTATCCAAATGGCTTGGGAGACATCCAAAACACTAGGATAATCAGGCATTTGCAAAATGGAATTGTATTAACAAGTGTCTACATAGTCAAGTTCAGGTAAACAAGAGTTTGGCAAGAACGGGATTTAGATCACGGAGGACCCTGCTGCACAGGAAGTCTTATTGTGTCTGAGTATCACACACTCTCACCTTAAAAATAACTTCCCATACCAGCCTAACATGAAAGTGTCTTTGATATAGCATATGGAAGTTGCACAACTTGCTCCAGTATCAGATGCATCACAATGCAGCTGCTGTTGTTGCTGCTGTTAAGCATTTATATAGTGCTGTGCAGTGCAATACTGTGAATATTTACAAAGAAGTAAGTCCCATTGTGTTCAGTGGGGGTAAATGTGCGTATGTGTTGCAGATGAAGAGCAGTCAAAATAGTTCGCATGCTCATTTTCTCAGTAATCTGAACAAGAGCCTTGTACAGTAAGTTACTATTATCATCATCCCAATATCAGAATAGTGGTTTACAGAAGGTCATCTAGTGAGCTTGTGGGCATGTTAGACTTGAATCAGGACCTCATGCTTCACAGCTCACACTCTTATCCCCTACACAATATCAGCTCAAGTTCTTTGTAAATTTTCTTGAGCCCAAATGAGTTTCTTGGTGCTTCCAGATGGAGGACACCTCTAGCGCTACCAATCAAAAGACATTGCGGAGAGATTCTGTATTTCCGTGCTTCCTTAATGGATTTTTTTTTCTGGTAAGAAAAGGGACAGAAGCAGCAGTGGGGAGACAGGGGAAAGGCTACAATGGGAGACCACGACAACGTTTGGACCTCCTGCAAAATTCTGTGAATGAGTCAGGGTGACTGCACTATAAAAGTCTCATCTAGAAGCAACCTCTGTTTGTAGGTCCGCTCCATTTTCCCAACCATGTAGTGAAGACCTTTTCAAACTTCCCCACATATACTGTTTCAAATGTCCTCATATACTAGGGGGGGGGGATCCAGCACCCCACCCTAAAGACATTTTTAGATGAAGTGTCTCTCTGAACTAATGAACAAAGTGGGATCATCAGCAAATGTACCCCAAAATGCAAAAAACATACCTTGATGAGAAGGACTAGCCGCGGCTTTACTCTCGTAATTAGGAAGCTGTGCTGCTTATTTGTTTTGTTTTTTGGAGAACGCTTCTTTGACAGGAAGGCTTGGGTGGAAGAGTTCTAAAATGTAGTGTTTTAAAACATGCTTCAAAAGCTAGCTGCGATTATCCCCTCGCAAAGCTGTCCCCAGGTAGTTAACATTCACCAAAATATTGATGGCAGTCACCTTTCCTGCCAGCGCTTATCTGAGAGGGCTTGAGAAGGAGCTTGGCAGAGCCTGAAAGGGCCTATTGTGTTGCCTTTATTTTGTAGAAGAGAAGGGGGGGGGGGGAAGCCTAGAGCACAGGTTAGAAACAAAGGAAGAATTTGGATCCTTTCTCCTTATGACAGCAGGTTCATGATGACATTCCTTGGGAATGGCTTATTATTTTGTCCTCTGAAACTGCCTGGCAGTGTCAAACATTGCTCCGGCTGGGCCTGAGTGAGAACAGGGTCTTTGATTATGGCTTCAGTGGCTGATAGTTCTATCTAATGAACAAGCTGCTCATCATCATTATGATGGGGGAGGGGGCTGGATAGTGCAGAGGGTTCTGGGTATTGTAAGACCTGCGGGATCCCCATCAGTCCAATGCCAGAGATGGGGTTCAGGTTTAGCCATCACTGCAATAGAGCTTGTGTGTCTCATAGAAGCAGCTGCATAAATATGAAATGCATTTGTGTCTGTGTGCATGAATGGATGGCAGGGGCGTGATCTGCTCCTCCTGCCCTGCTGTATTTTGCCAGGTGAAGGAATGCCATTCAAAAGAAAGCACAGCAGGGGACCCCAAAATAGCGCAGGCAGCAGCCACACTGACCATTATGTCATTTTTGGAGAAACCTCCCCCCCCTTCTAATACATATTTTATCACACATCTGCACTGTGTGGTAAAATCCCACTTAGTGATATCACAGATGAATCATAGAGTCATAGAATAGTAGAGTTGGAAGGGGCCTACAAGGCCATCGAGTCCAACCCCCCCCCCCTGCTCAATGCAGGAATCCAAGTCAAAGCATCCCTGAGAGCTGCACCTTGAATGCCTTCCAGTGTGGGAGAGCCCACACTGATGAAGCTAGTCCAGGGTGAGCTCTGGTGTATCTTTTGGGGGTCACTTGTATGGAGTCAGAAACAAAGATCATTGGCTCACTGAAGCCCCCGTCACAAGTTATATGCGTGAAGAGGTCTTCATGAATAGAAGGGGAAGTGGGGCTTTGCTGCTGGCCCCAGGCATGACATCATGTGCCTCCCCACCCTCCAAAGTCTACAGGTACATTTACCACAGGCTGGATTTAAATAATACAAGAGGTGCATGTCTGCCACTAAAAACATTAATCCCACTATATCCCTGCCTCTGCCTCCTCTTTTCTTCCTGGCGAAGGGCAGAGAAATCAAGCAGAGACTGAGAACCCCCTTAAGCATTAAAAGATAGCACTGAGGTTGCTGCAGGGCTGCATGCGTTAGCCTTACCCACCCCACACCAAAATGCTGACAAGTCCAGCATGATTGGCCCAGGATCCCCCTGTGCGTGGAGGAGCTTCATGCATGTATGTTGGTATGCATATGTCAACACATGAGGAGTGTTTGTCCCTGTACTATGTGTTGTCATTGCCCTCACTGAGTTTCAGTGTGCCCTCATTGCCCCTGTTTCAGTTCCTTAGCTGATGTTTGTAGGTGCATGAGGCATTTTGCTCTTCTACACATGATGAGCGAGCAATACATGCCTGCTGCTTTCAGTGGCCCGCAGAATCTGTTTCACATGTGCACCTTAGGCCCACAGAGCCTCCATGGATTCCTCCAGGCCTTCAAGACCACCCCAGCTCCCACTGGAGGAATCCCCCCTGGAAGAAACCCTGCCATTACCTCCAGTCTGAGACAGTGGGGATGCAGGCAACAGGGAACTCAACTGCTGCTGGGACGAGTGGCTGCTCTTCCCAGCACTGGCCAGAGCCGTTCATGTGCCTCCCAAAGTTGGTGACTCAGTGGACACCAGGAGGAGTGGCCATTCTTCCTGCAGCCAGCCAAGTCTGTTTGTATGGTGTGTGGTGCCAGGGACTTGGCTGGCATGGGAAGAAGCAGCTGCTCTTCCCAGCTCAGGCTGAGTTCATTTGTGTAGCGTGCACTACTACCCCAAGTCATGGACTTGGCCAACTCTGGGAGTAGTGGCTGTTCCTCCTAGCACTGGCCAAGTCCCTTTCTCCATGCTGAGAGAGGCACAAAGAAAAGCACAACGGGCAGGGCCAGCACCACTGATGCCCTCTGGCCCACAGAGGGCCCAGTGGGGGAAATCCCCCCCCAGAACTGGTTTCCCACCTCTGGCCTAGGTAGATCTCTATGGATGTAGGCTCTTCACGTGTCATGGAACCCTGATTGTCTGATGCCATGTGAATTTGGGGGTTGGCCCAGAGGCATGGCCCTGCTGTCCCATTCTATATGTGGTACCCCTTCATGCAGTGCATAGGTGAAGGCAGTGAGTGTGTCACTCATACCATCTTGATCTGCTCTCAGATAACTGAAACATCTAATTATGGCGATTCAACACAAATCATATATGATTTTGTCTAAATATTGAAACATCTCTCAGACTCCCCCAAAGATGTAGATAAACGACACACTGTACTTTAAAATTTACGAACCTAAAAATTTAAAGGTGCAGAAGGTAATTGACTCCATTGGATCCACTTCGCTCCCCTATTTCCACTTGGCTCTAATTAATGGACTTCATTGACTTTTTTCTAGTAAAAACAAAGTAATCCCACAAGCCAGAGGTCTGCCCACCTCTGTGTTAGACCATAGGCTGCTTCTAAATATCACACAGCAAATCTCTCAAGGGTGTGAACTGTCAGAGATACTGCTCATTCCCCTTAGATGTTCTTTTAATCTGCTGGTAATATGGCATTAGTTTACCAATGACTATGTCTCTCTATTTTTTCCCACATGTTGAGAGCCACAGATGTCTGTGTGGTGGGTGGCTTTGCCCCTGTTGTTTGGTAGTAGGAGACAGCAGTGAGTCAGGGGAGGAGGCCAGGAAGGAATAGTGAGAAGACAGGAGGGCAGCCCGTGGGCAGGAAAAAACACAGGACATACCCATCCGCAGGATGACTGCAACTCCAGATCATGCAGCCGACAATGAGGTGAGTCCTTTTGCCTGAAAGAGCAGCTGTAGCCACACGCGTAGGGAGCCTAGCACCAAGGTCAGGGCTGCATCCTCTAAGGCCCCTCAAGAAAAGAAAAAGAGCCAGGAGTGAGCCTCCTAAGAGGGCCTGACCCGCAAGAGTTCCAGACGGTGTCCCAGAAACAAGGGTGAATGCAGAGACTAACCAAAGCTGCTATGTATTTTGGTTAAGTCGGTGACTTCTCTGTGAAAATTGGAGGCCTAGAATGAGAAGCCCTAGTAAAACCAATGCAGACATGTATATTGTACGGGTGGTCCCCATGAGATAGAAGGAAATATGCTTCACACCCAGAGGTGTTTTGCAGTACACATCTCATGATATACTGGGGGAATATTGTAACATCCCTTTATAGATATTGGCCACAATCCAACATAGTGTCAAGTGTGCAAGCCTATTGATTCCCACAGGCTCAACATGGTTAACTCTGCATTGTATTGTTGATCTTGTGATAACCGCAGCACATTAGGTCAATGTGACGTCTGAAAATACTCTTTAGCATTTTTAAAAAGAATCTCACAAGCAGGGTTAATAGCACAAAGCCTTGTTCCGAGCAAGAAGAGTTAGTCTTACCTAGTCCCCAACCAGATCCTTCACTGTCATTCCCCAGATGCTGGTTAATTTCCAACATCTTGTGCCTGACTTAGTGATCTAAGATCATTGACTCAGAAAACAGGAAAGGTCAGTTTGACTAACATCCAGCCCAGAGGCATTAGGCCTCTCAGCCAAAACAAACAGACATTGCAAAGGATGCAGCCTCCCAGAATATGATCCCAGTGTTGCAAGAGGAAAAGAGGCAGAATCAGAGAGAGAGAGAGAGAGAGCAAGCAAAGGAGCAGGAGGATATTATGTGATTTCTCAAGCACACTGCCATCATGAAGACAAATGAAGTGATCCATCTTGGATGATTTCTCTGGGAAGCAGATGGTGGTGATGGTGGCCGTTGGGTCTCCACCCAACGGCCACCATCACCACCATCTGCTTCCCAGAGAAAGGAAGCCAGATCAAGGTGGGAAATGGAGGACAAGGCTGAATGGAAAATTAAAAGAATATGGCAAAGGGATTTTTTTGTTTGTTAATTAAGAGGAAAACACAGTAATCTTTCAGAAATCCAAGACAAATAAAGCATCTTTGTTTGGGGCAAAAGTCGTTGGCTTTGAATTCTCATTGAGCAACATGGGCCAACACCCTCCTCCTGTGCATCTGTGCAGGTGGGAGGCAGCACAGACAGATCTGTAGAGAAGAGCAATTTGCAGGGCTTTTATAGCATGACTATCATTTTATGTTTGTGTAGACAAAGGGAATGCAGGTGTTTGCCTAAGTGGAAATGCCATGTCTGAGTCATGACCTGCATTGTAGGGAGAAAGTATGTGTTCCATAACAGGTATATTTCAGTCATCTTTTTGGGCAAGACAAGACACTGCAGATCATGTTTTCAAACACACAATTATACATTGTTTCTTTAGCATTCCTTTTCTCATTCATTAATATATCACTGCCTTTAGTGAGGTAGTTCACTGTTCATTCCATTTTAAAGATGGAAGACTGAGGCTGAGAGATCATGGCTTGCCCCAGGCTTCTTGGCTGAGTTGGGACTTGAATGCTGGTTTTGATCCACTGAATGCACACTTAGGGCTTCTCTACATGAGCCATTGATTGTGTGCTCATGATTCTTCACTCACAGTAGATTGTGGGTGTTTTACATGATGTTGTCATCCTCCAGGGCCTCTCTCATGCTTTCCAAGCATTTCTGCAGGTTTTTCTTTTAGAGTGAAGAAAGTGTCATATCAGCTGAAAATGGCGGAATGAACCACAATGAGAAGCTCATGTATTTTCACAATTCTGCTATACTGCAGTGCCACCTTGTGGTTGTGTAATGGAACATATAGAAAGGCAAAGAAAGAAAAACCCAAGGGGGGGGGAGCATATGTAGAGGAGCCAATCTTAATCCCACAAAGAATCCGGAAGCAGAAGCAGTTTGTTAAAAGCCTCATGTAGTGGTTAAAATGGTTTGTTAAAAGCCTCATGTAGAGAAGCCCTTAATCCTGAAAGCACCTGGGCTCTTTTGCATGTCAGTGACATTAATGAGACTTCAATGAGTGGAGGGCAGGAGTGGGCATTACCCGGCCAAACAAACAAACAAAAAACAATTGGTGCTTTTAGCACTACAGAGTGCTAAAAGGGGCAAATTTGTCTTGAACTTTTTTTTCCCCTGTGTCCTGTGGACTGCATGATGGCCTGTAGAGTGTCGCCTGGGGTGGTGGTAGAATGGTCCCCAGACCTCCCGAAGATGCTCACCCTTTGTGTGAGCCATTGGAACATAAGCAGAACCCTGCTGGATCAGACCAAGGGTCCATCTAGTCCAGCATTCTGTTCATACAGTGGCCAACCAGCTGTCCACAGGATCCCACAAGTAGGACATGAGTGCAACAGCACCTTCCCACCCATGTTCCCCAGCAACTGGAGTACTTAGGCATACTGCCTCTGACATTGGAGGAAGCATATAGCTAATCAGGACTAGTGGCCTTCTTCTCCATGAATTTGCACCATCAGAGTGCAGTCCTCACCATAGGTATCAGAAGTAACAGTTCAAAGGCCACTGGAAAGTCCTTGTAGCACTTAAAGCAATGTCAAAGTTTATTTTTCCAGTATACTGCCATAGCTCAGCAGTTGGTTTGACATAAGCATTTATTCCCTTGCTTAGCAAGGCTTAGCCAAAGGTCTCGTTGCCAGTGAACAATGCTCAAGTTCCATCATACTGTCTTGTTCCAAATAAATCATTCCCCGACCTTTCATACTTACACTCCCTAAGCAGCAATAGCAACTTGGACATCTCTACTCTCAGCTGTGAGCCAATCCCTACATTAGTTATGAGAACCTGTTTCGATTATGTCTACTCCCCACACTGCCCTGGCAATATTGATAGGGATCAGTCACGTGGGTCAGGAAAATGATACAGTTGTTTCCAACACCAACACCATTCTGCTGCTTTGAGCCACCAAATGACGTTGGCCAATGTTGCTCAATGATTGGGAAGTTCCCTGGCCCATGTGATTGTCTCCTCCAATTACATTGCTGCAGCAGCGGGGAAGCAGCTGCATCAAAACAGCTTCCATATGAAGCTCAAGGTGAAACATGAGTTGGCCTGTTTCTCAGTTTCCTGCGTGGGAGCCTTGCCTTCTTTTGCATGTGCCCACTGTAGTCTCTGGTCACAAAATTGCTCGTTGTTCAATCTAGGCAGACTTTTTAATTTTTGTCTGCCCATACTGAATGTGCCCATAGTGAATTTTTTTTTTTTTAAGGCTGTCACCTGATTAAGGAAATCTTAGTTAGATTACTTTTAGTGAATCAATTAATCAATTACTTCAGAAGAAAATAATCAGACATTCCTTGTTTTTAGATGATACACACATGTAGGTACCATCCTAGAAGAAGCATTTCCTCATAGAGAAAGGGAAATACCTCTTCTGAGATGATGCTGTGTGGATGGTAGATATTCGTATGTTCCCTTAGAGCAGGGCTCTCCAACCTTGGGTCCCCAGATGTTGCTGGACTACAGTTCCCAGAATGCCTTGCCATTAGCCATTGTGGCTGGGTATGCTGGGAGCTGTAGACCAGCAACACCTGGGGACCCAAGGTTGGAGAGCCCTGCCTTAGAGCATGGGTGGGCGATCTTTCTTCTGTCAAGGGCCACATTTCCTTGTGGATAATCTGATGGGGGGTGCATGTTGGTGGCGGGGGGAGGAGGCAGAGCCATCGTTATGTATTTCTATTAATTTTAATACAAGCTGGTTTGTATCTTGTTTGTATGTTGTTCTTTTAAAAAAAAGTCACATTTGATAATCAATGGATATAAGCGATAATAATAGATTAACATCTAAGCTTATTCCTACCATCTAGTTCTTTAATGAAAAATAATCCTTTAAAAAAGTCTGCTGCCCATTACTTGGGGCACCTTTTTAGTCATTACAGCTACAATCCTATACCCACTTACCTGGGAATAAATGTTATTAAACTAAATAGGACTTATTTATTTTATTCATAAAATAATTTGTGTACACATTTTGGCCCTAAGAAGGATTAAAAAACAACACACCAGGTCAGCGCAATCCTATGGCTAACTAGACAGCCTGATAGGTTTTTTCAGAGTCCCAACTCTGACCTTGGCAACTTGCTCCGAGGACGACGCTGGGGCTCCAAACTCAGAGTGCCCTCCTCACACCCTCGCAGCTGGCACAGGAAGAACTGGACTGGCTGTGGGTCCGAGGCTGCAAGAGCAACCTCGGAGATGGGATTTGGGGGCAGGGAGTGGGACGGGGAGGGGAAGAGCCAGGCTCCACCAGCATATTAAGTATCCTGGCGGCGCCTCACACTCCTTCCCACCTGCTCCAAGGCCGAATATTTAGATAGCTGAAATTGGCCGTCTAACTGCTTTGCAGAGCGGGAGGAGTGCGGAGGCAACCTTTGCCCCCATGGTCCTCCCACCACACATAGGATGCCTGTAAGAGTTTGGAGGGTTACGGGCAGCCTCATTGGATTGTGCTCTAAATTAACAAAAAATAAAACTAAACCCTTAAAATCAAAAAGAGCAAAGTTCAGTCATATATTAAAAACTATTAAAAGCCACACAGAATATTTTATTTATTTATTTATTATATTTATACCCCGCCTTTTTTCCTGAAAGGAACCCAAGGCGGCTTACATAGTCCTCCTCTCTCCATGTTATCCTCACAACAACCCTGTGAGGTAGGTTAGGCTGAGAGTCAGTGACTGGCCCAAAGTCACCCAGTGAGTTTCATGGCCGAGCGGGGACTAGAACCCAGATCTCCTGAGTCCTAGTCCAACACTCTAATCACTAAGCCACACTGGCGTAGAAATGTTTTCACTGCCTGCCTAAATGTCATTAAGGATGGGGCTAGTCTCACCTCATTTTGAGGGAAGTCCATAACTGGGGTGCAGCCACAGAAGTGCCTTACTTACTTCTGAGTAGACATGCAAGGGTTGCTCTATAACCTGATGAGTTTGCATTTTAATCTGGTGAGTTTAAAACTGGTTGGGAACTGTTTGTGAGATATGCAGATATAAAAAAGAGCACAGTAAGAGCTCCAGTGCATTATAATGTTTTGATTGATTGATTGTATTTATATCCCGCCTTTTTTCCTGCAGGGAACCCAAGGTGGCTTACATAATCCTCCTCCTCTCCATTTTATCCTCACAACAACCCTGTGAGGTGGGTTAGGCTGAGAGTCAGTGACTGGCCCAAAGTCACCCAGTGAACTTCATGGCCAAGTGAGGACTAGAACCCGGGTCTCCTGAGTCCCAGTCCAACACTCTAACCAATTGCACTGGTTTTGTTGGAATGTTCATCTAACATACTGTAAATGATACATGTATTGTTTGTAGGGATATTTAAATATTGGTAACTCTCTTTCTTTTCTTTAAATAATTACAATTATTCCTGTGTGTCTGTATGGTTGTGGTAATAAATGTACTGTCCTGCTAAACGTATTTCCTTAAAAAAATAATCTGATGAATTAATGGGCTAAATGTTGGTGCTGTAGTTTTTAGATTTACTTGCTTAGAAATCATTTTAATTTCTTTCTAGTGGTTTCAGCTTGATTTGTTTTTTAAAGAAAAGATTAAGTTTACAACCCTCATTCCCTGGATCTAATAAATCAGCTTTGGTGGAAAAGGCTCAAGGGCTGTTGTCCTCTACACCTAATTAAGCCACAATCCCCCACTTGCTTCAGAAAAGGACCAGTGATATCAACTGAATCACAGGGCAGAAGTCATTGATATTGCCGTACTCTATACCTGTCTGGTGGGTTACATCTTGTAGTGTAGATACAATCCACTAACTGTGCAATCCTACATATGTCTACCCAGGTGCCATTGATTTTAATGGGGCTTACTCCTACGAAAGTGAGTATAGGATTACAGCCTTCATGTTGAAATGGATGGGGCTTGTTTGAAAGTGCTTCATAGGTGCACTGCTTGGTGAACTGTATCTTTGCTCCTTCCCCATCTTAAAAAAGAGTAATCTTGTTTCATATGGCTGCATTACCACTGCAGTTCCAACACCCGAGTAGCTTCGTAGTTTGTTCGCAGACATGGTGCTGGTCTCAGAACCTCTTTGGCTTTCAAGGCATATTAGGAGTAGAAATGCCATGTTTGCCTCCGTTCTTGGCAGTGTCAAACCAGCTTTCAAGGAAAAGCTTATCCTAGTTTGAGAACGTGGCCTAATGAATAACGAGGAGACCAGTTTACTGGCAAAATTGCTCCATGTTTATATTTGAAATGGGATAGCATGTTTCTACTACAGTTCCACCATCACAGACCCTTTCTCTGCCTCCCCATAGAGATTAGATTTCTAAATAATCTAGGACATTAGAGAGAAATCAGTAGCTGATTAGCCATCCCACTTGACTGCAATCACACCTTTCAATATTAATTATCCATTCCTTGAGTCTGATGACATTGAACATTGGCGGCAAGGACTGCTCAGTGTTTTGCATCATCAGTCCAAGACAATGATTTAAAGGGACAAAATAACCTGGTGAGCAGGAAATGAGAGCTCATTTGCAAAAGTGATTGGAGAACCCAATCAGAATCTCCAGTACATATAGCCTGTGGGTAACCAGTCCAATAACACGACTTGGTATATGAAATACTGCAGAAGATATGGCATAGTAGCTTTTGTAAATGTTTCTGGACACAGTCCTCCGTAGACAGTCCAAATCCGGCTGCGGTCAGTGCCATTCTGCACCATTTTAGAACCTGTTCTCTAATGGTGGAAAAAAGTAAACGGGTACAAGGGAACTGAACATATACCTACAGTCTACAAAGATGCCAAGGAAGCCAACTTGTAATTAAAAAATAATAATAATAATAATAATAATAATTATTATTATTATTATTTTTGCAGAAGAACTCAATTAAAATATGTCCAGAGGCTCTTAAATATGACCAGGAGCCAATGGCTGGGTTGAAAAATCATTTAAAAAATTCAAGTTGAACTGGAATTAAAAACATGGTACTTCATAGGCTCATTAGTAAAAGGGTGGTGGCGGCAAATCCTAATCTAATCATAGAACAATCCTGTACATGCAGGATCGTAGATTTCATAGATTTCATAGATCATAGAGTTGGAAGGAGCCTACAAGGCTATCGAGTCCAACCCCCTGCACAATGCAGGAAACTAGAGGAGGGGTCTCCCATCCAAGTAATAACCAGGCCTGACCCTGCTTAGCTTTCCACGCTCAGACAAACTGAGCCAGCGTAAGCCACAGCCCTATCTGTTTCAGCATTCTGTTCTCACAGCGGCCAAACACGCCTACAGGAAGCCTACAAGTAGAACATGAGCCTCCCACTGTAATTCTCAACAAACAGTATTCAAAGGCAAACTGCCTCTGATACTGCATGCTGATTCTAAAACAGCATGGGTGCTAAAAAAATCGCGAGTTTTTTTCTTCTTCGAGTAAGCTCTGCTCGCTTATCACTCAGCATAATTAACGATTATTGTGATCTTAACAGCAGTTCGTTCCCCATTAACAGAGATATCTTCGAGCTCTGCGAGCCAGAGCTGTTAAACAGGTTTTACCTTTGAGATTCAAAAAACAGCAGTCTGGCTATGCATATGCAAAAAACACCAGCAGTCTGGCTGGAGCCTCTTGAAGGAAGAACCATTGAGCCTTGAAGGAGAACCATTAGCATATGACTGAGCAGGCTTCCCTCTTCAGAGTTAGAACAAGAGAGGTTACCTTAAAATCAATTGGCACATGTCTATAAAACAAAATCTATAAAACAAAATACTGAGCAGGCTTCCCTCTAAGTCAGAGTTAGAACAAGAAAGGTTACCTTAAAATCAATTGGCACATGTCTATAAAATCTATAAAACAAAATACTTTTTCATTCTAAGTAGGAATGTAAGGACTATTGCCAGCCAGAGATGTTGTTCTTGTTGCTGTTCAAATCAGCATTACAATCATCCCTGGTGTTAGGAATTTAGCAAGGAATTTAGCATATCAGTAGCGAGGGTTTTCCTCAGTCAGGTCAATTAAGACTTAAGTCAATTAAGAAACACAAACAAAAGCATGAAACACAAAATATCTTGCTGTTCATGATGACTCAGTTGGGTTCGAATTTGCAGTGGAGGGGGGAGAAGAGATTCGACATGCCTGAAATGATTCGTGAACAGGCTGGTGCAAGGCCAACTAGATCGAAGTAATTCTTAAGCCAGCTGCTGCAGGATCGCTCACATAAATGTATTGTGCTTCCCTACTATTTATTTATTTATTTAATTTATTTATTACATTTATTACATTTTTTCCTGCAAGGAACTCAAGGCCGCTTACATAATCCTCCTTCTCCTCTCCATTTTATCCACACTGGCTCTATACCAAAGCAGACCAGATACATTGGGTAGCTCAAGGAGAGCTCCTGGCTAGTTGATATTTTCTTCTCAACCTGCTTCGGTCTTTCAAGACGGGACCAGCGCGGGAGGCGTGGTGAGGTGAGCAGCGGCGGCGGCGTGCGGGTGGCAGCAAGGCGGCGTGCAATGGCGAGGCGGCGGTGGTGGTGGTGAGGTGAGCGGTGATTTGATGTGGAATATGTAAATGTTCCCCAATTAAAAGTATTGTCTGGGACAATTTTATTGCATTGATCAGTAAGAGTGGGGTTTTACCACTCAGTGATAGAGAAAGGCAACCTTTCTCTAATGCTGAGGAGTCCCTTTCTCCATGCACAGAGGCTGGGAGGCATCTCCCTCCCAAAGCTCCACCCTTGATGTCATAGTAGGGGTTCCTGCCCCCAATGTCATCTGGCTCCTGGGAGCTGACCAAGAAGCCAATCCAGCCCCTAGGGCGAGAACAGTTCCCCAACCCTGGGGTATAGAATAAGGATTTCTGCATATTTTGTGGTTTTCCACTATTCTCCCCCCCCTCCTTTTTGCCATTCTTTCCCCCCTCTTTTTTTGGGCTTGATATCCAAATTGGACCGGAACGCATTTGCATTGTTCCAATCACAACCATGCCAAATGCATGTGGACTGCAGCCAGAACTGGGCACAGTGCCAGGAATTTTCAGGGAAAGGGATTGCCGTGTGCCATGTTATTGTCTTTTAAAGAGGATCAATTCAGCTTAAAATACAAACATGGATTTAAAGTGCTTTAAATTTGCACCACAGATCTAAGGTGTTTATTGAAATATTTTATTGTTTAGAATTAAGACACTTAGGACATAGTCCTATCAATTTCACCCTCGCTGCTCAGAAGCCACCATTAACCTCTGGTTTTAGAAGGGCTAAAAACAACTTATGGAGGCACAGGTATCTGTTCCACATCTTCTGCAGTGAAGTCAAATGTGCCTGTGTTGGACTTCCTTGGCAATTTCCCACTTAAATATATATTAAATCTGATAGCACTGTGGTCACTGTTTCCAAACGGTTTGACAACACTCACATCTCACACTAGGTCCTGAGCACCACTTAGGTTTTAAATTCAGGGTTGCCTCCACTATGGTCGGTTCTATGACCGAGTGTTCTAGGGCACAGTCATTTCGGGTATTTAGAACTTTAACCTCTTTGTTGAGAATGGAACATACATTTATCAAGTCAATGTGGAGGTAATTGAAATCACCCATCATTACAACACTTCCTCATTTGGAGGCCTCCCTGATTTCATTTTCCATCTCAAGATCACCCTGAGCATTCCTGTCTGCATGTCCCTAGTACTAAATTACTTTTGGAGCCTGGTATTGTCACCCACAGTGCTTCTGTGGAGGAGTCTGCCCCTTTTAGGTTTTCTAGTCTGCTTGACACTATGCCTTCTTTGATGTAGAGTCCCCTGCTCTAGTTTCCTGCATTGAGCAGGGGGTTGGACTCGATAGCCTTGTAGGCTCCTTCCAACTCTGAAATCTATGAAATCTATGTACAGAGCAACACCTCCTCCTGCAGTACGCCCTTCCCTGTTCTTCCTATAGAGCAGTGTTCTCCAACCTTGGGTCCCCAGATGTTTTTGGCATGGGGCATGCTGGGAGTTGTAGGCCAAAAACATCTGGGGACCCAAGGTTGGAGAGCCCTGCTATAGAGTTTATATCCAGGGATGACTATGGGCTTCTCTACATGAGACATTTAACCTGGTGCTTTACCAGGGCTGCTTCTTCTGCTATCTTTGTGGGAGGAAGAACATCCTTTTACATGAGGTGCCCCCACCAGGGTGTGTGTGTTCCTCTCTGCCTTTTTATATGTTCCATTACACAACACAAGGTGGCACTGTGTTATAGAGTGGAATTGCCAATATACATAAGGCTTGGATAGCGAATCATGACAGCATCCAGGATATGCCTGACTTTCCTTGCTCTAAAAAAAGCCACAAAAATGGCAGGAAAACACAGGAGAGGCCCTGGAGGATGACAAAGTCATGTAAAGGACTCAAAAACTTCCATGAGCGAGGCCTCATGAGTGCACAATAAATGCCTTGTGTAGAGAAGCCCTGTATCCCACTGGTTCTCTCCATTCCACTGGGTTTCCATTATGTCCGCTATATCTAAGTTTTTTTAAAAACCAAGCACTCCAGCTCTCCCATCTTGGCTTGGAAGTTGCTAGCAGTAACATAGAAACACCTATACATGGTATAAGTAAGTGGGGATTGGAACCTTAGCACACTTTAACTCTCTAGTGTGCAATTAAGGTGTGTGATCAAGAGGTGAGTTCCACACAAACAGAAAATTTGTACTGATATGTCCCATTACTGTTCACTTGGTTTATGAGGGGGCTGCACTGAGGTGCTGCCACTAAGGATCTGGCCTAGAAAATATTGAAACTTTTCTTTCTTGCGCCTTAAAATTTTCCCCAGGGAGGAAAAATGAGTGTGGGCGATAGCTATGTGTTTTGCCACAGGATCCCCAAAAGGGATTGGCAAAGGTTCTTTGAGGGATTTTCTGACCATAATAAATGCTCCTCCAGGAAGTCAAAGCCAAACATGTTTATTGTAAAGTCAAGCCACAAGTACAACAATGCTCTCCTCCCAGTTCCCTGGTGGAAATCCCACCCCTTAGCAGCACAGTCACTGTTCAACCAACCCAAATGCTAAGTCCAGCAGCTCTCCACCTGGGTACTGGGTTTCCACATTGGGCTTCTGCAAGGCTCTCTGCACAGCATCCTCTGCTCGTCCTCACTCTTTCCAGTTCTTCAGTATTTCACACACAACTAACCAAACAACCAACACACCACCACTAACAACCACCACGCTCTCCGTCTGCACTTGCTCTTCTTAAATAGCACCAAGTTTCTTGGATTGCAGATCTCACGCTTAACTGTTAGCACCTGTGCTGTCCTTCTGGCCAGCAGCCAGATTGCATCAGCTTGGCAAGCAGCCAAGTAGCCAAGGCCGGTTGCTGATTCTTAAAGCAAACCTACTTTCTTAAAGCAAACCCAGAGCATAGAGGCACAACTCTGTACAACACTCCTGTACTCCTCGCCATCTTCCGCAACTCCCATTACACTATGACACAGAAAGATCTTCAGAAACCGGCTACATCCTGGCTGTGTTTTCCAGTGATATGCAGTAACTCCCCCACCCCCCAAATAGATCTTCTTGCTATAACATCTAGTTGAGCAGCCCCATTCATTTTGATCTGTATATACACCTTGGCACTTTGCAGGCAAGGTGAGCTGATAGTGCTTGGCAGCATTGCCCAGAAAGCACAGGGAGGGAGGATAAGGAACCTCTGAAAAATGCCTAAATATGGTGAAGTTCCATGGAACATAAGGGGAGGAAGAGACCAGGGTTGGCATTTGCGTGACAGATCTCTAAGCTCGGACAAGGGCATGGGAGACTTCTCAACTTGATTTCTAGCTGCTCCGTAAAAATTTGGGACAAACATTGGAGGTAAACTGCCAAAACTCTGTACTTTAAATCCCATGCTCTGTAGCCCAGATTCCATTCGCAGCTTCTTAAGCAGGACATCTAGAGACTGGATGCAAAGAACTTAAATCTGTTTCACTGGTCCTCACCTTTGCATATTTGGTATTGTCAGCCACAGAAGGAAGGAATCACTGTTCCTGAAGAAATATGCCCAAAGTGAAGAGGCCTGGCCTCAGAGGCTCCTGACAGAGCCTGCCTATGTACAGAGACTGCCTATGTGAGCTACCATGTGCGCAGGAGCTGTTTTCCTGTTATTGGGGTTGGAAAGGACCCAATTCTGGTTCCTTCATTCCTCTCATTTGCTTCCATCTCCTGGACCATTTTATAAACAGCATCCTAATCATTTTGAAGGGGTCCAATGGGGAAATAAATAAACTGCTTTAACCTGAACTGAAAATAATTCAGCCTGAATGAACTAAGTCTACTTATTAGTATTTTAAAGTTTTAGTAACAAGGGGTGTATTCTCCAAATTTTACATAGCCATTTCAATATTAAAACGTAAAAATATATGTTGAAGTAAAACTCTGGGCAACTACCACTCTGCCTCACACAGACACCAATGGAGACTCCCTCCCCACTTTTAACCCCCCACCCTGGTGGGGGGATTTGGGGAAATAATAGTGGGGGGAGGTTAAATCCTCCCCTCCCATTGACGAGTGGGCCTGAGCCAAATTGTAAGCATGCACTGTGTAAGTGTGCACTGAGCCAAATAGTGAGCCAAATAGTGCATGCTTACACTAGAGAAAATAAAAAACGAATCCTCAGCTACCTACTACATTAGCATGAAGTGAGTTTGGCTTTTAGGGTGATTCCAGATGAAGTTTTTATTGTATAATCGCCCTACTTCAAACTTGGACTTTTATGGGGGTGGGTTCCAAATGTTGCTGTCAACCCTTTGTAATGCTCCTGTGTTTTCCCACCGCTTCTTCTGTCTTTTTTTTTTTTCTTACCACAAGGATTTTTTATTATATTTTGTTGTTTTAACTTTTGTGGCTTTGCATTGTATTTTATTCTTTTAGCTTCTGTCATCCGCCCAGATAATGTTTGTTATTGGGTGGATTAAAAATATAATAAATAAATAGCTGCACAATGCACAATCAGTAGCACTAGGAGCTGTTCATCTGGAAGCAACCATAGGCCTGGTTCTTATGAAAAGACAATGGGTTGTCAGGGCCAAGCATGAGCAAGCACTTAAACCCAAGTTTTTTTTTGCTGGGTTCAAACTCTGGGTTGGGTGCAAATGACCCTAATTATGTTATTCTGAGGAACCAAAAAATAAAAATAAAAAAGCCAGGAAACAAGTGATGTTCCTTCCAAAGTGCCGTTTTGGCATCGATGAAGGGCAGTCATGGGCTAGATCAGTGTTCTTGTTTTGGCTCTTGCTGGGGAAGAAGGGACACAAGCTCTGAGCTGTCTTGAGGGGGATAGGTAGCCATTTTTGCTGTATTCCTTGAAGTCTAGGGGTATGAATTTTACTTCAGGTGGGTCAGGTGTTCTTGTTGTTCAGCACACTGAATTCAAGGCAGGTTAGCAACCATGATGGTAATAAGATGTGACATGCTTGCCTGTTCCCATTCCTTGCAGAGAGAGAGAAAAAGAAACTTCCTTAAAATGATGTAAGATTGATACATTTCCACCCACATTCCAGCTAGCAAGGAGGATAAGTATTATCCTTAGCCCCCAGTTAAAGGAACTGTGAAAGATCTGCCAAGAGATACAGAACACTCTGTGCGATATTTATGCCCCAATGAATTAAGCTCTTAAGTCTTGATACTGTCAGGGCTTCATTGCCTCTTCTGACAAGCTGCTGGCCGTGAGCTCCCATATCCGTAAATGGGGAAGCTGTTCAGGCTTGAACCTCCCGTGTAGTCAGTTGTAAAATAAGGAAAGGGGAAGGAAAAGACAAGGCACTACTAGGGACTCTGTGTCCCAGTGCATAATTGGTTGGACTTTGACCTCCTGCTAGAAGCTAATCAGGTACGTCTGCATGGAGACGTCTCCTGCTGTATGCCAGGAACGGCTCCTCAATCCCCCACATCGCCTTATTTAAAGATATCCCACCTTTCACTTTTACAGCTTCCAGAGTGGCTTATAATTAACAGTTAAAATAATGAAGGGCGCAATCCTATGGAAGTTTAGGCAGAAAACCATCTAAAAGAAAATTGTGAAAGGCCTGGGCAAATAAAAGAAGTGTTTGCCTATTGCCAGAAAAATATAAGATTCAGAGCCAGGCAATCATCCCTGGGGAAAGCATTCCACAAATGGGGTGCCACCGCTGAAAAGGCCCTTTCCCTGGTTAGCATCCACCTAAACTCAGGAGTCAGGGACACCCGGAGAAGGGCCTCAGAAAATGACCTTAACCTTTAGGCAGGTTCATGTGAGAGTAGGGAATCTTTTAGATACCCTAAGTATCAATCCCTGTATGGTTTTAAAGCAGGGGTGGGCAACTTGTGGCCCTCCAGATGTTTTGGCCTACAACTCTCATCGTCCCTCAGCATTGGCTAGGGCAAATTCTGAGTACAAATTGTGCTCAGAAACAAACTGGCAGTCAGTGAATCTAGTTCTAGCCAACCATCTAGTAGCTACATTTTTGACCAATTGGAATTTTCTGAGTAGGCTTCAAAGGTAGTCCCATTAATACTGCATTGCATTAGTCCAGAGCATAAATAGCTGCTCTGAGAGACTATTGTCTAAAGAGCAGGGTATACGTTTCTTAAGTAAAGAAAGAAAATTGGCTGGGTTATCTCTGTGCAGGAGGAGCCACAGTGGTGCATCAAACGTAGCTGGTGAAAAGGCGCTATGCATCACAGGTGCCACTTGAACATCTGAAGTTTGGGACTGTTGCAATGCAAGCTCAGCTGATTATTAGAGCTTTTTCTCTTGCTCTTCAGGTTTCCAGGAGCACCTATAAAAGAAGCAGGAGATGCTTTTCAACGGGCCCATTTGAGGTTCTTGACTGTGGAACTACTTGTTCATCCAGTCTTTCCTTTGGATTACTCTGTTTCGATCGCCCCTCTCACTCTTCCCCGGAACCCTGCCTGGGCTGGTCATCCATTCCCAGCCTATTTGCCCTTAGTTCAAATCCTGCGCAATCCTCTTCTTCAGCCTCCTGAGCCAGTTATGCTGCCCACATCCTGGCTTGCCCCCTGGTATTCTTGCATGAATTTGGAAGTACAGGCAGTCCCCAGGTTACAAATGAGTTCCATTCTTAAGAATGTCTTTAAGTCAAATTTGTATGTAAGTCAGAACAGCATAGCGTTCTATACGTTAAAAATCAGCATTTACGCAAATTCCGTAAATTACACAAATTGCGTAGTATACGTATATGTACTCTACGTAAACAACGTAGCGCAGGGGAACCCAGAAAGTCTGTTCTTAAGTATGGGTTGTCTGTAAGTTGGACATTCTTAACTCGGGGACTGCCTGTGGGAAAACTGATCTGCTGTTGCAGAAGGCATGTTGCATTGGATCATGCAAACAGGACCAACTCAAGACACATATGGATTGCAGAGATCGGATATACTCCTGTAGCACATCCTGTCCTCAGGAAAATGCCCCTTGTTGGTAGGCTTTCAGATGAAGTGACCCATTTACCTTTAGCACATTGGTGAAGACAATTCACTTTTAGGAGGTTAGGTGGCCAAGTTCTCCAAACTTGTGCTTGGTTGTAATGCAGAATAAAGAGGGTTTGACAAAGCAATTTTAAAAACATAGTTTTAGATGAGAAAGGAAAACATCACTTTCATTCTCTGTAAAGAGGATGTAACAGGTCATTTTCTCCTATCAAGATCAGATTCCTCTGCAGTGTGTCAAATCTGGAGATTGTTGTTTGCTTTTCAGAGCTGCTACATTTGGGCCTGATGTGGCAAAGGGCATGTTTTCTGAGTAAAGAACATTTTTAGCCTCCACCAGCCTTTTCATGGAAAAGAGGTAACGAGCATCAGAACTGCAGTAAACTCTTAAGGGCTCACCTGATGGTGAAGTAATCCAGTGCTTGTTGCCTAATACTTGTATAGAGCTTGTAAAGTGCTTCATATCCTTACAACAAACCTGCAAGGTAAGTCAATAATATTATCCCCATATTGCAGATGGAAGGACTGAGGCTGAGAGGGCAGGTGCCTACGGCCACCTAGTGAATTCATGGCAGAAGTGATATTTGAACCAGGGATTTCTTGATTTGTAGCTCAGTCTCTTTGCCACTATACTAAACCATACCAGCTCATCCATTGCTAAACATTACATGTAAGTGGATAGAAGAAAACTAGGTGGCTAAGTGTTTATTTGTTTGTTTGAGAAAAGCTGCATTGGGTAACTTGCTTGGAAAAATTAAGCACAGATGTGGAATCTCACATTGCTAAGAAAAGCCTCTTGGAAGGTGATTTGGCATGGAGAAGTGACAGGCAGGGCAATGGTTAACCCCCAACCCTGGTCACTTTTCCAGTTCAAATCACCCTCTCTGGAACCTTTTTTCTTTAAAAACGACAGTAACCATCAGAGTATTATACGTATATCCAGTGCTTTTTTTCTGGAGAAAAAGGTACCGGAACTCTCGGCTTACATTTCCTCGGGAGTAGATGGCGATTCAACTGTAATGCAATTAATAGAAGAAAAGGTGCTGGAACTCAGTTCCGGTGAGTTCCACCAGAAAAAAAGCCCTGCGTATATCTTTGTGTATAACATTTAGTTAGGCCCTTAATTGCTAAATCAGTCTTTTCATCATAGCATGATAGATTTCTGAGGCACACATTCTGAGGCCAGTCAACCTTCCTGTTATGAGGCAGGACCATGTAATCACCAACTCTCCCACAGATTGACGTAGGCAACCTGTGACCTGATAATGGTTAGCCAGGACACAGTAAAACTTATATTTTTGCCCCAGTGTGCAGGAGCTTCCATGAATCCTTTTTTTTTTGGTTATATGGAAACATACGGAAACAGTCACCTCACATAACTTTTTCATCTCAGAAATGGTCATGTGACTCCACCATTCACTCCTGAGCATGTTTGGGATTGTACTGATCTTCTTAGCCCTTCAGTCTCTCTCCAGCACTGGTTTTAGCTTTGCTTTGTGTATACAGTTTGCAGATGTCGGCTCAAAAATAACCTCAGCATTTCAGTCCTTTGGCCCTTTCCAGAGAATGCTCTCACACATTTTTTAGTTATGAGATGAGATCCATCATTAGGAAGTTCCTTTAAGCACACTTTACGCAGCTCACCCTTCAGAGATGCCTCATCTCTCAACTCTTACTTCTGATGGGCTGTCTCCTCAGGCTGAGCTCACTTCCTTCCTATCCAAACTTGCCCCTGATGGCTATTGGTTTTGGCTCTACACATTAGGGGCAGGCAGACAGGTCTCTGGAGCAGGTGTATTAGGACTGATTGCATGGCCAGTCCTCTTCACTTGCTTGCCCTGCAGAACAATCCGAAGCTGTTCCAGCAGCCCATCTGCCCTCACAGCTGTGAAGGATATGTGGATCGACAGGCGATAGAATCACACCCACCCCATGTTTATGTTTATGGGGGTGGACTGTGAAATTGTCAGCGCTGAAGCACATTGGGTCAGAGAACCACCTTTGGCACCATTAGAAAGTCCTTGACATTTTGTGTTACAACACTGATAAAAACTGATCCCAGAAAGTGTGGGAAAGTCTGCCAGATTGATTAGGCCTGGCCTCCTTTCCCTGCCTCCCTATACATGGTCACCCAGGAATGCTGCTCTGTTGTTTGCATTGAGTGGTTAAAGTCCTTGTGAAGAATGAGTGGCATTCCACAGGGCTCTCACAGAAGTGATAAATGACAGCTGTGTGTGTGTGTGTGTGTGTGATTGTGTGTGTGTGTGTGAGAGAGAGAGGTTTAAGGTGAATACAGGTTGACAAGATGGCTGTACTTCTATTTGATAATTTCATCTAGCTCAACTTGGCTACTGAGCAAAGGAACTTGAAGAGAAACCTTGAGTGCCATTTTTTGGGGGGTAGAAAGGCAGGGTATAAATCAAATAAATAAATAAATAAATAAATAAGTAAATAAATAAATAAAAGTCAGGTATATGCAGTGGGCAACCCTTTGATATGGAGTTAAATTATTTTTGATGCTTCTAGTGTGATATTCTGTTCAGTTTCAGTTTCTTTGAGAACCATAACTCTGATCACAGTGATAATAAATAGATGATTAATTCTGACATTCTTTTTCATTCCTGGTAACCATAGGAATAGTTCCATGAACTTTGTTGTACATTTCCCTAAATTCTGCACTAAGGAAACCCATATTCTGTAATCAGAGTAATTAAGCCATTAGTTATGCTAATATTAATTAAGTAAATGTGTCCATATCCCATATCTGGTTTCAAAATCCAGATTTTGAAAGAACGTGAAACTTTGGAGCAGGGAATGCTGTGGGAACGGAGGTAGAGAAGAGCATGGAGACAGTAGTCCGTGGTCAGAGGGAGGTACTTGTCTGACTCAGGGAAGCTCCTCTGCCTTCAAAGGAGAAGTTTGGCAAGTATGTTTTCACTGTGTTGTAGCGATGGGAGGAACTAGACCTTTTCACCAACCTCTGTTTGCCATGTAGATATGAAAACATAAGAGGATATTTCAAGGCCAAGGGATGGTAACACTTTTGAATGCCGGAAGATTTCTCAAAAGATGGATCCTGGAATGCTGAATGCTGCGGTAGAGAGTGGATTCCATTTTTCTGAAGTGAATGTTTCAGCTGCCGAGGCCTGGTCCTGCTTCAGCTGGATTGTGCCCTTGCTGCCAAGCACAGTGGCTGTACGGCAGGGGTGTTGATGCTCAGGCCCGTGGACCCAATTCAGCCCACCTGGGCCCCCAATCTGGTCCTCTGGGGTTCCCCTGGCCCCACCCCTTTTCCTCACCCACTGAGCATTGGGTAGTTTCCCAGCTTTTGCATGTGTTCCTCCCCCCATTCTGAAAGGTTGAAATGCCTCTCCTAAGCCTTAGCTACTGGCAGAAAGAGCTTAAGGTAAAACAGGCTGGTAGTTTTGGTAAGTTTGGCCCACCCCTTTTGCCTTTCTGCCCACCACGGGAATGTGGCCTCCCGAGAGCTTCTTTGACATTGAATTTGGCTCTTGAGCTGCAAGAGGATCAAGGCCCTGCTATACAGTAAGAACAATTGCCCTGTGAGAGGGAATAAGTGGAAGGAGGGTAGCAAAGGTGCTAGAACCTGCCCACTCCTGGATCAGCTCGGCCTTGCTCTTTCCACTGATCTTCCCCTCAGTGTTCATAAGAACTACCGTATATGTGCGTGGAAAGGTGTGTGTTTTTTTAATGATTATTTTCTTCTTTTTAAAATTTAGTTTGAGTTCAGTATTTTAACCTTCTATTTTTCAACCTGTTCTTCTCTTTTCCCTCACTCCCCCCTCATACCTTTCCTCGTGGATCTATTTATTTCATGGTTTTAATTTTTAAAGTGGAAAGTTTTAAATAAAACTTTTATACTTCGTGAATGTTGTGAGTCACCTTGGGAATGTCAGTCAAAAAGTGAGAGATTTATTAGATACACATCTAATAAATACCTAAATAAGTAGGTATGAGCTAGGTCAGTGCTTGGATGGGTGACTGCCTGGGCTGCCCACATCTGTCCTCCTGCACTGAGCAGGGGGTTGGACTCGATGGTCTTATAGGTCCCTTCCAACTCTACTATTCTATGGTTCTATGAAATACGTTTTTTTTACTCACAGATATTTTTAAAAACCTGCCTCAGCCTTCCTGCCCCCTGTTAATAGATCACTAGGCAAATTGCCACCACAGACATGACCAGGAAGCCTGAGGAGGACCTTCGGATTTTGGAGCAATGCCAACACATGATGACCAGGTGTGCAACTTGTGTGTAGATACATTAAGAAAGCAATTAGCTCCTCATAAAATGCCACTAATAATTTTTTTAACTCCATATTGATTGCAGAGGTCTCTCTCTGATGGGAGGACAGTGATGGTGAGCATGCTGAGGAATGTTGCTTCTCTTACACTTTCCTCAAAGACAGACATAAACGCATGCTAGCAAGAAGACAGCGCTGCCTGCCTGCCAGCCAGTGCTCTGCTATCTGATTTGAAAAAGCTCCTCTCCTGACCTCAGCAAGTCCCTGCTCAAATACTATCTTTAATAATGTTGCTGAGGAGCCATTTTCTTTCCAGCAGACACTAGTCAGCTATCACTTCCTTCAGGGCTTATTTCCATGATCAAATTAGCTGGCAGACTCTTGTTCTGGGCATGGAATTAGGCAGGTCAAAGGAAAGCAGAAGGAGCAGGAACATGTGGATCCCTGGCACCCTTTAAATATCACCAAGAGAGAGACTCCACAAACAGTGTGGCATAAAACAGAGAATTGATCCCTCCAACACCACCAGTCAACACAGTATATAAGTGCACAGTTGCCCAGGTTCCAATGATATGGATATGGTAGGAGGGGAACAGGCCCATAGTCAGCCTACTGACCCATGCAAATACACACACTGGGCTGGTTCGTACGACATGGGAACCGTGGGGGAGCAGAGGTCCCCCGCGGTTCCCGTGTTGTGTGAACGCAGGCCGGGGGCGCCCCTGCGGGATGGCCGCGCACGGGACGCACGCAAAGTGACCATGGGCGGTAGAGGGGTAAGCCCCTACCGCGCGTGGCCACCCTGCCGTGCGAACTGTGGGTGGCCGTTCCACGGGGGCCTCCCGTGGCCGCACAGAGGCGGCAGCCCAGAGCGGCCGGCTGCTGCAGCCTGCTGCAGCAGCCTGTAGGGGCAAACGGCCCCTATGGGCATCCCTAGCCGTCTCCCCCTAGCACCGGGAGGCCCGCACTGCAGTGCGGGGACTGCCGGCTCCACCGGGGTCCGCCCACGCGCACGGAGCGCAGGTCGTCTGCAGTGCCCCACCGGACCCCGCAGACGGCCCCATGGTGCCTCCACCTCTCGCCGCCTGGGTCGTACGAACCGGCCCAGTGTGTGTGTGTGTGTGTGTGTGTTGGAGAGAAAGAGAGAAGCTCAAAGCTCATGTTTTGAGAAACCTGTTACTAGTGTAAAACATCTATCTATAATAATAAAGGAGTGTGTGTGTGTGTGTGTGTGTGTCTGTCTGTCTGTCAGCACCATGGCTCCAAGACTGTGAAACCTAGACACTTGGAACTTGGCATACATACTACTGGGAATCCAGGAGTGTGCATCTTAGGGTTATTTGGTTTTTACAATGCATTAATTAATTGAAATGTTCCCATGTGTTTGAACCCTGCAGTACCATCTTTGGGTAGTAACCAATACAGTAATACCCTGGATTGCAAGTAACTTGGTTTAAGAGCGTTTTGCAAGACAAGCAAATTTTTAAATATTTAATTTTTTTTTACTTGATATACAAGCGACGTCTTGCAATACAAGTACTGTAGTACGGCTTAAATTAAAAATCTCTGTACAAATTTTTTTTGGGGGGATTTCGTTTTGATATAAGAGTGTTTTGGATTACAAGCACGTTTCCGGAACGAATTATGCTCTCAATCCAAGGCATGACTGTACATGGCTTTGCAGTCAACACAGTTTGAAGCCATGGGGAGGGGGAGTCCAAGGAACAGAGTTATATAGCTGCCCCTCCCCTTGCCCTATAGCTCTCTCAGTGGGGTGCAGCATGGCCTTGGGCTCTGCCTAGGGGCACCAATTGCCATGGCTTCATTCAGACGGGGGTGGGGGCACAATGTGTCCAACTTTGACAGCTGTGTAACTTTGCTTGAAGGCTTTGCTGTATTACACTAAGGGCTATTCCATTATTCCAACCCTTGTGATGCTCCATATGTTCACTAATTGCTAACAAATAGAACTGGTTATTCCAGTAGGATAAAATTAATAGGATTAAATAGGGCTCTGCTGAAATTATCCAGTTTGGTTTTCTTGGAAGTTGAATAGCAACTCCTGTCTTCAGTGTTTTCTGATATTAATTGTGAACCTAATCACATTGTTCTATGCTGCTTTGCATCCTTTGTTCACCTGGCTGCTGCTACATCCTGGCACCATTTCCCTTTCCCCCCCTTCACCTTCAGCCACATTTGCCCTGATTGGATAGGACAACTGATGTTGTGATATCATCCAAAAAAATCACATCACATCTGATGACATCATGGACACCTGTAAACAAATCCACATGTTGCCACCCCCCAGATTAAATTGTGCTGAGGCTGAGGGCAAATGAGGTTGAGGGAAAAGAAGGAAAATAGCACCACCAACAAGCAGTAGCCAAGGGAACAAAAGGGTCTGGAAAGCATCAGAACAATGTAAAGCGCTGTTATAATAATTTGTTTGGCAATGTCAAGTATACTACTTTGAAAGCAAATGCTATAATGAGAGAATATTTGGTGCGACCGTAATTCCTGAAGGCATTAATGCAATGCCGGTCCCAAATCCAGCTGGAAATGACAGATCTGGGCTACCACTTGCTGTTAAGCCAAAGACGAAGGTACCAACAAGGCCCACCTTTCATATTCTGGTATATAAAGATTGCTCCATTTGCCAGCTTCTCTCTTTTTACCCCTCCCCACATTTTGCAACCATGTTCATAAATAACCTTTGCACTTCAAAGGCTGAGCTCTATCAATCTTTCCTGCCATATGTTCTCATTAGAAAGTTTATTGCACACTTTATCTTGGGATTATTTGGTATCAATTAATAAAGCATGTTGCAAGCTTCAAATGCATATATTTATACTGTGGGGGGCGGGTTTCTTTTTTTAAAAAATCCCTGGCAGATGTTGTTTTTCGATCTTTCTTTAGATCACTCTAAATCAAGGTTGGGTGACCTGTGGTCCTCCAGATGTTGTTGGATTACAATCCCATCACCCCTGACCATTGGCCATACTGACTGTGGCTGATGGGAACTGGAGTCCAACGACATCTGGAGGGCCACAGGTTCCCCACCCTTGATCTAAAATAATCTTGGTTAGTATGCTGATGTAGGATTTTTATGTTCAAGAAACTCCAGGGTGAAGGGTTGGCTCCAAGGGACTGTTGCCTTAACTGAAGGACTCTTATTGAAGATTATTTTGGACAGCTGTTTATACCAGACAAAACCTACTAAGCATTTCCTAAAGTTCAAGACAAAAATAGGGCTTCTTCTTACAGCTACTTCAGTGTGCAGTGCCCATGTTGGTTTGCAGCTGCTCTCAGCTTGATGTGAGCTAATTGTGTGGTTTACTACCAGGTACAAGATCCCATTTTCTATGTTTCCCCCCCTCCCCCCACTTTCCAGTGTGTAGGAAGCCAAATCCTGCACTTGGCCGTGGTGGGCACAACTAGTTGACTGGGAGTGACTGCTGTCCAACATGGGTAGCCTTTTCAAGTGGCCACTGGATGCTGTAGTGGCAGGTTGTGAGAATAAGCTCTAAGCTGCGATCATTCTTAATAGTAGTGCAAAATATGCACTGCATCCACACCACAGTGGAGATTTGCTTGTTGGGAAATAGTGTAGGTAGTGTATATAATGTGCATTCAGAAGTGTCTGCTGCATGTTTCTGCTTGGAAAAACACACAGACCTTACAGTAGTATTGGCAAGTTTCAAAGGATTTGTAGGAGGGCTAGGAAGATGGTAAAAGCGCTAGGAACTGTCATATGGTTATGCTTTAGGTATAGAATACCTTGTCTTAGCTAGCTGGAGATAAATTATTGCAAAGGCCTCTGGATGGGATGGGAATTGGAGAGTTAAAACATTCCCACCTCCCGTGCATCACAGCTCTGATGTAGTTTCTTGATTAGATGTTTGCCTGTTCTGGCATGAAGAGTTTGGACATGAGCTACTGTTGACACTTGATGTTTAGTTCTGGGTAAAGTTTAAACAGCACTTATCACAATTGTGACACCTCTGGAAGGCCACATTCATTTAATAATTTTGTTTCATGCCACCTCCTGCTTTGAATTTTGTTTCTGACTATCTAGCTCTTGAGGTGGGGGGAATAGAGAGGCTTTATCTAGGCTGGGTGGAAGATCAGAGACTGTGCTGCAGCAGGCCAGTTTCTGAGAGTATGTTCAATGCCTCCCTTCTCTGTAGGTACATATTTCTCTTACTTCACCTGAGACACAAACCTTTGGCATAAGCCAAAGAGCTCTTGTCCTTTGACTCTTAGCCTGTGGTTGGCAGACTGTGAACAGAGACCACAGCGGAGAACAATGGCTGGAGTTGGGCAGCAACCCTTCCCCTTTGAACTGTGACTGTGGGGGTGGCTATTTCAACACAAGCTAGCTACAGTTCTATTAGTGGGAATAGCCGGAGTGAGCACCAGCACCAGAGTGCTGAGAGAAGACCATCATAAAACCATACCCCTGTCCCTGCCACCACTGGTGTCTCTACATTGCTGTTGTGAGCGCAAGCCAGAGGTGCAGGGGCTATGGAGTTATGATGAATGAAAATTGTTCAGCACATTTTTGTTTTCTGCCCAGTTGGCACTAAAGTCACAGAAAGTGCAATAGGACAGTGTTAGATGATGCATTCATTTGGATGGGATTTGGACAAATACAAAAATACTAAGAATGTATTTTCAATCTTACTCTGTAGCAGTAACGGCAGTGAAGAAATCTTACTTCACTACCATCTTGTCTATTCAAAGTTGCCCAGCGAAACTTTTCCAGGTGGTGAGGGGCCTTCTTTTTGTAGGTTCTGGGATGCAACAGCTTGACCCCTTTGAAGGCCCACTTGTCACAAATTTCCTACCCATTTTGCACATAAAGTTGGTTGCATCCATACTGACGTTGATGCCATTGTTGTGACAGAGCCAGAGATGGATGGGGCTAGTGCACCATCTAGTCATATTATTATAATGCTTTTCAGCTTGGCAGCCTGAGGATGTGGAGAAGCTGCTTGGAGGATTGAAACCTGGCTGGTGAAATTGTCCAGGGCTCGGCTGGGTATTTGGATCTCAGAGGTGGTCAATGAGGTCATCAGTTGAAGGATGGCATGGTCCTTGATGTTTTAAAGGAAGCCATGGTGAGGCCTTTGTTGAAAACAACAAATGTAGATCCAGTGGTTTGGGACCACTACCACTCAGTGTCTAATTTGCCATTTTTGGACAAGGTGCTGGAACATGTAGTGACTTCTCAACTCCAAGCAGTGCTGGATGCTGCTGATTATTTAGATCCATTTTAATATGGTTTCAAGCTTGGCATGGGGACAGAAACAGCCTTGGTCTCCCTAGTGGATGACTTATGACAAGGAATGGAGGAGGGGAATGCAACCTTATTGGTTCTTCTGGACCTCTCAGCGACTTTCAATACCATTGGTCATCATGGTCTCCTTCTTGACTGTATATCTGGGTTGGGGTTAGAACGTAGAGATGGGGGAGAAATTCATTCACCTTTTAATGCAAACATACTTAATTTTTCACTTTCAAATCAGTATGTGAACTGAAACTCAGTTATCCTTTGAAATTCATGCTTTTCCAAATTTTGCACTGGAGTTCGCCAATCAAAACAATGCATACAAAAATGAGTATGTTAGAGAAAACAATGTTTAAATATGCATTATATTAAGGAAACTACTTTTCCAAAATGCTATGATAGGCAAAAATGAATTTAAAAAATGCATGTATTAGGAGAAATGTGTACAAAAATCCTCATGAATTTTCATGCAGATTTAATAAGAAAATACTCAAGGTTCAGGATGAACAGAACTCAGGAACAGTGCAGGGCTGTTTGGCGCCCTAGGCCAAATTATATTTAGCGCCCCCCCTCTCGTGCCGTGGGGGGGGCTCCGGAGCAAAGCAGCCCTGCTCTGCAACCCCCCCCTGCGCCGCCGCCCGCCACCACCACCTACCTTCCCCCCCCCGCTGCTGGCTGCTGCTGCTGCCGCCGCCACCGCCACCTCCGACGTGACGGGACCCCCGCGCTTTTTTTTTTTGCCGGGGAAACCAGGGTAACAGGGCTGTTTAAGCCCTGTTGCTCTGGTTCCTCCCGCCAAAACAACGCCGGCGGGGCTCCGGAAACGACGCGAAGGTAGGTGGCTGGTGGGCGTGCGCGGGGGCGCGCGGGCACGCACGTGCGGGAGCGGCAGCGGCGGCGGGCGGGCGGGGAGGCGCGGCGGAGGCGGCAGGCGGGGCAGGAGCGCGCCGGCGGCGAGGAAGGAGCGCAGCGTTTCTGCGCCCTCTTCCGCCACGTGCCCTAGGCAGCCGCCTGGGTCTGCCTAGCGGTAGCGCCGGCCCTGACAGAACTTATGACTGAAGAAATTCCCAAAGTTCAAGATAAACCAAACTTAAGATTGAGAAAATTAAAAAATTGAGAGAAACCAACATTGACAGTTTTGTCCATCCCTAGAGGAGGTATGGTGTTACAATGGTTCCAGTTCTTCCTGGAGGAGTGGTTTAAGAAGGTGGTGCTGGGAGTGTTCTGTTCCACCCATGGCCATTGGCCTATGGTGTGCCTCGAGGTTACATTCTGTCCCCTATGCTTTTTAACATCTACATGAAACCACTGGGGAAATCATTAAGATGTTTGGACTGCAGTGTCATCAGTATGCTGATGATACCTCAGCCTCTCATTACCATCTACTCATCCCAGGGATGCAGCGGAAATCTGGTATCAACTGGTATCTGCAGTGGATGAGGGTTAACAAGCCAAGGCTTAATCCTGGTAAGACAGAGGTACTGTGGGTAGGAAAACCAACTACACTAGAGGGAAGTTTACAACTGGTTTCAGATGGGGTTGCACTCCTCCTGAAGGACAAAGTGCACAGCTTGGGATTCTCCTGGACTCTGCATTACCTGGGAAAGCTCAAATGGTGGCAGTGGCCAGAAATGCTTTTTACCAGCATAGGCTGGTGGTTCACCGACTGCAGCCAATTTGAGAGGACAGATGTTGTCTCAGTTACCTATGGACTAGTGACATTCAGGCTGGACTACTGTAATGCACTCTATGTGGAGTTGCTTTAAAGACAGTTCAGAAATTTTGACTGGTGCAAAATGTGACTGCCCTAGTCCCGGCGGGGGTCAGTTGGTCATATCATGTGCCAATCTGTGCTAGGCCAGTTGCCAGTTTATTTCCAAGCCCAATTTAACCTTTAAAGCATTTAATGGGTTGGAACTAAGTTACTTGAAGGACTGCCTTCACCCATGTCAGCCTGCCTGCACCTTAATATCAGCAGCTGAGGCCCTGCTCAGATGTCTGCCAGTCAGAACAACTAGGTTGGCGGCCATGAGGGAGACGGCTTTCACGGCAGTGGCCCCACATTTGTGGAATGCACTGCCAACTAGGGTCCACCAGACCCCATCATTATAGGCTTTTAGAGAAATTTGCCTTACAGACTCATTTGTTTTCTGTGGCATTCTTTCTTATAACATGAGTTTTATTGGGCTGCTGTTGGTTTCAGCTATACTTAATTATTGGTTTTTAGTATCTTTCTGGGCTGGATGTTGTTGTAATCACTGGTTCTTAATAATGTTCTAAGTTGATTGTTATTTGTATTTTATTTTGGAAGCTGCCTAGAGAGGCTTTCCCCCCTTAAGGATGGCCTATACATCCTTTAAGTAAAAATAAATAAAAATGATAGAGAGACCCCCATGGCATTCATAGATTCATAGATCATAGAGTTGGAAGGGGCCTACAAGGCCATCGAGTCCAACCCCCTGTTCAATGCAGGAAACTAGAGGAGGGGTCTCCCATCCAAGTAATAACCATTCCTATCAGTGGAAGGCCAGAGGGCAGGATTAATCCTTCCATGTCTGCCTTGCTGATTGAAGCCCATTTACTTTTTTCCTTAGAACCTCCATGTGCAGAGGCCTGTCCCTTTATCTTCATGGCAAGATGGCTTGATCTCCCTTGCAAGGGCACCTCCTTGCACTGCTACTGTTGCTGCAGTCGGAAAGAAAAGGGGTGTTAGGCTCTGATCCCAAGCCAATATTTAAGATGTATTTGGCTTTAGGTTGACTGAAGTAAATGGATTGAAATTTGCTTAAATACAAATACGCTGGATTAAATGCCTGTGAACTGGGATGTAGATAACGTGCAGAGAGCCACCACAGAAGGTTGTTGGTGGAGTAAAGCCCTCAGTCAGTCAGTCAGGTGATCACTCGTGACCGAGTAAGATTGTCTTCCAGGATAAAAATTTACAAAAAGGTGATTTTAAAAAGAGGAAAATTCTAAAGAAGAGTGTGTAGACTCTAGCGATGTGTCCGTAAGTGACTGTGGAGGCCAATTCTAGATCCACACAGCTTCCCACAGTGAGGACACAGGTTACCAGATGGAAGATGGTCCTGTAAAGGATTCATTTGACGTGCTTTTCGCTTAGCACGTTTCTCCCTTTCACCTTGCACTCGAGCTTCAACAAAGTCCATAGAACCTTTGAGAAAGGCCAACCTCCAGTTAGATCGTTCATGGGCCAGAGCTTCCCAGTTTTTGATGTTAATATTGCATTTTTTTAGATTAGCCTTAAGAACATCTTTAAACCTCTTATATTGACCACTGATATTCCGCTTTCCATCCTTGAGTTGGGAATAAAGTAACTGCTTTGGGTCAAGCTGTTGCATCCCAGAACCTACAAAAAGAAGGCCCCTCACCACCTGGAAAAGTTTCGCTGGGCAACTTTGAATAGACAAGATGGTAGTCAGGCATTCGAACAACAGGCATTCGAACAACATGACCGGTCCACTGAAGTTGGCGTTGAAGGATAATTTTTTCAATGCTAGTTGTCTTTGCTTCTTCCAGTACACTGACATTTGTCCGCCTATCTTCCCAAGTAATTCGCAGGATTTTCCGGAGGCAACGTTAATGAAATCTTTCAAGGAGTTGGAGGTGACGTTTATAGATACCGTAGTCCATGTTTCGCAGGCATACAATAAAGTTGGTAATACAATGGCTTCATAAACCAGTGTTTTGGTCTTCTTACAAATATTCCGATCCTCGAACACTCTATGTTTCATTCGAGAAAATGCGGCACTAGCGGAGCTCAGACGATGCTGGATTTCACTGTCGATGTTAGCTGTAACAGAAAGATAGCTGCCAAGATAGAGAAAATGATCGACATTTTCCAGTGTTGTCCCGCCAAGCTGGATAGATGGCATCACCAAAGGGTTAGCTTGCACTTGCTGATGAAGCACTTTGGTTTTTTTGATGTTAAGTGAGAGACCAAGTTTTCCGTATGCGGGTTAGCTTGCACTTGCTGATGAAGCACTTTGGTTTTTTTGATGTTAAGTGAGAGACCACTTTTCCGTATGCAGGGTTAGCTTGCACTTGCTGATGAAGCACTTTGGTTTTTTTGATGTTAAGTGAGAGACCAAGTTTTCCGTATGCTTCTGCAAAAGCATTTAGGATAGTTTGGAGATCATCCTCTGAATGTGCGGAGACCACATTATCATCAGCATACTGAAGTTCCACAACGGAGGTTGTAATTACCTTACTTTTTGCTTTCAGCCTGCTGAGATTAAAAAACTTTCCATCTGTTCGATATATAATTCCCACACCAGTGGGAAGTTTCCCCTCGACAAGATGTAAAATCATGGCGATGAAAATAGCAAATAATGTTGGGGCAATAACACATCCCTGTTTAACATCTGATCCCACTTTAAATGGAGCACCATGAGAGCCGTTGTTGTCCAAGACCGTAGCCGTCATGTTGTCATGGAGAAGTCGCAAGATATTCACAAATTTATTGGGGCATCCAATTTTCATAAGGATAGTCCAGAGAGCTGTTTGGTCTACAGTATCAAAGGCAAGATCAATAAATGTCATATAAAGGGGTTGATTTTGCTCCCGGCATTTTTCTTGGAGCTGACGTGCAGTAAAAATCATGTCTACTGTCCCTTTAGAGGGGTGGAAACCATATTGAGTTTCAGGGAGGATCTCTTCTGAAATAGATAGAAGACGGTTTGCGAGAATCCTGGCAAATATTTTACCTGCGGTAGCTAAGAGAGAAATGCCCCGATAGTTTCCACAGTCTGTTCTATCACCTTTCTTAAAGAGGGTGATAATTATGGGATCTCTTCTCTTATCCAGATTTTTTCGATGAGTTTATGAAGATGTTGTACAAGTTCAGGGCCCCCTTCTTTAAAGATTTCAGCAGGAATCCCATCTGGTCCACTAGCTTTGTTATTCTTCATTTGATTAATGGCTTTTTTTACTTCATCCAAAGTGGGGAGTATTGCAAGTTCCTCTCTAATTTGTTTTTGTGGGATTTGTGAAAAAAATCTCATTATCCACCTTAGATTTACGATTTAAAAGGTCATAATAATGCTCTTTCCAACGCAGTGCAATAGACTCTTTGTCTTTTAAGAGTTTGGTGCCATCTTTTGATTGTAAAAAGTTTGTACCATAGGTTTTTGGTCCATAAATGGCCCTTGTGGCCTTAAAAAAGCCCCGTGCATCATGAGATTCTGCAAGTTGTTGAATTTCTTCAGCTTTCTTTTTCCACCAGGCGTTCTTAAGTTCTCTTATTCTTCTTTGGACCTCAGCCTTTGCACTAGCGTAGATTTTTTTCTTGGCAGCGCAGTTAATATCATTTTGCCATATTTGGAAGGCTTTCCTTTTTTGGTCAATTATATATAAAGCCCTAACGCAATGTCTTTTAAGCTCCCAGGATGGCATCAAACCAACTTAGTGGCTTATGTATTAATTTAGTAGATGATCTACAATATAGACACAGAATCACTGTATTTCCCCCTCCTATAATCTCACACACCAAATAGTGTTGAACTAATTGAATTTTATGCACCAGCTAGTATGAATAACAATAAAAAAGCCAATGGAACATAACTGCAACACTTTGAAAGCTGGTGCCATAGTAGATCAAAAATTAAAATGAACTTTAGATATGACAGTCCTTTTATCTGACATCTGATAGCAGAGCTATTCACTGTATTAAAAGTTTGCCAAAGGGACTTTGCTGGAAATTAACCCACGTTTGTCATATGGAGGAATAATATCCTGGCTTTATTTCCTGGAATAAACATAGCACCTAGATTTTATGCTTTTGATTTAAATGAGGTTAAACAAGACCGGTGAGCAATGCAAATAGCACGAACTCCAATACAGAAAAAGCACTGACTAGGAAAGTATGAGATTGGAACATAACATGCTCAAATGGTGATTGCATAACAACATCCGCTCATCTTACTGCTCATAATTAAGAACTGAGAAGGCAGCAACTTTTTTTTAAAAGATAGCATCTTAATGTAGGATACATAGTGAGCCTTCTAACAGAATTTTAAAGCAACTGTACACTCAACCTTTCGTTTATTGTTTTTATTACTTCTATTACCGATATTTGCGCAAATTAGAGTTTAATTAAATTAATCTGATCTGTAATGGGAAGCACCCTCCTCAGGATTACTAGCCATTTGAGATGTGGCATCTGTTCTAAGGTGTCTTGAAGAACATCATTTCCAATGGGTAGCTGGGACCAGCACATGGAATCTTAGTGGATTCTGGTCTCTGAAAACTTATGCTGTAACAAATTTGCTAGTCTTTAAGGTGCCACGAAACAGTTGATTGTTTTAAAGGCTGTTTGTGAGGCTCGGAGGAATTTGGATCAGTAGGAAGTAAAACAGGAAAGGAAAGTACTGAAAAAAAATCTTGCTCAGGATAACACATTTCTCAAGTGTGTGTGCTGGGGTGGAGGAGTGTCCAGACCAGACACCTACTGGCTATCACCTCTAAATGGTGGGCAAAAGTGGAAGAAGCCCAAGGCAAAACTGGTTCACTTGGTGCAGGGGCTATCATACAGGGCCAGGTGAAGGCATTTTGTTGTAATTCCTCCTGGACAGATGTACCTTGGCTACAGCTATCCATGCTCCGCTAACCTCTACATTAGACTACTGAAGTGCCTTAGATGTGGGACTTCCTTTGATGACTTCTTGGAAACTTCAGGTAATCCAAAACACAGCTGCTAGGTTGCTGACTAGGACTGGCGACTGGGTGAATGAAGCACATATTGCCAGTACTTAAACAACTGTACCAGCGGCCAGCCCATTTCAGTGCATAATTCAAAATGCTGGTGCTTACCTTTACAATAAGGGTGTGCTTTCGATTCAGCCAAATCCCAAACTGAATCGGACTGATTTGGAAAGATTCGGGAGATGTCTGAATTGAAGCAGGACTGAATCTGAATTAAATTCTCCTGAAACTCCATGAGCAATTTGGATTCAGAGGGACCCAGAAATCTAAACAGTGTGCTGAAAAAATTGATGCAACCCCCTGCTCAATGCAGGAAACTAGAGGAGGGGTCTTTCCATGCCAGCAGTGTGTGTGTGGGCACTCTGAGCGCGGAGTCCCAGTTCCAGCGTCGGAGCTGTTTTCCAATGTCGCAGCTGTTTTGTGTCATTGGAGCTGGGACTCTGATAAATTCTATGGCCTTTTAGATGCTGTCTAGGGGCCATAGGATCACTCTGTTCCCTGAGCTTTCTGGAAGCAGGGGCTGAAAAGTGTTTCTCTATGACAGCCTTCCCCAACCTGGCACCCTCCAGATGTGTTGGACAAAAATAACACCACCACACATGACCCACAATCCCCAGCCACTGGGCATGATCCTGGTTGGGAAGATTGGAGTTGTAGTCCAACGCATCTGGATGGCACCAGGTTGGGGAAGGCTGCTCTGTGAGATAGAAAGTAGACACATGTGCCATTGAATAAATACAATACTTGTCCTAGTGTGTTACTTTTATATCTCAAAAGTGAGATATTTTTGCCCTTGGCTTTTTCTTTTACCTGGAAAACCAGGGCTGAGCACACTGTGCTTGATTTAGAGTTATGAATTAATTTTTAAGAGATTATGAGTAGATAACCTTAACATATTTATATATATTATATTTAGATTTGATTTCAAACCAGATTATTTTAAAGAGAAATGTAATGCAATCTATTTATTTTTTTATGTAAATAAAAAAAATCTGATTTTGATTTTTTAAAAACCGAATTTCATCCACCCTGCTTCCAATTGCTGCATGTTCTTGACTACGTCTTAAAAGCATGCTCATATCCAAATAGATTTACACATTGGTGTTGTTACCTTATTTCCTGCTATTTAGGTCAAATATGTTCACATTACTGCAGTGCACAATTGCTTAAAATGTTCCCCCCCCTTTGAACAGTTTAATCACAACACTTTGTGATGAATAGAATTACCTTTTTATTTTACAGATAGTGAACTGATTCTCTGAAAGGCTACAGCTCTATTCATGCAACATATCCACATAGACTACATGTGTGGAGCGGGCATGGTTTTGTAACTCCTCCCCCTGCCCCTAACCTCTGGGCATTCAGCCAATCACCTGAAAAGATGCATGTACAACTGTATGTGCACAGATACTGTAAGTGTGGTTGGAGACCCTGCCTTTTGCAGGGTTCCTGATCAGGCAGAAACAGATGATGGGCATATATCCAGTATCTGCATAGACTCTATTGAAGCCTTTGGATGGGCACATGTAGATCAGGAGCAGGGAAAATTACTTTCCAAAAATAACTTAGGAGATGATGCAAATGAACTTGCTTTTGACAAGGTGCCTCATAAAATCCTGATTAACAAACTAGCTAAAAGTGGGCTAGATGGAACAACTATTCAGTGGATCCACAGTTCGCTACAGAATTGGACTCAAGGGGCTGGTTTGCACAACCCAGGCTGCGGGCGGGGGAGGCACCACGGGGCTGTCTGTGGGGTCTGGCGGGGCACCGCAGATGACCTGCGCCCTGCGTCCCCCGCGCGTGGGTGGACCCCGCAGTCCCCGCACTGTAGTGAGGGCCTCCTGGCGCTAGGGGGCGGCAGCTCCGGCCTGCCCAGAGGGGCCGTTTGCCCCTATAGGCTAGAGCGGCGGCAGCTCCGGCCGCTCTGGGCTGCCGCCTCTGTGCGGACTCCGCGGGACGGCTGCCTGCTGTTCACACAGCACAGTGGCCATGCGTGGTAGGGGCTTACCCCTCTACCGACCATGGTCACTTTGCGTGCGTCCCGCAGGGGCACCCCCGGTCAGCGTTCACATGACACGGGAACCGCGGGGGACTTCTGCTCCCCCGCAGTTCCCATGTCGTGCGAACAAACCCAAGGAGTGGTTATCAACGGTACCTTCTCAAACTGGGGAGAAGTAACGAGTGGGGTACCACAGGGCTTTGGGCCCAGTGCTCTTCAACATTTTTATTAATGACTTGTATGAGGAGGTGCAGGGAATGCTTATTAAGTTTGCAGATGACACTAAATTGGGTGGAATAGCTAAAACCCTGGAAGAGAGAAACAAAATTCAAAGTGATCTCGATAAGCTGGAGCTCTGGACCAAAAACAACAGAATGAAATTTAATAGGGATAAATGCCAAGTGCTGCACCTAGGAAAAAAGAAACCAAATGCACAGTTACAGGATGGGGGATACTTGGCTCAACAATACTACAACCGAGAAGGATCTTGGAATTGTTGTAGATCACAAACTGAATATGAGCTAGCAATGTGATGTGGCTGCAAAAAAGGCAAATACTATTTTGTGCTGCATTAACAGAAGTATAGCTTCCAAATCGCGTGAAGTACTAGTTCCCCTCTACTCAGCACTGGTTAGGCAACATCTTGAGTACTGCGTCCAATTCTGGGCACCACACTTTAAGAAGGATGTAGACAAACTGGAAAGGGTTCAGAGGAGGGCAACGAAGATGATCAGGGGACTGGAAACAAAGCCCTATGAGGAAAGACTGAAGGAACTGGGTATGTTTAGCCTCCAGAAGAGAAGACTGAGGGGAGATATGATAGCACTCTTCAAGTACAGTCATGCCTTGGATTGAAAGCATAATTCGTTCTGGAAACATGCTTGTAATCCAAAACACTCTTATATCAAAACGAAATCCCCCCCAAATAAATTTGTACAGAGATTTTAAATTTAAGCCATACTACAGTACTTGTATTGCAAGACGTCGCTTGTATATCAAGTAAAAAAAAATTAAATATTTAAAAATTTGCTTGTCTTGCAAAACGCTCTTAAACCAAGTTACTTGCAATCCAGGGTATTACTGTATTGGTTACTACCCAAAGATGGTACTGCAGGGTTCAAACACATGGGAACATTTCAATTAATTAATGCATTGTAAAAACCAAATAACCCTAAGATGCACACTCCTGGATTCCCAGTAGTATGTATGCCAAGTTCCAAGTGTCTAGGTTTCACAGTCTTGGAGCCATGGTGCTGACAGACAGACAGACAGACACACACACACACACACACACTCCTTTATTATTATAGATAGATGTTTTACACTAGTAACAGGTTTCTCAAAACATGAGCTTTGAGCTTCTCTCTTTCTCTCCAACACACACACACACACACACACACTGGGCCGGTTCGTACGACCCAGGCGGCGAGAGGTGGAGGCACCATGGGGCCGTCTGCGGGGTCCGGTGGGGCACTGCAGACGACCTGCGCTCCGTGCGCGTGGGCGGACCCCGGTGGAGCCGGCAGTCCCCGCACTGCAGTGCGGGCCTCCCGGTGCTAGGGGGAGACGGCTAGGGATGCCCATAGGGGCCGTTTGCCCCTACAGGCTGCTGCAGCAGGCTGCAGCAGCCGGCCGCTCTGGGCTGCCGCCTCTGTGCGGCCACGGGAGGCCCCCGTGGAACGGCCACCCACAGTTCGCACGGCAGGGTGGCCACGCGCGGTAGGGGCTTACCCCTCTACCGCCCATGGTCACTTTGAGTGCGTCCCGTGCGCGGCCAACCCGCAGGCCCCTTCTAACTCTACTATTTTATGATTCCATTCAAATTGTTAGGCCAAAATTTAACTTCTTGACCACTTTCATGAAGTCCAGAAAGAAATGATAATGTTTGGAATGCAACCTGAAGAATGTCTTTAAAAACAAGCAACCCCCTTTTAGTTACGATATGAGGAAGTTCCTCAAGTTAATTTGAAGTCTGGACTGGAGATTGATTTATCATATTAGCATAAAATGGTAAATGGTTTGTGTGAATGGCTTAGATTTAGCGGGACATATAAATTTGACCTAAAGTGTTGACTGAGACTATCCCCTAACTGCAAATTAACCACAAACAGATGCCTTATGGAAGGCTTTTATCATTATTTTCTGAAGGCACTTTGAGAGTTGGTTTCTGAAGATCGTGGCTCACCAGCTTCACAAAAACATTTAAAATGTGAGTCCTGCCAAGAGGCGCTGAGAGGCTATCTCAGCTATGTGAGAACATTCACAGTTTATTTATTTATTTGGGAATTTATAAACCACAATTTCTGCTGTCAAATGGCACCTGAAGTGGCTTATAATTTAAAGCAAGGGACAATTTGAAACAAGCCATTGACTCTTTTTGTGACAGCACCTACTGCCAATATCCATCCTAACCATGCTCAGCTGAAGCAGTAGTAGAACAGAGTTTTGAAAAGCTTGTGCACTTTCAAAATCTTTCATTCCGAAAGATTTTAATAATACCAGCCGTACAATTAACCTGTGTGGTTCTCTATCATCATATATTGTACCCTCCAGAAATTACTTGGATAGCTTTAATTATGTTTATGCCTTTCCTTTCAACCCTTTTTATCTTCTCTTCAGCTCACTTTAGGATGGGGGAAGGGTCACGAGTTCTCTGAAGGCTCTTTGTTTTCCTTGCCCAGGTATTAAATTGATGGCACAACAATCTTGGAATACATTAGGTTCGCTTTCCTGCTCTATCTAAATGTAGGCCTTGTATTACCTTCCGCTCCCCCTCCCTCCCTGCTCACCGTTTTTCCACGAAGTGTAAGTCTTATGCAGGGCACCCAAAGAATGGGCTGCAGGAATGCGCTAGAACAGAGACAAATTGTTCAAACTGTGTGAAGAAGGAAAAAAGAAAAGAGGAGGGGAGAGGATGAAGGGGGCAGCTGGGGAAAGAAGAAAAGCATCCCTTGTCAGTTGAGGTTCTTTGGAGATATGTGGAGAATAGCAAAGTTATTTTTTTTTTAATGGGGAAAAAAGAACCTCCTTCTAACAAGAGCATGGTTTTGCCGGCACAGTGGCCTACACAGAAAGGTGACATTTGAGAGAACAATTGCTGGGCTGTTTCTCCATGCCTGCTGCTATGAAAGAGGCTTAAGAAAAGGTGTCCTTGAACTAGTGCTAATAGTCATCTTCATCATTCCTTCCTTCATGTGCTCTCTAGAAAATAATGCCTTATGAAATAGGGGCACACACAGCTAATAAACAAAGCACTATAAAAGATCAGATGGTGGTACTCTCCAGCCTCACTTCCCCGCTGCTAGAAGGACTGCATCAAGAGCCTGCTGACTGCAGTTGCTGCTTGCATCACCCCCACCTGTTGAGTTTGCCCCCCCAGGCCTCTCTATTTGCAGGACTGGCACACTCAGCTTTGTTAAGTTCGAATCTTTTTCTAGGCTAGGAAACAAGTTTATCAAAATGGCAGAGCAATTTGGGAGGGATCATGCCATTTCTCTGTTTTGAACAGGGTTTTGTTTTTATTTTCATTTGTTTTTAACATTTTTAAAAAAAATCATTTGAGCATCTGTTTTTTAAAGCTGGCAATCTGATCCCTGGCCAGTGGGAAATCTGTATTGATCTGCTAGTAAAGCTAGCTGCAGAGAAGGCCTAGTTGGCTTCTTGGAGCTTAATAAGCTGGAGACTCCACCAGCTGCAACGTGGTTTAGGAAAAGTCTGGCTGTGGAAGAAGAAGAAGAAGAAGAAGAAGAAGAAGAAGAAGAAGAAGAAGAAGAAGAAGAAGAAAGCAATTGCAGGGTCATTATCCTATCTCAGAACTGGACAAGATCCTTACCTGTGGGGAACTGAGTCCAATATGCCATGTTTCAATATACAGGAGAGGCTGTGAGTAAAACACCAGGATATATTCTGAAGGAGTCAGTATGGTTAAGACAAAGCAACTGTTTACTTGGCCTGGACACCTGAAATGCATCTCTTGTCTTTTCTTCAGAATTGAATCAGAGTTTACACACTGAAGTTTATGACCCAGAAGGTAAGGAGAAATAATTTAATAGCTTAGCAGTGAACCAGAAGTGGACGCTTTTTGTCTTCATGACCAGAAAACTTTGCTGAAAACAAGATTTTGAGCCCAACTTCTGAAATAGGTCTTTACTTAGGGAAACAATTATTGGATACTTACTGAATGAATGTTATGGAGGTTATTAATTGTTCATATCTTGAGGTTTGTAACCGTCCCGCCATGTTTCTTCCAACTCCTTTGACTCATTTCCTTGAACACTGACTAAAGTCTCACAGATATCCTCAAGGAATACACTCTGATTAATGTGTAACTTGTGGGTATGCTGGTGGGTGTTTATTATGTACACTGAATATATACAACAGTATGTGTGTGTGTAAAATCATAGAGACTGAAGGGACAGGGAGTATAGTCCGCTGTCACACTCACACCCTATGTATAGCCAGCATGGTGTGGTGGTTAGGGTGTTGGACTGGGACTTGGGAGATCCGGGTTCTAGTCCCCGCTCAGCCATGAAACTCCCTGGGTGACTTTGGGCCAGTCACTGTCTCTCAGCCTAACCTACCTCACAGGGTTGTTGTGAGGATAAAATGGAGAGGAGGAGGATTATGGAAGCCGCCTTGGGTTCCTTGCAGGAAAAAGGCGGGGTATAAATAAATAAATAAATAAATAAAATATCTACGGTATATGTATAGGCTAAGAGATTGTGATTAAAAATTTTCATGGGAATTTAAAAGCAGATAATTATTTCCCCTTAAATCCCATCAAATGTGGGCTGATATTTTGATATCATGCAATGACCATGTGAAATGGCCAAATAGCTTTTTAAATGTATGTAGATATTCTTCTTTTGCTCCAACGCTGCTGCCTGGGTCACGTGGTTTCTCGCTTCCCCCAAATGTAGGGATAGGATTTTACAACAGTTCCCAAATGTGTGGCACTTGATATCTCATATAGTTTAGTGATTTGCTACTGTTTTTGGGTTTTTTTTACTTTTAGTCTAGGTCCACAATCCTATTTCCCCCCCTATAAGCTAGTGTATCCCGTTCTCACTTTTTTGAAGTGTTGTTGCATAGATTTGTCTGCGTAAGGAAATTTATTCCATGGCAGCACTACTGAAGTCTCTAGGGGGTGGGTTGGTTCAGGAGAGACCTCAGGAGTGCAACCCGTACAGTAGTGTTAGTAGTAGGGATGGAGCTCAGCAGAAGCCACTGATATCAGTAGTGAATAGTCAAAAAATGTTGGTCAGCTTTTTATGCCATATGGTACAAATCATGTCTTAATATAAGGATCTTGTCTTGTTTAGACAAAGGAAAATTTACTGGGAGCTATTCTTAGCTATATTAGAGGCTTTCAGTCTAGTGCAGTTTTACCATACGATGAAAGGAGATAATGTCAGAGATAGAGCTTCATTAAATAATCATTTCCAATGTCCTTGTAATCACATGTATGGAACTATCATTCAGTAGAGATGAGGATCATCGTTTTGCTTTCTTCAGGTCTTGAAGAGAGACTGTACAAGCAGGCCAACCAACAACTATGAGAGAAAACAGCCCCCCCCTCCCCTTTATCTATATTAATTGTGTGGGGTGGGGGGTGAGTAGGATATTACCACAGTCTGGTACAATAAAATCAGAAAGAAATGTAAGCAATACCTCTCTTCACATCTGAATTGTTTCTGGATTTAAGGAGTAACGTAAATGTTACTCCTTAAATATCCTCAGTCTTAAGGTTCCTAGATTGCAGCTGAATTGCTGGAGCTCTTCATTTCACTTTCGTTTATTAGATTTCTAGAAGCTCTTCATAAGAGCAACACAGTATCTCACTCAAATTGCTTTCTTTCTCATTGTAACATGCCATAGCTTGCAGAAAACACATGAAAGAAATTATGAAGAAGGAACAATGCACCATTCACTTAATTAATCAACAATTGCTGATTGCAACCTATTTTAAGAAGCCGGGGTCTGAAGAAATCAAGAATGGGCAAAAAAACTACTGCATCAGCAAAGGTTTCATTAGCAACACAGAGCGGTGTGTATTCGGCTTATATGGCAGTTGGGTTTGCTTGGGGGTGTGAGGATTTGAGTGGTGGTATTTGAAAGCAGATTGGATTGTAGCCATATTGGCAAATAATCCTCATAATGTTTTCTGTGGTGTGTTTATTTTTTCCTCACGTGATAATAGGAGGGCTGTGTGTTTGGGAGGTGTGTGTGTCGGGTGGCTAGTAGGGATTAATTGGCAGACGCCCTAGGCTACAATAAAAGGAGCTGAAACCAAGTGTTTAATGCTTTGGCCAAGTTATAGCAAAGCAGTTTTAATGTTGATAGCAATTGGAATAGTAGTAAGTCTGGGAGTAAATGAACAATGTGCTGTGCTGCTGTCTGGGGATGCTGAGAGCAAGTGAGCAGCTGTAAAGCAAGGTTTCACCAGCTTTTGAGCAATGAGCCTCCCTAAGTTATAGTAATAGTGAATTGTTGTGAACCGACCACAGAGCTTCGGCTATTGGGAAGTATAGAAATAAATAAATAAATGAGCCAATGTGGTACAGTGGTTACAGTGACAGGACTGGTGAGACCTGGATCCAAATCCCCATTCAGCCACGAAGCTCACTGGGTGACTTTGAGCCGGCAACTGGCCATGTTTGCACATCATGCTAAACCACAGCGTGGGGCAGCCTTCCCCAACCTGTGTCTGCCTAGATGTGTTGGCCTAGGACTCCGATTCTCCCTGACCATTGGCCATGCTAGCTGGGGCTGATGCTGTAACATGATTAGTAGAACTGAAGTTAAGGAGAACAGACTCCCTGGGGGGAAACCGTTCACAAGGGAACAGCACCCAGCCTCATGGGCTTTTGCTTTCATTTTCAATAAAGCTTTGGTTGTAGGCCTAGCTGTTGCTGCATCTTTCTATTTACCACATAAAAAGATGGGAATTGTAGTTCAAAACATCTGGAGGGACCCAAGTGGGAGAAGGCTGGTTTAGCTCAATGTGCATGAACTACAGCGAGGCTTGGGCTTCCACACTCAGCCCTCCCCTCCTCTTGTGCAGCCACGCAGAGGACTCCAGAAGCTTTCATTTCTGTTTTTAGTTAACCACAGTTTGCCCTGTTGGCTGGACCCAGAACTGTGGGTTAGCTTGAAGCTGCCTTAGCATAAGAGGTGATTGTCTTGAAGAAGCCTTCTGGGCAAACATAGGGTCAATATAATCTAAGTATGTAAAGAAAAAAGAATATTGTTTACATTGTTGTATTTGTGTTTAATAAAATAAAAACCATGGTTAATTAAAACCAAATCTATATGCTTCTGAAGCCCTCCTCCCAGATGCATGCTCGTGCACATCATGCCCAACCATGATCTAGTGTTATGTGCCTTAGGGTACTCTCTCACAGCCTAACCTACCTGGTTGTTGTGAGGTTGAAACCTACAGGGTTGTTGTGAGGGTAAAATGGGGGGGGGGGTTGAGAGAACCATGTACACCATCTTGATCTCCTTGGAAGAAAGGCAGGATTATAAACATACATAATAAATTTTTTTTGAGCATTTCCAAAATATCCTCATTGCATTTGCAATCCACGAGTCCCTGGTTTGCATGTTGCTTGCTCATGGACTTTGTATTAAGGTGACTTAAAAATATAGTAAATAGATATAGGACAAGTTTTATCTTAACTACACCTCTGTGGAATAGGGAAAGTTATCTTTTGCTGTTTTGAAGCCTAGGGCAAACTGAACTTACCCCTCTAAAAGTCTTAATCATTCTGTCCCCTTTGAACATATCAGTTATGTCTTGCCTATGATTGACACATATGTGGAAAGATTGTATAAGCTTAAATTGCTAAGGATCATGATATGGGCGCAAAATCTGCTGAGAAATCAGTTTGTTTCACAGTTTGTTTTACATTTAGTACATACAAAATGGTCACGTGAATTTATCTTACAAAAGAAGCATAATGGCCTAACTGCATCTCAGCTTGCGTTAGTCTGAGTGATTCAGGAAGCCTGGAATGATAGCTCTAGGGTCCCAAATGTTTGCTTGTGAAGTTATGAGATCTGATGGTGCTTTTTATTTGGACTCCCCCAACCCTCCAATGCCCTTGATCTTTCATCTGTTCTGGCTCCATTGCAACCTCTGTGAATAGCCAGAGCTGTATTTCTTAAACTGGTGTCATCTGTGTTTCAGATGGAATAATGAGCTTGTGATGACATCCCACCCCTATCCACCTTTATGTATGTGAATCTTCTCCAAATATTTTTGTGTGACTGACAGCCTAATTAAAATCATCATCATCATCATCATCATAATCATCGTGGTCGTCGTCGTCATCATCATCATCATCATCATCATCAATAATAATAATAATAATAATAATAATAATAATAATAATGATGATGCCATAAAAGGGAGGACAGGCCTAAAGATGGTCCCCTTGGGCTCAGCCTAGAACATAGATGCTTGAAAAAACGTGGCAATATTCTTCAACTTATTGTAGGTGGTTTTGTGCAAAGTGTGTGTGGGAAGGAGAAACCTTGTTGACTTACATTAGAGATCTCTGAGAGCCAAAGTACACATTGCACTAATCATGTAGCATGTAGCTGAGACGTTTCTTTTTACTCTAGTGTAAGCATGCATGGCCCTGATTCAGATTGGCACCACTGCACTCTGGGAGAGAAGGATTAAAATTTCTCCCACCCATTATTTACCTGAAATCCCCCCCTGCTCACCCCTGGGGGGGGAAAGAAAAAAGTATCCATTGGGTGAGTATCTCAGGGGGAAATGATTGGGGGGAAGGTTTAATCCTCCTCTTCCAGAGCACAGTGGTTCCAGCTGAAATCAGAGCCACACATGCTTACACTAGAGTAAAAACAAGATAAGCCTCAACTACACACTACGCAATTAGTATAACATGCAGTTTGGTTTTTACCCACTTTGATCGCTGCTTTACAGTCCTCCGATACAGCTAGGAATGTGATATGTAAACACAGATACAAAAATACTTGTGAGTCAGAGCAGTGTGCAATGGATAAGAATATCCTAAGCAGATCATGAGCCAGTTTGCATGTCATGACAACCCAGCATTTTTTTTTCAATTCTGGGTTATCATAGACACGGAAGCATGCTGGTGCTCTGCCTGGTCATTTGCTGCAAGTAAACAAACCACAGACTTTCTGTATTTCGTTTGGATAGTGTTATGTGCAGACCAGGAACTCTGGCTTGTCTTTCTCCCCTGACAAGCCAGAGAAATATCCCAGAGTTCCAGGGTTGCGGGGGGAGACAAGGCAGAGATCCTGGTTCACACATAACACTAACCAAACTTCAGAAGCGTGCAGTGGGAGTAATTGGGCAACATGCTTGAGCAAACTGCCTTGTTCACAATAACCCAAAATTAAGAAATAAAACCTGGGTTATCGTGACATGTGAACCAGGCCTATGAATAAACCAGTCACTTCAGAGATGGCCAACCTTTTAGTAAGTATATCCCAATATAGATATAGTATATAGAGCCAGTGTGGCGTAGTGTTAATAGTGTTGGACTGGGAGTCAGGAGATCTGGGTTCTAGTCCCTGCTCAGCCATGAAACTCACTGGGTGACTTTGGGCCAGTCACTGACTCTCAGCCTAACCTACCTCACAGGGTTGTTGAGAGGATAAAATGGAGAGGAGGAGGAGGATTATGTAAGTCGCCTTGGGTTCCTTGCAGGAAAAAAGGTGGGGTGTAAATATAATAAATAAATAAATAAGTCAGATGCAATGCAGGAGATATTACTTTATTGTGTGCACTATAGTAAAAACGCAGCCTCCCCATCACAACACCTGTGCTTTGGTGCAGTTTTGACTTTATACTGTAAATCACAGCTGCACGTTGATTCCCCCCCTTTCACCATAACATTAGGCACATGTAAACCACATGGTTTCCCATCACTGGAGCCAATGGTGGTGGGAAAAGAGCATGATGTGATGATGTCATGACATGGGTAAGTATGTCTAAACTATGGAGAGGTGGGGGGACTTGACACAGGGTAGCCATTTTTAGTGTCAAGTGCAATACTCTGTATCAGGTGTAATGTGTAGACCAGGGGTGGGCAACTTGTGGCCCTCCAGATGTTTTGGCCTACCACTCCCATGATCCCTCACCATTGGCTATGCTGGCTAGGACTGATGGGAGTTGTAGGCCAAAACATCTGGAGGGCCACTAATTGCCCACTTCTGGTCTAGAACGCTGAGCTGGCCTGGCAGGAGAAGAAGGCAGGAATGTAGGCAGGTTTTACGTCATAGCCATATGCTGTGCTGTTTCTGTCCAGGTCCTCAAAACCCTCTTGCCATGCCGCTTGTGAGCACGTGGGCAGCAGATCGACTATCAGTGAGGCACATCTATTGAATTACATGTTATTGCTGTAATTGAGAGGCTTAATCACACCTTAGAGTGTAGCACACCGTTAGCCAAGAGGGGCAGGAAAAGCAATCTCACCCTAATCTGTTTCCTTAAAATCTGATCAGTGGGACTTGTATGAATGACAGTGAACAGATGAATCGCTTTATGGCTTCCTTGATCTTCTCTATAGTTCTGATCCTGTTCGAGAAAGGATATTACTCTAGAAGGTCAATGGTTGGCCTAACCCAGGAGGGTAGTTCTTATGTTCATAAGAGCATATGGAACTCTTTGTGAGTTCCATATGCCCGTATGGAAGATACTTCCCCTACTCCCGCAGAGGGAGAGAGCAGGTCAGCGTGACTGAGATGGAGCTTGCATGGGGCTGAAGTAGAGAGAGCAGGTAGGTGACAGCTTGAACCAGCCAAGTTCCTTTTTCTATTCTACTTAGATTAGATTTTACTCAGCAGGGTGAATTCTTAATTAGAGCAGCCCAGTCCTGCAGCTGCAGGCCTGTCCTTCGGACCCCTGCTCTGCCTTCTAAAATTTCATGAGGGAAGTTGTCATGACTTATTTCCTGAGCTCTAATATCGGAGCAGTGAGCTGTGATTTCAATGGAAGGAAAAGACATGTAATTTAATCATCTTTATTAGAGCCTGGGTAAAGAAGAGGGCACATTTGGGCAGGTACTCTTACTTGTGCATTGACTTTTCTAGTAGCCCTAAAGGACACTTGATAGTTTCTTTGATAAGGAAACAGGCCCGGGAAGCTAAATGCTACCTTTGTAGAAAGCAGACACTTCAATTTGATTTAAGTGCGTCCCTCTTGCATATTCTTTCTTTTTTTGGGGGGGGAGGGTCTTGGCCCAAATGAGACTTCTGGAATGGATACATACATCATGTATTTATTAATGCCCAGCTGTGATTTGAATGTTTGGCCTTTTGACTGCATGACATGCAAATCTCAGCTGCCCAAATTTGTGAGCAGATCACCTCAGAAGGGTGAGACAGATAAAAAATGGACATCAGTGCTCTGTAGCCTGGCTTACGCTTAGCTGAGCTACAGAAGGACATGTTCACAGCCCAGATGGGTAAGGGGCGGATGGGACATTTTAAAGCCATTTCCCAGAATGCTAACCTGCTGATTTCAGAGGCAATGGGTCATCATCTTTGAGCCTGGCTAAAAGACAAGATGGTTGGGATAATCTTTTGGCTTTCTTTACCATCTCGTGCATCGTTAGATAAGAACATAAGAAGAGCCATGCTGGATCAGACCAAGGGTCCATATAGTCCAGCATTCTGTTCACACAGTGGCCAGCCAGCTGCCCACGGGATCCCACAAGCAGGACATGAGTGCAACAGCACCTTCCCGCCCATGTTCCCCATCAACTGGAGTACATAGGCATACTGCCTCTGATACTGGAAGAAGCATATAGCCAATCAGGACTAGTATAGCCAGTCAGGCCAGCCTTCTCCTTCATGAATGTTCGTAGATCATACTATGAACATTCTTCTAAGGTTTAGGAACCAATTTAAAGAAAGAAACCCAGATGAGAGAGATCTGGGCAATGACAGAGTGTTTTTATTAGTGCTGATAAAAACTGCATTTGAATTCCCACCAATTTAAAAATCAATTAAAAAGCTGTATTGAACAGAGTAGTTATTTATTTTTTAAATGGCTGTCTCATCTGTTTTCTGTTTTGGACAAGCAACATTCAGGGTAGCATCACATGACAGGGATGGGGACTCGGACTCGGAGACTCGACTCGTGAGTCGGACTGAGTCCTCCCTCTGACTCGACTCGGACTCGAGTCCCAATATTTTTAATGGGACTCGAGACTCGACTCGGGACTCGAGACCAAGGACTCTTCAACATCCCTGGGCTGTGCCAGAAGGAGTGGAGAGGAGTGCGATCGCCGGCGAAGAGTAAGGGTGAAATTGTGATGAGACCTCACCGTTCCAGAATGGGGGGCAAACATTTCGAAAAAATCATGTTCCTCAAATGCAACATGGATAGGTTTTAGGAAGTACAGCAAGTTTATTTTTTAAAATCATTTCCCTAAAATGCAACCTTTCAGACATTTTGGGTTTGGCTGCCTCTGCCTGCCTGTTTGGGGTTCCCTGCCTCCTCTGCCTGCCTGGTCTCTTCTTAACCAGTTCCACAGTTTGAATTGTCCAAGACAAACGCCTCTCTGCCTGCCTGCCTGCTTTGGGGTCCCCTGCCTCCTCTGCCTGCCTGGTTATTTTGGGTTTGTCTGCCTGGTCTGTTCTTGCGAAAATCAGTTGCAGAGTTTTGAAATAAAAAGGCACACTTGTACCTAGAATTTATTTAAGCCACACATCTGAAGTAGCCTTATTTTGTTGGGGGGAAACCCCATTGATTTTAATAGGGACTCGTGGAGTCAGCTTTGGGAGGGACTCGTGACTCGTGAGTCACCATTTTGGACCAAGGACTCGGACTCGAGACTCGGGTCCAAGGACTCGTGACTCGACTCGTGACTCGAAACCAAGGACTCTTCAACATCCCTGTCACATGACTCCAAAAGCACATGTTATACATTCTGTTTAAAATGACTCTATTCTGACTCCTGTCCAACATTAACAAGACTCACAGGTGCATACATATAGTATAAGGGAGATACAGCTCATCCTATACTCAGTGCTTCTATTTCTGTTTAAGTAGGTTGTACTTTACATGTGACTTGCTTGAAGATTGCCATTGTGGCTAATAATAAGTAAATTAATAAGGAAACCAAAACAAAAGGAAACCGTGTAGTGCAAGAGTGGTCTAAAGGCACGTTTGGTGTCATATGTGAAAACATCTTCAGAAACGGCTCAATCCAAATTAAAAGGTGTTCTTGTCTTTAAGTGTGACATCACTCTTAGAACTGGCCTTGTTTCCTTGAAACATTTGCCCATTTAGTTATCACTTTCGCCCAATATTACTTTGGAGTGAAAGATTAATAGGGTCCATGACAAAATTTTCCATCTCAAAAAAGGAAATACAATGAGCAGCTATGCACCTACATGGCATTTAAAAGGCCTGAAGCCTCCCCGCCTCAGATACAGTATTTTTCCATGTATAAGACAATACTTTTTCCTAAAATAATTAGACTAAAAATTGAGGGTCGTCTTATACACGGAAGTAAGCCAAGGAGAGAACCGTGCGGTTGCGAAACTGCCCAGTGGGGGGCGTCTTATACATGGGGGCGTCTTATAGACGGAAAAATACGGTAATTACAGTGAACAGGGAGTATTAAAAACAACAACAAAACAGCCTTATAAATTGTGTTGTGAAGATGCAATGACATAAAGTAGAATTACCGCACATTCCTAGGCATGCCTTACTAGAACTAAGCTCCACTGAATCTAATGGGGCTCAGTCCCAGGTAAGTGTGTATAGGATTGCAGCCTTATATTGTCTCTGTGGTGGGGAAAGTTTCCTGTCAGGAGATGCTATCTGTAAGGACGGAATTACATGTTATACCAGCAACCATGTGTCTGCCACTTAATGTGAAAGCAGGGCAAGTAGGCAGGCCTTACAGGGTAGAACGGATGGATAGAAAGGGTGGTATTTAACCTTTCATGTTCCCTCTGATTCTTTCCTGCAAATATCCCTGTAGGCCATTTTCCCACTGAAGTTGTGTTTCTTCCAGTCTTGGAGCCTGGCTGTCGGGGAAAACAACCACAACAACCACAACACAAAACCAGCCAGAGGGGGTATTTGCAGGGAAAATTTGTGGGTGGAGTAAAGGTTAAGTAACCCCCATCAGTTGTCCCCTGCAAATCCCTCCTGCTCCTGTATTAAAATTATGAGGGAAACACAGTTGGAAATGCATATTTCCAATGTGTCATTCGCCACTAAGGCTGCTATCTTGAGTTGCAGGTTTTCTGATCTATCTGTCTATCTAGCAGAAAGATGAGTTGCCTCAGTAGTAGTGATTTATTCCATTTGGTAAATTGAATTTTATGTCTTGATTTCTGCCTTACTGTGAATACTTAAGGCAGTTTACAGTTATCTTAATACAATACACTGGTTGCAGTATAAAAGTAATCATAAAAACACATACCAGAATCACAATATATGTCAGAACTAAAGATCTCAGATAAGCAGAATACAATACTCCAGACTGGAAATGCTCAGATCATCTTCCTAGATGAAAAGGTCTAGGATTTATATTAATTGATATTAATATTTCCTCAACATACGAAGGCTCAGGCTGAGATAGGTCCCCTCTCCTTGAGTGATATACTCCAAAGGGTAGGAAGTACCATTGCAAAGATTTCCGATGATCTCAGAGAACACAAGACCTTTTTTCCCCTCCTTTATTTGAATATTTATAAACCACCCTTCATCAAAAGATATCAGGGTGGTGAACAATAAATATGTAATAAAAAACTATAATAAAAAAGCAAAAAACATATATAAAAGACTAATCAGCTTAAAATGCCTGGGTAAATAGGAATGTTTTGACCTGGCACTGAAATGATTGCAAAGTTGGCACCAGTCACATGGGGAGGGTGTTTATTTATTTATTATATTTATATCCTGCCTTTTTTCCTGCAAGGAACCCAAGGCGGCTTACATAATCCTCTTACTCCTCCCCTCCATTTTATCCTCACAACAACCCTGTGAGGTAGGTTAGGCTGAGAGTCAGTGACTGGCCCAAAGTCACCCAGTGGGTTTCATGGCCAAGCGGGGACTAGAACCCGGATCTCCCGAGTCCCAGTCCAACACTCTCACCACTACGCCACACTGGCTCTCCCACAAACAGGCTGCCACCAGAGAGAAGGTTCTTTCTCTAGTTGTCATGCAATGATTAGAAGGCACTTTGAGAAGAACCTCCTGTGGAGATCTTAAGACACAGGTAGGCTGGAATAGGGAGAAGTGTTCCTTCAGGCATTTGGGTCCCAAGCCCTATGGTATAGTGGTCCCATATCATAGCATTTTGGGCTCCAAGATTAAATTAACTGGCTACATGTGCAGTTAATGGAGAATCGATTGAATATGTTCTCCTCTCCCTGTTTCTATTGGGAGGTGAGCAGCTGATTTCTGAAGCAATAGAAGTTTATGAACCATTTGCATGGGCATTTTAATATAGAGTGTATTGCTAAGAGATCTGTGGTGGTTTCAAGATCTCTGCATGTAGGAAGATCAGAGCCTGTGAATGAAATGTGCTCCTCACTACAGTTACCACCTGAGTAATGATAGATCCAAAAGCTCTCCCAATCTGTATATATATTGTTCCAGCCCACCTTCGAGGTCACCTCTTCAAATTCATTATCCCATACTGTCTTTAAATGGACATCTTGTTCTTCTGCTTTTTGAATCAATCTGTATAAATCCCTTGTTATACCTCTTGTAGATGTGTTCCCTTCTAAGCCATCTCTAGACATACGGTAACAATCTTTTCAAATTTGGTTAAATCGCTCTCAGCCTTGGTTTTCCTTTTCCACTTCTTTGACCACTGTTCTAAATGTAATAAATTTAACCACGACACTCTTCTTCTCCCAACAATTCCCAGTATTTGGTCTCTAGTCTCCATCTTTTCCACCCAATCCAATAATCTAATAACCCTTTCTTCTTGTAGTATACCCTCCAAATCCACTCTTAAATTTTCGGGAAAGTCATGTAGAGCCACCACCAGAGATTTAATCTGTTCTAGAGCCATCCCTTGGATTCCCACTAGGCTTCACCACTGTATCAAAAGCCATTGGAAGGTTCTGGAGTCCTAGAGAAAGAAATATTACCATCACCTATCTCCAGATACGGATAATCTACAGGCTACCGAAGTGGACACAATTCCAAACCCAGTCTAAAATTGTGCATAGTGCAAAAGATCTTAGGACTCTTCTCTTCTGTGCAGCCCCACTGAAGAACTTGCCTCTCCATCAAATATCTCACTGTGTTTATAGTATATTTACTGGATCTGATATTGCCAATTTCACTTTCTTGTGACTGTCCAACTGAAACCAAAGGGAAGAAGTTTGTAATGACTTAAGCCATCATGAAATTTAGTGACAACTAACTTTTACTGGGTTAGGGAGATTGTGACTTGGTAAAGCCATGTGCCTCTGTCCATGACTGCATGAATGTTCATTTAAATCTTCCCTAAGTGACCCTTACCCTCTTTCCCTTCTATTCTGTATCATTCTGTTTTATACTATCTCTGTATCATTGTCAGAAAATGCAGTCTGGAAGCTAAAATTCTGTAATTACAATTTAAGCACATGTTTTGATAAAGAGAAAGGTGTTTTGTTTTTAGTTTAGTATGTCAGTAACATGAGCTTACCGTATATGGCACCTGTCCACTGTAGACTTATTAAATAGATGTTCTAAAAAAAGAAAGAAAGAATAATCCAAGATTTAAAAAATCAGATTAAAAATCCCCACAAACCGATAATGGAACCATAACCAACACAACCATCTTCAACTATACTGGAAATGCATGTCAAGGATGAATAAGTACCAAAACTCAGCATCTGTTTCTGCTGGAGCTTGCTAAAGAAAGGCAAAAAAGGGCTACAATTAAGTGCAAAGTCATGATTAAGCAGCTACAAACAATGACTTCCAAACAACAACTTCAGGATTCAGAAGCATTGTGAAGAGTGGGCCAGGGGTTGCAATACAGAGGATAGAAATGAAAAACAGAAAATGTTTTCCCATCATGGCTTCAAGTACACTAGCTGTTATTTATTAAAGCAAGAAGCCTGTGCTCTCTCTGCACGAATCCTCAGTTTCAAACGACACCAGAGAGGAAACATTATCTAGTGGGATCTAGCCATTTTGAGAACATTAGCTCTCCCCTTCTCCCTCCTTCCTGCAAGAACTACAGGAGGAGGTAGAAAAGGAAGAGGGGGAATCAGGGAAGGTCACCTTACAGTGCCCTGGGAGGGTAACAAACCCCATACAAAGGTCCAGGTTGATCTCTCCAGGGTCATTACTGCAAAAGCCTGTGAAAGGTTAGGAAGGAAAAAGCTTTTCGGAAGTCTTTGCCTACTAATTGATTGAGAGGGGCAGAAGGAAGGATGTATCAAAAAGAAAAAAGAAAGGAGAGAGAAAATGAGCCCCCTTCAATTTTTTCCCCTTCTCCTGAAATGTATGATATTAGTAAACTGTAACTTTACCTGTAATAGGGCAGAGGGGAAATCAAATGTAACAGGAACAGGGGTTTCCTTTCATTCTAATGACAAAGCTGAAAGACGGTTTCCCCCTTTACTATTAAAAAGAAATGTCAAATTTTACAAAAGTAGGTTCTTAGCAAAACAAACCTCAGAGATACAAACTTTCACAAACGGCTTTGATAGCATATGGCTTGCTTGTCTATTAATACAATACAAGGAAATGGTGGTTGTAATTGTACATTGTGTGTAGGAAATTTCAGCTTTCTACCTAGTCTGACTGGGAGTACTGAGAGGTAACTGAGTTTCCTCTTTCAGGGGAGAAATCTAAACATTCCAATGTTCAGATGTTTCTAGTAAGTGGGGTGCCTTGGACGATACCATGTTTCAGGGCTCTAGCCATCATAATTTTGATACCTCAGTGAGTGAGGCCTGAGTATCTTTGTATATATAGCTAGTAAATGTGTATTGTATTCTACTAGCATAGATATATGTTCTTTGTTGCAAGTGGAACTGCCCCTCCCCAAAAGAAAGCCCTAGGTGGCTCTGGAACTCCTAGAGTCCAACACTCCATCTCACATGCAGATTGGCTTGCTGCTTACTGGAATGCTGGCCTCTCTTATGAGGTAAACGTCATACCCCAAGTTCTGACAATTGGGAGTGTAAGAAATAGTTCGTTTTACAGGTTTTGTCAGGACATGGGAAAGGGTTTTCTCCTATGTTGTTCCCAAGCTCTGGAACACACTCCTTGTGGAGTTGTGACTGGTCCCTACTCTCTCTGTGTTTCAGAAGGAGTTCAATTTTCATCTTTTAAATTTGGCTTTTTAAATTGTTGCAGTGGTTTTTAGTGTTTTTTTTTGTTTGTTTGTTTGTTTTTAATGTTCTGCTATCTTTTTATTTGATTATGGTTTTTATGTTTTGAACTTTTTGTAAACTGCTTTGGTTGGTCCCAGAAAGGCGGTATAGGAATACAATCAATCGAAAGGCGGTATAGGAATACAATCGATCGATCGATCAATTAATCCATTTCTAATAATCAGTGAGTCTTGGGCTACAAGTGCGCCAAATTTCTTTTTAAAAACTTATTTAACATATGCAAATAAAGGAAGAATTTCACTTTTCATTAGTAGCGATATAATAGGAATTAATATTATCAAAATATTCAAATAGAGAAACTCTCTGCTTAGAGTCATGGAAATATTCATTATACATCTCTCTCCCTCTCTCTCTCTCTCCCTCTCCCTCTCTAATCTGATTAAAGCGATTGTAATAAATTAATTATATGTGTTTTAGTAGATTAAGGGTGCAATCCAATGGAGATGCCTGTAAGACTCTGAACTCAGAGGATTACAGGCATCCTATGCAGGGTGGGAGGAATGGGGAGGCGATCTTCCCTGCTCCTCCCACCCTCCCAATCAGCTAGACGACCAATTTCAGCCATCTAACTATGGCATTTAGGACGGGGAGGGAAGGAGGCTAATGTGCCGCCGAGATACGTCTTATCCTGGCAGACTCAGTCTCCTCCCCTTCCTGTCCCCTGAAACGCCCTCTTTACCCCCTCTCTGAGGTTGCTCTTATGACCTTGGCGTGGTTCTTTCCGCACTGGCCGCATGGGGGGTGGGGGTGGGGGTGGGGGCGGGAGGGCAATCCGTGTGTGGATCCCCAGCTCCATGTCGGAGATTTTTTCCACCCTCCGATCTGGGAATCTGAAAAATCCTGTGGCCCTCTACATGCCATCTAGGGGACATAGGATTTTTCTACATGCTATCTAGTTGCGCTGTAACTTTCTGATTCAATTCACATAATATTTTTGAAGCATGAAGCTTGTTTTGATGATTCACATTGCACACATGTAGTTTAGTGGGCATCATTTCAGGAGAGGCATTCTTCCTGCGTGTGGCAGAAGGGAGAATGCCTTCTTAAAGAGGGCGCTGCCGCTTTCCCCCTGCAGTTCTTATAAGCACTTGTAATAGTACTGTAGTTTTATTCTTTATTCTTTAAGGCGCCAGGTAAACCCCTTTTTATTTTCCCAATATTTTAATAGTTAGATTTTTACTTCCATTTTTTACTGTATTTTACTACTGTACCTCTGGCTTGATTTATTTAGCTGTTCTATGATACTAGTGTATTTTATATTAATGGTATTATTGTAATTTTATGATGATTGTTTATATTGATTGTGAACCACCCAGGGAGCCTTCTGGCTGATGGGCGGTGTAGAAATATGATAAATAAATAAATAAATAATAGTAGCAGCAGTAGTGGTAACAGCAATATGTAAAATCTTCTTGGGTCACCTTTTTAGCCAATTAAAAGTTTTTCAATAGCTTAATCTATCCAAATATTCAATAAACAGTGCAATCCTACGCATGTCTAATCAGAAGTAAGTGTTACTGAATTCAGTGGGGCTTATTCCCAAGTAAGTGGGTATAGGATTGCAGCCTAAACACTACAGCTCTGTCCATCCATCCATCCATCCATCCCCTGGTATCTATTCTTCCATGATTTTTATTTTATTTTATACTTGACACTGATGTGCTGATAAAACATATAATTTTAGGATGCTAGCCTACTGGAAATTATGCTAGCAATTTCAGTACCCTTCCCTCATGAGTGGGTGGGGAAGTGAGGCCCAATCATTAGAATAAAATAGAATAGAATTTCTTGAAGCATCAAGTCCAGACATTTTAAATAGCATATAGGCTGCATTTTTGAAGGTATTTTGGCTACAAGTGAATACGTACCATCCATTGGTGAGAATGCTCTTTGAAAGTCTGATCGCCTGGGTTTTGATCTTATTTTTTTTCTAGAAAGAAAAGCTAACTCAAAGAACAGACAAGCAACAGATTGATTATTTGTTCTACAGAAGAATGTTCATATATATTAGCCAGCACTAATTCTTTCACCATCTGTTTTTTGTAAATAGAGAAATAAAGAAAACCAGTTGATTTGGTCAGAGATGTACAGAAGATATTTGAAAATAGTAAATACAATAGGTTGCTTTTATAAATGTACACAATATTGGTAGCAATATATTTCTTACAGGTAGCTTTGGACTGGAGCAACATTTTTAAAATATATATTTTGGAAACATTGGGTTGAATTCAAATTTAATTGTAAGTTCTCAACATTTTGGCAGCATAACTCAGATTTTCTTTAAAAAAAGGAACCCCTGCTTTTTTCTTCATGAATCTCTTTGTGCTAAGACACATTCTTGCCACCAAAAATGTGAGATTTACTTCCCAAATGTGGGTTTTTCATGGCAAAAGTAGGATTGGCAGAGGCTTGGGGCATGGATCCTGCCAGGAGCATTGGTGGTGGATGGCAGGGTCAGGGGCCCACCATGGCACAGATGGCTAATGTGAACCCCTTTCTTGCCATCCTGGATGTGGCAAGCTTGCAGCCACCATACTGGCCTGGTTCTGATGCCACATCCCCAAGATCCCTTAAGGGGATCTCCGTGGCGGAGGAGTCCAATCCTGCTCCTGCTTCCAAACTGAGCCAGCCCAATGCCTATCACACCACATAGTTGTGATGGAAAGAAAAATAAAATAAAACATCCATGAATAATCTGACCACACAGATCAATTTATGTACAATGGAAATAATCTTGCAGTGAGGAAGGCGAAAATCCTGCCCCATATCTGCCCATTGGAAAACAGGTAAAATTCCTTCCCAGCCCCGATAACTTCCATCTACTGCAAGATTTATTGCTACCAGGAGTGGTTGGGTGGGGAAGTCAGTGACGGTAGTGCCTAAGGGGCACCAGAGTCCCCACTTATATGGGCCTATGTGGACTGGAGTGTGAACTGAAGGTATACGTTTTTACTCTGGTCTGCCCTTTTGGCCCCACCCCCATCAAACCAATTGGAGCCCTGATTGGCTTAGTGGCCTCCCAGTTAAAGGTGCAGTGCAGCCAATTCCTCCCTCCAGCCTCCTTCCTTCCCTCGCCATGGTGCCCACGTGTGCCCACAAAGTACCGCTCCCCAGTATGTGGGGAACTTGGCTTAGGGCAAAATCCTATCACAATGCCCAAAGCCCCTGAACTCAGAGGCTTATGCTCTTCCTATCTAGAGTGGGAAGAGTGGTGGAGGTGATCTTTGCCTCCCCGTTGTTCTGCCCTGCATATTTTACTAGACAGGCTTTTTTTTGCCAATCTAGCTGGGGCATTTCAGAGGGGGAAGGAAGGAGTCTGGAGAGGCTTCAGGATAGCTAGTATCCTGCCTCTCCAGTCTTCTTCCCTCCCTGCCCTTTCCCCCCCTCTCCGAGGTCACTTTCCCAACCTCGGAGAGCAGCTGGTGTAGCGGACGGGACCCCTTACTCCAAAGCCCACACCCTCAATGTGTACTTCGCTCTCACCAAGTGCCCCCTTGTATGGGTCACTTCAGACTTGAAGCTGTCTTCTTAAACTGCGTTAGCCGATTATGTGTCTTAGGTCTTATATGTAGCTGTTCACCCACGTTTGTTTGTCTTTATTAAGAGCAGTTTGTTTTATTTGATTACTTGAAGCAGGGTGCCCCTCCGTTAATTCACTTCTTACTTTCCTGTCACCAGTCAGACTCTGGAGAATTAGAACTTTGAATAAAAGGATTGATTTATTGTTCTAACAAAGTCTCAAAACTGATATTCAACTCAGGCACAGATAACTTGGATTTTTAACAGTTAATTCAAACTTGTTCTTTGCTTAGATTCAGGTTAAAGGCAGGCAGATGTTATACAGTGCTCTTTGTATCAATTTGGCTTGGTTACTTGAAAGGTACAGTATCAGACTAGGGAACTTAACTGTCCCTCACATCTAGTCCAGAGTTTCTCCTTCTTCCTCAGACAGAAGGTCCTTCACTCCCTAAGTGGAGACTCCTGTGAATTGTTCTACACTAACACCTTCACATTTGCTTTCTCACAACTTAGTTACTAGATTTCCTGTCTGAACTCTTCTCTTCAGTACCACCTTTCCCTACCTACGCTATTAACCTTCCACTCCCTCTCTCACTCCAACCCACTCTCTCCCCCAACTGACAACCAACAACCCTTAACTGTCAACTCCCTGGGGTTCTATGCTCTCCTTCAACCAACCAGAGCCTCTGGAATGTTCAGGTTGGCCCCTCCCCGGGCTTCTGCCTGTCACTCCGCCACAGCTGGCACAGTTCTTTCTGCACCTGCTGCAAGGGGGAGGAGGGGTCGGAGCCTCGATTCCCAGCTCCATGGTCAGAGCGCTGTCTCTGACCTTGGATCTGGGAATCCAAAATATCCTATGGCCCCCTCAGATGCTGTCTAGGGCAATAGGATTGCTCCCTCTGCAGTTCAAATTAGCAAAAGCTGCTTACCCAAGGAGCACAGATGGCCAAATTCTATTGGTGGTGTTTACTCTATGATGGTATATTCAGACATACAAGCTACTACTTGATGAGCACGCATGTACGAAGCAGCCCTCTGTCCCTGATCAGCTGAACATGATAGCAACGACTGGCCATCCCACTGTCGTAAAGGGCACAGGAAAGTTCAGATGTTACCGGGAGCAGGCAGTAAGGGCAATGTGGAAAGTTGGTGGAAGGATAATTATGCTCAGTGAGGAGTGTCATGAGCTATGTTAGAAAAGCAAATAGATTTCAGGGAGGTTTGAAGACAGAAATTTCAAAGTTGGTGTTATTGTAGGCCTCCATTCCTGAGGTGTCCACACTGAAAATTCTGCTATATATCCCAGATCATGCACTATGAGGAGAAATCTTCATGTAGGCTATAGAAAATAATTAACTGCAGTATGGTAAATATCAGTTACAGAAGCAGTTAAAGGCAAAAAAATACATCTATAGTGCTCAGTGTATCAGAATGTTTTGCAAAAGGAAAAAAATAATAATTAAAGGATGTAATCCCAAGTTTGACTTCCAGGCAAATGTTACAAAATAGGATAATAATGTGCCCTTTCATTTCAATTTTATATGAAGGTTTTACTTCAACTTGTAATGGAGATGGAAAAAATCTTAAGTTTCTATGGCTACTGGCACTCTGCCTAATACATTCAGATCTTTCCCCCCCTAATAAAAAATAGATTCCAACCCCACTGCTCCCCTACTCAGTCTCCCAATACCCACTATAAAAATGGGGAAGAGTTAAGAATGCTGTAAATGTGCAGGATTTAGGATATTATTCTTTGTAAAGTAGGGGCTATTTATCCTTGCCATACAATTAGTTCATTAGCAGCCTACTAGGATCCTAAAGCCAGATGACTGACTCTTCCCCTCCCTGCCCCCCAAAATCAAAGTGCATTTACAATAACAAATGCTGAAGTCACAGCCTGGTTAGCTAACTGGTGTAGCCCGGTAGGTATTGCAATAATTGTTGAGGCCATCTCTAACTTCTAATCACCAACAAGCCACCTTATCTCTGAATACATTCTATAATGGCACAAATACAGTACAGCTCCTGTTTCCAGACAAACACCCAATCAAATGCTTTGCTCAAGTGGTGACTGCCAGCCTTTCTAAACTGGTTGCCTTTTAATAATTTGCCAGACATTATTTTTATTAGAAAGCAAAGCTGTACACATTTCAGAGGGCTGCATGCATTCTGATGTGTAGGCAACAAAGCTGCTGAACTAAATATCCCATTCATCATATCCCATTCCTTTCCGTGGAGGGAACAGATGCCTGAATACAAGTGAATGGCTAAGGAAATCCCAGTGCTCATGGGAAGCACTGCACCCTCAGCAAATTTGCTGGATCCATGTGAGTAAATGTTTTGAAGAAAATGGCTTGTAAAACAAAGCAGTCCAAGTGATACTCAGCATCTGACTTGGTCTTTATCTGGTTCTTCCTCTGGGAGCTCAGAAGACTATGGGCAAGTTGCTGGGTGGTGGCATACACCCCACAGGATGTAGGGAGGTCTAAAGCTGCAATCCTAGATGCAATTTCCTGTGAGAAAGCCCTTCTCAGTGACTTTCTTTTGAGTAGACATGCAGTGGTGCAGCTACTTTTAGACCTATTGGGGCCCCTTTAGATGGCTGTGTGAATTGCTTCAGTTGTGAAGCACACAGCTAACATTCCCACCCACTACGACCACCATTCCGTGCCTTCCAACTCATTCCTGATATGTTAGAACAACAACAACAACAACAACACTGTTTGCCAGCCCTGATAACAACAACAACAATTCTAAGCACCTGCAGTTTTGCATTTTAAACTCCCTTAAATCGTAGCACCATCAAGAATAAAATGGAGCTTGCTTCTGCTATCCTGATATCAGTGACTCACTGATAAGCTGGATGAGGACCAATAAACTGAGGCTGAATCCTGGCAAGACAGAAGCCCTGTGGGTGAGTGGTTCCTGAGTCTGGGAGACAGGCTCATTGCCTGTTCTGGATGGGGTTGCATTTCCTTTGAAAGATCAGGTTCGTAGTCTTGGGGTACTCCTAGATTCATCATTGTTTCTGGAGTCCCAAGGGACCATGCTAGCTTGGAGTGCCTTTTACCAGCTTTGACTGGTTTACTAGTAACCTCAAGACTGGATTACTGCAATGCGCACTGTGTGGGGCTGCCCTTAAGGCTGGTCTGGAAGCTGGAGCTAGTGCAGAATGCAGCAGCTTGGCTGTTGTCGGGAGCTGCCCCTTTTCAGCATGCAGCTCCACTGCTGAGGGAACTGCACTGGCTGCCTATTTGCTACCAGGCCAGGGTTAAGGTTTTGGTGCTAGTGTATAAAGCCCTAAACAACTTGGGACCAGGATACTTGAGAGAGCGCTTTCTCCTGTATCAACCTGCCCGGTCACTGAAGTCATCAGATGGCATGCTTCTGGTTCCGCATGGACCAATGGCCTGATTGGAGTCCACCTGGAGAAGAACCTTCAGTGTGGTGCTTCCATTCCTCTGGAGATCCCGGCCTCTGGATGTCAGGAAGGCACCAACATTGTGTTGTTTCTGGTGCCTCCTGAAAACATCGTTATTTCAGGAAGCCTTCTTTGGTTGACCAGCCACATTTTTAAAAAACTGATGATTCTGTTTTAACATAGCACTTTATTCTTTTTATTTTTGTATTGTTCACCACTCCAGAATCTGTTTAGATGTGGAGTAGTATATAAATGTAGTAAATAAATAAATAAGCTCATCAGCTGCCACTCTCTGAGTGCTCATGTGGGGGTCCCCTTGGGCTGTGGGGCCCTGGACTTTGGCCCCAAGGGCCCAAGGTCTAGCCTTGGCTGCACCACCGTACATGTTATGGGATTGTGCTGTGAGGTTCAATTTCATGTCCTTAACATGTCAGAGGACAAAAATACCTGTTTTTGTAATTCTGGCTGTGAGCTCATATGGGTGGTGGAGAGGAGGAGAAAGATGGGAATTATTTTTAAAGTGTGGAGCATTCTGAAATGGAAGGGCAGCGGGGGCACAGTTTCAGTGGGGGAGGCAAAAACTTTTTTTTGCCCCCCCTCAAGATTCACAGCAAGATTCACAGCAAGATTTGAGGGGGTGTTCTTGCACAGATTCAAGATTATATCCCCCATCCACCCAAAATGGGAGGAAGAAGTGTATATTAAGAACATTTGTTTGTGGTTACTTTAAAAAAAAACACCCATAAACGTAACCAGAGATATAGGTGCTCCTGAGCAAAAATCACATGTGGCCTGAAATGCTGCTGAGGTGGGGGTGAGTGGGGGTTAAATGACACACTTTCCCTCACCTTCCCTAAATGGTGCCCCTGGGTGGGTGGTGGGAGTTGTTTGTCCCATTATAACATGAAGAAGTTATGTTCATAATTTAGCTAGGTCCATTGCAGAGTGGTAGAAAAAGCTCTATTGAAATCAATACCAATGTGCCTCTCCTATTAACCATGGATGCTTAAGTTCAGCAGCCGACTAGATTTTACAAACAGCAGCTCTCCACAGGCAGAATTTATTTTAAACATATGTTTCTTATTTGAAAATGTTCAGATCTAAAACTTCAATCATCTCACACCTAAGGATTATTGTGTATATGAGTACGTAGTTTGTTTCTGTTAAATGCTGGAACACATCCATGGAATAATGGATAAAATGCATTGCTTTCTGTTAAAAACAAACACACAAACAAACACATCAATAAATAAAATTAAGAAAGTCAGCTGGCACTTTTCTGTTACCATAGCAAGAGTAACAGATGGAGAGCTGAAATCTGGTGTCCCAAGTTCAACCTAGAAGCGTTTTGAGAGTTTATCTTGTTACATTACAGATTATTTCCTGATGAATGTGAAGTTATTTGCTGAGAGATAGTTTAGTAAACATTTTCAAGGGGAGGTTGTATTTTGAGCTGATGCAGAATTCAGCTTTCTTATTTTTATTTTTATTTAATACAGGTGGGGCAAATCTCTAATTGTCCAGGCTGAAAGGCAGGGCTAGGAAAACCAACAAACACCATGGGTCAAGCCTGTCTAGAAACAACATCCTCTGAGCTGTAAGAGCACCCTCTAATTCCAGATGCGTATGTAGGGATTCTGGTTACTCAATGGTAAGAAAGTTGTCTGAACCTGTTCAGGGGCACTTCCATCCATACTTTCTTCATATGTTCCAGGCTTAAGCACTGAAAAAAGATGCCAGGGCTATGGTCTGGTGAGCTCTGGCACTGACATTAAGCCCCCACTGAAAAAGAAAGATGGAACATACCCAGCCAACCTGCTGTTTCACCACAACTCTACCCCAGAAATATGGCTATATGAATCTCCCCTGTTTTCTTTTCCTCCCCCCCCCATTAATAAAACAATTTGAATTAGTTACTATATTATTAGTGTGAATGTTTAGCCATTGGGAGAGGTAGGAAGCAAATATGTATTTTAAGCTGCAAGGCATATTTATCACTATGAATATAGATTTCATAGATATGATAAATGCATGCATGATTTTTTTAAAAAAAGACTGTAAGTGGTTATATTGAAATACCATACAAGACTTGCTTAAAAATGCGACGACATGAAAACTCCACATACCAGATCTACATTTCCTACCCAGATGCCTTCGGGACCAATGACACTTTGGGACCCATTTTCCTACTCAGGACATATTTTCCTACTCATGCAGCCTCCCCTGGCCAGTTCCCCTCCAAGTACTCCCATGCCTTATTTTCTGAGAACACATACCCTCCAACATTTCACAGATGAAAATAGGGACACGCATGTGAATTTGTAAGAGGTATGGTTAAGCAACATGAAGGTGTGATCAAGAGGGTGTGGCCAGGCAACATGAGGGTGTGGCCAAGGGTATGGCCAGGCAACCAAAGGGCATGGTCAAGTACAAAAGTTATTAGAAGAAACACACAAAACTGCAGTATTTTAAGCACAGAAATCTTTGAATTTATAATAATATTTAACATTTAGATATCTCTGAATGTGCAAAGTGGTTCACAGGCCCACCCTACAAGCTCCTATTTTCTCCACTCAGGAAAAACATGTGGGCTGTATTGTACTTTATTAAAAAACAGGAACAACAACACTGTGATTGGGCAATAATGCCAAAATGGAATGATGATGTTTGTTGCTGCTATTTGAGGTAGTTGGGATTTTTTCTTTCTTTCTTTCTCTTGAAGAGGGTGTGTTTTCTGCTAACTCCCTTCTAATGCATTAAAAAAATCCCAAATCCCTGAATAATCCTAATAATTACTGTAGAGAGCTTTCTCAATTGCACTTCTGCATGTGTTAGAAAAAGACTTTCACATGGGGTACACAGGTAGAGCCAAGTAAAATTTACCACTGCTTTGAAAACAGAATAACAGTGCAATCCTATTAGAGGTGGCTCCAAGGCTGGGTCGCGCCCCTGACCCGATCTTCCATGGGGGCGCCGACCCGACCCAATCTTCTGAGCGGCGTGGAGAGGTTCTCTGCGCTGCTCGATCGGGCATCTTCTTCCCCGTCCGTCACTTCCGAGACCAGAAATGACGCGACGGGACCCTGCGCAGGCGCAGAATGCGCCACAGGGGTCCAGCGCGCCTGTGCAAGGTTCCGTCGCGTCATTTCCGGTCCCGGAAGTGACGCAATGGGATGGACCGGACTGTGTGGGCGGCTCGCTGCAGAGAGGGCGAGCCGCCCCGAAGAACAAGGTAAGGCCTCGCCGGGCGTGAGCGGGGCCAATTTCAGCCTCGTTTCTGCCCGGCGAGGCTCGATCGTACAAGCCTAACATGTGTACCCAGAAGTAAGTCCTATTATGCTCAATGGGACTTACTCACAGGAAAGTGTGTATAGGATTACATCCTAAAGTACGGAAGTCCCTTCCATAAAACTCAAACCAGAACAACACAACAGAAGCAAAGGAGTTACTGCCACTTAGTTTCAGTGTCACCAGGGAGCCTGTTTCATCATGCTTTATACCAAAGGAAAGCACTCTGCAACATTTAGAAATAAAAGTCAAAGTTACATTGTGCATCAGTTGTGGATTTGGAAAGAGCAGGAAAAAGATAGCCTCAAAGCAAACTCGTACCTTTTATGCAGGGGTGAGAATTGTGCAGCCCTCCAGATGTTGTTGGACTGCAACTCCCAGCTGCCCTCACCAGCAGAGCCAACAGTGAGGAATGCTGGGAGTTGTAGTCCAACAACATCTAGAGGGCCACACAATTCCCACCCCTGTTTTATGTAAACCAAATATTGACCACATTTGGCACAGAGAAAAGTGTATGGACAAACAGAATTGCTTGCAGGGCAATCTCTTTCTTTTTGGTTTAAAATTTTCAGGATTGGCACAAATTCAACAGGTGAACCTTACCCACCCACTCCACACTCCCAAACATGGTGCTTCAGAGAGAAGGGGAAGTTTCTTGCATTTCCTTCTGACACTGTCACCTCACCTGATAGAGGAACAGGGTCAGCTCTGTTAGGAAATAAAATCTTTGGCAATATAAAGATAGGAATCATGTGATAAATTCCCTCATTCACCTCTCCGTCGGTCCAGGCCAGCGGGTGCAGCCTCTGCCTTTTCTTTTCACCCAGCTAATCCCTTTCCCACAGCAACGTGCAGCAGAGGCAGCAGGTAGAGCATGCACACATGCGCGCACACACATCTTCGCCTGGCCCTCCCAGGTTAGCAGTGTCTGTTCCCTCCCTGCTTACTGGGGCTGTTTGAGCTCAAGCAGAGAGCTACTCTTAAAGGGGCCATGGGCAAAATTGCAGCTAAGCTAAAACTGTGAGCTTAGCTGCAATTTTGCCCATGGCCCCTTTAAGAGCAGCTTAAAGTAGCTTGCAGTTGCGGGAGGCAGGGGAATTCGAGACTCTGCATGACAAAGTGAGAAGCCATGATGGCTTAAGGGTTTTCCTGGCATTTTCGGGGCAATTGGAGACTATGAGAACATTACCACTGAGTCTTACTGTCTCAGCAGCAGACTATTTGGTACCCTCTCCCCACACACTCTTCATGTCCCTGGGACAGTTGTGCCCTCTTCCCAGTAGATGAATCGGTTCTGCACACCAGCACAACACAGCCTGAAAAAATCTAGCTTGTATAATCTATCAAAGGCCAACAAACTGTGAAAGCAATTGACCAGGGCAGACAAGGGACTCCCAAGCAGAGAACCTACTGCCACCACCGCTCTGAAGATGACATTTTGGTACTATTAGCAGTAATATTTGTTAGCTGTGTCACCAGCTCTTAGTTTTTGTTTGCCCTTTTACTTCTGGTGTCTGATCCCAGGAACTGTGGGATATAAGATGAGAACCTGTCTATTGAATAATACTGTGGGGGGTCAACTAGTGATGCTGCTGAATTTCATAATTAGTCAGCTCGTTGGTCAAAACTCATCCGTTCATAATGCTCACCTTTGCAGTGAGCATCTTTGGATTGATATGAATTCGCTATTAAGATCAGGACTGATCATGAGCTTCGGAGCATATGCAGTAAAGTAGTACACAGATCCCCCCCAAAAGTTCACTCATCATACCACCTAGACCCCCCACCAAACTTACTTGAAGCAGTCTCCTTAGCTGCTTCCCTCATCGTTGCTGCTGCTCTGGATCTGCGAGGAGGATTTGATGGGGTCCATACTGGTGGTCAGCAACAGCAAGTAAACATCACATGACCTCATTGCACAGGTCGGTCACGTGAAAACAACCAATCTGAAAAGGGGTGTCTTGGTGACACATGATGTTATACTACACCACATGATTTTAAACTACAGCTCCCAAGATGCACCTTGATATTGTGCTCGTGCAAAAATTTGTATACATAGATTAATAGAACTCTTGTCTGAGCTCACATGGATGAATTTGTTACTTTCCGAGTAAATATTGAATTCACCCGGGGCAAGCTTACCTATCACTAGTGTCAACAATAGTCGTTAAGGATGCCTTGCCACAAGGAACAAAGCATGTGTGTATGAAGATGAAAAGGTGGATCATGTGAATCACAGCCCCTCTGCGCTTAGATTTTTGAACGCTTGCATGGAGCTAGTTTGCAATAACATTTAGTAAATTCTCTGTCTGTCTGCCTGCCTCTCTCTCTCTCTCTCTCTCTCTCTGTATACGTGTTAGCAATTTCACTCATTCATACAACCAATCAGGTAACATCCCCTTGAATACAAGCCAAGTTACATAATTGACAGAATCATGTGATGTAGCTCTAGCAAAGCTGTACCACTTCAGAATACAGTGTATGTGTGTGTGTGTGTGTTGCTGCTTGTGTGAATGCCCCTGAAGGGGAAAAAAAAAATCTGTATATAGCAAGCTAGCGTATCAGGAAGAAGGCTAACCTCTCTGACAATGCTAGTTTTCTGCATTCAGGTTGCTGGCTTTGACTTCATTGTATATAACAGAGCAAGAATGTATGAAAGAGAATGTATGAAAGAGACTGTCAGATCTGTCTTTATTAAATATCAGTTGCAAACTGTGTCAGATTCGCAAAGGAAAATGTATTCCTTTTTCTTTGAAAAGTTTTGCTCCTTCATTACTGTCTTTCCCAGCTAGCTTGCTTTCTTTGGGTCTTGGTTTTATAACTACTGAAAGAAAACTAAGAGTGTTTTGTCATCTCTTGCCAAATGATTTCTATCTTGGTTAAAAAAAGAACTTGCTATTTCCTGAAAACCTACCACTTTTTTCTTCTCTAAATATATTTTGAGCATTGACTCAAAATGCAGGTAACTTGATAAGGAATGAATGAAAACAAATGAATTCCGGCACACTGGGAGAATGACAGTTGTGCTGGCAGGGGAGGGGATTTTGTTGTCTTGACTATGAAAATCCTCAGAAGTTTAGACATCCAGTTATATAGTTTTAAATTCTGGTCTCTCTCAGTGCCAAAAAGTATGGGCAGAAACCTCTCTGTATATTTCCAATTTTGTAAATATCATTACTGTAAAATAATGATTTTAAATGACGGATGTGATGAGATTATTTGAACAATTGTTTCAGTGCAGGATTTTGCTTTCTTGTGAAGACAAAAAGACTGAGTTCTGGCTAGACTTTTCCATGCCCTGGTGAAATTTTAAACCTCTTTCCTAATGCTATTATTTTCGCTTAAGAAAGCAACAAATGGAAACTGAGGTCAGAGAGGCTCAGGCTGCAATCCTACACCCACTCACCTGGGAGTAAGGCCCACTGAATTCAGTGGAACTTACTTGTGAGTAGACCTGTATAGGATTGCACTGTTAAGCAGAATAAATCTCACTGAACTCCACAAGGCTTAGTTTTGAGTGGACATTCCTAGGACTGCACTTTCAGAGATGGGTTTTTAACATAGAATGTTAGTGGAGCTTCCAATGGGATTTAAATTTTGGAGACCATAGGACATGATGATGTTATCCCTACTTTTTATTACTTTTTATTATTTCCAACATTTTAACTGAGGATTAAAAGGCAATAACTGATTGTATGAAAACACAAGGAATGTATGACAGAAAGTGATCCTTGAAACTAACAGATGATAACGCAAGTACAAATGTCCCTTTTGTAGTCTTAAACTAAGGGTTTCCCCCACTGTTAATATAGCAATTTAATAATTGGAGACCACTCATGGAAATCAAAATAAATAAATAAATAAATACAGAACCAAAGATCAGCTTCTTTGGGCACTGGCAAAGTAGTAGTCTAAAATGACTGTATGCTTGCTTAACAGTTCCTTATGCATCCCTTTTCTTATTCATACTCTTTTTCTTAGATTTATTTATTTATTTATTCTTATATTTATATCCCGCCTTTTTTTCCTGCAAGGAACCCAAGGTGGCTTACATAATCCTCCTCCTCTCCATTTTATCCTCACAACAACCCTGTGAGGTAGGTTAGGCTGAGAGTCTGTGACTGGCCCAAAGTCACCCAGTGAGCTTCATGGCCGAGTGGGGACTAGAACCCAGATCCCCCGAGTCTCAGTCCAACACTCTAACCACTACGCCACACTGGCTCTCAGAGATGCTCAGAGATGTCATGAAGAGTGAAAACATGGGGAACTGCTGGCAAAACTCAGTCATTAACTTGAATGAAACTGAACCTACCTTGCCTGCTGCTTGCTCTGCTCTTATTCATACTTGCCCTTGTCATGCAGTTCACATGTTAATATTTTTGCAAATAGCCAATCATACAAGTGACCTACTTACATGAGCAATGTAATGTGGGAGCAGACTGCATGAGATTGTGACTCCTGTAATCAGAAAAACCTATGGTTTTCCTGTTCATAGACAGAGTGGGTAAAATGAAGGCAGACCTCTCCCTCAGTCAGAGGAACATTTAGGCCGGACTCAATGGTTCATCAGCTGAGGTGGGACAGAAAGTACAGGGTCACTGTGAGCATAAAATGGAGAGGAGGAAGACTATGTAAGCCACCTTGGGTCCTTGCAAGGGGGGAAAAAGGCAAGATATAAATGTAGTAATAAATAAATAAATTAATACACTATTGACAGACATCAGGGATGCATAGTACCTAGAGCAAATTTAATCCACACTTAGCAGAAGTGCCATAAAATTCTTGCTTTGGGGGGAGGGTGTTTACGGGTGGTGGTGGTTCGTTATAGATTAGCTAACTTGCCCTACCTGCCTTCCTTTGTTTTTTTTTTTTTTGTTTTTTTTATTAAGCTTCAAAGTTCTTTTTTTTAGTTCTTTTATTTCGTTTTTTTTTTTTAAACAATACAAAGAAAATAACAGCACACATAACTATATTGTGCTCCCAATCCCATGGGGACCAAACAATCCATAACTCTATAATTGTTCATTATTCCAAAAATACATTAATACTTGACAGGGTAAAACTCCCTTTCCCCCTTTTAAACACATATTCCAAATAAGAACCCAAATGATCCTTAAAATTATTTTCTTTAATTGACCCCTTTTGCATTTAATATTACAAGTCAACATATCATTCAAGCCATATCCCAATACTTCCTTTACCATTCAGTATAGTGAAAACTTGCTGGATTTTCCATTTCCTTGCTATCATTAGTCTACCTGCCGTAACAAAGTTATGATAATTCTTAACATTTTGTGAACCGATCACCTTTTCCGTTATTGTTAGCAAGCTAGTTTAGGGCATACCTCTAAATCAACTCCAACAATTTCTGATATTCCTCAAAAAATCATTTTCCAAAAATCCATTACATTTTTACAACTCCACCACATATGAGCATATGTACCCAATTCCTGACTCCTCGCCAACACATTGGAGAACATTTATATCTATTCTATTTATCTCACTGAGGTCAAATACCATCTCCAATCAGCTTATAAAAATTCTCTTTAATTCTTACAGACATATTTTTCAATATTCGCCTATCCCAAATCTTATTCCACTCATCCTTTGATATTTCCTCTTCACTGCCTTCCTTTTGTTGGCTTGGTTCCAGCATCGTTGTTCTGCCAGTGGAAGGATACCATTTAGAGAATGGGACTTCTGTGTCCTCCTGTCCCCTCTACAGCCCCCCACGTGCCCTATAAACCTGCTGCAGAGGGTTAGGGGAGTTTTGTTCTGCTAGCAGTATCCTTCCACTGGTGGAATGACAATGCTGGATCCAACCTGTTATTTGGATGATATTATTATTTATTTATTTATTTGTATACCGCTCCACATCAAGCAGATTCTGGAGCAGTGAACAATAAAAAGACAAAAACAGACAAAAGAATCAAAAACAATACATTGAAAACAAACTTACACTGGTGGTTGAAGAGCAGAGAAGGCTTCCTGGAACAAGCCTTCAGCAAGTGCCGAAATCAGCACAATGTCAGAGACTGCCTGACTTCCAGAGGCAGGGAATTCCACAGAAAGGGAGCCGCCACACTGAAGGCTCTTCTCCTGGTGGACTCCAATCGGGCCAAAGGTCCATGAGGAACCACCAGGAGCATGCCATCTGATGACCTCAGCGACCGGGCAGATTGGTACGGGAGGAGGCACTCTCTCAGGTAACAACCTGGTCCCAAGTTGTTTCAGGCTTTGTACAGAAGTACCAAAACCTTGCATGGATTATTGCAATGTGTTATACATGGGGTTCCATTTGATCATGGTCTAGATGCTTCAGTTAGTCCAAAACAGGGCAGCAAGGTTGTTGTTGACTGAGTCTGGTGATACAATCAAATTACATCAGTGCTTTGTGATCGGCACTGGATCCAGTCCATTTCCAGGCCCAGTTAAAGTTGCTGGTATTAACCTTTAAAGCCCTTAATGGTTTGGGGGCAGGTTGCCTGAAGGATTGTCTCCTCCCACATATATCTGCCCAGACCTAAAGAAAATGATCAGAGTCCCTTCCCCAGACATTCCGGCCAAATGAGGTGAGGCAGCTAGGGAAGGCCCTTCATATCTTGCTTCTGACTCGTAGGGATGGATGAATCTGTCCTTTTCATTTTCTCCCACATTCCAATGTTAAAATCTCAAGTTCTTTCCATCCTGAATATGAAGAAATTCGTGATCGTTGATAAATTCCTATCAAAACCAAGCTGAAATTAAAATCTAACCCATCTGCACAGGCCAAAATCAGTAGATACAGCTAATCCCAGCATGGAGAGGGCCACGTTGTGTTTGACCATATAACTGTTAAAGATGAGGAGCTTGTCAGAAAAAAAGAGGTGGTAACCCTAATTCAGCACTAACATGGTTGAGGTTGAGGACACAGGGATTCAAACCAAGACTCTTTAAGAGCTAAGCACTCAAAGCCCTGAGCTTGGATGGATGAATCTGTCAGTTTTGATTTCTCCCATATTTTAAATCTTAACTTCCTTCCATCTCAGACATGAAGAAATTTGCAGATTTTGGTGAATTCTTATCAGGAGCAAATAGAAACAAAACACTCACTCATCCCCACTTATGAATGACCAGAGGCATTTAAGTGGCTGGTGGTGGTGGTAGAAACAGAACGCTGGACTGCTTAGTCAGACCCAGCAGGACCATTCTGATGCCTGTATAACTAAGGAAATAGTTTAGCCTGTTATTTATTTATTTATTATATTTATACCCCACCTTTTTTCCTGCAAGGAACCCAAGGCGGCTTACAGAATCATCCTCCTCCTCTCCATTTTATCCTCACAACAACCCTGTGAGCTAGGTTAGGCTGAGAGTCAGTGACTGGCCCAAAGTCACCCAGTGAGTTTCATGGCCGAGCGGGGAATTGAACCTGGATCTCCCGAGTCCCAGTCCAACACTCTCACCACTATTAGAATCTCTTTCTCATTGAAATCACCTATGCCATATAATAGGATTATTTTTTTCTTCAGTTATATATATTCCCCATATTTCTGGTTTCTCTAAATTTCTCTTGTATTCCAGTATTTCACAAAATGGATAGATCACTTCAGATGTTATAAAGAGTCAATAGAGCTAATTAAACCCCATCATCTTTTCTCCAAGGCAGATAGCTTTGATGAGAGGCATGATTTCCATACATATAGCATCCTCAAATTAAAATAAATAAAATACAGCACCCAGGCTTATGGTCCAGTTATGTTAAGGTGTTTTTTTTTTAATTAAGTCTGCTCAATTTTAATGGAGGGACCATAGCACAGTGGTAGGGCACATGCTTTGCGTGCAGAAGGTCCCAGGTTCAATCTCTGGCATCTCCAGGTAGGGCTAGGATAGACTCCTGCCTGAAACCCTGGAGAGCCATTGCCAGTCAGTGTCCACAATACTGGGCTAGATGGACCCATCGTCTGCCTCAGTACAGTAATACCTTGGATTACAAGTAACTTGGTTTGAGAGCGTTTTGCAAGACAAGCAAAATTTTTAATATTTATTTAATTTTTTTTGACTTGATATACAAGCGTCGTCTTGCAATACAAGTACTGTAGTACGGCTTAAATTAAAAATCTCTGTACAAATTTTTTTTGAGGGATTTCATTTTGATATAAGAGTGTTTTGGATTACAAGCACCTTTCCGGAACGAATTATGCTCTCAATCCAAGGCATGACTGTATAAGGCGGCTGCCTGCCTAAATTCCTGTGTTAATTTCTCTGGCTGAAGTCAAGAGAATTTACCGTAATCTTTGCTTAGACCGTGTCTCATGTTCTCACAGAAGCCTACAAGAACTGAAGGACAAGTTTTGGAACTATGGGATATGATCCACCAGTTTACATTTTCATTTACTACATGGTCTTGACAAGCAAAGGTTACAGGACAAGACTTCCAGCAGTATGTAGGGGGGGGGGGGGAGTGCCAGTCTTTTAGCTTTGTTGAAGCAACCAGAATTTTGAAGGGATAACTTGCTTGATTACATGTAGATGCAATCAGTCTGGGGTAGGTGGTGATCTGGTGGAGTTTTTAGCAGTCTATGATTGTTCCAGATATTTTAAGGAGACCCCTATTAAAAGCAGAGTGTTTCTTAACTATATCTAACTAACATTTTCAAAATGCTGAGTGCATTTTTACTTTTTAAGTACTTGGGAAGTTTATTTTTGAACAAGTCACTATGTGCATTCATTTATTTCCGACGGCTTTTCCATAGTCCAGTTTAGATTTCTATTTACCTTGGGGCCTGGAACGTCTCTGGTTGGCTTTGATTGGGACAAAGCATTTTGCATGATACAACTCTCCAACACGGTGGAGTATTTTTTTAAAAGAATAACCCCCTCCATGAAAAAAAAAAAGATTTTCAGTTCTACATTTACTTTCTTTAGAATTCAGATTGGAAGCCAAAGCAACTAAGTGTGTGTGTGTGTGTGTGTGTGTGTGTGAGAGAGAGAGAGAGAGAGAGAAAGAGAGCGCACTGGAGGAAATCAAGACTGTCAATAAGCGCTAAAAATATTTAGCGTGGCAGCTTCTGTATTTTCTTTTTTGTGAAATGCTGATTAATATTCAGTGGTTGGAGGTTAATGCACCATTCATTTATTCCCTTTACATCCTTTGCGTAGCAGTTGCTGTTCCAATTTCGACTCATAATTTTAGGAAGTCTGGTTCCAATCAGGATATTAGTAACTCACTGAATAAGCGCTGTGGAGGGGGGGAGAAGGGGAGGTTAAAAGAGAAGAAATAACACAATTGTTAAAACATGTCTTTCAATACAATCACAAAAAACGCTCGCCCTGAAAAGGAGAACAAATGTTAAAGTTCAGCATCAGGAGAGGATGTCTTTCATATGCTTATCTACAAGGTAAAAAGACATTCATCATTAGGTCAAGGAAACACTGCAAGAAATGGGGCCATCCAGTTTTGTCTTTCATTATTAATGCTGACACAATGGCAGCAGGAGTTGGAGTTTAGGGGAAATGCAGGAAAAGGAGGATTCTTTTTCTTCTTTTTAACATGGCTGCAGATGTTTTTCAGTGGTGGTGTAGGAGTTCCATGGAAATGCAGCATCCTCTTAATAAATGCATAATAATAAGGGGTACAGAACAGGATATGTTAAAGAGGGGTAGACGCTGATGCTCTGAATGGAGCACCTAGAGGTACTGATTACATCGTTTTCTTCTGGATCCATCAATGGCCTTCAGATTTTTTTGTAGGGATGTGCAGCAGATTCAGAGAAAGCCTGAAGCCCGACCAGAATTGGGCTCCTTCAGATCATTTCTGGTGCTTCCTGAGGTGAAGCAGGCTTCCCTCTGAAGACACCAGAACTGAAGCCAGGCCAGAATGAGGCTTCATTACTGATTTGTGCTCGGAGATGCAGACATTCTGTCCCCTCTCCAAATAGTGTCTTTTGGTTTCGTTTCTCTAAAAAATGCTGAGGAGTGGGAGGAGGGAGTGCAGTTGAGTGACTGACAGGTCCACTTTCTAATTCTAGGGCAGATTTGATCAGGGGCTTTAATCACTGTCCTTTGGGGGATGGCTGGGATGGGACCACAGTGATGGCCATTCTTCCAACACCACCAGGCTTCACTAATGAAAAAGCCTTAAACTGGTTTTCAATCGTCATAACTCCCTAGCCCCTACACTTATCCTTCTGAAACTTTGCGGGTTTCTTACTTAGGGCCACCTCTAGGTTGTCTGTCATTTTTAGAACAATGGCCCACAAGGAACATAGTGGGGGATAAGTGCATTCTCTTTGGGATACCCTCAAAATGGCAAGGGAGCTCTTTCACCAGCACCCCTGTGCCTATCCTTGTAAAATTTGGCAGCATTGATCCCCTCAAATGGGGCATATATCCATCCAATTCTGCAGCTG